>OX336392.1:271847590-273096876 GCA_946902985.2 Meconema thalassinum | reverse complement strand
AGAAATATGAACCAGAAAAATAGGCTCATGCTTATTGATTTATCATCTTTTCAAAAGACCAGTTCAATAGAAGATAATATGTTTCTTTTCAGAAATGAAATGAACATGTGTGTGGTCTACATCAGACGTTATCAATCTTTTTGAGACTGCGACACCACCTTCATACCATACCAAGTACCCGAGCACCATTAAATATAATAATAATAATAATAATAATAATAATAATAATAATAATAATAATAATAATAATAATAATAATAATAATAATAATAATAAATAAGTGTCTAAATTCAAATACCTGGGAGAAGTCATCCACCTTCGGGACTGAATCGTGAAGCAAACAAAGAAAGGATCTCTAAACTGCAAAAAGCTTACAGACTCACTTGGAACAGATATAATAAACAAGTAGTTCCGTGAAGAACTAAATAGCCTATTTTCATATATCCTACTCGTGTTTATTGCCTCTATCAACATACAATATTTCAGTTTGAATGTTATGATAGATTCGTAGATATTGAGAACCGTCTAAATATTTCAGATGGTTCGCAGGTTGGATTTTTATTTATGTGCTATAACATGAAGATTATTGTGTACGTGTGGTATTCAAAGTTCAATCGCATGATTAGAACACAAGAAGTAAAAACGAGATTTTAAAATTTCGCACGGCTGCCATCTTGTGGTTATGAAAACAATTGAAATAAATTAGATGCCAGTGGATTAACATTTGTATAAGTATTTAACGTGCAATGTTTCACTGCACTCGGATGGTTAAATTGCGAGAAACGTCCATGTGAATATTTATACTTCACGTCGCCGACATGTTGGATTTGTGATCACCAGGTTATTGAAAGTCCTATAGGTGAACTTATTTTCATAGCCTCTATGAACATAAAAAAAAAACTTCAGTTTGATTGCAGTAAAAGATTCGTAGATATTAAGAACCGTCTAAATATTTCGGATGCTCGCCATTTTGGATTGTTATACTGTATGTATAGGCCATAGAAATATGTACCATTAAAGGAAAATTATTGCGTAGGTTCATTATTCTAACTTTCACATCGAACGCATGATTACGACTCAAGAAATAAAAACTTAATTTTAAAATTTCGCACAGCCGCCATCTTGAGGTTATGTAAACAATTGAGCTGAATTAGAAGCCAGTGAATGGCAATATGTATAATCATTTACTGTACCACATTTCACTGCGCTCAGAGAGTTAACTCACGACAAAAGTCTATTAAAATGTTTCAACTTCGCTTGGCCGCCATGTTCGTTTTTTACTTGACAGGTTTATGAAAATTACATAGATAAACTTATAGCAGTGCCCTTTATCATCGTACTAAATTTCAGGGTGATATCTGTAATAGTTTAGGAGATATAGAATGCCGGTGAAATATTCCCCCACAGCCACCATTTTGAGGTTATGTAAACAATTGAACTAAATTAGATGCCAGTGCATTATATTGTGTATAAACATTTGCTGTACCAAGTTTCATTACGTTTGGATGGTTAAATCACGAGAAACGTCTATTTAAAAGTCTCAAGTTCGCTTGGCCGCCATGTTGCTTTTGTAGTTACCAGATTTTTGAAAGTCTCATAGGTGAACTTCTAGTAGTACCCTTTATCACCGTACACAATTTCAGGGTGATATCGGTAATAGTTTCGGAGATACTGAATGCTGGTGAAATATTTCGCAAAGCCGCCATGTTGGATTGGTGAGACACAATAAAATTTGAAGGGCACGGTCGGGGTCGACCAGAACGGTGCTATGATATTACCGAGTTTCATTGAAATCGCTCCAGCCGTTCAAAAGTTATTAGACACACACACACACACACACACACACACACACACACACACACACGCACGCACGCACACACACACACACACGGACAAAAGGTGATCTCATAAGCCTATTTTTTCAAAATTGAAAATAGGCTAAAAATCAATATCCAGAAATGTGAAATTACGGCATTACAACACTGTAATCAAGCCTGAAGCACTATATGCTTCTGAAACGATGATTATTGGGGGCAGATCATTAATTAAAGATGTGGAAAAGCAAGAATGGAAAATCTTAAGAATTTTTTTGGCCAGTCTATTCAGGGGGAATCTGGATGAAAAGAAAATCCCAAGACATATACCAGCACTCGGAGAAAATCTCAGACACATTTAGGAAAAGCCGATTGAAATTTTACGGGCATATCCTCAAGATGGGCAATCAGAGACTGACCAAAATGATTCTTAACCTTGCCCTGTCAATGAAAGTTAAAAACACCTTGCTGCTTTAAGTTGAAAACGATTTCAGGAAATAGGCATCACAGACAACATTGTACTAGACAGAGCTAAGTTCAGAGAATCAGTCGATAATCACCGCTTGCAGACCATCCAAGCTCTATCACCAACAAAACCTGGTCAGAAGATCGCAAGAGAAGTCACGGAGAAAAGATGAAGAGATTTTGGGAGATGAGAAAGGCGATGCCATCAGCCAAATAAGTTCAATGGCGCGCCTTAGTCGGGCATGTCGAAGAAATAATATTAATAATAATAATAATAATAATAATGAGGTGGACAAAGATTTACAAGAAGTGGGAATTACAGGCAACGATATTTGGGAACGTGCCACACTTAAACAAAAACTAACAGCACACCGATATTTTCAAGAAAAGCCAAAGCTTCCAACTGGCAAGAAGTGGACTGCAGAAGGGAAAGAACAGCATCGAGAACTAATGCGAAAGTACTGGGAGGATGTTAAAGCTCGATGCAGCAAGAAGCAGTTGAAATGACGTGGTCCTTATATGGCCGAATCGAAAGAATAATAATAATAATACGAGTAATAATAATAATAATAATAATAATAATAATAATAATAATAATAATGCAACAAGCATGTGCCTCTCTTTCCTTTTCCTTTCTCTCCCTCTCTCTCCCTCTCTCTCCCGTCTCTGAAGTGATGAAATAGCTAGGGATTCACCGTTCACCAGGCATGCTGCAACTGCTTGCATGACTCATGCAGGTAAAATACATTTACGTGTGGACATTTGTGTGAAATCAGCATCTTTTTTGTTACTCATAAAACAGGGATGCCCGATTACTTTTACTGTAGATTAAATAAAGTACTATTTTACAAACTGATAAAATTTCTGACAGGCAATACTGTATAATGAAAAATCTACTATTTCGGTTCGTGCAACAACATTTGATTTGAAGAATGGATCTCAGGGGAGCTTGTGCTCGCGAGCACTGTTTGGCTCGTGTGACGAGAGCACCGAATTTCATTTCAAGAGCACCAGGTTGAGAACGCCTGATCGTATATATTATTTCAGTAGTATAGATCCCTCCTGCGGCGCTCACAAGCGACCGATCGTGACAAACGAGCATTCAAATGAAAGAGAATAGACATTAGCAGTGACGAATTGCACTCCAATTTCATAAATATCTATAATTTCTTTAAAAAAATACTTTAAAAAACATGTACGAAGTGTGCGATTTGCATATACTGTTGCTGTAGGAAAATGCGCTCCATAATTTCTGTCCCCTACACATTTTGGCCGCTGTGACGCTTGTTTCATGTCATTTTAGCGTTCTGAGGTCTTTCCTTTATCCGTTTGCATGGATTTCAGAAACAGAAAATCAAAGGAGTGAGTGCTCAAACCGTATAATTTCATTATGAAGCTATTTGGGAAAGTAAGGTTTATGAACATGAGAGATTTCTCGCACGGGTCCGCTAGTCTACCTAATAACTCACGATACCTACACTAGAAAATTGGGGCAAATAACTTCGATGTTCCACCCCTTAAAACAATCACCATCACCACTACAATGAAAAGTTTACAGCCGCTTTTGTTAGGTATCAAACCACGAGCAAAGACGAGACAGCACGTGCGTTAGCAAGCACGGCTATGAAGACATATGAGCACTTGTTTGGTAGCTATCACTCACGAGGCTTCCTGTGCTTCACAGCAGGCTCATTAAGTTAAGCGCGCATATTTGTTATAACGCTGCTTCTATTAGCCTTCACCTAACATTTACCCTCCTCACTCTTTCAAGTCAAAGGCCAATATACTCGTCGTTATCTCATTTTATAGTGGATAGTTTAGGGTTCTTTACAATCGAATATCACGATATGTCAAATTCTCAAATTATGAAGGGAGGGTCAGTTCCATATATTATAGGTAAAGCCCTGCGTGGATGCGGATAAACCCGCGGATATCCGCAAAATTCTTCGCCATGCGGATATAGTTTGCATGGCTGTGCGGATAGCGGATAAGCTGCGGATAATCTTTGGAGAAAATTTGCGGATAGTTTTTAGAATACAATCCGAACTTGTTTAGGCTTAATATCATTACTAGGACCCAGATGTTTATTATGACATATCGTATTTTTCCATTATGTTTTTTTACATGACAAATGTAAGATGATTTAAGCTAATCTAATTCAAATTATGTCATTAAGCATAATTAACACTCCGAACAGGAATGGGCTGCAATTCTGGCTGTGTAACATTCATTTTAAACATTGCAAATGGCACACAAAGCCTTTTCCTCAAATATCTAAATATGTTGCTTTATTAATGTATGCTTTATCGAATTTAAATATTATTGTAATGCCAGTAAATTCGGTTAACAAACGTGGGAATACGGAAAGAATTCTTGCGGATGCGGGGCGGATGCGGAAAACAGTTCTGCGGATGTGGGGCGGATGCGGATAACGTTTTGTTTATCCACGTAGGGCTCTAATTATACGTTCTTATACGAGGGTGGACCTAAAAGAAACCGAACTGAGAGCTCACTGCCATCCGTGGACGTAGTAAAAAGTTCTCCCGCTAGATGGGGTTAATAGACACCTTCACGAAGCAACTGCCCAGGCGGTGTCAGTTTGTATGTGACCGTTTGATCGTAGTGCTGTTCTTCCCTTATTTTTCTCGTGTTCCGTCTTTGAGGTCGTTATGGCAGTTTTAAAATAACAAAGAGTGTATCTGAAATTGTGTTTCCTGCTTGAAAAATCGGCAACAGAAGCTTACCAAATGATTCAACAGGCTTTCAAGGAGGATGCTATAAGTCGCACAGAAGTTCTTGAGTGATTTATGCACTTTAAACGCCGTGAGATGAGTCGGTCCAACATCGAACGCCGTGGTGATAGATAACCTCTTCAACCTTGAGCAATGCGGCGGTAAAAACGCCTGCCATAATACAGTCATTATGGCAGGCGTGTTGAAGAGGTTGCCTATCACCACGGCATTTTTAAAAACTTCCATAACGACTTCACAGGAGGAACATGAAAACTGCAAGAGAAAAACAATACTACGATCAAACGGTCACATACAAACTGACGCCGTCTGGGCAATTGTTTCGTGAAGGTTTCTATTAACACCATCTAACGGGAAAACTCTCTACTACGTCCACGAATGGCAGCGTGCTCTCAGTCATGTTCCTTTTGGGTCCACCCTCGTACATGCCGCTCAGTGAACATTCATGTTAGAGGCATTGTACATCTTAGTTATCAGCCCCAAGTACTTGGGTGTATATATATTGATGACCTGTATTTTTGTGATGAAGCAATGTGTAGTAGTTGCATTAGGAATAGGGATGAGGTAGGTGCCCCGGGACTTGAAATAAGGTACTATCCCAGAATTTATCTGGGGGGACTGGAATAACCAGGGGAAAGCCACTCTCAGGATAACTGCTGTCAGAGACAGGATTGGGACTTACGATCTCCGGACTTGCTGGAGCTTCCCATCGCGATCGTGGTGCTTGATTTAACGCGCATGGCTTCTTCATGGGGTGAAAGAAAGAAAGAAAGAAAGAAAGGCAGAAAGAAAGATGGAAAGAAGGAAAGAAGAAAATATTTACAAGAGATTAATAAATACATGTAAAACATAATTTTTTCTCAGGATTAGGGAATAACCCATCACAATTGGGTACAATCGTGTTGCCCGACTGAAAAACATCAAATTTCGATTACTAAGACAACACTTAAAACGGCTTCAAACACCATAAGAAAACTTGAAGTAAATCTAATAAATATTCTTAAAGTGCCGTTGTAAAATCCTTAGTTAAAATCGAACATGACGTCAATCATTAGAGAAAGCAAAAGAAAAGTTACAGTATATAAATCTTCATATCCTTGTCCAAATTGTAATCTGATCAATACGTTTTTCAAAAAAATTCTATTTCCAATACTCTGGTATTACCAATGATACTCACTATAAACAGAAAAACTTACTACACAGTTGAATGTAGTTTCCGCTGGAAATATAATATTTCGAATTTATCGTCTATAATCTTGCAACCTTACGACCCGTTCCTGTTGGGATGAATCCCATAAAGGTGCAATCCAGCAATGTCACATAGCCTACACCGCACCGTTCCCCTATAATCCCACCCTCTTGGCGATAAGACGGATAGAGCGAGCCTGCTTCCTTCGCTCCCACTAAGAATAAAATATATGACATCACTTATCTGGCTTTATATTTTAAATGCAAAAATCACGGCCAGCCATATGCATGTGGTCTCGTAAGGACAATAAAGGAGAGAAGAGGAGACCTATGTCGATTTCTGTTTCCCCTGCTAGAAGTCGCCCTGGGGGGTTGGCACTGGTCGAGGAGAGACGGGCAGGAAGGGCTGTGGAAATACCTCAATAAGTCAACCATCCCTAGAGCTCTGTCTGTGGCGATATGATCCATGCGTAGTGGAGCATCAGCAAATTCGCGCTCAGTCGTTGCTGGAGGGTTTCAATACGTGGTCTGGGGGACGCATGTGGCTCGCGAGCTTATTCTTGGGCGATACAATCCACGTGCATTTAGCGTTAGTAAAGTTCCACCCAGGCGGCTTCGGTGGCGTAGTTGTTAGCATGCTGAGCTTCTATGCCCAAGATCGCAGGTTCAAACTCGACCAATATCGTCGGATTTTTAAGAGCGTTAACAATGTCACTTGTCATATATTTATGGCATAAAGAAGAACCTTCCACTAACTACACTTGTGGAACGTTAAATTCGTGGGTTAGTTTGATAACGCTATACTTGTTCCAACGTTTGCCGCAAGGTGCTGACTGCGATGGCATTTAGTAGCCACGTCCGCAGCTAGGTGTCGTGGACGGTAGCATTTGGTAGCAAAAGTAGAAACTACGTGAAAAGATTAATCGTCTGCAGTCCTTCTACTTAAATCACATATAACACACACTAATACAGCCATCACAAATAACACCAGTTATCAGACAAATTTTACACACACCCAAAGTACACGGGGCTACATGACCACGTTGTCGCAGTCCCTATACTAAGGAACCAACCAACTAACAAAAGTTCCACCCAGTCGTAGCTCACGGGTGTTGAACATGCGGTCTGAGGCACGCATCTGGGTCGCGAGTACGGTCTTGGGCGATACAATCCACGCGCAGTTAGCGTTAGTAGAGTTCCACCCAGTCGTAGCTCACGGCTGTTTAACATGCGGTCTGGGGGACGCATCTGGGTCGCGAGTACGGTCTTGGGCGATACAATCCACGCGCAGTTAGCGTTAGTAGAGTTCCACCCAGTCGTAGCTCACGGGTGCGGTCTGAGGAACGCATCTGGGTCGCGAGTACGGTCTTGGGCGATACAATCCACGCGCAGTTAGCGTTAGTCGAGTTCCACCCAGTCGTAGCTCACGGGTGTTTAACATACGGTCTGAGGGACGCATCTGGGTCGCGAGTACGGTCTTGGGCGATACAATCCACGCGCAGTTAGCGTTAGTAGAGTTCCACCCAGTCGTAGCTCACGGCTGTTTAACATGCGGTCTGAGGGACGCATCTGGGTCGCGAGTACGGTCTTGGGCGATACAATCCACGCGCAGTTAGCGTTAGTAGAGTTCCACCCAGTCGCTCACGGGTGTTTAACATGCGGTCTGGGGGACACTTGTGGCTCGTGAGCCCAGTCTTGGGCGATACAATCCACGCGCAGTTAGCGTTAGTCGAGTTCCACCCAGTCGTAGCTCATGGGTGTTTAACATACGGTCTGAGGTACGCATCTGGGTCGCGAGTACGGTCTTGGGCGATACATTCCACGCGCAGTTAGTGTTAGTAGAGTTCCACCCAGTCGTAGCTCACGGGTGTTTAACATGCGGTCTGAGGGACGCATCTGGGTCGCGAGTACGGTCTTGGGCGATACAATCCACGCGCAGTTAGCGTTCGTAGAGTTCCACCCAGTCGTAGCTCACGGGTGTTTAACATGCGGTCTGAGGGACGCATCTGAGTCGCGAGTACGGTCTTGGGCGATACAATCCACGCGGAGTTAGCGTTAGTAGAGTTCCCCCCAGTCGTAGCTCACGGGTGTTTAACATGCGGTCTGGGGGACACTTGTGGCTCGTGAGCCCAGTCTTGGGCGATACAATCCACGCGCAGTTAGCGTTAGTAGAGTTCCACCCAGTCGTAGCTCACGAGTGTTTAACATGCGGTCTGAGGCACGCATCTGGGTCGCGAGTACGGTCTTGGGCGATACAATCCACGCGCAGTTAGCGTTAGTAGATTTCCACCCAGTCGTAGTTCACAAGTGTTTAACATGCGGTCTGAGGGACGCATGTGGGTCGCGAGTACGGTCTTGGGCGATACAATCCACGCGCAGTTAGCGTTAGTAGAGTTCCACCCAGTCGTAGCTCACGGGTGTTTAACATGCGGTCTGGGGGACACTTGTGGCTCGTGAGCCCAGTCTTGGGCGATACAATCCACGCGCAGTTAGCGTTAGCAAAGTTTCACCCAGTCGTAGCTCACGAGTGTTTAACATGCGGTCTGAGGGACGCATCTGGGTCGCGAGTACGGTCTTGGGCGATACAATCCACGCGCAGTTAGCGTTAGTAGAGTTCCCCCCAGTCGTAGCTCACGGGTGTTTAACATGCGGTCTGGGGGACACTTGTGGCTCGTGAGCCCATTCTTGGGCGATACAATCCACGCGCAGTTAGCGTTAGTAGAGTTCCACCCAGTCGTAGCTCACGAGTGTTTAACATGCGGTCTGAGGCACGCATCTGGGTCGCGAGTACGGTCTTGGGCGATACAATCCACGCACAGTTAGCGTTAGTCGAGTTCCACCCAGTCGTAGCTCACGGGTGTTTAACATGCGGTCTGAGGGACGCATCTGGGTCGCGAGTACGGTCTTGGGCGATACAATCCACGCGCAGTTAGCGTTAGTAGTGTTCCACCCTGTCGTAGCTCACGAGTGTTTAACATGCGGTCTGAGGGACGCATCTGGGTCGCGAGTACGGTCTTGGGCGATACAATCCACGCGCAGTTAGCGTTAGTAGAGTTCCACCCAGTCGTAGCTCACGGGTGTTTAACATGCGGTCTGGGGGACACTTGTGGCTCGTGAGCCCAGTCTTGGGCGATACAATCCACGCGCAGTTAGCGTTAGCAAAGTTTCACCCAGTCGTAGCTCACGAGTGTTTAACATGCGGTCTGAGTGACGCATCTGGGTCGCGAGTACGGTCTTGGGCGATACAATCCACGCGCAGTTAGCGTTAGTAGAGTTCCACCCAGTCGTAGCTCACGGCTGTTTAACATGCGGTCTGGGGGACGCATCTGGGTCGCGAGTACGGTCTTGGGCGATACAATCCACGCGCAGTTAGCGTTAGTAGAGTTCCACCCAGTCGTAGCTCACGGGTGCGGTCTGAGGAACGCATCTGGGTCGCGAGTACGGTCTTGGGCGATACAATCCACGCGCAGTTAGTGTTAGTCGAGTTCAACCCAGTCGGAGCTCACGGGTGTTTAACATACGGTCTGAGGGACGCATCTGGGTCGCGAGTACGGTCTTGGGCGATACAATCCACGCGCAGTTAGCGTTAGTAGAGTTCCACCCAGTCGTAGCTCACGGGTGTTTAACATGCGGTCTGAGGGACGCATCTGGGTCGCGAGTACGGTCTTGGGCGATACAATCCACGCGCAGTTAGCGTTAGTAGAGTTCCACCCAGTCGTAGCTCACGGGTGTTTAACATGCGGTCTGGGGGACACTTGTGGCTCGTGAGCCCAGTCTTGGGCGATACAATCCACGCGCAGTTAGCGTTAGTCGAGTTCCACCCAGTCGTAGCTCATGGGTGTTTAACATACGGTCTGAGGGACGCATCTGGGTCGCGAGTACGGTCTTGGGCGATACATTCCAGGCGCAGTTAGTGTTAGTAGAGTTCCACCCAGTCGTAGCTCACGGGTATTTAACATGCGGTCTGAGGGACGCATCTGGGTCGCGAGTACGGTCTTGGGCGATACAATCCACGCGCAGTTAGCGTTAGTAGAGTTCCCCCCAGTCGTAGCTCACGGGTGTTTAACATGCGGTCTGGGGGACACTTGTGGCTCGTGAGCCCTGTCTTGGGCGATACAATCCACGCGCAGTTAGCGTTAGTAGAGTTCCACCCAGTCGTAGCTCATGGGTGTTTAACATATGGTCTGAGGGACGCATCTGGGTCGCGAGTACGGTCTTGGGCGATACATTCCACGCGCAGTTAGTGTTAGTAGAGTTCCACCCAGTCGTAGCTCACGGGTGTTGAACATGCGGTCTGAGGCACGCATCTGGGTCGCGAGTACGGTCTTGGGCGATACAATCCACGCGCAGTTAGCGTTAGTAGAGTTCCACCCAGTCGTAGCTCACGGCTGTTTAACATGCGGTCTGGGGGACGCATCTGGGTCGCGAGTACGGTCTTGGGCGATACAATCCACGCGCAGTTAGCGTTAGTAGAGTTCCACCCAGTCGTAGCTCACGGGTGCGGTCTGAGGAACGCATCTGGGTCGCGAGTACGGTCTTGGGCGATACAATCCCCGCGCAGTTAGCGTTAGTCGAGTTCCACCCAGTCGTAGCTCACGGGTGTTTAACATACGGTCTGAGGGACGCATCTGAGTCGCGAGTACGGTCTTGGGCGATACAATCCACGCGCAGTTAGCGTTAGTAGAGTTCCACCCAGTCGTAGCTCACGGCTGTTTAACATGCGGTCTGAGGGACGCATCTGGGTCGCGAGTACGGTCTTGGGCGATACAATCCACGCGCAGTTAGCGTTAGTAGAGTTCCACCCAGTCGTAGCTCACGGGTGTTTAACATGCGGTCTGGGGAACACTTGTGGCTCGTGAGCCCAGTCTTGGGCGATACAATCCACGCGCAGTTAGCGTTAGTCGAGTTCCACCCAGTCGTAGCTCATGGGTGTTTAACATACGGTCTGAGGGACGCATCTGGGTCGCGAGTACGGTCTTGGGCGATACATTCCACGCGCAGTTAGTGTTAGTAGAGTTCCACCCAGTCGTAGCTCACGGGTGTTTAACATGCGGTCTGAGGGACGCATCTGGGTCGCGAGTACGGTCTTGGGCGATACAATCCACGCGCAGTTAGCGTTAGTAGAGTTCCACCCAGTCGTAGCTCACGGGTGTTTAACATGCGGTCTGAGGGACGCATCTGAGTCGCGAGTACGGTCTTGGGCGATACAATCCACGCGCAGTTAGCGTTAGTAGAGTTCGCCCCAGTCGTAGCTCACGGGTGTTTAACATGCGGTCTGGGGGACACTTGTGGCTCGTGAGCCCAGTCTTGGGCGATACAATCCACGCGCAGTTAGCGTTAGTAGAGTTCCACCCAGTCGTAGCTCACGAGTGTTTAACATGCGGTCTGAGGCACGCATCAGGGTCGCGAGTACGGTCTTGGGCGATAAAATCCACGCACAGGTAGCGTTAGTCGAGTTCCACCCAGTCGTAGCTCACGGGTGTTTAACATGCGGTCTGAGGGACGCATCTGGGTCGCGAGTACGGTCTTGGGCGATACAATCCACGCGCAGTTAGCGTTAGTAGAGTTCCACCCAGTCGTAGCTCACGAGTGTTTAACATGCGGTCTGAGGCACTTATCTGGGTCGCGAGTACGGTCTTGGGCGATACAATCCACGCGCAGTTAGCGTTAGTAGATTTCCACCCAGTCGTAGTTCACAAGTGTTTAACATGCGGTCTGAGGGACGCATCTGGGTCGCGAGTACGGTCTTGGGCGATACAATCCACGCCCAGTTATCGTTAGTAGAGTTCCACCCAGTCGTAGCTCACGGGTGTTTAACATGCGGTCTGGGGGACACTTGTGGCTCGTGAGCCCAGTCTTGGGCGATACAATCCACGCGCAGTTAGCGTTAGCAAAGTTTCACCCAGTCGTAGCTCACGAGTGTTTAACATGCGGTCTGAGTGACGCATCTGGGTCGCGAGTACGGTCTTGGGCGATACAATCCACGCGCAGTTAGCGTTAGTAGAGTTCCACCCAGTCGTAGCTCACGGCTGTTTAACATGCGGTCTGGGGGACGCATCTGGGTCGCGAGTACGGTCTTGGGCGATACAATCCACGCGCAGTTAGCGTTAGTAGAGTTCCACCCAGTCGTAGCTCACGGGTGCGGTCTGAGGAACGCATCTGGGTCGCGAGTACGGTATTGGGCGATACAATCCACGCGCAGTTAGCGTTAGTCGAGTTCCACCCAGTCGTAGCTCACGGGTGTTTAACATACGGTCTGAGGGACGCATCTGGGTCGCGAGTACGGTCTTGGGCGATACAATCCACGCGCAGTTAGCGTTAGTAGAGTTCCACCCAGTCGTAGCTCACGGCTGTTTAACATGCGGTCTGAGGGACGCATCTGGGTCGCGAGTACGGTCTTGGGCGATACAATCCACGCGCAGTTAGCGTTAGTAGAGTTCCACCCAGTCGTAGCTCACGGGTGTTTAACATGCGGTCTGAGGGACACTTGTGGCTCGTGAGCCCAGTCTTGGGCGATACAATCCACGCGCAGTTAGCGTTAGTCGAGTTCCACCCAGTCGTAGCTCATGGGTGTTTAACATACGGTCTGAGGGACGCATCTGGGTCGCGAGTACGGTCTTGGGCGATACATTCCACGCGCAGTTAGTGTTAGTAGAGTTCCACCCAGTCGTAGCTCACGGGTGTTTAACATGCGGTCTGAGGGACGCATCTGGGTCGCGAGTACGGTCTTGGGCGATACAATCCACGCGCAGTTAGCGTTAGTAGAGTTCCACCCAGTCGTAGCTCACGGGTGTTTAACATGCGGTCCGAGGGACGCATCTGAGTCGCGAGTACGGTCTTGGGCGATACAATCCACGCGCAGTTAGCGTTAGTAGAGTTCCCCCCAGTCGTAGCTCACGGGTGTTTAACATGCGGTCTGGGGGACACTTGTGGCTCGTGAGCCCAGTCTTGGGCGATACAATCCACGCGCAGTTAGCGTTAGTAGAGTTCCACCCAGTCGTAGCTCACGAGTGTTTAACATGCGGTCTGAGGCACGCATCTGGGTCGCGAGTACGGTCTTGGGCGATACAATCCACGCACAGTTAGCGTTAGTCGAGTTCCACCCAGTCGTAGCTCACGGGTGTTTAACATGCGGTCTGAGGGACGCATCTGGGTCGCGAGTACGGTCTTGGGCGATACATCCACGCGCAGTTAGCGTTAGTAGATTTCCACCCAGTCGTAGCTCACAAGTGTTTAACATGCGGTCTGAGGGACGCATCTGGGTCGCGAGTACGGTCTTGGGCGATACAATCCACGCGCAGTTAGCGTTAGTAGAGTTCCACCCAGTCGTAGCTCACGGGTGTTTAACATGCGGTCTGGGGGACACTTGTGGCTCGTGAGCCCAGTCTTGGGCGATACAATCCACGCGCAGTTAGCGTTATCAAAGTTTCACCCAGTCGTAGCTCACGAGTGTTTAACATGCGGTCTGAGGGACGCATCTGGGTCGCGAGTACGGTCTTGGGCGATACAATCCACGCGCAGTTAGCGTTAGTAGAGTTCCCCCCAGTCGTAGCTCACGGGTGTTTAACATGCGGTCTGGGGGACACTTGTGGCTCGTGAGCCCAGTCTTGGGCGATACAATCCACGCGCAGTTAGCGTTAGTAGAGTTCCACCCAGTCGTAGCTCACGAGTGTTTAACATGCGGTCTGAGGCACGCATCTGGGTCGCGAGTACGGTCTTGGGCGATACAATCCACGCACAGTTAGCGTTAGTCGAGTTCCACCCAGTCGTAGCTCACGGGTGTTTAACATGCGGTCTGAGGGACGCATCTGGGTCGCGAGTACGGTCTTGGGCGGTACAATCCACGCGCAGTTAGCGTTAGTAGAGTTCCACCCTGTCGTAGCTCACGAGTGTTTAACATGCGGTCTGAGGGACGCATCTGGGTCGCGAGTACGGTCTTGGGCGATACAATCCACGCGCAGTTATCGTTAGTAGAGTTCCACCCAGTCGTAGCTCACGGGTGTTTAACATGCGGTCTGGGGGACACTTGTGGCTCGTGAGCCCAGTCTTGGGCGATACAATCCACGCGCAGTTAGCGTTAGCAAAGTTTCACCCAGTCGTAGCTCACGAGTGTTTAACATGCGGTCTGAGTGACGCATCTGGGTCGCGAGTACGGTCTTGGGCGATACAATCCACGCGCAGTTAGCGTTAGTAGAGTTCCACCCAGTCGTAGCTCACGGCTGTTTAACATGCGGTCTGGGGGACGCATCTGGGTCGCGAGTACGGTCTTGGGCGATACAATCCACGCGCAGTTAGCGTTAGTAGAGTTCCACCCAGTCGTAGCTCACGGGTGCGGTCTGAGGAACGCATCTGGGTCGCGAGTACGGTCTTGGGCGATACAATCCACGCGCAGTTAGCGTTAGTCGAGTTCCACCCAGTCGTAGCTCACGGGTGTTTAACATACGGTCTGAGGGACGCATCTGGGTCGCGAGTACGGTCTTGGGCGATACAATCCACGCGCAGTTAGCGTTAGTAGAGTTCCACCCAGTCGTAGCTCACGGCTGTTTAACATGCGGTCTGAGGGACGCATCTGGGTCGCGAGTACGGTCTTGGGCGATACAATCCACGCGGAGTTAGCGTTAGTAGAGTTCCACCCAGTCGTAGCTCACGGGTGTTTAACATGCGGTCTGAGGGACACTTGTGGCTCGTGAGCCCAGTCTTGGGCGATACAATCCACGCGCAGTTAGCGTTAGTCGAGTTCCACCCAGTCGTAGCTCATGGGTGTTTAACATACGGTCTGAGGGACGCATCTGGGTCGCGAGTACGGTCTTGGGCGATACATTCCACGCGCAGTTAGTGTTAGTAGAGTTCCACCCAGTCGTAGCTCACGGGTGTTTAACATGCGGTCTGAGGGACGCATCTGGGTCGCGAGTACGGTCTTGGGCGATACAATCCACGCGCAGTTAGCGTTAGTAGAGTTCCACCCAGTCGTAGCTCACGGGTGTTTAACATGCGGTCCGAGGGACGCATCTGAGTCGCGAGTACGGTCTTGGGCGATACAATCCACGCGCAGTTAGCGTTAGTAGAGTTCCCCCCAGTCGTAGCTCACGGGTGTTTAACATGCGGTCTGGGGGACACTTGTGGCTCGTGAGCCCAGTCTTGGGCGATACAATCCACGCGCAGTTAGCGTTAGTAGAGTTCCACCCAGTCGTAGCTCACGAGTGTTTAACATGCGGTCTGAGGCACGCATCTGGGTCGCGAGTACGGTCTTGGGCGATACAATCCACGCACAGTTAGCGTTAGTCGAGTTCCACCCAGTCGTAGCTCACGGGTGTTTAACATGCGGTCTGAGGGACGCATCTGGGTCGCGAGTACGGTCTTGGGCGATACAATCCACGCGCAGTTAGCGTTAGTAGAGTTCCACCCAGTCGTAGCTCACGAGTGTTTAACATGCGGTCTGAGGCACGCATCTGGGTCGCGAGTACGGTCTTGGGCGATACAATCCACGCGCAGTTAGCGTTAGTAGATTTCCACCCAGTCGTAGCTCACAAGTGTTTAACATGCGGTCTGAGGGACGCATCTGGGTCGCGAGTACGGTCTTGGGCGATACAATCCACGCGCAGTTAGCGTTAGTAGAGTTCCACCCAGTCGTAGCTCACGGGTGTTTAACATGCGGTCTGGGGGACACTTGTGGCTCGTGAGCCCAGTCTTGGGCGATACAATCCACGCGCAGTTAGCGTTATCAAAGTTTCACCCAGTCGTAGCTCACGAGTGTTTAACATGCGGTCTGAGGGACGCATCTGGGTCGCGAGTACGGTCTTGGGCGATACAATCCACGCGCAGTTAGCGTTAGTAGAGTTCCCCCCAGTCGTAGCTCACGGGTGTTTAACATGCGGTCTGGGGGACACTTGTGGCTCGTGAGCCCAGTCTTGGGCGATACAATCCACGCGCAGTTAGCGTTAGTAGAGTTCCACCCAGTCGTAGCTCACGAGTGTTTAACATGCGGTCTGAGGCACGCATCTGGGTCGCGAGTACGGTCTTGGGCGATACAATCCACGCACAGTTAGCGTTAGTCGAGTTCCACCCAGTCGTAGCTCACGGGTGTTTAACATGCGGTCTGAGGGACGCATCTGGGTCGCGAGTACGGTCTTGGGCGGTACAATCCACGCGCAGTTAGCGTTAGTAGAGTTCCACCCTGTCGTAGCTCACGAGTGTTTAACATGCGGTCTGAGGGACGCATCAGGGTCGCGAGTACGGTCTTGGGCGTTACAATCCACGCGCAGTTAGCGTTAGTAGAGTTCCACCCAGTCGTAGCTCACGGGTGTTTAACATGCGGTCTGGGGGACACTTGTGGCTCGTGAGCCCAGTCTTGGGCGATACAATCCACGCGCAGTTAGCGTTAGCAAAGTTTCACCCAGTCGTAGCTCACGAGTGTTTAACATGCGGTCTGAGTGACGCATCTGGGTCGCGAGTACGGTCTTGGGCGATACAATCCACGCGCAGTTAGCGTTAGTAGAGTTCCACCCAGTCGTAGCTCACGAGTGTTTAACATGCGGTCTGAGGCACGCATCTGGGTCGCGAGTACGGTCTTGGGCGATACAATCCACGCGCAGTTAGCGTTAGTAGAGTTCCACCCAGTCGTAGCTCAAGAGTGTTTAACATGCGGTCTGAGGGACGCATCTGGGTCGCGAGTACGGTCTTGGGCGATTCAATCCACGCGCAGTTAGCGTTAGTAGAGTTCCACCCAGTCGTAGCTCACGGGTGTTTAACATGCGGTCTGGGGGACACTTGTGGCTTGTGAGCCCAGTCTTGGGCGATACAATCCACGCGCAGTTAGCGTTAGCAAAGTTTCACCCAGTCGTAGCTCACGAGTGTTTAACATGCGGTCTGAGGGACGCATCAGGGTCGCGAGTACGGTCTTGGGCGATACAATCCACGCGCAGTTAGCGTTAGTAGAGTTCCACCCAGTCGTAGCTCACGGGTGTTTAACATGCGGTCTGGGGGACACTTGCGGCTCGTGAGCCCTGTCTTGGGCGATACAATCCACGCGCAGTTAGCGTTAGCAAAGTTTCACCCAGTCGTAGCTCACGAGTGTTTAACATGCTGTCTGAGGGACACACCTGGGTCGCGAGTACGGTTTTGGGCGATACAGTCCAAGTGAAGTGTAGCGTTAAAAAAGCTTTAGTGTACGGACAGACGCGGGACGGTATGTGATGAGGCTTGAGGGTTGCGGTACAGTATGAGCGGTGAGGAGCTTGAGTGCTGGATGAGACACCCTCACGTAACCTGCGCCGTGCTGACATGAATATTTGGCATTAGCACGCCATGTTACAGCACGGTGGACGACGAGTGACTGCTGTCGCTATTCCCCCGCCACTAAAGCGTGGCTGAACGGTGAGTGGAAAGGAAACCTGCGGCGAAGTGGTCCGAGGACAGAAAAAAAGCAGCATAATCTAAGAAGGAAGAAATATTGGGAAGAATGGAAGAGAAAACAACAAAAAGTGAATAATTTAAATTGGCGTGCCAAATATATTGGAAACAATAATAATAATAATAATAATAATAATAATAATAATAATAATAATAATAATAATAATAATAATAATAATGATAATAATAATAATAATAATAATAATAATTTTAATAATAATAATAATAATATACGTTTTTTAAGTCCCTTTTAACTATTGCGGCTTTTAGTGACGCCGCCGAGGCGCCAGGATTTTGCCCCAAAGTTTTTTTTATCGTCCCAGTAAATCTGATAAGGATCTCTTGCATTTGAAGACCCTTAAATGCCATACGATTTTACCAAGATTCGAACCTTGGGAATAGGATGCGAGCGTCTCAATGTTCTGCATCACACAAACTGTCTGTCACATTTCAAATTCTACCCTGGATAAGAAAATATTGAAGACCACAGGCAGTGAGAAGAGTGGGTTCTTGCTTTGCCTGTCAGAGTTCCCTCCAATAAAGCTGGAAATGGCAGCTTGTGCGGTAATCCTAGGGAATTGTCCTAATTTCATTTGCCCCTTCTCCCCTTCCCCCTCCCCCCAACACCACAATCCAACCCCCCTCCCCGCGGAGACATACACCCCCTGCGACGTATTTTATTGTCACCGAGGACTGGTGCCACGCAGTACCATAAGTAAGCTTGACGGAGGGTGGTAGGTTAATGGTTAAAGCCATTTGTTGGACAGCCTCTCCGTTCTTTATTGTCATCTTCCCTTGTTAAACTCTATCGTGTTTTCAAGTGTGTTATCATTTCTTGGAGTGATATTTAAAGAGACGCTCAACCGTTTCCCCTTTGATCATCAACATGTCAAAGGGAGGTATAAAATGCCACTTGAAATGATCTCACATCAAGGAGATTCTCATCACGGTGTTTGGTTGTTAGGAGGTTGAAAATTGCTGTCAAATACAGTACTTCCTTCATTCAAGCCAAAAATTGCCAGCCATACTCCCTTCATTGTTAAAAGTCGCACGTTTCCCATTTAAAATATATTTAACCAATGACAATAGGATCGCCTCATTATTGACGCTGAACCCCTAGTCTGTAATTGCAACTCCTATTAAGAAGGAAACATAATAAATTACTAGAAGTTAATTGAACTACTTTCGACCAGATCGTGGTCTTCATCAGCATAAATTACAATTAATATTATGAAACAATTGGTAATACAATTGCGGATATATCACTGTATTAATTCGTGTCGTCGTCTTTCAGCGTAAATAGCCTATACGGTGCGTTCAAAAAGTAACGAGCCGGAGGCATAATTACAGAAACCAGTACCTGTATGTTAGAAGTATTGGCCCTGGCTGTTGAGGCACTGTCCCACTGTGACACGAGGCGGTGAATGGCTGTCTCATAAAATTCCCTGGGATGCGATGTGAACCAGTTCCGCACGTACAGCTAGACGTCGGCGTCCGAGGTGAATCGTTGGCCCCGCAGAGTCCTTTTCAGGGGACCAAACATGGCGTAATCACAGGGAGAGAGGTCTGGACTATATGGAGGGTGGCCGAGTATCTCCCATTTGAATTTCTGTAGGAGTGCCGCGACTGTGTTGGCCGTATGAGGTCGTGCATTGTCGCGGAGCGACCACGGCGGCTATGGCGTTCACTGTCACTCAGCGGTCCTGGGTAATGAGTGCATCAACCTGCTGGACGTTGTCATCGGTAATGCAGGGGGGTGCCCCAGACCGGGCATCATCGGCTTACGACACCAGTCCTTCCTTGAAGCGCTTCTGCCACGCCTTGACCCTTGCAAGGGACATGCAGTGATCGCCGTACACTTGTGACATTCGGCGATGAATGTTCGTTCCCCCTACTCCTTTCGCTGTCAGAAACCGAACAACACCTCTTTGCTCTTCGGATGACGCCTCCATGTCACTGTTTGCAATGCGACTGGCAGCGTTGGACGATAGATACATGCTGCTGTTCACTTTGTATCGTCACGTGACGTGCACGCGTGCCCTCTAGCGACGGGCTGTGACCTTCCACGCTCTGGTCGGAACCACACCTCGTTAAACACTCCACGATTAGCCGATATAGTCACCGGTTTGCGCATTCCAGCCTCCGGCTCGTTACTTTTTGAACGCACCTTATATAAGTATTTGGTTTTTAAAGAAAGCTCTTTACCATAGAGATAAATAATCGTGCAGATTATTACACTCCATGGCAGTTTTCTAACATTTACTTTGTACGTTTTGTGACATAATACAGTAGAAATGTTTTGCAATGCGCTGAAATCATTTCAAATATTAAATGAATAGCCTTAATAACATTTCTTGATGAATCTGACAGGAAACTAAGTTTCTACGGTTTCCACTATAAGAGGAGCCTTGTTAATGAAGAATGCCACACGTTTTGTTTTGATTACTTTATTCTAGTTTTCGTGTGAGTTTAGACCGGATATAATGGAAGTATTTTATTACTGATTGCCCACTCTTGAACTATTTAAAGATTCGTGGGCAATGGATTGCAATCACCTGATTTAGAGGATACATTCCAAAGCCAATGAAGAAAAGAAAAAAAAAACATACACAGCTCATGTGTCCTTCAGAATCTCCAATTTTTTAAGAGCGTTAAAATCCTTCAGTATGCCTTCCTTCGGAGGTGAAGTTAAGCCGACGGTCCCATGTCGTAGATTTATGGCATGTAAAAGATCCTTCCACAGACTAAACTTGTGTGGAGCTAAATTTCTAGGTTATATTTCGTTGTAACGCTCTATCAAAGTTCCAAAGTTCACCACTATGTATCATTGATATCTGGTAGCGAAAGTTGGAACTACTTGAAATTAAACGGAACTTGTAGCTCATCCTAGTGGTGTCCGCTTGAAGCAGCTACAGCCTCTGGCTACATGTCCTTGGACCCTCCCGGCACTAAAAGCCATACGATAAATAAATAAATCCAATTTCGAAGATTTACATATGAAATTCCTTGTGGAAAATGTAAGTGCACAGGGGAGAAAACATTACTAAGTAGGGTAATACAAATAAAATAAAATGAATTTCAATAAAAAAAATGGACTGATTTATTTCAGTCTAACAATTTGCACACCTGCGTATAATTAAAATTAACAATATACAGGAGATTGTTCAGGGAAATTCCTTGAAAGTATACAAAATAAAGGCTATTTTTATTAGATAAAACTTTAGACACTTTAAGGAATATTCATTGTAGATTTGCACATGATTTATAACCGCAGTTTTTAGGTTACGTTCTTGTTTGTGGACAGTAAACTGTTATAAAACATAATTACAGATAAGAATTGAAGGAAAGAACCGAAGGAGAAAGGTCCCTGTCTGAAGTAGGGCATACGATGGCAAAATGGCCGTCAGATACAAGGCCAGTAATTTACGAGATTAACACTTATTAATATGGAAAACCAGTTTCCTAACACCTTTGTCAAAGCAGGACGAGTCGACTGAAATTAAGAACATTATATACAGCTATGTCGCTTATTAAATGAGAGCAACGTAATTTATTGCAGATTAAATCTCAAGGCTGCAGACTGCGTAAAACTTGGGCTTATGTGGTTAAAAATGTGATCATGCTAGAACAATAACAAGGGTTCATTGCTCTAGTGGCATTGTATAGAACATAATAAAGTTATATACAGGCTAAAAACAAAAGTGATACGTGTTGATATTCATCAATTGAAGGAAGAGTTAGGCCTATGTTATGGATTTATCGCCGTTTATCTGCGGTAATATAACAAGGGCCTACATTGAGAGAATCTAGAGTTTAAGTTACATTTAAAAAATTTAGTAAATAACTACAAAATTAAATAATTTTCATTTGAGACTGATTTGCCTTTTAGCGCCAGACTAGTCTGGAAGTCTTTGCACTGTAGCACTGCGGCCTCCTCTTCTTCTACACCTCTTAACATTGAATCTAACCACCCATTAACCTCGGTAATCTCTTCTCCCACATTCGCCTCACATGATCCCACCAATTGAGTCAGGGAATGAATTGTGACTATATTTGTTGGTCGGGAGAAAATAGAAGTTACCTGAAAGGTGTGCAATTTGTATTTACTAATTTTTTGTTGAAATCCACGATGGATAGATCAACCATTTCCTGCACTAATTGCGGCGGGCACAAATATAAATGGTCGTGGACCAGCCAGGTAAGCCAGTTATTAGACCGTGATAGATGGTTTAAATTACATGAAATGTAATAATTAATTTTTCGGGTGCTTTGTACGGTTGTAATTTATGTAGTTTCCTCATTAGACCTAAGGATGGATAGCGCAGTGACTCCGAAATACACCTTGAGTAAGCGCAGTAGCTCCTCGGGTGGAGGAAAGTGGAAGCTCAGAAATATTTTAATTAGGACTGTTTATGGTCAATTGGAATAATACAATTTCGAATTAATGGATTTTCACACACCTCGTGTCCTGCCACTTCTAACGACTGCCCTTTAATGCCTTTCCATCATGTAGTATCCTTTGTTCCAAACCGTTTGTAATCTAGTGAAATAATATACAGAAGATACATTTGAAACAAATCAAATACCTACAGGTTATGCCATCTTTATTTCGTCAGTACAACTGGATAAGTCAAGAAATTCGCAGTAGAATTGAGCAGGCCAGAAGTTCTTTCATGAAAATGAGAAAAGTTTTGACCAGCCGTGATTTAAGTCTGTCATTACGCACCCGACTGCTTCGATGCTACGTTTTTAGTGTCCTGCTCTATGGAGTTGAATTATGGACACTTACCGAAGTTTTAAGTATGAAACTGATAGCATTTGAAATGTGGACGTATCGCAGGATTTTAAGGATATCATGGACAGCTAAAGTCACAAATGTGGAAGTACTGCGGCGTATGAACAAAGACTCGGAAATTCTCAGTATCATCAAAAGGAGAAAACTAGAATACTTTGGTCATTTCATGCGCAACAACAAATACCACCTCTTTCAATTAATTATCCAAGGGAAGATTGATGGCATTAGGGGTCCAGGACGCAGACGAATATACTGGCTAAAGAACTTAATACAGTGTCAATGTTTTGAACAGCTATGGACAAACAGCAGATCATGCTACTGATCGTCTATGTTTTTGGAGGACGAGGCACTTGAAGAAGAAGAACTGGATAAGCGAACATTAAAGCTGTAAAGATGTCTGAGTGGTCTGTTCTGAGGATATACATTAAAAATGTACAAATGCACGCAGTAGGTGCAATAACATTAAGGGGATACAACGATAACACTGAGGCGGTAGTGAGCTGTGATGTGGTCACTGATTCATTAGCTAAACAGTCAACAATGAACGTGTCTAGTTACTCTACAAGTATTCAGAAATGAAGAGCCAGGGAGAAATTGTTCTCTAGCGTTCTCCGTTACAAGCAGGGGGGAGAGAGGGTGCTATAAGTTAATTGGGAGTAGCACTTGAAGTATAAAGAGCTTATTACGATATTCATTATCATATTGTCTTGTAGATGTGCTATTAGGGCAAGGGCATCGTGCGCTATTATCATAAACGATACTGTACCTCTGCTTCACCTTGCTTTTTAACGTCCTTGCTTTATAGCCTTACGGGAGAGGGCAAAGGGGGCATTATGAGGCAAAGTGCGCACCCCAACACGAAGTCAACTGTTATGATTATTATTACATCCTGTTACAGTAGGCTGTGAAACGCTAGCTTGTGGCTGTTAATGTAAAATACAATCCAAGAACCCCTCTCGTGTTATAAACGTGCAAGATGGAGTGTCATGATTTACAACAGGTGAAACTGTCTGTAACGCACTAGAGGTCTTCAGCCCCATTTGTTTATTGTTTATCACTCTTTGTTCATGTGGCATCGCCAACTAACGCCTGTTATTGAGAAGTCGAGATGACACGCTGGTTGTCTATAATGTTATTTATTCTTAAAATAAATCTCACCTGCGTTTTTAATTCTTTATACGTGTGTTTCCATCATGCTTTCATACAATCACACTGAAGGTACCTTATTTTGTTACCAAGGTAATCATAAGTAATTAATAGCCGTTAGTTAGTTTTAAGGGTGGAACAGCAGGGTCATCTGCCCCTCTTAACACAGATTAAGGTATACAAATTTAGAATTAGTTAAAATTTAGAGTTAACGCCTAAATATGAAAACCCTTAAAACATCTTCATCATAAATATGAAAAATCTCTAAAATTATAAATCAAAAACAAGATGTTCAGTAAAGAACATATAGCCTACTTTCTCCTAAATGTATGAGTATAGTTATAACTCGTTGTTATTATCAAAGAGTATAATAGAACTATTCTTTGTTGAAGACCTTAGAAACGATTTACCTCTACCAAACGCCACAACCTAGATAAAAACTGCTACCATTATTGAAGAAAGAAAGATAAGAAGTATCTAAAGAATATTATGGATCTGGAGACATAATCGACCGGACTGGCGGCGTGGCTCAGCGGTAACGTTCTCGCTTGCTGGACCGTATGTTTCAGGTTCGTATCCTGGCGCAGTCAGCTGGCATTTTAGGGTGCACAAATGCGAGGGAGCCGTGTTAGTAGATTTACTGGCACGTTAAAGATCCCCTTCGGGACAAAATTCTGGCACCCCGGCGTCTCTAAAAGCAACAGTAGTTAAAAGGGACGTAAAACCAATAACATTATTATTGTTATTATTATTATTATTATTACATAATCGGCCTGACGCGGGCAACATCCAACTTTGAGTTGAGGCATGTCTTTACACGTCTGGCTGCGTATGACTTTCACAACCCTAATTGAATTAACAAATCTTTCCCTGACCCTACAGAGACGTGTGTATACCAACTATGTGGATATTTTCGATTGCTATTTGGCTGAAATAAAAGTATTAATTAATATCCTGAACTAGCACCAACGGTAGAGTTCAGATACTATGTGAAATCGTTTTGTTCTTTACTTCAATTAACATTTTCAAATAACGCACAATAGGCTGTTACAAACCCTTTAAAATAAAAAGTAAAAATGTATCGTAGTATCATCTTGTCATTCTTCAAATTCGATGCGCATAGAATGCCAAAGGTATAGTAATCAATGGAGCCCCACGTAGACTAGTCGTGACATCTAGTGGTGAAATATCGAACAATATAATCCTAACAGAGCGAGTGCATTCTAGCGGCCAAAAGAAGAAACTTTTCAATAAAATCTGGAAGTTAATAAGTTACCTTTTTGGCAGCTAGATGTCCCGAGTAAATCTGCTGGCGAATTATGTTTTAATTAAATATATATTTTACACCATAATATGCACAATATAACGCTTAATTTTAAAACATCTGAGTCATTACAAAACAATAAACATATAACATTTCAAGCAAAAAACCTAGCTCTGATCGGGTTTGAACCATAGGCATTTGAGCGATAGGCTAACGCTCTACCACTGAGCTAATTGTGTCAACGAATATCGTTCTATATAAAATGACTTACATAGAACTTGTTAGCAAATAATGATTTATACTAAACGATTTCATCACTGGAGTATATTATTTATATATAAAGCATTTCATACAACGTTTATTTATTTATTTATTTATTTATTTATTTATTTTGTATCAGTGCGCTATATTGCATGCAATACTCAAATTAGTGAAATATAAGTCAGGCACAAGATATCCGCTGCCATCTTGTCTTATTACTGAATCGGCTCAGCTTTTTAAAATCACGTCTGCACTATAGTATTACAAAATAAACTTTTAATTTCGAACGTGCCTCTTCCTTTATAACAGTTAAAACGATTCTCGGCTCGATAATCGGAACTGGTGGGTCCCATGATATGGATTATAAAGTTTGCATAATTCGCACGGCCGCCATCCTGAAATGGTATGGCGGACGACCTTGTAGTTTGGTCACAAGACGCATCCTATACGAAGGTGTGTTGTTACCAAATTTGGTAGAGATCGGATGATTTGGTTAGTCGTTATTTGATTTTACGTTTTGAACGTTTGAGTGGCCGCCATTCAGTTTTAGTAAAGATGGCGGCGATATAAAACATGACACTGAGGTGTCCTTTGCTAGTGCTACCTTTGTACCAAATTTCGTTCAATTCGCATTCACCGTGTTCGAATTGATAGGGGGGGACAGACATTCAGAGTACACACACTCACACACACAGAGACACACACACACACAGACTCACACACACACACATACACACACACACACACACACACACACACAGACTCACACACACACATACACACACACAAACAGACACACTTTTTTCGCCCTGTGTTGATCTCATAAGTCTACTTTCATTTTTTGCAAAAATCGAAAGTAGGCTAATAAATGAAACGAATAAACAAAAATATAATACGAAAAAAATTTGAATTAAGAAAATTCTTTGAGTAAACGTAAACTTGAAAATTTAGATTGCTGGCCCTAACCAATTAACAGCTATATACACTCGAATAAGTTAGGAGATAATCAATACCTCCAGATAAAATTGTATGTCAACTTTGTCCTACAACAGTTGTTGGTGTATAATTTAAGTTGCATATAACATGCAGGCCTACTTGGTAAAGAATAAAAAATAAAAAATAAAAACTAACACACAAACAAATTGAAATTATTCAGTTGTGCAAAATTAATTTATTAGTGGAAGCTTTTCAGTCGGTCAACACAAGTCTGCCCAATTATATTAGATGGGGAGTTATAATTAATTTCCTAGTGCCTGAAATAAAATAACTTACCTGAATTATTATTTATAAATAATTCGTTATGTATTATTTTAGGCACTGGGAAATTAGCCTAATTGTAACAATTGGGCACACTCCTGTTGACCGACTGAAAAGGCTATATAAAATACAAAAAGCAAACAAAATCAAACACCCTGCATAAATGATTTATGTGTATGAAAAGGTAACGAAAGTAATACAAATACGTCAAATGAGTATTGAATTTCATTTAAAATGATCAGATATTGTATAATCTTAAAAATCTATGCTAGAAGTGGTCGACACTGACACTCAAACCCAGGTTTCACTCCAGCCCAGTGATCACTTTAGGTTGCACAACACTTCCAATGGATTGGTTTCACCACGAATATATAGGTTACATACGTACTGTACCCGTTAACTACCGGTACGCCATGGTAAGCCACTTGGCACCGATGAGTCACCATACACATAATGTGAAATTTCAGAACAATGCGAGCATGAGATGGACCTCGGGATCGTCTTGGGCGTATAATTGAGATAATGCAACATTATCCTCAATTTCACGTGAGGCAAGGGAAAAAGGAAATTATATAACATATCAGAGCAGAAATTTTATTTATCGTGGTTTGCCGTACTCAAAAATTCCGTACATTTATTCCTCTGGCTGTAATTCACGAATTTGTATCTTGTCCTCTAAGTGATTGTTTAAAAATTCCCATGTCATGTCCACGACCAAACTACATGTTTCCAAAATAAATTACTGCCAGATGTGGCTTCCGGATACAGTACATATAAACATTTCATTTTAAACCGATTTGCTTTTCAGCATCCTGTTTAGTCTGCAAGCCTCTGTTTGCGAACAAGTCATCTCCATAATGCCCTATTAGCAGTTAGCACTGCGGCCTCTTCTGCTTCTACACCTCTCACTTTGAAATCGTTCATCACTGAATCTAACCATCGCCTCCTAGGTCTACCTCTCCTTCTCTTACCCTCTAGAGCCGAAATCATTAACCTCTTAGTTAATCTCTCCTCCCCCGTTCTCACCACATGACCCCACTATCGAAGTCGGCTCATACGAACAGCATGTTCATTTAAAATTTAGTCTTTATATTTACATTACGAGTACCCTCCTGCCATTGCTCCAATCTATTTGTCCAAACAATCATTCATGCTACCCTCATATCAGTTACCTCTAGCTTATGTATCAGATATCCTGAATCTACCCAGCTCTCACTTCCATACAGCAAGGTCGATCTAAGTACTGAGCGATGTAGGGAGAGTTTCCTGGCTACACTATCACCGCTGACTGGAGAGGATAATTTAACTACTAATTCTGTGAAAAACCCTGAAGGAGCTCTATTATCCGCTGTTGCAATTTAGAATTGGATTTGGAGGAAAGCTTTTCATAGATTAGCCATTTCAAACATTCCCCGATATTTGTGCTAACAAAGCATCAATGGCACCTACTAAGATTTTCCCTGGAATTTTGGGTATACTTTACTACATCGGTTCAGGGCTGGTGGCTGAACTCTGTGATCTCATCAGTGAAAGGAGAGTCGTTCATTTAATCCGGTTAACTCAACAAGTTGAGACTGAGTGCAGTCTCTCACTCCTCCTGTAATAACAACATTAGCCAATTTCACTACGACCAGATAATCCCACAGATTCCGTCATAAATCCATGGTAACCCACATACAAGTGAAAATCAAAGTTCTGTGGGTCCTAAACACATCACTTGACACTCCCCAGTTTTTAGCCTACTTTCGATTTTTGCAAAAAATGAAAGTAGACTTATGAGATCAACACAGGGCGAAAAACGTGTGTCTGTCTGTGTGTATGTATGTGTGTGTGTGAGTCTGTGTGTGTGTATGTGTGTGTGTGAGTCTGTGTGTGTGTGTGTGAGTGTGTGTACTCTGAAAGTCTGTCCCCCCCTATCAATTCGAACACGGTGAATGCGAATTGAACGAAATTTTGTAAAAAGGTAGCACTAGCAAAGGACACCTCAGTGTCATGTTTTATATCGCCGCCATCTTGACGGAAACGTAATGGCGGCCACACAAATGTTCAAAGCTAAAATCAAATTACGACTAACCTAATCATCCAATCTCTACTAAATTTTGCAACAACATACCTTTATGGGGGGAACATCCTTTGACCAAACCAATAGGTCATCAGCGTAATAGTTTGCGGATGGCGGCCATCTTTGTGTGAAAATCGATTCCCCCTAATAATTCGAACACGGTGCAACCGAATGGAACGAAATTTGCTACAGGGGTAGTACTAACAAAAGGCACCTCAGTGTCATGTTTTATATCGCCGCCATCTTGACGGAAACGTAATGGCGGCCACACAAATGTTCAAAGCTTAAATCAAATTACGACTAACCTAATCATCCGATCTCTACCAAATTTTGCAACAACATAGGTTTATGGGGGGAGCATCCTTTGACCAAACTAATAGGTCATCAGCGTAATAGTTTGCGGATGGCGGCCATCTTTGAGTGAAAATCGATTCCCCCTATTAATTCGAACACGGTGCAACCGAATGGAACAAAATTTGGTACAGAGGTAGTACTAACAAAAGGCACCTCAGTGTCATGTTTTATATCGCCGCCATCTTGACGGAAACGTAATGGCGGCCACACAAATGTTCAAAACTTAAATCAAATTACGATTAACCTAATCATCCGATCTCTACCAAATTTTGCAACAACATACCCTTATAGAGGAAGCATCCTTTGACCAAATGAATAGGTCATTAACCTAATAGTTTGCGGATGGTGGCCATCTTTGTGTGAAAATCAATTCCCCCTATTAATTCAAACACGGTGAAACCTAATGGAACGAAATTTGGTACAGAGGTAGCACTAGCAAAGGGCATCTCAGTGTCATGTTTTATATCGCCGCCATATTGACAGAAACGTAATGGCGGCCACACAAATGTTCAAAGCTTAAGTTAAATTACGACTAACATAACCATCCGATCTCTACCAAACATTGCAACAACATACCTTTATGGAGGGAGCATCCTTTGACCAATCTAATAGGTTATTAGCCTAATAGTTTGCGGATGGCGGCCATCTTTATGTCAAAATTGATTCCCCCTATTAATTCAAACACGGTGGAACCGAATGGAACGAAATTTGGTACAGAGGTAGCACTAGCAAAGGACACCTCAGTGTCATGTTTTATATCGCCGCCATCTTGACTGAAACGTAATGGCGGCCACACGAATGTTCAAAGCTTAAATCAAATTACGATTAACCTAATCATCCGATCTCTACCAAATTTTGCAACTACATACCTTTATGGAGGGAGCATCCTTTGACCAATCTAATAGGTCATTCGCCTAATAGTTTGCGGATGGCGGCCATCTTTGTGTCAGAATCGATTCCCCCTATTAATTCAAACACGGTGAAACCGAATGGAACGAAATTTGGTACAGAGATAGCAGTAGAAAAAGGGCATCTCAGTGTCATGATTAATATCGCCGCCATATTGACAGAAACGTAATGGCGGCCACACGAATGTTTAAAGCTTGGATCAAATTACGACTACCATAACCATCTGATCTCTACCAAACTTTGCAACAACATACCTTTATGGAGGGAGCATCCTTTGACCAATCTAATAGGTCATTAGCTTAATAGTTTGCGGATGGCGGCCATCTTTATGTCAAAATTGATTCCCCCTATTAATTCGAACACGATGGAACCGAATGAACGAAATTTGGTACAGAGGTAGCACTAGCAAAGGGCACCTCAGTGTCATGTTTTATATCACCGCTATCTTGACGGAAACGTAATCGCGGCCATCCAAATGTTAAAAGCTAAAATGTAATTATGACCAACTTAATAATCTAGTCTCTACCAAATTTTGCAACACCATATCTTTATGTGGGAAACATATTCTGACCAAACTGCAAGAACATCAGCCCAATAGTTTGCAGATGGTGGCCAAGTATGTGTGCAAATCGATTCCCCCTATCAATTCAAACACGGTGAAACCGAATTGAACGAAATTTGGTACAGAGGTAGCACTAGCAAAGGGCACCTCATATTCATGTTTAATATCCCTATAGCACGTTGTATTTCAACAAGCTACTACAACCAACATTCAATCATACTCCTTGAAAAGGACAAGAGTTATAAAATACCCATGCATTTAGGAGAAAGTAGGCTATATGTTCTTTACTGAACATCTTGTTTGATTATGAATGTTGTTCTATTGGTCCGATTCACTTCATAATAATCCTCCGATAATGATAACGCTTCCCAGAAAGATTTGTAGAGATAACAAACGGGTTGACCTAGAAAGAAAGTGCTTGTAACCCTTGGAATGTTTGCAAAGACTAGGAGGATATAAGCATGATAAAAACGGAATCCGTACAATTTTAATCGAGCCCGGGTCTCCGCAGTGACAGCCACTATGCAATGAGGCGGACGATTAGCAAATGTAACAAATACCGTAACGAAAATCTATCCACTGAAGCACAAATAAATATATCTGAATGAAAGGAGCAGATGACTTCGCTGTTCCGCCCCTTAAAGCAACGATAACTAACATAACTATCTGATTGGACCGAAGTTACTAAGTAAGTATTGATAACTACAAAGATTACTAAGCATATGTCATGCAAAAATAAAGAAAGAAGGAAAGAAGGAAAGAAGGAAAGAAAGAAAGAAAGAAAGAAAGAAAGAAAGAAACGGACAAACAAAAATCTCTACTTAGTAGGCCTATAAAACACAGTCCCCGATTCTTGGATGTCACGGGTAATCTCGAGAACCACTGGATGGATTTTGATGCGGTTTTCACCATTCGGTAAACGATATCTCAAGGAAGGTTTCTGTAGAAAACAAGTTATTTATGATCAAAGGAAGCCAAGAAGTAACGATTCAGTGAAGAAATCGAAAGAACCTGTCGTGTTCCCGGGCGATGCCGGGGCGGGTTGCTAGTAATAGATAAATAAATTAGATGGAGGAAGGGAGAACCTATTTGTCTCTCTTAACCGGAGTATTTCAAATCGCTTGAGGATATTATGATATTATTATTATTATTATTATTACTATCATCATCGATCGCGGTAGCTATGCGCTCTAAGGCACAAGGCTACTCCGGACTCGGTAGATAAATGGATTTATTCAAACTTTACCGTCGGCCGCCCTTGGAATGCTTTCTTGTTGTTCCCAATTTTTGACTCCAAGCAAATGCTGGGACAGTACCTTCTAAAAAGGCCACGGCCGCTTCCTTCCAATTCCTTGCCTAGTTTCAATCATCATCATTATTAATTTCAACTCTTATTAACTCGCCTCATCAAGTGCCCGTGCAAAAAACAATTCAGCACTTAGACATTCATCGCATGTCATCCCCGATCGCGTAGAAACGAGAAATTATTATAAATCGATTTTTATTAGTTACCCATCCGTGAAAAAAATCACTGATAGATAATATTGAATAATTATTGGCATTTTATGGGACAAGCTAAAAGCCAAATAAATGCATTTTGGATAACGAGAAAGCTATGGATGATGAGGGTAATCATAATAATTAAGCACAGGATTGTTAAAATATTATTTCGGGCAAAAACAGCGGCTACTTTTAGTGGAATTATGAGTACGGTAGTCCAAGAAGCGAAAGAAGATAATTTGAATATATTAAAATCGTAATTGAAAACCAGGTTAAGAATTCGGGCCGGTACAAGGCCACTGTAGCGCTTGTGGTCAAACAAAGAACAAATGGTTTCCGGAACAGGACTGGGGGCTCAGAAATGAGAACACGCAAGCAGGCAGACTAGTTCTAGGCGCTTCCGATCTTGCAGCTGAGGAAGAGTTACGAGCCATTGTGGAGGTTACCTACATCCATTCACAATGGTTTTGTTCGCTAATATTGTAGGCAATTGTGCTTTCACAAAGTAAGAAAGAATGTAGTGGTTCAAGATTTTATGTCGGCTATTAAAGTACGCTGGTCTTTCACTGCATCTTCTTGAACTTGCTTCCGTACGCAAGCAAAGATCAAGGGCCCAATTACTCTCTCTTCAATGTCCTTCATACATAAACATTCATTATCTTATCACTAGGGCTCGGAAGTTGAGGAAAAGTCCTTTTTTTTTTTTAATATCTCGAGTGTCCGAAAACGAGGCCAAACATAATATATGTTCATTTTGGGGCATTGCAGGACGGAAAATAGTTAGGTTTATTTGTCCTTTTTTATCTTTATTGGAATTGTTTGCTAATTGGTCCTTTTCTAGCTTTCTTATTTAGGTCTTGACGTTTTTATTGCAACTTCACCTACTTTCGACTATATTTTTACTGCACAAGGGTATCAAATTATGTGCAAGTTAAGTGAAATATTCAAAGGAGAAAATTTTGATGTGAGTGGTTTTGAAGAGTAATTTTCACCACGAGATCTCACTTGCTTTAAGTATCCACCCTTGACATCGGTTGATGAGGAGATAAGTTTCTCCATGTTTCGCAACGTGCTGTTTGAAAACCGACGATCCTTTACACCTAAGAACCTCGATATTACTATTATCATATACTACAAAGCCAACTGAGGTAAGGATTCCGAATTTAAATTTCTTTAACCCTAGCGTGGTTAAGCCAAATATGATTCTAGTGATAAAAAATTCAATTTCTTTCTCCAGGATGTCCATTGCGGGTTCGCTGAATTCATTCTAGGTGGGAGCAATATTTCATTGTAAATTGTAAATCAACGGAATTCCTATTTCAAATTATGTTAAAAGTAGAAGTGCTCCATCCATATATTTTCGCAAGGTATGTTGCATATCACCAGAATTTTATATTGTTAAACATTATATAATAGTACATTATGCTACGAGCCTATAATGGCAATAATTAAGACACGAGTATGTTTATAAAACGACCGAAGCGAGTTTTATAATTTTCATACGAGTGTCTTAATTACCATTATAGGCGAGTTGCATACGACTGTTTATGTTCGACGAGAATTAATTATAGCCTAACTATTTTATGTTCGAACATAAATATTCATAAATATCTGTCGAGATTTCACCAGTTTTATGTACTGAACAGAGCGCATGGGACGCAGAGAATACCTTGTATTTGACCATGGCCTCCTCGAATCCTCCAATATGACATTAGGTACGCACTGAAATTTAAAATAGAAGGTCGTGAAAGTCAGCGCAGATGCGATGCTATTTTTACCTAATTGGTCACACAACAGTTTCTTGAGCTCTGATTGGAGGGAGAAACTGTTTCGTAATGAAAAACAAGATGTTCGGGAAAGAACATATAGCCTACTTTCTCCTAAATGTATGGGCATAGTTATAACTCTCTGTCCTTATCATCTCCTAATTTCTTCCTATTTGAAGTGCAAATTGGCACACAGGATTTGAACAGTGGCGTTCAAACCATAGTTTATAATTTACCCCAGCATTTTGCAATTTCATCAGCAAACACTCCAAACACCGACTACTTACAATAATTGAAACTTCGTTGCTCTAATAAGGCCCATCTACTATGCGCAGTCGGCAGTCCGTAGTTGGTAGTCCTCGGTCGGCAGTCGCGATCGACTCCGTGTATACTATAGGCACCATACACAACATGAAGTTGCAGTTGGTAGCTGGCAGTTGGTAGTCGCGAATTTTATCCTTGACTGCCGACTACCCGACTGCAGCAATGTAATAGCCAATCAGAGCAGATCAGAAACAGACGTCACGTTGTTGTTCTGTGTCGTATACGAATGATATAGGACTAAGTGAAGTAACTTCGCAACCCGTTAATTTATAGGCTAATCTTAAATACACCGTATAACAAAATAATCCATCTCCAAATCATCCATATTGCAAGTTTTGAGGTTATCAACAACGCCTCTGTGCACATGGAATAAACGAATGTTACTGTATTATTACTCCTAGCAGTCGTTAAGACTGGGTTCACTAACTGGCCGCTATAGAGCGCTGCTCGAATCTATAGTTTCTGCATAGTACAACTGAAGGCTGGTAGATGTCACTCCGGTGGAGAATGTCGTTTTTTTAAATATATAATTTCCATTGCAAAAAGCACCATATAACGCTTTATTTTATAACGTCTCAGTACTCAAGAAACAATGAATATAAAAAAATCAAGCAAAAAAGTTCTACTCTGATAGGATTTGAACCCCGGCCAGCCACATGAGAGACGGGAGCTCTAACCACACAGCCAATCGTACACTCATAACTCACGCGTTATCGATCAAATACATATAACGTACTGTATTAGCAAATAATCACTTGGACTGAAGATTTCTTCACTGGAGTGTATTTCAAACCGAGTTCATTTCATATTAAGTTCAAATAATTTTTATCAGTAGGTTATATTGCATGCAACATACTGAAATTAGTAAAATGTAGGTCAGAACGAGATATCAGCTGCCATCTTGTCAAATAGCCGAGACGATTCAGATTTTTAAAGTCACTTCTAGATTATAATATTACAATATAAACTTTTAATTTCGAACGAACCACGTCGCTTAGAACAGATTAAACGATTCTTGGTTCGATGTGCACAAGGAATAAACGAATGTTACTGTATTATTACTCCTAGCAGTCGTTAAGACTGGGTTCACTAACTGGACGGTATAGAGCGCTGCTCGAATCTATAGTTTCTGCATAGTACTACTGAAGGCTGGTAGATAGCACTCCGGTGGAGAATGTCGTTTTTCTTTAATATATAATTTCCATTGCAAAACGCACCATATAACGCTTTATTTTATAACGTCTCAGTACTCAAGAAACAATAAATATAAAAAAAAATCAAGTAAACAAGTTTTACTCTGATAGGATTTGAACCCCGGCCAGCCACATGAGAGACGGGAGCTCTAACCACACATCCAATCGTACACATATAACTCACGCGTTATCGATTAAATACATATAACGTACTGTATTAGCAAATAATCACTTGGACTGAAGATTTCTTCACTGGAGTATATTTCAAACCGAGTTCATTTCATATTAAGTTCATATAATTTTTATCAGTAGGTTATATTGCATGCAACATACTGAAATTAGTAAAATATAGGTCAGATCGAGAGGTCAGCTGCCATCTTGTCAAATAGCCGAGACGATTCAGATTTTTAAAGTCACTTCTAGATTATAATATTACAATATAAACTTTTAATTTCGAACGAACCACGTCGCTTAGAACAGATTAAACGATTCTTGGTTCGATAATCGGAACTGGTGGGTCCCATGTTATGGATTATAAATTTTGCATAATTCACACGGCCGCCATCCTGAAATGGTACGTTTGATGACCTTGTAGTTTGGGCACAAGACGCGTCCCATATGAAGGTAGGTTGTTACCAAATTTGGTAAAGATCCGATGATTAGTTTGGTCGTAATGCATTATTAAGTTTTGAACATTCGATTGGCCGCCATTACCTTTTGGTAAAGATGGCGGCAATATAAAACATGACACTGAGGTGCCCTTTGCCAGTGCTACCTCTGTACCAAATTTCGTTCAATTCGGTTTAACCGTGTTCGAATTGATAGGGGGGGACAGACATTCAGAGTACACACACTCACACACACACACACACACACACACACACACACACACACACACACACACACACACACACACAGACTCACACACATACACACACACAGACAGACACACTTTTTTTCGCCCTGTAGTGATCTCATAAGTCTACTTTCATTTTTTGCAAAAATCGAAAGTAGGCTAATAGTGTTATAATGAACCTCATTATGTTACAGTTTTCTGACATATAATATTTACATTTCGACATAGTCAAACATAAACATTAAATAAGTAATTAAAACAAAATAGGTAATAACTGGATTACATTTTTACGTCTTCTTTCTGTTTTTTATGTCTTTTATTTTGATATTTTACGTCATTTTATAGGTCTTGCTGTGCGGATAGCGGATACGCTGTGGATAATGTTTGGAGTAAATAGTTCTTAGAATACAATCCGAACTTGTTGAATATCACTACTAGGACCCTGCTGGTTATGACATCATATTCTCTTTCCGTTATGTTCTTTCCATGACAAATGTAAGATGTTTTAAGCTAATCTCATTCAAATTATGTCATTAAGCGTAATTAACACACCCGGCCGAAAAGGGTTGCAATTCTGGCTGTACAATATTCATAGCACATGACACAAAGTACATAGTTTAGGGGAACGACTTTCTCCTCAAATGTCTAAATGTGTTAGTTATTGCTGTTTTAAGGGGCGGAACACTCTCTATGTGTTGCTTTAATACTTTGTGCTTTATCTAACAGATTTTAAACATTATTGTAATGTCAGTAGGTTCGGATACCAAACGTGCGGATGCGGGGTAAATGCGAATAACAGGCGTGCGGCTGCGGGTCGGATGTGGATAACGTTTTGCTTATCCGCGCTGGACTCTACATATAACCTATTGAAACCTGGCTAATAGGTATCAACAGTAGGCTGGTTGGATCATCAAAAAGCGCCACTAGAGATTATGTGGGTTAGAACCCATAAGAACAGAAGGCATCGCTATATTGAGGCATACAAGAATAATGAGGTAGTTTGTCACTGCTTTCCTTACTTACTTACTTATTATGTGAGTAGCACCATGCACAGTCTGGCCGTGCGTCTGAATGCCTGTACTCAGCACCGCATTCTTGGCTGTCATTCCCTAGTTCCAGGTAGGATTCCCAGCTCTGACAAGAAATTTAATCCTGGCTGGAACGGGGTACATTCAGCCTCGTGAGGCAAAATTGAAAATAGCCATCCTGGAAATGGTTTTCCGTGGTTCCCATCTTATACTCCAGGCAAATGCTAGATCCTAACATGGGGCCACGGCCGCGTTCTTCCCAAACGTCACCTGAATTACAAATACACACACACACACCACAATAACACACGTTATCATTGTCTATTACCTTTTGTTCTTTTGTTTTGACTAGTTGAGAAACATCCTCACTTATTTTAAGTAATTCCTATCAGGCGGCTTCGGTGGCTTAGTTGATAGCATGCTGAGCTTCTATGCCCAAGGTCGCGGGTTCAAACCCGGCCGAAGTCGTCGTTTTTTTAGGAGCGTTAAAATTCCTCAGTATGCCTTCCCTCGGAGGAGAAGTAAAGCCGGCGGTCCCATGTCATAGATTTATGGCATGAATAAGAATTTTCCACTAACTACACTTGTGTGAAGCCAAAATTTGTAGGTTGGAATTGATAACGCTCTATTAGTTCCAACGTTCGCCGCCAGATGCTGAATGAGATGCCATCTAGTAGCCAAGTCCGCAAGTTAGGTGTCGTGGACGGTAGCATTTGGTAGCAAAAGTAGGAGCTACTTGAAATTACTGTCTGCAGTCCTTACTTGAATTAAAACAGATAGCGCACACTAATACAGCCATCACAATTAACACCGGTTATCAGACAGATTCTACACACACCCGAAGTACACGGGGCTACATGACCACGTTGTCACAGCCCCTAATCTAAGGAACCAACCAACCAACCAACCTAATTTCTATCACTAAAGACAATATTCTAAATGCGAAATTCCGTGAAGAGCTAATCCATCTATTTTCACAACAAATGCATTAATCAGGGTTCGAAGCCGGTCTACCTGAGTGGAAAACATGCAGCCAAACCACTGTGCCATCACGCTCCTAGCAATTACCGTGTATCCCAATCTGGCGTACATGCCGTACACTTATTATAACGCTATTTTATCTGTAATACTGAAAATCAATGTGCATATTCACTGGCAAATGCTGTTCTGCAACGTGTTCCATCGTGAATTCGTTTGCATTTCATTAATAGCTATACGGGATGAATTTTTATGTCCTCTGGATTTAAAGAGTAGTTTAAAAAAGCTCACATTAATGGATAACACAGCTAACATGCCTCGCTATACAGCCATGTTTTATACACGGACTTGGGTTCGGGGATGTTGTTGATTAATTTAGGGGCTTGGACGTTGCTGTCATCAGTCCTGTACACATAGGTATGTGAATAATTTGTCTGATAACCCGTGTTATTGTTGTGTCTGTAGTAGTGTCTTTGCTTGTAAGTGAGACTACGATTGGGAAGGAGATGTAGCATCGAGTTTGGAATGTTGTATGGAGGATGGGTGAATTGGGAATCAAATTTCTATTATTGTGTAATGTAGTGAAGACTTCAGTAACAACTGTTTGGTGATTGAAAGAGTGAATTTAAAAATTTAGAAATAATTGGGACATAGGCTATCTATGTTTTCTGAGTAACACGAAAGATGCTGATTAGACTCGATTGTTCACACGTAAATGTATCTTATCTGCACGAGTCATGCAAAGAGTTGCAACATGCCTGGTGAGCGGTAAATCCCTAGCTATTTCAGCACTTCTGAGGGAGAGAAAAATAGAAAGAGGAAAGAGAGGCACAGGCTCGTTGCATTATTATTATTATTATTATTATTATTATTATTATTATTATTATTAATATTATTATTATTGTTATTTATTACATCGTTATGCCCTACTCAGGAGCACGATTGAACATGCTTAGCTAATGTTTTGGCCTGGTTTTCCTACCAAAATCTCGCGGAGCTTCTTCCTTCGTTCTCCTGTCCAAGTTATAGTTAGAGCCCTGTGCGGATAACAAAACACTATCCGCATCCGCCCCGTATCCGCAAGACTGTTATCCGCCCCACATCCGCGCGTTTGTTATCCGAATCTACTGGCACCACAATAATATTTTTAATTAGATAAAGCATAAAGCATTAAAGCAACACATTTAGACATTTGAGGAGAAAGTCGTTCCCTTCGGTTTTCCATGTCATGTACTGTGTTTAAAATGAATGTTAGACTATACAGCCTGAATTGGAACCTTTTTTAGTTCGGAGTGTTATGCTTAATGACATAATTTGAATGAGATTAGCTTAAAGAATCATCTTACATTTGTTATGATAAAAACATAACGGAAATACATCCGGGTCCTAGTAATGATATTCAACAAGTTCGGATTGTTTTCTGAAACCTACCCGCAAATTTACTCCAAACATTATCCACAGCTCATCAGCTACCCGCACAGCCATGGCAAAGTATATCCGCATCCACGCAGGGCTTTAGTTATAGAGGCTCTGGTGTTTGGTTTTGTCTTCAAATTGGTGATTGTCGATTTTGGTTCTGAATTTACATCTGTCTCGTACAATGTCTTCCTAGATGTTAATGTCCTGGAGATCTGTTTCAATTTCACGAAGCCAGCTGTTCTTAGTTTATAATGAAAGGGCCAGGTTGATAATTATTTGAGTAAGTCTATTATTGTTCATTCTAATAATGTGTCCATAAAATTTCAATCGTATTTTACGAAAAGTGCGAGAGAGATTTTCAGAATGACAATATATTCCCTGGGATGATTATTTCCTCCACATTCCTTCTATACCAACTGGGCCAAAATTGTTTCCTAAAATTCTCCTTTCTAGTTTCTCTGTGTCTTTGGTTAAAGCTCCGTCACCAATGATTTAAGTTTCCGATGCATACAACGCTTCAGATTATTATTAAATTTAATTTATTGGTACTCGGGTACTTGGTATGACATGAGTCTCAAGGGGTTTATCAACGCCTGGTTTAGAATATTGGAGTATCTTGTTCATCAGCCCCGAGGAGGTGGGGGTCGACTATAACCTCGTCCTTGTCAACGCCTATAGGTATGATTCAGACAAAGTCAATGGTTCCAGCATACTGACTCCATGCAGGCTAAGTGGCGATAGCTTGAGATGGAACTAGGAAATTAACGATGAAAATGAAAGATATTTGTGGAGTAACGTGACGGAATGCGTAGGAAATAATATGTACTTGCGGACTCGTGCGAGAACGCTCGCATAATGGATTGTGTGCGGCGCCCCCATGTCTAGAGACTACTCGCCAAGCTCTAGTGCTATGCGGATGCAGGCGACACAGTTCTGCCAGGGGCTATCGTCTTGTTTATTTGTTTAAAAGCACTTTATAAACAAATACATATATTTTCGTTGACTTTTCAAGAAATGCAAGATTTTTCCTGGACTGTTGAGACGATTTGGAAGATTTTGGTACAAACCACATCTTCTAACTCCCTCTGGTTTAGGAGCTTGAATTTTGTGAAACATACACCTTAGCTTATTATAAAAAGACTAACGGATCCGTGCGAGAACTCTCGGGTAATGGGTTGTGTGCGCCCCATGTGGACAGACTACCGATCTGGCTCTAGTGCTATGCGGGCTGTACGCGAAGCAGTTCTGCCAGGGGCTATTGTCTCGTTTATTTGTTTAAGAGCACTTTGGTTGGTTGGTTGGTTCATAAGTTTGGGGGGCTGCGACAGCCCCGTGTACTTTGGGTGTGTGTAGAAACTGTCTGATAACCGGTGTTATTGTGATGACTGTAAGGGCTGCAGACGATCAATTTTCAAGTAGTTCCTACTTTTGCCGCCAAACGCCACCGTCAACGACTCCTAGTTCAGAATTTAGCTACCAGACGTCACCGCAGTCGGCTCCTGGCAACGAACGTAGGAACCTAAGAGCGTGTTTACATTCTTAACCTATACAATTTAGTTCCACACAGGAAAAGCACTTTATAAACGAATAAATATATTTCCGTTGACTTTTCAAGAAACGCAGGATATTTCCTGTACTATTGAGACGATTTGGAAGATTTTGGTACAAACCACACCTTCTAACTTACTCTGGTTTAGGAGCTTGAGTTTTATGAAACATACACCTTAGCGTATTATACTGTATAATAAGATGTGTATTGTTCAGACAGATTTCTCGTCTTTTGGTTTCTGTCTACGTTGCTTCAGCCTTCTTACTAGCGTCACTTATTTGAGGAGACAGCTGGTGTTAGGGTGGTGCTATTGTCTAAATCAGGGCACACTTGTCCCTGGGGACCGTCGTATTGCTATCGGGAATCTGCAAGAACGACTCTTCCCATGGGACACCCAGCATCATTGCTTCCCGATCAGCTTCACTATGGAGGGGACGGAATTCACTTGAGTCCCGTTTAAAATTATGGACTTCCCTCTGCGCGTCGATGCAACTCAGAATTGTGAATTTCCTAAAGCCACCTCTTGAAAAAGAAAATTTACTAAAATTGGACGTCTTTTCTCTTTAACACATGGTGCTCAAGGGAACTTCATCTTAATAGGCTGAGATAGGTGGCACAGTTGGCAACCTTTAACACACATGGTCGTGTGTTCGATCTCTTCTCAGTCTGTCCAAAGGGACGTAGAGCGTTCTTGTTGTTGTTGTTGTTGTTGTTGTTGTTATTATTATCAACTCATTAGGGGCTTTGCAGCATCTTGGTCATTTAGCCCCATGTACTTGGGTATGTGTAGAATTTGTCTGATAACTTGTGTCACTGTGATGTCTGTACTAGTATGTCCCTGTCAGAGAGCTACTCAATTGTCCAGTTCTCACGTCAGTATCTAAAATCCCTGACGGAACCGTGAATCAAACCCGGGACCTCCGGATGCGAGGAGAGTGCGCTGCCCAAACACCACGGGGCCGGCTACCATTGAACACACTAAATTCATATTATGTTACCTGGAACGAGGAAGTCTCTTATTGCACTGTGGACTGGCCGGTACATTTAACATAACTTACGCATGACCTGCTCTCTGACTCTAAGTACCATTAATACTTGGTGATATATATTTCGAGTCTGACCATGTCTCGAGCCAAGACCATTTTTCATCCTAACTGCAGAACGAAGCTTTTATATTCCATTTTACATTAATCTGCAGCGTTAACACGTCTATTCAAACAGGACATTGTAGTTTCTTCTGAGAATATTATCTGTGAGTTATATCGTCTACGAAAACCTTTCATTGGTTGCTTTTAGCAAGACCTCTCATGCTATTGAACTAAAGAATGTCACTGGTGGTTTAATCCGTTGTAATAAATGGCCGGCGAGAACAAGTAATTGAGCGGCTAACACAAAAAGAAAACAAGCAGAGCCAGATAGACCCTGCAGGGTTCCTCTTGAGACATTTACATTCCTGTTAGTGGGTTATACCAATGCTTCTCAACCTCAATCAAAACACGGTCCGGCAATTTCTTTTCTGAAATATTCTAAAGCCCATCACCAGTAGAAACTGATGGCTTTAATTATTGGTCTATTATTTCACTAATTTTCTTATTCTGTAAACCAATTTTATCATAGAATCGTAGAAGCGGTCATAGGACATAGCTCTCTTTCGAACGGTGAAATCTGTTTGAGTAAGACGTGAACATTTGTCGCGGTCGGAGTGAGATCACATTGGTGTAGGCCTAAGTGGGTAAACGCACCTGCCCAGACAGCAGGAGATTCGGGCTCGAATACCAACTGCCGTCACGTTTTCAAGTCTTACTCTAATGTTACCCTTTCTCCAAGTCGAATATTAAATGTCTTTATAATGAAATGCTATTTAAGTTATTAACAAGACATAACTAGTTATAATTATAATAATAATGAATGAATGACCCACCCTTTCCCAGCCTGGAAGGCCAAAGACCTGGGGAAGGGGGGTCAATTTATTAATGACAAACAGTGTACATGCATACAGTGCATGAAAATAAATGTACAAATACATTTACAGTGTTATAATTATAATGACAATAGTAACACAAAGATAGCAAAGATATTTTAACAGTCTCTTGTTATTGTTTTTTTAAAATCTGTATTCATATAATGATACTTTCGATTATTAATATATTATACTTTTTATACATATGTATACAAATCAAGGTCTCACAAAGCCATCAGATGTGGCTTCTCTGTGGGAACAAATTTAGAAATATTAATTAAATGTTTATCTCGATGGATCCTCACTCATGAAAGAAAACGTAACTTACAGTTGAAGTTGATAAATTTATTGTGTGTAATCAAAACCTAGCTTAGTTGACTTAGCTGACTGATAGTTTATTTTTACTTAGGGTTCTGGATAACGTGGTCCCATGTACTTAGGTGTATGTAGAATTTGTCTGATAACCTGTGTTATTGTTGTGTACGTAGTATGAAGGCTAGAAAAAGAAAGGCCGTGACCTTAAGTTAGGATAGTAGTAGTAGTAGTAGAAGTAGTAGTAGTAGTAGTAGTAGTAGTAGTTGTTGTTGTTGTTGTTGTTGTTGTTGTTGTTGTTGTTTCAAATAGGGGGTTTGACATCGTAGTAATTCCATCTCTTTGGTGCCTCCAAAGGAACATGAATTACATATCCAAGAAGCACTGCAATGTGCTTCACAGGTGGTACATAGCAAGTAGTTGCTATCCCACGAGGGATCTAAATAGGGTGTATTCACGTCTACTGTCGAGCCCATCGGTACATCTGGGTGAAATCCCTACAGATACAGCATAATATAGTCTCTAGAAGAATTTGCTGCATTTAATGTAAACTGTCAATCGTGGTCCATAGATGGCCAAAACGAAAACGAGAGTACAGATTTCATAGAGCGTAACATATCTGAATCAATGTTGCTCCAATTATTTCAATGGCAATATTCAGGCAGATTTGGCTTCATATTTGTATTTCTTAGACCATCATCAGCTGGATTATTTATAAATCACTTGGTTTCCTGTCGTTTAGAAGTCACTCTCCCATGTTATTGATGGTGGGATGATCCTAATTGACCGCGTATCGCTGTTCAGTCACATTCTGTAGACATGATCCTTTCTTGGTTAAGGCCAATGTAGCCGCGGGCGAACCGAGTAACCGGTTGATACGTGCTGAGAATATCTGCTTGAAGCCATTCCACTTGGTCCCACGTGCCTGCATACGATGCACTAGGAAATGGGTTCGCTACCCGTGCCTCCCATGTGTCCATCGTTACACTGGACAGAATCTCACCGTATACATAAAAATTATTTACGTTTTAAATGGAATATGTGAAAAATAACCTGAAATAATTTAAGATTTATATATTTACTAGCTGATCCGGCAGACGTTGTCCTGCCAATCAAAGAAAGTGTTGTAACTTTGTTTCTTGAAGTGCTTTTGGATACACAATATTTTTTCAAATTCTGTTAACTGCCTCTAAACTATCGTGAAATGAATTAACTAATCTAGAAACATTCGTGGGAGCGTGCACAACAACTCTCCAAAGTTTCATCGCAATCTGATAAATGACATATAATGCATACGGGATTTTGTTTAAATGATTCGTGCGCTGTCACTCATTTGTTGAATCTACTCGTGCTCTACCAACTGTGAAATGGATTTACTAAGTTAGAAAGCTTCACATAAGTGTACACAAAAACTCATCAAAGTTTCATCACAATCGATGAATAGTATATGAACGCATACGGGATTTTGTTGGAACGCTTCGCGCGTCGTCACTCATTTGGTACATCTACTCGTGCGCTACCAATATTGTAAAATGGATTTACCAAGTTGAACACCTTTCCTGGCGTGTACACAACAACTCATCAAAGTTTCATCGGAATCGGATGAATTACATATGAACGCATACGGGATGTTCTTTAAACGATTCGCGTGCCGTCATTCATTTGTTGAATCTACCCATGCGCTACCTATTGTAAAATAGATTTACTAAGCCTGAAACCTTCTCTGGAGTGTACTCAATGATTCACCAAGGTTTCATCGCAATTGGATGAATGGTATATGACCGCATACGGGGCCTTGTGGAAACGATTCGCGCGCCGTCGCTCATTTGTTGAATCTACTCGTGCGCTACTTATTAAAAACTGGATTTACTAAGCCAGAAACTTTTCCTGGAGTGTACACAACAATTCACCAAAGTATCATCGCAATCGGAAAATGGTATATGAACACATACAGGACTTTGTTGAAACGATTCGCGCGCCATCAAACATTTGTTGAATCTACTCGTGCGCTACCTATTGTAAAATGAATTTACTAAGCCAGAAACCTTTACTGAAGTGTACACAACAATTCACCAAAGTTTGATCGCAATCGGATAAATGGTATATGGACGCATACGGTACTTTGTTGAAATGATTTGCGTGCCGTCACTCATTTGTTGAATCTACTCGTGCGCTACCAATTGTAAAATGGATTTATTAAGCCAGAAACCTTCCGTAGGGTGTACACAACATCTCACCCAAGTTTCATCGTCATCGGACGAATGGTATTTGAACGCATACGGGACCTTGTTGAAACGCTTCGCACGTCGTCGCTCATTTGTTGAATCTACTCGTGCGTAACCTACTGTGAAATGGATTTACTAAGTTAGAAACCCTCACGTAAGTGTGCACAACATCTCACCCAAGTTTCATTGCAATCGGATGAATGGTATATGAACGCATACGGGACTTTGTTTAAACGTTCGCGCGTCGTCGCTCATTTGTTGAATCTACTCGTGTGCTACCTATTGTAAAATGGATTTACTAATCCAGAAGCCTCCCCTGGAGTGTACACAACATTTCACCCAAGTTTCATCGCTATCGGACGAATGGTATTTGAACGCATACAGGACCTTGTTGAAACGCTTCGCACGTCGTCGCTCATTTGTTGAATCTACTCGTGCGCAACCTCCTGTGAAATGGATTTACTAAGTTAGAAACCCTCACGTAAGTGTACACAACAACTCATCAAAGTTTCATCTCAATCGATGAATGGTATATAAACTTTACGGGATTTTGTTGAAAAGCTTCGCGCGTCGTCACCCATTTGCTGAATCTAGTCGTGCGCTACCTATTGTAAAATTGAATTACTAAGCCAGAAGCCTTCCCTGGAGTGTACACAACATCTCACTCAAGTTTCATCGCTATCGGACGAATGGTATTTGAACGCATACGGGACCTTGTTGAAACGCTTCGAGCGTCGTCGCTCATTTGTTGAATATACTCGTGCTTAACCTCCTGTGAAATGGATTTACTAAGTTAGAAACCTTCACGTAAGTGTACACTACATCTCACCCAAGTTTCATCGCTATCGGACGAATGGTATTTGAACGCATACGGGACCTTTTTGAAACGCTTCGCGCGTCGTCGCTCATTTGTTGAATCTAGTCGTGCGCTATATATTGTAAAATGGATTTACTAAGCCAAACACCTTCCCTGGAGTGCACTCAACATCTCATCCAAGATTCATCGCAATCGGTGGTATATGAACGCATACGGGACTTTGAAACGCTCTAAAGTGCACAGAAAAACAGTAGAATTCGACATCTCTGCCACCTTTGGTATAAAACACAACTTTCCGCTTCGGGCGGAGAGTATGTTATGGCGGTAGTTGCACAGGTTACGACCAGGTGGCTCTACGTGCAGAGACAAACAGTACAAAAGCATCCCTTTTCACTAAGGCTAGCGGTTTATGACTGTATATTGTGGTTCTAAAATTGTGTGTAAATTGTGGTTCTAAAATTCTAAAATTCCACCTACCTGGTCCAATTGTGAATCTAAACCATACATGGACCCACCCTAACATACATACAAAATTTCATCAAAATCAGTCCAGTCGTTTAGGAGGAGTTCAGTCACATACACACGTGTCGAAGAATTATATATAAAAAGATAATATAGAAGCCTCCGTGGCTTAGGCGGCAGCACGTCGGCCTCTCACCGCTGGGTCCGTGGTTCAAATCCCGGTCACTCCATGTGAGATTTATGCTGGACAAAGCGGAGGCAGACATATTTTTCTCCGGGTACTCCGGTTTTTCCTGTCTCAATTTCATTCCAGCAACACTCCCCACTATCATTTTATTTCATTTCATTTCATTTCATCTGTCATTCATTTAATCATTGCCCCAGGGGAATGCGACAGGCTTCGGCAGCTGGCACAGTTCATATCCTCGCCGCTAGATGGAGGCTTCATTCATGCCATTCCCTGACCCAGTTGACTGGAATCAGGCTGTGGATTTTCATATTTATATATATTGTTACGGACTATTGAAGAAGAAGAAGAAAACTAAGGGATTACATTTTTTTCCTCCGTCAAGCGAGCATCATCAGATTCAAATATGCAAGACAAATAGCTCTACAAGTCCACAGATCGGTTGTTCAAATCCCGGCGCTGACAGCGGGTATCCTGAGTGTAGTTTTCCCCTGGATTTTTGCGAATTTCCTCCTGGAAAATGCCGCGATATTGCCTCATTTCTAGTCCCGGGGCAAGATTTTCTTTGTTTTATGTCCCTTTTAACTACTGCGGCTTTTACAGGCCCCGGGGTGCTGGAATTTTTCCCCGAAGGGAATCTTTAACGTGCCAGTAAATCTACCGATATGGCTCCCTCGCATTTGCGCACCATCAAATGCCAATTGACTGCGCCAGGATTCAATCCTGCAACCTTGGCCACAGCAGATGAGAACGTTACTGCTGAATCACGCAACCAGTCAGTCTCAGGGCACCTGTATCATTCCCGACTCTGATAATTTACAGTTACAAAAATTAATACATTCACCACAAAACACAGATTGTCAGAAAAATTATTGATGATGATCGTTGTTTTAAGGGGCCTAACATCTAGGTTATCGGTCCGTAATGGTTTGATTGATCGTGAAAATGAAAATGAAACTACAGGTATAACTAAAACTAACTACAGACTTACATACTAGAAGAACAAATGGGGGAGGGGGGGGGGGGAGAATAAGGCAAACAAAAGAAAGGATGAAAAGAAATACCTAAATCCTCAAAGAATGAGAGTTGACGGACTTGGAAGGAAGGAGAGCCATGAAGGAGAGAAAAGAAAGAGGGTAGGGCCCACTCCAAAGGCAATGGCAAAGGGGGAAATAATGGGACATAACTCTGGAATCCCTCGGGATCACCATCTCCCGAGCTCACCAGCCGAGAGCACATGAGGGTGTAACACCAGTGTGCACCCTACGTTGTGGGGCCTGCCTCCTTTAGGGTCTTGAGCAAAAAATAGGATATATCATGGAAAGAAAAAGAAGAGGTCTGACCCTTCGAAGAATAAGGGATCAGGAAAGATGAGACAATGGCCAGTTATAGCGAGAAGTGGTAAGACTCCCTAGGCCTCGTTTACCCTAATACCATCAGGGTCGGAAGAGAACAAGATTTGACCAAAGAAGATCGACAGGAAATATGGCGGAGAGGAGCCCGGCACTTGGAAGTGGAAGCAATGCTGGACTCAGCTGAGGTCCCGTGGTCGCCAACCAACGTCCCAGTATTTGTGAGCCCCATGGGAAGGACAAATTGAACACACATCCAAGTACACGGGGCTGAAGACGAATTAACATTAACATGAGCAAGGAATTCCTCCATAGTTATTATAGCATCTTCGATCCATGATATTCAAGATGCGCAGTCATGCTCGAGAGAGTTGGTGGATAGCAGCTTCCAGCTTTACCTGCAGGCCCGCCCTAAATGTGAGGTGAAAGTTATGATGAGAAGGTTTTCACTTTTCCACCTGCCATTAACCTTGAAATACGGAGATCGCGCAACTCTTCGTCAACAGTCATGATAATTTCACCCGCTTGGGCTGTGACAGTATGCGGGTCACGTATTCTGGAGGTCGTCGAATTCAATTCTGGTCATACTGGTCCTCCTTCAGAAAGGCTGACATCATTTTCACTCGAACACCACCCTCGGAAGTTCGATCCATACCCGCTGGGCGGATCAATATGAGACCATTGTGCTAAATTCAATCTTGCAACATCTGAAGAAATCTACTCCTACTTCTCTCAGCAGTTTACTACTAGATAGTAAATTTCGTTTTAAATTTCTTACATACATTTGATTTTTTATAATTTTTATAATTTACTAATGCAGCCAATGGCCATTTTGTTTTAAGGACGGGCCAGGGAAGGAATTTTGAAAGGAAATCGGCCATGGACCTAAAGAAGCATTTGCCTGGTGGTGGAAATGAAAAATCACGAATAACATTCAGGATGGCCGAGGTGGGATTCAAACCCACGCTCTTCCGATGCCAGTGGGGCACGAGCTAGTGCGTTAGCGTTATCGGCCACAGTGGCCGGTAGTTTAACAATTTTGAATCACACTTCTATCAGCGATTCCAATTTTTGAGAAATATGAAAATTTGCAATTTTTAGCCTACCTTCGATCTTTACAAATAATGAATGTAGACTTATGAGATCCATGTCCGTGTATCTGTATGTGTGAGTATGTTGGCCCCGCCCTATCAATTTGAACACAACGAAACTGATTTTGAACCAAATTTGGTTCCGTGCAAAGTACACCTCAGTGTCATCGTCGCCATCTTAACCAAAACGAAATAGCAGCCACCTAATTGTTCCAAGCTTCAATCAAATGACGACTAAACTAATCATCGGATCTGTACCAAATTTTGGAAAGAAATACCTTCATGTAGGAAGTGTCTGACGCCCAAACAACAAGAGCATCAGACAAACAGTTTCAATATGGCGGCCGTGTGAATCATGCAAGCATTATAATCCATAACATATGATCCAATGAATCAATATTCACAGTATCTGGCATTCAGATAGTTTTATATAACAACCCTCTGTTATCAGCGTGATAATATGTGAATGTATGTTACGCGCAGCCGCCAACTTGAAATTCTGATCAACCAATAGGCTATATGACTGTTGCCAACTTGATTCTATGCATGCTGATAGGTTCAATGTTTAACTGTAGGTAACGTCCATACTAACAAACAGAGTTTTTCTAAAATTGGCACGTATATGGATCATAATATTTCAAATTAATTTTATGTAACTCATTCGTGACCATATTAGTGCTATCAGCATAATCGAATACAAACGCATAATGTTCAATGATCAGCTGCGTGCAACTGTCGTACAAATTTATGGATTTAACTTGTACATAATTTTACACGTGCAACGTACGCCTTAGCAGATATGTAAGCCTACTTACAGAGTTTACACAACTACAAACTGCGTTGTAACATTCTGAGTACATTTGAACCCTAGACTCAATTTACTAGAATGTGTTCATATTAGCAGTTTGAAACTCTAAATAATATAATATCTTAATATTGCAGATGGAATTTGAGCAACACGTACATCTACCAATGTTACCAAAATAAGTCTACGTACGTTTATAAGTGTCATGTTTAGCTGAATATAACTTCCATAACATTCAGTGGTTTTCTACAGAATTTTGTGATTAGAGTGCGCGCCTTGTGTTCACATCTTAGTCCTACTATCTATAGTAATGCTCTCATTGGACATTTGAGCCATAGAATCTTAATATTTCAGAATCCACGGAGGGGAACAATATCGAACATACTGCACAGCCTGATTAGGCCAAACTAATTCAGTGATATCTTGAGCAAATGTTATAATGCTAATGCTACCAATATACTTCCGCAGATAGAATTAATACTCAAAGGTCTAATTGGAGGAATAGGGATTGAATCTTAAATTTGAAGAAAAGTAGGTTCATTAGTTCGTCACGGAACTGCTTGTTTAAATATCAATTCATAAAGCTTATATTTGATTAGTGTAATGTATATAACAAACAAATGTGCACTGTAAGTCATTTGTATGAATACCAGTGTTACTGTGTTGTGTGTGGTAGTGTAAATTGAGGTGAGGATTTAAGAGAGGCGGTCGTAGCTTTAAGTTAGGAACCACCTTGACTTGAAATAAGATACCATCCCAACATTTACTTGGAGTGGGAGTGAAGAAACCTAGATAAAACCACACTTAGGATTGCTGTTCTCAGCGCCGGAATTATATTTCCGTACGTCAGCTACCTGATCCAATTGTGAATGTGTTCAACACTAGCAGTGAACTGTGAACCTGTGGAAACCTAGTACAAGACGTGCACTGAGTTGACGACAATGATTTTGTTTTGAGGAGCTTAATTGTGTGTTTATCGGCCGCCGCTGATATTCATCTGGAGGTTAATGTGATAAAATAAGATGAACAATTTAAATAGTTTAAACATTAAAAAATGAAACTTTTTAAAATGGAGGGCAAGATTAAAGGACGGCGCAGACCAGGGAGGAGGAGGATCTCCTGGCTCAAGAATTTGTGGGAATGGTTTGAACTTGACTCAGCATCTCCTCTTTCGAACGGCAACCTCGAGGCAAGGGATTGCAATAATGATCGCCAATCTTCGACGCGGAGACGGCATATAAAGAAGAAGGAACATTTGAAAATGTTAAACATTTCAAAATTAAAAATAAAATAAAATAAAATAAATGCAATTAACATAAAATAAAATAATAAATCTATATCTATTTTAACCATTAAATAAGGAGTAGATTTAAGCTACCAGCGCCACTGTGCTGGAAATACTTCGTACCACATTGATTAGACTAGGCGTTCTCAACCTGGTACTCGCGAGCACCACGATGCACTTAAAATGAAATTTGGTGCTCCCGTCATACGAGCCAAAAGTGCTCGCTAGCACAAGTCTCAGACATCCATTCTTCAATTCAAATTTTGTTGCACGAGCCGGAATAAGTGATTTCATTACAAGTTTTGTAGAATAATATTTTTAATCTACAGTACAAATAATTGGGCATCCCCATTTTATGAGAAGGCTAACACGTAAGATGCTGATTTGACTCGACTGTCCACACGTAAATGTATCTTACCTTAATGAGTCATGCAAGTGGTTGCAGCATTCCTCGTGAGCGGTGAATATATAGCTATTTCAGTACTTCTGAGGGAGAGAGAGATAGGAAATGGAAAGAGAGGTGCATGCTTGTTGTATTAATAATAATAATAATAATAATAATAATGATAATAATAATAATCTCTAATTGTGCTTGTGTCCATGGGTATGGCATGAGGGTGGTGCTCACAGCCACGAAAATATTGAGAAGGTCTGGATAAGAGTATGATGTATTCATCTAAAATTCACATTGTGTAGCCCGTGAGTAAATAAATAATGAAATACCCTGCGCGGCCGATAACCTAGATGTTAGATCCCTTAAAACAACAACAACAACAATAAAATACCCTGTGCAATACATCATTAAAATGTTCTATTTATCTTACAAATTACTTTCTGACGTGGGCTATTGTATGGCAGTATTTGAAGTGATAGTGATGTGAAGTCTGGATGAAATGTGTGATAGCATCATTGGTATTTGAGAGGAGGCTAGTTAGTTATTGTTGTATTAAGGGGCGGAACAGTGATGTCATCTGCCCCTTGAAAGGAGGCTAATGCAGTTCAGTTGGCAAGACATTTTAATTACTCAGAGAATAAGATTGAAGCTGACTGAGCCAGATTACACTGATCGAGTGATGTGATATTCAGCTGAGGGTGACCAAGAATTAGAACTATCTCAAATAGGATTTATTTCTACTGGCACGCAGGATTTTTACTAGAGAGAACAAAGATAGGTGATCTGACGTTTCCTTTTAATCTTCAAGTACGTTATATTTCGACAAGACATCACCTTACTTTAATGTACTTGGATTAGCGAACCAACTGAGAGTGGTGGGTACGTTCGATTGAGGTGCGTGATATTGCTTTCAAAAGATTTCAAAACGTAGTCTCTTGAGGAAAGAATTCATGATGAAAATTAATAAATGTAAAACAAAAATATTGGAATGCAGTCGCAATAATTCAGAAACCTCTATGGACATCAAATTGGCAGAGGAAAAACTAAAGGAAGTAGGAGACTTCTGTTACTTAGGAAGCAAAATAACCAGTGATGGAAGAAGCAAAGAGGATATAAAAAGTAGGTTGGCTCAGGCAAGGAAAGCATTTCTACAGAAAAGGAATCTGTTGACGTCGAATATAGATTTAGGTATTAGGAAGACATTTTTGAAAACCTTTGTCTGGAGCGTGGCGCTCTATGGAAGTGAAACTTGGACTATTTGTGCAGCAGAAAAGAGGAGAATTGAAGCATTTGAAATGTGGTGTTACAGGAGAATGATGAAGATCAGATGGGTAGATAGGGTTACAAACGAAGAATTATTAAGACGAGTGGGAGAGGAGAGATGTTTCTGGCGACTGCTAATGAAGAGAAGAGATAGGTTGGTAGGACACATACTAAGACACCCAAGAATAGCAAGCTTAGTTATGGAAGGAAGGGTCGAGGACAAGAACTGTAAGGGTAGACCAAGGTTAGAGTATGTTAAACAGATTGCCTCGGATGTAGGGTGTGCTAGCTATGTAGAGATGAAACGATTAGCTCAGGACAGGGAGCCATGGAGGGCTGCATCAAACCAGTCAAAATACTGAAGACTGAAGACTCAAACAAAACAACAGTCTCTACTACTGGAAGTAACTTACGATCACCATCAATATATAACTTCAGTAAGACTTTGACTTGAACTCACTCGAATTGTTGGAATTGTTCACACACCTGACTGACTGTGGAGCTGCACGTTCCGGAGGCCACAGTCTCCAACCCTGGGCTGAACATGGTCTTCCCTAAACGTTTCCCCTACACTATGTCTGGCAAACTGATGCTCCATGTAATCACAATTACTTTTATTAATTACAAAATCGCACACATTGTGCAAATTATAAAAGATACAATAACTGAATCGAAGCATTTCTATATAACTTGTGTATTCATCAGTTTGTGCAGAAGCCTATGATGAATTTTCCACGTTTTGTGCAGTTAATCCCGTGGTATCATTCACACTTTTGGTCACAAAATTCACAGATGCACATCGGGTTGGTTTCATAGAAGCATTAATAATAATAATATCCTATGGCCTCGGATGTCGGGTGCAAGCTTTGTAATTTGACACCCAGAGGGTAGCTTGCATGTCGAATTTCGTTGCTCCTTGAATCACTATGAAAGTCAAGGAGGTTAGAAATCTAAGCTCCTTGAACACTATAGCGCGTTCTAGTAGAGAAATGAGGAACTTTGTGTTGGCGGAAACTCCCGAGATTAATGTTGCCATTATGAACATGGCCTACTGAATTCAAATGGGTTCTTTGACATGCCAACATCGAATGACAAGCGTGTCGGATTTTTGCCGTCTTTCAAAAATCACTTACCACGGCCAAGAGCGAACCTGAAATCTTGGGGTTAGTAGACCGACACGCTATCCACTCACCCACCGTGGCAAGCTATAGAAGCATTTCATCTTACACATGAAGTGATGGTAGCCATGCACAGCTAGAGAGTTAAACAAATGTCTTAAGTCTTGGTTCACTGCTGTCCATTTTTGCCTCACGAGTCCTAAGTAAACCCGTTTCAACCCTCAGACCAGAATTAAATTGCTTGACAGGGCAGGGAATTGAACCTAAGATCATTGAATCTGGAGTCTCAATACGTAGCCGAGATGACAAGAGGGCGGCTATTCGCTATTGTATGTGGGCCTCATCACGATAGATGTGTACTGTAGATAGCTCATCACGGTAGATATGTAGACAACGTACTCAGGACAAGGAAGTCTCCCTTTGACTAAGTTATTGATATTCAGTTGTCTTGTGTCTCATCTCTACAAGACTCATGAACCAGGGTTTGTATGAGTGGATTGATTTCCTATAGCTCGATTCATAATTTAGTAGCAATGAGAAATAATGTTTGAAATCTTATTGACACGGTCCTTTCGGAGGTACCGATGGCCGACAATTGCCACCCTGGATGGTCAGGGATACTATACTGCCTTATTGCCATACTCGCCGGATGTACCCGTGACGACTTCAGTCTATTGGACGCAATGCAAGAAATTCTGCGGAGGTAAGAAATTCACCTCCAACGCTGAACGTCACGGAGGTGTCCAGCACTGGCGTCGGGATACCTAACTAATAAAGGTACGCTGCACAAATACGAAACTGACAAAATTATGTCAAGAGTGCATAGATATTGTCAGGAAATACGTCTAGTATAATCTGTATTCATTTCATTTCTGGTTGCTGTAAGAAAAATAATTTCTTGTCACTCATTTTTGAACCTCCCAAGCACCTTTTCGTTCGTCTTAGTAGAGTAAACTCAACCGAAAGGGTTTCATGCATCGCACCTTGTAGCTGAGTAGGTTAGACCCTGTATTCGTCAGAAACTTGCGCACAACGGAAATATTAAGTTGTGTTGTGTGGTTTCCCTATGTCCATTTCCTGGTTGATTGATGCATAAACCACATTCCAGTGAGGTAACTGTATTCCATATCCAGGTGGCTCTAAAGAACGTGTGACAGCTATTAAGATGTTCCCATGTCTGGCCTCTCACTGTGACCTTAACCACTACGACTACATTATACACTCGCCGAGACAAGCGGGACGGTTGACTTTTATAACATAACTAACAAAGGCAAGCAGTGTGTCTGCCAGGTGTTCGTAATAGTTAGAAAGTGCTATTGCACTTATTATTATTATTATACTGTACAATATCAGGTGCCGGCCTCGTGGTGTTCGGGTAGTGTGCCTGCCTCTCACCCGGAGGCCCCAGGGTCGATTCCTGGCTCCATCAGGGATTTTAGAAACTGACGTGTGGGCTGGAACGGGGTGCACTCAGCCTCGTGAGAACAATTGAGTAGCTGTCTGGCAGTGAGGCAGCGCCCCGATCACGAAAACCAAGATTAACGGTCAAGGGGACCTGATGCGCTGATCACGCGTCACCCCAATATCTGCAGGTCAAATGGCTGGGCAGAGGTCGCTTGGTAGGCCTAGGCCCTTCACGGGCTGTAGTGCCAGAGGTTTTTATTATTATTATTATTATTATTATTATTATTATTATTATTATTATTATTATTATTATTATTATTATTATTATTATTATTTACGATACCAGGTGAAACAGCTGCCCCTAATAATATTGTATTATGCAACCCAACTAGCGTTTTTGTCAGGAAGATCGATATTTCTCTGCTTGCATTCCGTGCGGTACTAATGCACTGCAAGGATATCCTGCAAACGATACTGAACACTGTTACTTTTCCCTAGATGCGACTACAGACAAATTCTTTCTCTTCTTCATCATCTTATCCCACTTCAAGTGGGGTCGATGTTTCTGGCAAGTCTTTTCCATTTTATTCTGTCCCACACATCGTCGTCCCTTAACTGCTTCTCCATTAGGTCTTCATGGATATTGTCAGTCCATCTTCTTCGAGGTCTGCCTCTATTCCTCGTGCCATCCACAACCAGAGACATCGCTCTCCTTCCTACATAGTTATTATCCCGACGCATAATATGGCCATATCACAGCAGTCTCCTCTCCTGGATTTTCTTGGAGACTTCTGTTACTTTTACTGTGCCCCTGATTTTCTCATTTGCGATGTGATCAATCCTAGTGACGCCACTCATCCAGCGCAGCATCATCATCTCAGTCACATCCAGCTTATGACATTGTGACTTATGCGACTACAGACAAATACGAGGGAAAAATAATAGGGCTCAGTATCGTTTGCGGGATATGCTTGCAGTGCATTAGTACCGCACGGGATGCAAGCAGAAAAATATTGACCATCTGACAATGAGCGTTAGTTGGGCTGCATTAATCAATATTACTAGGGGCAGATAAAACGCTAAGGTGTATGTTTCACCAAACTCAAGCTCTTAAATCATAGGGAGTTAGAAGGTGCGGATTGTATCAAAATCTTCCAAATCGTCTCAAAAGTACAGGAAAAGTCTCGTATTTCTTGAAAAGTCAACTAAAATACATGTATTTGTTTAAAAGGTGCGTTTATACAAATAAACATGACGATAGCCACTGCCAGAACTCTATAACGTCCAGCCTGCATAACACTAAAGCCAACCTGGTGGTCTATACACAAGGGGCACTCACAAGTAGCCGATCTTGCATTCAAAAGAAAGAGAAACACCTGCAGCAGTAACAAATTGTTCTCTGATTTCATAAATATTGACGATTTATTTAAAACGTTCGTTTAAACAAATAAACAAGAAGCCCGCATAATAGTAAAGCTGGACGGCGCATTTATGCACATGCGAGAATTCTCGCACAGGTACCCTAGTTTTATATAAAGCTTTTATGACATCATAACGTCTATAACCGACTGAAAATGAGCTTTTCCACCTCATATTTTGCGAGAGTTTTCTCACTAAACAAGTCAGAAGGAGAAACAAATTCTATGAAAGATATAATCACACATAGCCTACTCGCCACTTAGCATAACCTAGAAACCCAGTAATTGACCTTGGGGTTACGAAACCAGACTTTTTCCTCACAGAAAATAACCGGATGTTTTCTGTTTGAGAAGTGTGTCAGACACTGCACCATAAACATGCAATATGATAAGCCTAGTGTGTGTGTGTGCCGAATTCTAATGTACACGATTGGCATCTGGTTAGAATCGCCGTGAATAATTGATCATGATGCTCTTAAATTTAACAGCCAGGGTACGGTACATAACAGATTACTACAAATTTAAATACTTATGATGTTTAGTGCCCTGTAGCCTGATGAGTACTGCGCAATAACCCCTTATTATAAGGAAAAATATGAGCTTGAGGAAATTGAGGTTGTCGGCCTGGTAACCGTAACTTCCCAGTTCGTGAACATCTGGCATGCCCTTGAGATCATGGATATTGCCACTGCTAAGGGATGTGAGGTAGATTAATTTCACTTTTCGAATATTTGATTAATAGAAACATAAAAATCGATTAATTGCTATTAATAACAATTAATCGATTGGGTTTTTAATCGATTAATCTATTTTCATTTAATATATTACTAGGCTGGTCGATATTTTTTACAAATTGTTTTGTTGATTGATCGATTTACTTCGCTCCTTTCAATAGGCTCTCACAGAAGCAACTCTGACATTTGTTGTTTGAGTCTTCAGTCTTTTGACTGGTTTCATGCAGCTCTCCATGCCTCCCTGTCCTGAGCTAATCGTTTCATCTCTACATAGCTACCACACCCTACATCCGAGGCAATCTGTTTAACATATTCTAACCTTGGTCTACCCCTACAGTTCTTGTCCTCGACCCTTCCTTCCATAACTAAGCTTGCTATTCCTGGGTGTCTTAGTATGTGTCCTACCAACCTATCTCTTCTCTTCATTAGCAGTCGCCAGAAACATCTCTCCTCTCCCACTCGCCTTAATACCTCTTCGTTTGTAACCCTATCTACCCATCTGATCTTCATCATTCTCCTGTAACACCACATTTCAAATGCCTCAATTCTCCTCTTTTCTGCTGCACCAATAGTCCAAGTTTCACTTCCATAGAGCGCCACGCTCCAGACAAAGGCTTTCAAAAATGACTTCCTAATACCTAAATCTATATTCGATGTCAACAGATTCCTTTTTTGTAGAAAGGCTTTCCTTGCCTGAGCCAACCTACTTTTTATATCCTCTTTGCTTCGTCCATCACTGGTTAGTCTGCTTCCTAAGTAACAGAAGTCTCCTACTTCCTTCAGCTTTTCCCCTGCCAATTTGATCTCCATAGAGGTTTCTGATTTATTTCGGCTGCATTTCAGTATTTTTGTTTTACATTTATTAATTTTCATCATGAAGTCCTTCCGTAAGACGGAATCCATACCATTCAAAAACTCATTCAAATCCTCAGGCTTGTCGGCCAAGATGACGATGTCATCAGCAAATCTCAGAGTTGAAATTATTTCTCCTTGAATCTTCACTCCCACTTTAAAATTTTCTCCGATTTCCTTCATTGCTTGTTCAGTGTAAAGATTGAAAAGTATCGGTGATAAGTTGCAGCCTTGCCCTACACCTTTCATAATACCAGCTTCTCTGACATTTAATTAATTAAAATATTTTGTATCATATATTTTTAGCCTACTTTTCATATTTTGCAAAAATGAGGAAAAAGTAGACTTATGAAATCGATCTGGGCAAATGTGTGTCTGTCTGTACTTCTGTCTGTCTGTCTCTCTGTGTGTGTGTCCCTCTATCAACTCCTGAACGGCTACAGCAATCGAAACCAAATTTGGTATGAGTAAAGATCTATAGCTGAATATCTCAAGGCTATATTTGAAAATGATGTCAGTGCTACCAACTGCTGAAAAACTGCAATTGACATTGGAGCTCCATGTTGGATATCTTGGAAGGTATGCATGAGAGCTATTCCAAAATTGGCACACATATAAATAATAATATTTCAGTTCAATTTCCAGGAGGCTTTACATGACAGTGTTGCCAAAATGATTCTAAGCCTGCTGAAAGGTCCAATTTTTAAATGCATATAACTTCTAGACTATCAATTGGATTTCAACCAAATTTTGCATGCGCATTCTATACCTTAAGAGGTGGAACTAATGATATATTCAGAGTCACCAGGACTGCCAACTGTAGTAAGTTACTCTATTAGGCTACACTATTTCAAGTGTATTTCAAACTGCATTACTTAGAAATGTAAGTACAGTATTGCCAACTTGATTTGGTCATTATTCTAGACAGGTCTATATAGATTGGCATGAATCTTAAATTTTAAGAAAAGTGGGCTCTTCAGTTCGTCCCGGAACTACTTGTTAAGTAATGTACCTTCCCTTTGGACAATACTATAAAACGAAGTGGAAAAAATAATGTTCCTGTCCTAAATTGTAAACATTGAACAAAAATTAAAATTCTTTGCTGAAAACTCTTCGTTTTCTTTTTTCGAAACCCTTTACAATTTGATTGATGTTTGTCCTTCCACTGTCATTAACTCTTATTTGGTCATTGTTAACATAAGCAAGGAAGAACACTTTGATTTAGGCAAAAGTATATTTTGTAAATTTCTGTACATCATTCCGAAAATAAGCGTAATTTAACTTAAGCGATGACATCTCATTTACTCTTCTTTCCTTATCTCGTGTCTACTAATCAGGTTAGTTGATTAATCAAATTATTCGATTAATCAATTATTAAACGATTAACCGAACATCGCTTAATAACAGCCTTGCGGAACCACCTCTACAAAGCTTAAGTAGCCTATACCGGAACACCTCGTTTAAGACCTACCTTTCATCACCCAGAGGTCCGGGTTTGATTCCCGGCTCTGCCAAGAAATTTAATTCTGACTTGAGGGTTGGAACGGGGTACACTAAGCCTCGAGAGGCAAACTGAGAAGAGATGAGGTTTGATTCCTAGCTGGACCATCCTAGACCTTTTATGTTTGGTATCTTGCAGCCTGATATTATGTACTGCACAACATATCCATTGCAAATATAGGGGAAAATATGAGCACGAAGAAATTGAGGTTGTTTGCAAATAATTCTGGTTATCAATACTCACACCTAAAAACACCACAAAAATACAAGTTATGAGTCAAATCCTACACACACTCCAGTATGCGAGGCTTAATGACCACTATTTCGCAAGCTCCTAGATGAATCAACTTACTCACCTACTTTTTGCCCTTCGACTCTTGATCAGACATTCCCAGATCTTATGGACTTACGGATTTTGCGTATTTTTAGTTGATGCTCATGTGCTTGTATTAAACTGGATTATCTATGTTTTCCAACGTTCATTTCTGAGTAAATTCATTTAATTATTTACATAGTGTATATTATTTTAACCTTTGCCAAATTGGCAACTATGAAATAAAGGAAGCATTAAGAATAATTTAATCAGTAAAATGCATGTAATTACAGTACATCACCTGAGTTGAATAACCTCCAACCGAGCGGTAGCTGTGACTCAGCTAGGTGAGTGGATTCCTCAGTCTCTTACCTGCAAACAAATAAGAATTGTTGTATTACTTTTAGTAAATTCATTATTAAAAAACATCAGGGGATAGTTGAAATATCTATAACTAGACCATAACAACCTGCAGCAATTTAGTGTAAGTGTAATGCTGTGTCTATAGGGATTTCACCCTGGTGTAGCAGTTGGGATTGCAAAAGACGATCGTTCTCAGGGATAGTATCCCCATTTGCTGACGAGCCCCATTGGTACACCAGGGTGAAGCCCCTGCCATGAAAAGAACTTTCTGATACCGTGTTTGGTGGGTATTGCTCCATTGGATCTAGGGTTATCGATTATACTTGCAGTATATATTTTGCACAGCCGTCATATTGATATTTATTAGCTCAGAAAGTCATAACTCAGATCCGAATCCTCATGTTTAAATTTAATAAGGATTCGATGATTGGTTTAGTCAGTGGCCAACTTAGGCAATGTCAACTAAAGTGACCGTCATTTTATATTCGCTAAAATGATGGCAATATAAAACGAAAGTGCTCGGGAGAAGAGCTAACTGTGAGGGAAATTTTATTCATTTCGGTTCAGGTGTTAAGAAATTGATAGAGGAAGGAAGGAAGCTTTCAATTTTACGTGACCGTTAATCATGCGCCACGGGACCTCCTTCTTACGTGGAATCCGAACCACAGGACATGGCATTTCACTTCGAAAATCTGACATGAATTGACAGGGAATCGAACCCGGTCCCCCTTGGTGAGAGGCCAACAGCTTGACACTGCGCCACCACGCCCCAATTGACAGAGGGAAGAGAAAAAGCAACAGAGAGGGAGGAGGAGGTACCAAGTTTTTGATTTAACATCCCTTTTAACTCCTGCGGCTTTTAGAGACGCCCGGGGGTCGGAATTTTGATCCGAAGGGGATCTTTAAGAGAGAGAGAGAGAGCTATCCAGAGTTATAAGCTAATTTTTATCTAATTTAATGAAATTAGGCTCAAAGTGGGGGTGACAAGACACCAAATTATCACGTTAATGTATGCCTGTAAATTCTAGTTAAGTGTGGTTTATTTTAGTGTAGAGATATTCGGATGTAAGGTGTACCAATCTGGCAACGTGTGCCTGTTAGGGAATTCTTTGTGGACCCCTCCTGGTAAGGTAAAGGGTAAGGCTGGTATGTGGGCGGGCAGACCTCCTGTAGGGTAGCTGAAGACTGACAGATGTATAATAGATGAATTCCTGGGGCGCATTCAACAGTAACACATAACTTCATAATTAGTACACAGTACACTTATTATTTCTCTCATGGTCAACTGTTCTTTCTGTTTGTTGTCTAATTGTGTTTAGGACTTGGACATCGTGGTCATGTCAGTCCCGTATATGTGTAGAATTAGTCTAATAACCTGCGTTATTGTTGCATCTGTAGTAGTGTGTGTACCGTATGTGTAATAGAGCTGAGGATTGGGAAGGAGACGACAGCATGTAGTCCTACCTATCTTAAGAGGGCGCTAACTTCGGTTTTGGTTGAAAAATTCAATTTTCTCTTTTCTGATGTTTTGTTTCGTTTGGAGCAAAAGTATTAATCTATTTGCAAGATAAGGGTTTTTGAAGTTTGTCAACATTGGCAAACATCTACCAAATCTTTATTTATCTACCTTTGCAGACATTTCGTTGACAGCCATTTCTTACAACTTTCATTCTTATACAAATAAGATAGATTTATTTCAGAAATTACTGCACTAATCTACTTGAATTTTTCGCAGTATCTTTATATGCAAACGTCCGTTAATCTGACGTAGTGCAATGGCTGCAGTGTTTATGTAACTTGAGAAAAAATACATTTCTTCATAGCTTTTTAAACTTGTCAAAGAAAAATTTACAAACAAAACGTTTGAAGCACTATAGTTACGATTCTAATTTGGATTGCAAGCCAAGAAATCTTCTTCATTTGTATGAAATTTCAACCCTTTAACTTCAATAGTTAGGTCATAAATGTACAGTTTGCTGAATATTTTGTTTTCAAAAAATCATGAATTGTTATGTTGGTATCAGCAAATAATAATGTGAAAAATACAAAGTATCTGGAGTTAAACCCAATCGCCGGTACCATTCAAGTCGCTGGACAAAATCTAGTCAAGACAGAATGCTTCAGGTACCTTGGATCTCGTCTGCAGAGTGCTGGCAACTTCAATGATGAAGTAAGAGCCAGGGTAAACGCAACCTGGTTGCGGTGGAAGGAGGTCACGGGTGTCCTTTGCGATAAGAAAATGCCACTTCGTCTCAAATCGAAGATATATCGGACAGTGGTACGGCCAGTCGCGCTGTATGCAGTTGAATGTCGACCATCCGATAACATTTCAGAACGTCACCTACACGCCATGGAAATGTGAATGCTCTGTTGGACAATGGGCATCTCCCTTATTGCCCATGTCAGAAACGACACAATTCGGGAGCAAATGGGTGTCGCCCCAATTGTGGACAACATGAGAGAGAAACGGCTCCAATGTTACGGCCATGCCCTGTGTGCAGGGCCTGATGCTGTGACTAACTCCATCCTTCATTTTGAGGTTGAAGGCCTACGCCCCAGACGACGACTGAAGCAGCGTAGGCAAGACACGGTGACTTAAAAATTACCAGCCTAAATCTGGCTGACGAACGAAACCGGACAAAATGGAGGTCAATTACCAAAAAAAAGCGGACCCTGCACCAGCGGGACAACGCTAGGATGATGATGAAGAAGAAGAAGAAGTAAATAATAATGAATTTTCAGTAACTTAACTATATTATCTTATGAATGCAAATGTTGATAAATTTTCATAACAATTGATTCAGTAGTTTGTGTGGTAGGAGCATATTAAGATTCTGGACTGTTTTGTTCAACTGTTCAGGTTGCCCTCTGAAAGTGCTTTAAGTTAGAGAGTTCTTACTAATTGCAACATAAAGCACTTACAATGGATTATGTATTCAAGATACGAGGGCAGATCAAAAAATAAGTTGCACTTCCCAGTTATGGCCATTTATTACACCACCTATACAACAGCAACACGCCTATAACATACAATGTAACGTCACTTTTCCACATAGTTTCCAAACATTTCTGCGAACGCACAACCAACTTATCGATGCCGGATGCATAGAAAGTTCCTCCAGCGTTCTGCAACCACACGGAGACAACGGCCTTCACCTCCTCGTCGGTCTGGGTATGTCGATCACCGTTCTGTCTAATGATCGCATTCACACTGTTGACATTTGCACGGGTCCTGGACGTTGCGGGCCTGCCCTCGCGATATTCGTCCATGATATCCGTGCGTCCAGCTTCGAATTGCTGACACCACTTTACGATCCCTTGCCGGGAAATGGCCGCTCCCCATACACAGCACTAATTTCACGATGCATGTCGTGCAATTCTTCCTTTTGGCCCATAGGAATCGGATTGTCGCACGCACCTCATATTGGAGTGAACGTCTAGTCGACGCGCCATTGCTTTTGGCCGCTATTCACACCATACAAGACGAGACACCACAGCGACGTGCCTAACTGATGTGTGGGCAGTGTCTGTCCCTTTCTCCGCTGTGCCCACGTTTGCGGCACACAGCGCGCTGTTGCAGCGCGTTAGTGCAACTAACTTTTTGATCCACCTTCGTAGATATAACCTGTCGTGGATATTTTAATGTTGAAATCATAACTTAGCAGGCAAAGTAGAGGTCCCCATCTTAGCAATTGTGTCAAACGTCGAAGGGATAAAAGGCCAGCAAAGATTTCAAATTATGAGTCTATGAGAACTCTATCAAACTAAAAGAACAAATTTCACAAATTACTTCAGGCTTAAATGAAGTTCAGGAAAAACAGCCTAAAATTACTTGTTTCTTTACTAGTTTTTTTTTAATTCGAATCCTAGCTAAATTAACTGCTACCTGTCGGGGAAAAAGTATAGATACTAGAGTTTAGACGTCAATAAAAATGTTATCCGTAGTTTTACAATACTAACAAGCTACAGTACACCAAACCTTTCCTTATTTTATTCTGCGTTTACCTATATAGAGTAAACATTTGAAGGGTACAGGTAAAGAAAGGGCTACGTCCATTCTTTAATATATATATATTTTTAAATGTGAATGAGAGGTTCTTTCCAGGTCCTAAACAATACCTAAGGTGGTTTTGGAAACAATGAGTTAGGTCCAAGTATACAGGGAAAACAAGATTCAGTGCACCGAGAGAGAAGGAGTTATATGCTTATCATTCCAACCATATAATTTATTTATTTTACTCCAGGTATAAGTTAAACTAGTTTAAAAGTTATATAGGTAGTAAAAATGAAAATAAATATCGACTGGTTATTATTTTAAAAATAAATTTGATAAACAGATTTAAACTTCTTAAACGCCGTTTACTGAACATTATATAATTGTGACTCAGCCCCTTCTATCACTGTGCCCTTCATTTGTATTGTAAACCGTTAACATTTTATAGCTGATTGAACAAACAAAGTGCCATTTTTCTTTACCAAGTCTAACGGAGCGCTCACTTAGAAAGATCATTAAGTTACATTAAACGTATAAATCAGATCATAATGAAACTTTAATATGTCCTGAAGAAACTTATTGTTAACGTGTATACGCGGTTTTAATCTGATCTGACGGCTCTAAAAATAGTTGTTAATTTCGTAAACCAACTTTTACTCAGGCCTGGGTGGTCGTAGCAGTATGAAATATGGCTTGTTATGAGGCTCATAGCAATGCAAGGCGACATCACAAAGAATATTATTTGGTAAATTATGACATGACGAACTTCATTTATAGTCTCCTGCCATGTCAACAATATGTTGCCAAATCCTTGGAAGACGACGCGCTCGATCTGCCGCACCATTTGTGGATATCTCTCTTGCTGATCGATCCAGAGCTCACTGGATGTCAACTCTTGATTGAAATCTTGCAATAAATAAGGTAGGACTTCTCTCCCGCAAGCTTCTTGCAATGCTCTAAAGCACTGACTTGCACTATTTCCTCTTGCAACTTGTTTTGTTTGAACCACCATTGTTCATATCTACTGAACGTCTTCTTAAGGGCGGTATTACTTACTGAATGTGAGAAGCACTTATTCCATTCACAAATATCACCTATTTCGAGACTTTCAATATTAGGCTACAGAGTTAAAAAACAAAGACTGCTCAACAATGTACTACAAGATTACAACGGTCACCACTAGGATCGCTGATTGACAACAGTGTTGCCATTACTTATCGAATACCATAGTATTTACATAATTCTTTCTTTAATGCGTTCCTTGGTTCTATTCTCACAGGCGGTGTTTTTTTGAAATATCTTCACACTGGAAGTAGTTATAAGGGCTTAAGTGAAACGATGCATTGACTCACACTAGCGCTCCTAGTGGTAGAAAAGGCAAACTACTAATCAAATTGACCGGATATGTTTTTTTTTCTTTTTGCAGAACGTTTTATGCTGAACTATAGTGTTGTTATAGAATTGATATGTCTTTAATGGCTTAGCCAGCGTAGCGTAATATCCACGGTCAGTTATGAAAATGTTCGAGTTCGCTAGCCATCAAACGTGTGAGTCAGTCAGCTAGCTAGCGAGCGAGCTTTTCCCAGAAGCAGGCGGCCAATACTACGGAAAACATTCAAGCAACATTAGATGAAAACTTCAGAGTAAGAGTAAATATGTTTCCTATGCATGTGTCTTAAATTTTACCTTTTGCTTCCATTTAACACACATCAAAAATAGTTTTGCATATTGACGTGGAGTACAGTTGGTATGAATGTGAGGACGGACTTATTTATTAAGCAGTGTCCACGCCTGCTCTACACAATTGAGATCGGGAGAATAGGCTGGCCATTCCATTCTGTTAATCTCAAACTTATATTAGCCGATGACGCGGTAGCTGCTGATCGCGTTATTCGCTCTATAAGTGAGAGTGGGTTAGGGCCAGCAATCTAAATTTTCCAGTGCACATTGACTCAACGACTTGTTCGTTTTTGAATGATAATTTTATGTTTTTCTGTAAATTTTGTTTATTTTTTTACTTTTTTAAAAAAAAATTTCGTTATATTAATTTTAGGTCATTTCAAATTTAGGTGTCCACCTCAAAGTTTTAAATTCAATTCGAAATTTGTATTCTTTAATCTGTGTTAAGAGGGGCAGATGACCTCGTAGTTCCGCCCCTTAAAACAACAATAACTAACTAACTAACTAACTAACTAACTAACCATTCTGTGAATACCATTCTCGTGAAGAAAGTCATTGACAATGCCAGCTCTGTGCGGGCAAGCGTTATCGTTCACGAAATTGTCGGGATAGCCTTTCACTACAGGTGCCAGGACAGTATCCCTGTGACGTATGCCTGTCATATGCCCTAGGGTGAACACAAGAGGGGTTCGGCGACCATACATGATGCCACCCCAAAACATTGCACCACCTCCTACCTGTTGTTATCGGTCTCGGATGTATTGGTCGTGCATACGTTCACCGGGTCGTCTGCACACTCGCACAGATCCATCCTCATTGACACAGGCGAGTGTGCATAGCCAATATACACGCACGCAAGAACAACTAATGGCTTTGAGACCACTACGACTCTTGGCCAGTAATATGCAAAACTTTCTTTGATGTGTGTATAACTGCGAAGCTGGGGCGGGAATCAAGTATATTTGAAGCTAAAATGAAAAATAAAATGCTGTTGTTGCATATTTAAGGGTCTGCGATATCGTGGCCATAAAACCCCGTGTATTTGTGTGTGTGTGTGTTTGTGTGGAATTTGTGTGATAACATGTGTTACTGCGTTGACTGTATTAGTGTGTGTGTATATTTGTTAATTGGGGACAGGATTAGGGCGGAGACGGCCGTGGCCTTAAGTTAGGAACCATCCCAGCGTTTGCCTGGAGTAGAAGTGGGGAAACCACGGAAAACCTACTTCCAGGATGGCTGAGCTGGAAAACGTACCTTCCTCTTCTCAGTTTTGCCTCACGAGGCTGAGTGTACCCCATTCCTGCCCCCACACTAGAAATGAAATTTCTTGGCAGAGCCGGGAATCGAACCCGGATCTCCGGGTTGACAGTCAAGAACGCTAGCCGCTACACTACGAGGTGGTGAAAAAATAGCCCTCGCGCCGATCGCAAAGTGGCCCTTTGGCGAGGCGGGTTGATCAACAGTATTGTCGTCATGCTGATGTTGTTTCATGCAAATCGGACACTTCTATTCTCAGTTATGCATCACAAGGCTGAGTGTACCCCTTTTCAGCCCTCAGACCAGACTTAAAATTTAGAGCCGGGAATAGAAACTCGGACCTTCGAATATTAATCAATCATTTAATTCAATTAATTCCAAAGAGCCATAGGCTCGTACAGAGGAATTGTACAGTAATATGTGTTTACACTCCAAGGAAGAAAAGTCTGAAGGTAACATGAATTGGTGAATAAGGGCATAGGCCTATTAGTAAAGTTGATACCATATCTAAGATTATTGAGACCAAGATCCCTTAAAATGATAACCACTTAGGAGTTTAAAGCTTATATACAACGTATTTGATGTATTAAGATGCACAGAACTTCCCCCACAACATTTTCATAGTTTTTCTCTTAAATACTGACAAAGCTGGTACACCTTTTGCTTAATCAGGAAGTTTATTATATGACTGTGTTGCAGAAAACTTGAAACTATTTCTACCGTATTTAGAAGAGTGAAATATATATAAGGCTACGTCCTTCGCATGCCTAGTTCCATAAGAATGATTGTCTGAGTTCAAGATGTACGAAGAGCTATAGAGTATTGTGTTGTGTTTAATCTTGTATATTAGCATAGCTGCTCGGAGCTCTGCACTTGTGCTGAAGGGGTAGAATTTTACTTCTGATGTACAGATCTTTTACTGGAGTGTAGTAAGGAAGGTTAAATATGTCTCAAATAGCCCTATTCTGAATAGTCATTAAATCATTCAGTGTGGATTTTCTGCTTTAAGTTTCAGCTAAAAGTATTTTTCATATTTGATGCTCAAATCTATAATTTTTCCCTTTAAGACATAGGTTTACATAATTATTGATAATGCGACGTATTCCCTGTCCTATATCTGTCGGATTGTCGTGAGTCAACGGCATAAATATTTAAGAGCTGAACATTAAGCTATCGAGGTTATTGATCGCTAGCTGCTGAATTGCTGTAAGAAATGACATGTCAAGATTTATTGTCTGGTGGTTTTAAAAAATCTCACCTCGCTACTCAGTTTACGTCTTCAAATCAAAGTTCGGCGTGGTGGGAAAGTTTACACCAATCCACATCATCATTGTCAGGTATTCGAGGAAGATCCCCAGTTGCCAACACGTTACTGCTGAATATTTAATACCTCACACTTGCAGCCGCTAGCATCCATGCTGATGGTCGCAGTCTAGACACCTTTTTCTCCCCAGCAGGTCAGCCACGCAGCGGTGGAGAGAGCTTTTAAGAATTTCTCCTGGGCCATATTTCATGAGGCAGGAGAGAGAGCCTTGCGGTGGAAATTTAGTGACGGCTCTAGACAGGACAGACGCGCCTGCATCACCACGCACCACTTAAATTGAGGCCAATACTGACAGCGGATGGTAAAAGTATAAACAATATATCCATCATCACATACAGTATTTATGTTGCACTTAATACCGACAGAATATGGAAAGAGTATAAGCAACATATCCTTCACCTCTTAATTAAATTGCACTTAATACAGACAGGATGTGACCTAAGAGAATACATCATATTATATCCTTCATAGCATATTTAAATTTCACTTAATACCTACAGGATGTGGCAAAAACTGAATACAACATATTATATCCTTCATCGCATATTTAAATTGCACTTAATATCTACAGGATTTGGCCTAAGAGAATACAACATATATCCTTCATCGCATATTTAAATTGCACTTAATACCTACAGGATGTAGTCTTAGAGAATGCAACATACATCCTTCATCGCATATTTAAATTGCACCCAATACCGACAGGATGTGGCAAAACTGAATGCAACATACAGTACATCCTTCATCGCGTATAACCTACGCCTTGTGGCTAGAATGAATTGAATGATGAAGATTTAAAAAAAAAGCACTCCATCTTTTCACCACGGGAAATAGTAGTACAGTATTATGAAGTTGAAATCCCACGAATGACAGTGAATCGAACCCGGGGCACTTCGGACCAAATTCTAGCGTAATAACTACTTGGCCATGGGACTGGACACATTGAACTAGGTACATTGTTAGTCGTGTGTGCATTTGGATTAGGATAACCAGTGTGAGCAACTGAGTGTCAATCCCAAATCCCCGAACGAGCAGCTACCCGACTTCGGTTGAATGATTACACATTCCGAAGACTAACAATAATCGTGAAGAGTAAGGGTAAGTTTTAACTTTAAACAAAATGTCTTTTTACATTGGATTTTTAAGTAATTCCGCACCGATTAAAAACTAACGCCCGACAGTCTTGTCTTTGTCTGGAGGCCTAGTGTTAGCTTTAGCGATCTCGCCTGGTGTGCCTAAGGTTGCATGATCGCAACCTGGCACACTTAGTTGGCATTTGAGGGAATGCGAATGCAAGGGAGACCTATTAGTAGATTTACTGCCATGATGAAGACCCCGTTCAAGACAAACTTCCGGCACACCGGCGTCTCTAAACGTTGCAGTAGTTATAAGGGACGTAAAACCAATAAAATTATATAACAGGTTAGTTTCAGAATTTGATGGGAGGGGAAATCATGCTCGAGTCTGTGACTAAATTTACCTGTATATAATTAAAGGTAGTCTTACTATAACTAGAATTTTCTTCATTCCTTTTCAGTCTTAAATAAAGTATTGAGGTGGTTGAAATATCTCCTGATGAATTGGTAATGAAGGATCTTTACAGTATTTTTCCCATTCTTTCGTCAGTGCCAATTGTCTACGGAGGTGATGAGGCGGAATGTTTGAGAGGACTGGTAACCAATCCAGAGGTGTAGATCGGATGGTTCCTGATGTAGTCCTCATAGTATTGTTACGGCTGTGAGTTTGTTTCGTCGCCTCGCCGCATGAGTCACAGCTGCCCCGGGCTGTGCTCTGCCGCCTCAGTGTATTACGTGCGCCTTACGCAACGGGCTGCGTGGACAAAGGGATAGTCCAGAATATTTGTGACCCAGCCAGTGATGGAAATCTCGAGAAGCCGTGAATCCTGGACGGGTCTAGAAGCATTTATTGAGTCACCGGCCTGCTATATAAGAGCGACCTGGCAAGCGAGGTGGACAGTGTTTTTCGAGCTAGTGCGAGCTTTTACCTGAGCGACAGTTGTTGGTGACGTGACTTGCAAAACCCTAGTGAAGCTGATTCTCTTGACAGCGAAGGAGTGTGAAGCCTACGGAGAAATTGTGTCTTGAGCGAGTGTGTTTTCCAGTGCAACAGAGGTTAGTGTGATGAATTGCGAAAACACCGGGGGCTGTTTTCCTAGCCAGCGGACAGCGAAGCAGAGTGTAGTGGTGAGTGACCGGCTATCGTAAATAACTGTAGCTTGCGTATTCAAGGAAGTGTTGCAGGCAGTTCTATCGAGGCCACCGGTCCCATTAGGAGGGATTAACTTCTGTGGCTTATTGACAAGTGAAAGGCAAGTGTTCCCTACGAGAGGAAACTAGAGTGAGATACTAAATGCTTGTATTCGCTATTTGTGTGGTGTATCTTTCTGGCCCGCAATAAAGCTAATACGTTTCTTTAAAGGAACAATTTGTGTTGTGCTTTCTACCCACCGTAATACAGTTAACGGATGTGCCACTAGGGGGTGGCACGTAACAGTATTATTCAGCTCAGTATCAATTTTCTGTATATGAGCTCTATTTAACCACACAGGACAGCAATATTCGGCCACTGGGTATACTAGGACAAGAGCTGTTGTTCTAAGAGTTGATGCAGTTGCACCCCAGCCTGACCCAGACAATTTGTGAAGAATATTGTTTCGGGCTTTGACTTTTGCAGATGTTCTGCTTAAATGTTCTTTGTAAGTTAGAGTTCGATCAAGGACAACATCAAGGTATTTTGGGTGAGGATTGTACTTCAATAGTTGATCATTAAAGTGAACTTGGGGAGAATAACTTGCTATCTTGTGGCACAGGTGGAAACAGCTAACTTCAGTTTTGGAGATGTTTGGCTTTAGATGATTAGTGTTGAAGAACTTGCTCACTTCCAGGAGATCTTCCGAGAGGATAGCTTCCGCTGTTTTAAAATCACGGGATTAAGCAGCAATGGCTAGATCATTGGCGTAAATGAACTTTCGAGAAGTGGTAGATGGTAAATCAGCTGTGTATGTATTAAACGGTAGAGGTGCAAGCACTGAACACTGTGATAGTCCATCATTAATTCTAAAGGATCGGCTTATATTATCGTTTAAATGCACTTCAAACATTCTGTTACACAGCATATTATTCAAGAGGATTGCAAGGGACTTACTTGGGATTATCTTCAAAAATTTAAGAATCATACCTTTGCGCCAGACAGTATCATACGCTGATGTCAAGTCTACAAACACAACGATTGTCTTCTTCCGGTCTTGGAAGCCTTTCTCAATGTGGGTAGTTAGAGCCAACACCTGATCAGAACAGCTTCGATTTGGTCTTAAGCCAGCTTGTTCAGCTGGTATATGCTCTAAAAGTCTGATTGAGATTCTGTTGTAGATGAGTCTCTCTAGTAGCTTATAACATACACTTAGGTGTGCAATCGGTCTGTAATCTTCTGCATTTTGTCCACTTTTCCCACTATCTACTGCACTCAAGGTTTTATCTTACGTGTCTTTGAGTGAGATTGCTGTTTATTATGCAAGTCTTTAACTCATGACCCTGTCGTCCCCTATTAATACCTCTCTCCCTATTACTGAGATATCTAACCTTTGGCTATGTTTTAGTAAGTCTATTTCGTTTTGTTTCTGTTTAACGGCGTTTTTATGCACGATTTTCCTGTGATATGTAGTTCGTTCTCGTCTCAATATGTATCCTTGTATATTCCTTCTACTGTATCTCCACATAAACCGGGAGCTCCTTTATGGGACTGTTACAGTCCACGAGACTCTACGTCAGCTCCTCTTCATCTATCTTTCCAAACGTCATTTTCTTAACCCCACTCCCTTGCTTGAGTGGACGTACCTAGATGTGCTCCACATATTATACTTATCATCCTAACATGGTTTCGTTCCTCTCGCTACTTGACCTTTTAAGTATTTAAATATACGTCGTTTCGGCAATTTCTGGCTTATCCCTTGTTGTCTTTTGTAACTTGTTGACTTTCTTTACTCTCGTCCTCGGCTCATGTTTGGCGAAATGCTGATTAAGGGGACTTGGTTGAACTTACTCTCTTTACGAGGTTACGTTCGTTCATGACCCTGAGGTGCCTAGCTAACTTCTTGAGTCCTGGCACGGTAGTTTCACAAAACAATGGGCCCAGCACGAATTTATACTACTCTCTTCCAGCGCCAGTTTAACACCCTTCTCAAGAAAATTGTTGCCATGCCTGATGCCTTCTGTACTCAGGTAAGTGCGAACTTAGTTCATCACTTCAATTAGGTCGGCACAATTATAAGTTTAACTTTTAACCTGAATCGGTTAATTATTTAAAAGTTTGACTTTGAACTTGAATCAGTTAGGCTACGTCTGCTTGCTCGGAGATATGAGATTCAAATCCTGTCGCTGACAGCGCTTATGCTCATGCATCTGCGCATACACCTAAAAATGTTCCTCTTTTCAACCATTAACATTTGTCATTTAACTATTTTAATGCTTTAAATCTGATCAGTTAATATTTTCAGCCATTAACTTTAATCCGTTGATTTAATTAAACTGTAACTATATACAGAGAATTGTCTAATTTAAACATTAAGCGTTAATTAAAATTTCAGTAGTAACTTACAAAGTTAATCAGTTGGTTTTATTTGACTTAAACCAGTAAGTTTTATTTAATTTTATCGTAAATCACTTAATAATTTTGGTCAACTTTCCCAAGTCTGCCAGCTACCCAGTCCTCAACATAGAGCGTGTCGCGTTCCGAGGTGGGTATCTTAACTAGAAAAGTAGGGAAAGCCAATCGAAATCACCTATCTCCCGTATGCCTCGTGGTGTAGTGGTTAGCACTAACAAGAAATACAATTCTGCTTTGAAGTTCTGGAATGGTATTGGCATGCATGTCATCTAAGTGGTGTCAATTACAAAGATTTGTATCAGTCTACGGGCCGCATTTATCTGTTTCCTGAGTGTAAGTATAGAAACAACTGTGGCTAGCATTTCAATGCACTTACCAAATAATGAAAACTATTCTCAAACATGCACATACAAGTTAATTGAAATTCATTCAGTGTTTTCTGCAACACGACAGCGTGATCCTTTATGATCAACCTACATTTAGTGTGTGTGAAATATGCTATGGCTTATAGCAGTTAACTTTTAACCTTCACTTCTACACAGCTGTGCGTGCGTGCTGAGAGCTTGTATATAATCTGCGTCCGTTTGAAATAGGATACTCGGAATATATGCTGCTATATAACTCACCTTGCCCTCAACATATTTCCCAAAAGTTAGTAAATTATGTCCTCTTTCAACACATAAACGCTACCTTTTTCCTTGACATCGTATCTTTATTATATACTATAAAGACAGCTACCTCGCTGGATCTATGGTAGGGGGTCGTCCACATATTAGGCCTACATAATAACTTTTTGGTCGATGCTTCACCCCCTCCCCCATGTAAACACGTTGTTTGACATTTTGAAAACGATTGGAATAGAGCACAGGGATAGGAGGGTGCCTTACAATCTATACAGAAACCAGACAGCAGTCATTCGAGCCGACGGACATGGACATAAGAGAGAAGCTGGTATTCAGAAAGGTGTATGGCAAGGCTGCAACGTATCACCCATACTTTTCAATCCATACATTTAACAAGCAATGAAGGAAATCGGAGTAAAATTCGAAGTAGGAGAAAAGATTCAAGGAGAAATAATTTCAACTCTGAAATTTGCGGATGACATCGTCATCTTAGCCGATTGACCAGAGGTTTTGAATGAGTTTTTAAATGGTATGGATTCTGTCTCCAGGAAAGAATTTATTATGAAAATTAATAAATGTAAACTAAAAATATTGACATGCAGCCGAATGAAATGAAATGGACGTCGAATTGGCAGCTGTAAATCTAAAGGAAGTAGGAGACTTCTGTTACATAGGAAGAAAAATAATCAGTGATGGACGAAGTAAAGAGGATATAAAAAAGGTTATCACAGGCAAGGAAAGCATTTTTACGGGAAAGGAATCTGTATTAGGAAGTCAGTTTTGGAAGCCTTTGTCTGGTGCATGCCACTCTATGGAAGTGAAACTTGGACTGTTTGAGCAGCAGAAAAGAGGAGAATTGTAGCGTTTAAAATGTGGTGTTACAGGATAATGATGGTCAGATGGGTAGATAGGGTTACAAATGAAGAGGTATTAAGACGATTGGGAGAGGAGAGATGCTTCTGGCAACTGCTAATGAAGAGAAGAGATAGGTTGGTAGGACACATAAGTTACTAAGACACCCAGGAAAAGCAAAGTTAGTTATGAAAGGAAGGGTCGAGGATAAGAACTGTAGGGGTAGATTAAGGATATAATATGGTAAACAGATTGCCTAGGATGTAGGGTGTGGTAGCTATGTAGTGATGAAACGTTTAGCTCGGGACAGGGAGCCGTGAATAGCTGCATCAAACCAGTCAAAAGACTGAAGACTCAAACAACAACATCAGACAGATTCTACACACACCTTAAGTGCACGGGGGCTACAATACCGCGTTGTCGCAGCCCCTAAACTGAGGAACCAAGCAACCAGATTTCTTCTGAGCAGACTGGACCAAGACTCTTCCTCATTATCTTCCTTTCTGGTTGCTCTACGTCTTTATTAAGAGATGTCTTCAATGATTATTATTATTAATAATATTATTATCATTATTATTATTAACAGGCATTATGCCCCTATGTCCAGCAATAGGCAATACCAGTGAAATGGCTAAATAATGCTGTCGATATGTAGCACATTTTCCATTCGTAGATTTAGATACCTTCATGTTCCTTCATAGCTAAGAGAGACGAAAATTACAGGCTGCATGTAGGTAGCAGGTGCAAGGAGAGTCCCTGCACGCAAGCGAGTGACAGTCATGCCATTATCAGACATTACGTTCACACACAAAAAACATTCCTTCAAGTCGCGCTAGCAGCAAACATGTCCTCGTGTTCTATTCGACTTTCGCATTTACAAACTCTTGTGAAGCAGAGGAAGTTCACTAGTAAATCTACCATTACCGTGCTTGATCATTTCCTGGTCTTTAACCAGTGGTAAAAGGAATTTGGCGTGAACTGTTGTAATTCTGAGGGTCATTTGCCTGTTCTTTGTTACGGAACTGAGTAAATAAGGTCCGTAAGAAATGCTTGAGAGAAGAAATCTGGTTTGTTTGATAGCCCCTCATGTTTTCGTTTCAATTACTAGGATCCACTAGGTGTCTTGGAACTACTGTAGCATTATTGACTGTCATCGCGGAGGTCTTGGTTTAATTCACGCCTCTGCCAAGAAATTTAATTCTGGTCTCAGGATGGAACGGGGTACACTCAGCCTCGTGAGGCACAACCGAGAAGATATGGATTTGATTCTCACCTCAGCCATTCTAAAGGTGGTTTTCCGTAGTTTAACCCACTTTAACTCTAGACAAATGCAGGGATGTTACCTAAAAGCAAGACCACGACCACCTCCTAACCAACATCCTAACCCCAGTTACAAATACACACATTAGAACGTCCAGTGCAATGACACAGGTTATCAGACAAATTCTACACACACCTTAGTACAAGGAGCTACATGACCCCAATGTTGCAAAGCCCCTAAATGAATCAACAACAAATAACTCAATTAACAGGGCTCCGGTACTTAAGGTATGGTACCATCTCGTCACTTTCATGGGCTGAGGGTGGAGAAACTAAGGGGGGAGACCAGAATGGTCGCTTTCAATGCCAGGATTCGAACCATTGATCTTCAGATTTGGTGCAGCCCCCCATCATGGACATGGTGATAGATTTAACGCGTTCCGCTACATCACGGAGTTGTTTGTTTGATAGCCTCACTCTGTTTTCATTTCAATGAATAGGTAACTTATAGGTAACCCGGGACTTCAAATATGGTACTCTCTCGCTATTTTCTTGGACTAGTGAGGAAAAGATGATGATCATAATAGTTGTTTTAAGGGACCGAGCATCTAGGTTATCGGCTCCTAATGGGTAGGATGATCGTGAGAATGAAAATGAACCTACAAGTAAATCTAACTACAAACATACAACTAAAGCTTACATACTAGAAGAAGAAAGAACAAAAGAAGAATATGGGACATGCAGTAGACGTCAGGGGAAAGAAATGCCCTGAACTCTTGAAGGATGGGGATTGAGGGAATTTGAAAGAAGTAGAGCCATGAATGGCAGACAGAAAGAGAAAGAGCAGAGGGTCCGCCTGAAAAGGCAATAGAAAAAGGGAAAACCGGACCCAGCTCAGGTATCCCTCAGGGTCTTCAACTCGCGAACTCACCAGCGGTGAGCCCTTGAGGGGGTAGCACTATCCATGGTGGACCATACGTTGTGTGGCTACACACACCCTGTCTACTTTAGGGCATTGAGTAGAAGGCAGGAGATACCATAAAAAGGAAAAGAAGAGGTCTGGCCCCTCGAAGAATGAGGGTATCAGGAAAGATGAGACAAGGGCCAATTAAGGTGAGAAATTGAAAGACTCCCTAGGCCTCGGTACCCTAATACCGTCGGGGTCGGAAGAGAACAAGAGTTTGCCAAGGGACGTTGACAGGAAAGAAGATAGAGAGGACCCCGGCACAAGTAAGTGGAAGCAATGGTGGAATCAGCAGTGCAGGTATTTCGTTCTCGAGAGCCTCCAGAGTACGCGGATTGTTTCTGGTACCTTTTGTTTGATGTTCTCCCACAAGTAAAAATCGCAAGGCGCTGAAAACTACGAACACAAATTTGCTGTAAGACTTCTTCTTGCGAAGATTATTTTCCAGGAGGAAATTTCGTTGTTTTGTTCTATACCTAACCATGTTCACGGGATACGAGATAGACTACAGTACTCACCAAAAGTTGCAACTAAGGCATGCTGCCAACTGTGTATGTAATAAATGCTATGACAGCATCCAGCATCCGACCCGCTGTTTTGTAACACTGTAGGTACATGCTAGTTACCTGGCGGTGACTCATCGCGAAACGTCCGGCACACGGCCTCTGTGAGGTTCCGTAGTTTAGAGAAGGACCTTACTGTAGAAACTTGATCTCCGACCAAGCACAACGATACATCATTGACATATAAAATGTAACTAGATTAATTCTGTCACATAAAGTTTATTCAGTGAGGGTGGAAACAGGCCACCTGGCTTCCCACCAATATGGAGCGGCGTTTAGCCCGTGACCAATGTATCAAGTTAGTCCCCTTCTGCTGACATGGGATTTATAGTGTCTTTATGCTCTTATTCCGGTTTCTTTCTTCTCTTTAATCTAGAATGTCTTACGATGCAAATCCCTTCTCATGTATCATCATGCATGCTATATCTAGTTAAACTTTGATTCGTCGGAACATGCAACCCGCAAGGCGAGGCGTTTGTCAATTTTTCTTGGATCACCGACACGCAAGCTACGTGACGCCCCGTCTGTCTCGTACGTGGCTTCGGTGGCGTAGTTGGTAGCATGCTCAGCTTCTATGCCCAAGATCGCGGGTTCAAACCCGGCCGAAGTCATCGGATTTTTAAGGGCGTTAAAAAATCCCTCAGCATGCCTTCCTTCGGAGGGGAAGTAAACCGGCGGTCCCATGCCATAGATTTATGGCATGTTAAAGAACCTTCCACTAATTACACCTGTGTGAAGCTAAGTTAACTTATAAGTTAAACAACGCTCTTAAGGTTCCTACGTTCGTCGCCAGGAGCCGACTGCAGTGGCGTCTGATAGCCAAGTTCTGAACCAATAATCGTTGACGGTGGCATTTGGCGGCAAAAGTAGGAACTACTTGAAATTCAATGTCTGCAGTCCTTACTTGAATTAAAAACATATAGGCCTAACACACACTAATACAGACATCACAATTAACACCGGTTATCAGACAGATTCTACACACACCCAAAGTACACGGGGCTACATGACCGCGTTGTCGCAGCTCCTAAACCAACCAACCAACCTTCTGTCTCGTATCTTCAGGCCCTATGGCAGTACGGCAGAATCTGTTAATTCACGACAGAAGTCGTCAACTGAACATCGTGTTATGAGGCGTGATCAAAAAGTTTCCGTTTGACGGTTGTACAGTCCAGAATTGGTTTTGTCAATCTGGCAACATCGCCGTGAGAATTGAGACGCTCATCCCACCGACTCAGCAGGTGGAAGATCCCCGTGTGGTAAAACACCATGTCATGCTTCGTGAATAAGTCCATAACCCCCTGCTGCACATCCTCGTCCGACAGGAATCAACAACCCTTCAAGGCCGCATTTAAGGGACCGAAGGCGTGATAATCACTTGGGGAGATATCAGTATATAGGGTGGTTGCTCGAGTATCTCCCACCTGAGTTGGCGTACCTTCTGTGTTACGAGCTTTGATTTATGGGGACGTGCGTTATCATGAAGCAGCAGCACCCATTGTCGCAGTTTACCCGGACGTTGCACCTTAATTGTACGCCGTAATTTCTCCAGTGTTGTGCAGTACCGTTCCACAGGTTCCTTGAAATCAACAAGCAATGTGCCGTGGTAATCAAAGAACAGGATGAGCACCACCTTTCTAGCGGATGTTTGCATGGTTGTAAATTAGCGGAGAGTTTTTAGAATACAATGTTAAACTGGACTTAAGGAAAATAATTTTATTTAATGCCAAGACGTGGGTTTTTCACGTTTCTTGCTATTTCCCTATTTGCTTCCGCTTGGATTGTATGAGAATAACAGAGAAGTGAGAGAAGCCAGTCATGAAAATACCCTCAATTAGTGTTGACTTATGCCAAAAAGAAGTCCTATATATTTGCGCTTGCCTGCGTGGGTATATCCGACGACTAAGGAAGTGCTATAATTAGCCACCCGCTGTTTCCCATGCCATTACTCAGAGGGACAAAACTCAGTCAACATTGTCTTGCGATTCACACTTAGCCTAGGGAAACGAATTTCTGGTTGGTTGGTTCCTTAGTTGAGGGGCTGTGACAACACGGCCTTGTAGCCCCGTGTACTTTGGGTGTGTGTAGAATTTGTCTGATAATAATAATAATAACAACACTTTGAAGAGATTTCCAACATTGAGTTCCCACATCCCTCTATTCCAGAAGGTACTCCAACAGCAGGTCCTATCTCACACATCACATCTGAGGAAGTCACCAGTGCCATTAGGAGTATGAAGAATCAAAAAGCACCAGGACCAGATGACCTGCCGGCAGACTTCTGGAAGTTGCAGGAATTAAAAGAACCCGCGATCAACTGGCTGACCAACTTTTTCAATGCCATAGTTGACTCTGGAACTGTTCCCAGTGATTGGGCTACAAGCATCACTGTACCTATCTTTAAACAAAAAGGTGATCCAGCAGAATGTGCAAATTATCGTCCAATTCGCCTCCTGTCGCACACAATGAAGATTTTTGAGAGAATCCTTGATCGACGACTGCGGGACATCGTCAGTATTAGTACCAACCAGTGCGGCTTCGTCAAGGGTGCGGGAACAACTGATGCAATCTTCGCTGCCAGAATGCTCATCGAAAAGCATCGCGAGAAACAACAGCCACTGCATATCGCCTTTCTTGATCTTGAAAAGGCTTTCGACCGTGTTCCACATCGTGTGATCTGGTATGCACTTCGTAACCATGGTGTACCAGAAATGCTTATCAGCTGGATCAAGATGCTATACACAAACACCACAAGTTGTGTACGTTGTGCTGTTGGCACCTCGGAGAGCTTCCCAGTGAAAGTCGGTGTACACCAAGGATCTGCACTGTCCCCATTGCTCTTTGTCCTAGTCATGGACACAGTCACACGGGATCTGCAAAGGAATGTCCCTTGGACACTCTTATATGCTGATGATGTCGCACTTGCTGATACCACCAGGATAGGATTGCAGCGTCAAGTTGAAAATTGGAACAGCCGTCTCTCACAATACGGTCTTCGACTGAACAAAAAGAAGACCGAATACCTTGAAACTGTCCCAACCAACGGATCCATCCAAGTTGATGGAGAGACATTGACGAAGACCTTAAGCTTCAGGTATCTAGGATCTCGCCTACAAGCTGATGGTGAGATAGGTGATGAAGTGCGAAGTAGGATAAAGGCTGCATGGATGAGATGGAGGGAAGTTACAGGCGTACTCTGCGACAGAAGGATGCCACTATACCTTAAGTCCAAAATATACCGCATGATAGTACGTCCTGTTGCTTTGTACAGTGCTGAATGTCGACCAGCTGACAAAGCTACGGAGCGCCAATTACATAGCATGGAAATGCGTATGCTCCGTTGGTCGATGGGCATCACACTCCTAGATCATATAAAGAATGACTCTGTTCGCCAGCAAATAGGAGTTGCACCCATCACTGAGAAGGCACGGGAAAAACGGCTTCGATGGTATGGCCACGTCTTGCGTGCTGCACCTGGAACTGTTGCCAATTCCGCTCTCTCCTTTGAAGTTAATGGGCACCGTCCACGTGGGCGCCCAAAACAGCGCTGGCATGATACAGCAAATGCGGATATGAAGGCTCTCAATCTAAGACCTCATGATGCCCAAGATCGTGCAAAATGGCGAGCCAAGACCAAAACAGCGGACCCTGCAGCAGCGGGAAAACGCTAGGAAGAAGAAGAAGAAGAAGAGAATAATAATAATAATAATAATATAATATCGTGTGGCCTCGGGTGCCGGGTGCAAGCTTTGTTAATTGACACCCAGAGGGCAGCTTGCGTGTCGAATTTAATGCTCCTTGGAGCGCTATGAATGTCTTGATCAGCGCAGTGCTCTATCTTTAACATGGCACATTTCGTTATGTAGGCACCTGGAACTAAGGGGAAACATCGGTCTTTTAAACAGATCATGTAACGAACGCTTGACTCACCTGATAACATACTATAAGAGATTATAAGCCCAAGGATATACAAGCCATTAAATTTCCTGTTCACCAGAGTGACACGAGAGTGCGGCACTTGTTTGATCCTTCCTCAAGAGGCTGAGGTTCCATTAGAGGCGATTGCATCTGCCTGCCTGCTTGTGAAGACGTTCGACTAATCCCATCTTACTTTGTCGTGTGTAACAACAGAGCGGTGACAGGCGAATGCGTTAAGTGTCGATGGCAAAAAAAAGCGAAGCGCTCTGAACACATGTTTTTATTGCTCTGGTTTTATTTTTCGGAAGATAAGGCACTTCGCAGTCACAAGCAAAAACGTTTTTTATACAGTAGCGGGCCAATTATTCGATGTTGTTTCTTGGGTTATCATGGTTATCAGGCCCGTGTACATGGGTGTGTTTTGAACATGTCTGATAACTTGTGCTTATGTGTCTGAGTATATCTGTATTAGGGACAGGGATGGGGGTATATACCCCGGGACTTGAAATCAGGTATTAACCCTGGTGGTGTTGGGGTAGCGCACCTGACTCTCACCCGGAGGCCCCGGGTTCGATTCCCGGCTTCGTCAGGGATTTTAGAAACTGACGTGAGGGCTGGAACTGGGTGCACTCAACCTCGTGAGGTCAATTGAGTAGCTGTCTGAGAATGAGGCAGCGCCCTGGTCACGAAAACCAAGATTAACGGCCGAGAGGACTCAATGCGCTGACCACACGTCACCCAATATCTGCAGGCCAAATGACTGGGCAGCAGTTGCTTGGTAAGCCTAGGCCCTTCATGGGCTGTAGTGCCAGGGGTATTATTAATGCAGTATTTGCACACTGTCTTTTTTGCTCAAACTATTTATTTATTAATTTGCTCTCTTATTTAATCATTTAAATAATTAATAATTTAATCATTTTCCAAGAAAATGATGTATCAGGCCTACTTCTTACCTATAATGACGTATGGACTTGAAACTTGTACTATCAACAGAAGAGATAGTAGCAGACTTCAGGCTACAGAAATGAAGTTCCTGAGAACAATGCTTCAGAAGACCAGAAGAGACAAGATCCGAAATGTGAAGATTCGTGCAGAGATTCAAGTGAAACCACTTCATGAAGCAATAGCAACATCAAGGTTGAAATGGTTTGGACATGTGAAGAGGATTAATCCAAGCAGAACGGCAAGAGTATGGCTTGAGCAAGATGTGGAGGGCAAGAGACCAAGAGGCAGACCACGGACACGCTGGATCTCCCAAATAAAAGAAGACCTGCAGGGAAGAGGTGTCGATTGGCACCAGGTAGAGGAGGAGGAAATATACCTGAATAGACAAACATGGAGAGCGCTCTTATACCGCACCCGGGAAGCTGGAGACGGTTAATGATAATGATAATGATGATGATTTAATCATTTATTCATTTGCTCATCCATTTAGTTATTTAGTTGTTCATTCATCTGCAACAAGGACATGAAGCCCAGGTGGAAAGAACTAAAAAAGAAAAAAAGTCATTTCGAATGAACTACTGACTCGTGTTTGACCAAGCGAAATCAATCCAAACACAGTATCAATATACACATGTAAAGAACCAAACTGCCTGCTTTTCTTTCCTTACATAAATTCCGCACAAGTTTCACAATATTGTATGTTGTTTTGCTTTCAGGACACAGAGTCAATTTCGGGCTCGTTTGTATTGCAGGTTTATATTTAATTGAGGTGCTATAATAATGTTATTGGTCTCACTTCCTTTTTAACAACTGCGGTTTTTAGAGACGCCGGCGTGCCGGAATGTCACTCGAAAGAGATCTTGAACGTGCCAGTAAATCTACTGGCATGGCTCCCTCGCATTTTCTCACCCTTAAATGCCAGCTGACTGCGCCAGGATTCGATGCTGCAACCTTGGAATCAACAAGCAAGAACCTTACCGCTGAGCCGCATGAGATGCTATGTGCAGGCTATATTTTACATGGCAATGATATACTTTCAATATGGCAGCTAAGCGCAATATTTATGATGATGATTGATGATGATGATGAATATGATGAGTGTTGTTTTAAGTCGTTGCTTTAATTGATATTTTACTATCGTAATTTTGGACAATATCATCAGTAGCATAACATTCTGTGGTTCATTACAGCGAAGTAATCGCCTTGATTCGTCAGTAATTATGGGAGATATGGCATCTAGAATACGGCATTCATTAGCATTAAGATTATCTCTGCTGCTTTGCGCAGATACCTGTAGTCTATGTATTTGTAATTGAAGCTGCGATTTGGGAAGGAGCCAGCCGTGGCCTTAATTTAGGTACAATGCCTGGAGTAGAAGTTGGGGAAACCATGGAAGACCACTTCTAGGATGGCTGAGATAGGAACGGAACCCACTTCTTCCTAGTTATGCCTCACAAGGCTGAGTGAACCCCATTCCAGCCCTCAGACCAGAATTACACATCTTCACCGTGCCGGGAACGCTAGCCGCTACGTACGCCAAGATGCCTAGTTGTCCTGCGTGTATAATATAATGCTCGAGCCAGGCTTCATGCGTAATGGTCGTCCGACCCTGATGCTGACCGCCAACGACCACTGGAAGGACGGCTTACGATACCCTGTGTAATACGATCGTGGCTGTATGTCCTAACAACGTCACTAAATACGTAGACGAGCGATTTGTCCCATGGAAGGGCCATGCTGGCGCAAAGTCACCATCACTGTCCCAGCATTCTCTTTGAGTTGTAAACGAAAAAAAAATTCAAGAACTGCCAACAGTGGGGTTCGAACTCACTTGCTTCTTGACTCCATGGTCGTGTGCCTTAGCGCACTGACTTACTCGTAGTCGGTATCCAAGTTCTAACAGCGGAACAATAATTACAGGTGATCAGGTACTACAGAGGTACAGGACGTAAAGTAGGCTAAAACTTGATCGTTTTGATTTTATCTTCGTACAGTATATGATGATACTTGTAGTTTTAAGGGGCCTAACATCTAGGTTATCAGGCCCTAATGAAAATGTGATAGTAAATAAAAAATGATAATGCAATTAAAACTACCTGCTACAACTAACTACTGACTTACATCTAACTTATATACTAAGTTACTACAAAAAAAAAGGTTTTGCATATTGCCATAGAGCACCATGCAAGTGAGGATGGACTAATGTATTAAGCAGTGCCCACGCCTGCTCTACACAATTGAGATCGGGAGAATAGGCAGGCCATTCCATTCTGTGAATACTATTCTCCTGAAGAAAGGCATTGACAGTTATCGTCCACGAAAGTGAAATTTGGGCCGAAATTGTCAGCATAGCCTTTTACTACAGGTGCCAGGATAGTATCCCTGTAACGTACGCCTGTCATACGCCCTCTGATGTACACAAGAGGGGTTCAGCGACCACACATGATACCACCGCAGGACATTGCACCACCTCCTCCCTTTTGGTATCGGTGTCGGATGTATTGGTCGTGCATACGTTCACCGGGTCGTCGGCACACTCGTACAGATCTATCCTCATTGTCACAGGCGAGTGTACACAGCCGATATACACGCACACAAGAACAACTAATGGCTTTGTGACCACTACGACTCTTGGCCATCAAACTGCAAAACTATGTAGATTAAGAAATGGAGAAAACAGGAATAAGCGATTTTTTTTGTCGTGTGGCCTCCTGAGAGGCCGAGTGCAGGTCTTTCTATTCGACGCCCGTGGGCGACCTGCGCGTCGGGATGGGAGATGGAATGGATGAAGATGAATGAAACTGGGCAACGATGTGGAGGGAAGTGGCCGTTGCCTGTCAGAAGGTACTGTCCCAGCATTTGCCTGGTGTTGAAAATGGGAAACCACGGAAAACCATTTCAAGGACAGCCGACGGTGGGGCTCGAACCCACGCGTCTACCGAGTCATCAGAGAGCTTGGCCCCATGGCCTAACGCAGCGCTTTAGCCCGCGTAGCCACTACTGTCGGTATAAGCGAAATAAAAGACAGGGAAAAGAAATACCCTCAACCCTCGAAGAATGAGGATTGAGATACTTCGAAGGAAGAAGAGCCATGAAAGGCAGATAGGGAAGGGAAAGAGGAGAGAGTCCGTACCAATGTCAGTGGAAAAAGGGGGAAAATGGACTTGGATCAGGAATCCGATGGGGTCACCAACTCCCAAACTCATCAGCCGTGAGCCCTTGAGGGTGTAGCACTATCCAGGATACACCATTAGAGGTGGGGCTACACACACCCTGCCTCCCTTCAGGGCCTTGTGCAGAAGGTAGGAGATATCATGAAAGGAAGAGGTCTGACCTCTCAAAGAATGAGAGATCAGGAAGGATGTGACAAGCTCCAATTAAGACGGGAAATTGAAAGACACCGTACGCCTCGGAAGCTCTGATACCGTCCGGTTCGGAAGAGAACAAGAGCTGACCAAGGGAGGTCAAAAGGAAAGAAGACAGAGATGAGCCCGGCTCAAGCAAGCGGAAGCAATGCCGGACTCAGCTGGTGTCTCGTAATCGCAAACCGACGTTCCGCTAGTCGTGAGCTCCTGGGGGGTTATCTTCGTATTTGGCATGGAAGTGTAATCCCCTGCAGCCGAGCGGAAGAAGTCCGGAGGTGGAGTTGGGAGCAAGGTGTTGTTGATTGCATGCGAGACACGAGAAGAAACTATTTCAATCTAAATGTTAATAACGACTGAGTAGCAACCTTTGTTCTGTTCATTCAGCAGTCAGTGTACCTTCACTTCCAAATCAAATCAGATTCTACAGCAGCAATTTCTCTCTCTCCCGTCTCCTGCATCAGGCAAACCGTAATCAATTATGTCCATAATGTTTAGGCTTATAACCCAGAGGTCGGCGGACTGTTTGAGTTCATTAAGATTCTCTATTACAAGAGCAATCCGCAGTGATCAAATGGTTCAAATTCTTGTCTTCTGACTGGAAGGACTTCAGAATTAACTAGAATTTTTCACTTGTATACTTCCTACTAGTGTCGCCTCCGTGGTATAGTGGTCAGCGTGCTTACCTGCCACCCCATAATCCGAGGTTCGATTCTCGGCTTGAAATTTGAAACGTGGTCTACTCAGTCTCGGGTGGTCCAATTGAGTAGAGGGGGTTCGATTCTCACCTCAGCCATCCTCGAAATGGTTCTTCCGTTGTTTCCCACTTCGTCTCCAGGCAAATGCCAGGATGGTACCTAACGTAAGGCCACGGATGTCTTGTTCCCCCTTCCTTGCCTATCTCTCCCAATCTTCCCATCCTTTCTCATCCCTCATAAGGCCCCTGATCGATTTGCAGCTGAGGCCGCCTGGGCGAGGTGCTCGTCCCACCTTCTCAGTTGTATCCTCCAATCTGAAGTAAAAGCTCCAGGACACTGCCCTGGAGGCGGTAAACGTGGGATCCCTCGTTGAGACTAAGGGAAAAGCCAACCCTGGAGGGTAAAATGACTAAGACAGAGAGAAAGAAAATACTTCCTACTGAACCCATGTACCATTGGCTCAAAAGGGGTCGAATCCATGTATTTTGTGAAAGGAAGGAAAGATACATACAGTCTCTAATGGAACATAGAGAAATTTCAAGCAAGAATTCTAGCATAACGTTACGCAAGCCGCAGGACCAGGTGTTCAGGAGATGAGATCATGCCTCTTGACTCCTTGAGAGGAGCGGGTCATGGATATTAATAGAACGAGTGGAAAATTTTACTGTGAGACAGAGAAACGTGACTCGGAAATCCAGCTTAGCTTGCAGGAAAACGGCAACACCGCCGATGTGCCAGAAGAAGAATAATTAAATTTAACCCATTTGCAGGAATGAAAATAAGTAAATAAATACTGTACTGTGAATAATTTCGGATTAGAGATTTTTGTGTGAAGAAAAACCTTGTAATAATTGCACAGGAAAGAACTGCAAACGCAGTATACGTCATCGGGGATTCACTGATACCAGAGGAGTGGGGAATTAAAAAAATGAACAACAACACCCACGTAGCTGAAGACTAAAAATTAATTAATATCTCGGAAATGCACGATCGATTCTTATGCGCAGTGAGATCATTTGACGTTGAGAAGACGAGCTTTCTGAAGATATAAATTTTATAATTGTACGACAATTATTTCAAAAGTTGGTCACGAAAAGGACTAGAGTTTTATCTTTTTGTGACTAAATAGTATAAAACTCCTGGCAGAACCAGACCAAACATGCAGTTACTCTGACAGCCCGTGAGGGGGCGTCACGCTGTATCAAGCACCGAATACAGTATTCAAGAGCCCGAGGGGGGGCGTCACTACGCATCATGCAGTTTTACAACGAGCACTCCGTGAGCGGAGATGCTGCGTCAAAGTCTTAAAACGTATGAACTTCAGGCGAGGTCATACTGTGCAACGAGTATAAGCACCGAATGAAGAATATCCGATAGCCACGGGCGTCGCGTTATCAATAATTTACGTACCTCCGTAAGGAGTTGTAAAGAAGTAAAAGTACAGTATCGCCGTGTTTGAAAAAGTAGGAAATCCTAGTTACAGGATTTAGGTCCGACAGTATAAAAGTTTACAGTGAAAAGTTCGTAAAATATAGTCAGAGCAGGCTGCGAACGTAGGACTCAAGGCGATAGGTCTTTAAGTAAACGACCAAAAGTATCATAGCGTACGGAAGTACCGTAACAGAGAGATAAACAGTTTATCTAATTTAAAGAACCCGAGCAGGGACAGAGAAATAAGGTTCGTAAGTATTCTCGAAGATTAGAAGTACTAGAACCGAATAAGCAAAGGAGAAGACAGGAAACTATAGACATTCGTTTCAAGAAAGTAGACGAACTATTCAAAAGCACTAAGACGCAAGAAGTATTAGTTGCTAAAAATCCATAGGTCACCGATAAATTATCAAGGGGACCGTGAACAGAACAGACTTTCATTATGATCAATAAACAGAATCTAAAAGGGGAGCCGTTCGTGTCAGAGGAATAGCAGATCGTCCAGAACGGGATTCGAAGGAGTGCTATTGCAGGGAGGAAGTAGATGATTCGAGACTTTCACTTTCGGAGAGGATAGGAAGCCGACATTACTAAATTTCACCCTTGGAGACGGGAGATCCAGAGGTCACGTGTGATAGGTTTAAATAGCGGCCTAGTGAAAAAAAATTGTGAAGTGTAAAGATATCAAGATTTTAGTGTTAAAAATAATATATTTTCAGTGTTTTATTGTGTGTTCTAAACGGATACACCAGTGTATTTAAAGTGTTATTAGTGTTAAATATATACGTGTTAAATATGTGTCAAGATATATCTGTACATGCAATGAAGTTGTACACGATGGAGTAAGTTAAAAAGTGGGCCAAAAATGACACATCACACGAGGAGAAGGGTCAAAAGATGACCTTAAACATGTGAGTAAAGATTTTCATTATGTTTTGGTGTCGGGAAATGATTGTGTACAAATCCACCGGAGTTTTTGAGAAAAAGGGATGTTTCTAAATAACTAAATACAGAATAAGAACGCGGTCTGAACAAAAATAGAATTTTGAGAAATTATAAATAATTATTTGAAAGAATAAATCCTGTAGAGGAAATGTATGAATAAAATGTCAGTGTATTTGACGAATGTTATAAGAGCAAGCGTAATAATAATAATTATCATGAAAGATATTTAAATAAAGGTAAATTTGAGTTATATGAAAGAAATAGCTTTTGAGCTTTTGTAAGGAATGAAGATATAATATGAATAATAATAATAATAACAAGGTAAGGAAATATAAATGAAGATCAAATTGAATGATATGAACATAAGAGCGTTGGAGCCTTAATAAAAAGTATAAGACATGATATTAACGCATGTTATTAAAATAGAGCAATTATTGTCAAAGGAAAAGATTAATATAAAAATTGAGATATGTATCAATTGTTAATATGGAATTTATCAGTTCTTTGGAAGACGATAGCCTTAAAAATAATGTATAGCGCAACGGAGCGCAATTAAAATAAAATGTCACGCTAGGAACGCGTAAAAGTTAAAGTACTTGGCAAGTTACTTATGAAGGGTAGTTGATTGCAGTGAATTGAGATATGTTGTAAGTCCTCTAATTGTGACGTAGATCACGAGGCCATGTGTGTGTTATTATGTAAAAGGGAGCAAATGTATGGTATTATTGAGCGTAGGTCATGTAGGCCACGGCCGACTTTAAATCGCATTTTGTATAAGTCCTCCAATATGGGAATGGTTCCCGAGGCATGTTAAGAGATTCGAACCTAGAATCCTCTTGTTGTTAAAGCCCCTAATTATTCGTCGTAGAATGTGTATTACTCTTCCCAATCAATGAGGACCCTTTATAATTAATAAATGCCAAGGTTACGAAAGTGGTTTATGAGCCCAATAATAATGTTGAAAGTAAAACGAGAAATGGAATGCCAGGTCTCCCCAAAGAACTGAAAATGAAAGGAAGGTTTGTTTTAAAAGCATTGAAGAGAGCTCCACCCGCAGACTAAACGGGAAGTTTCCCGCACAGTCATAAATCACGCTCAAGTATTACGGTCAGACCCTAGGAGCAGGAGGGGTGGCTGAAGGCCGTCTTGTAAGAAGTAATGAATACACCGTGAGTGTTTAAAAGTTGTTAATGATCCGGGAAGTGAACCGAGGTCCATGTAGATTGATAATTATCGCTTGCCAGTTCAGATCGTAGTTTTCTTATGTGACAATGGTCTTATAAGACAAATAAAATAAATAACAATCCCTATTGTAATGTTGTATGAAAGTAGGATTCCACGAGTTAAATGAAGATAACTAGGTTCCGGGAGTAATCATAGTTTTTGACTTTGTCAAGTAATCTTTATAACTCTGGAGTACACAAGTATTTTCCCGATCACCGTGATGAATTTGTAAATTTTGAGAGAGATAGTAAATGCTGAGAACATGTGAAGTGCCCAAATATTGAAGTAGATAATTAACATGTTATTTTAAATGTAATTATATATTTGTTTTGATGATAAGAAAAGATAAAAATAGTTTTTGAGTTGTACAAAGGAATGACACCATTATTATTGGAAAATATCGAGCCAAAGGAGCTCATAGTTATATGAAACTTTAAGATAGGTACTTTATGGAAGTAAAAATAATTATGAATTGTTGGTTTTAAAGGAAACCATGTGTTTTAATACAATATTTGTTTTATTCTTATATTATTCCTTGTTCATTTGGAACAAGTAGAAGATTATTGGTCAGTAGTTTATTTGTTTTATTGTTTGTAGCGCCATAATTTTGGTTAATTAAATGTTTTAAAATAGGAGTTGATTTTGTTGTTATTTTTGCAAGTGTATCCTCTATTTAATCCAAAATGTGTAAGTCACAGAGTGGGAGAACATACTACAACCCCGAAAATCCCGAATTGAGCAATGCTGGCATACTGTGATTTGCATATTTCTTGCTAAAAGGGCACACTACTAAACAAGCAAGCTTGTGGGCAAACGTTGCTTTAAATCTCGAGATGATGATGATGATGATGATGATGATGATGATGATGAGTGATGTTCCATGTGGACATTCCTGAGCCTTTTGACATGCATACGGGTGTCCGGCAAGAAGACACCTTTTCCCTCTATCACTTACCTTTGTTCGATACAAAATCTTCAGAGATTTTTAAACGTACATCAAATTTATAAACATCAGGATTCTGGAAACAAAATCTACTTGAAATGCTTAGCTTTTGCTGATGTTCTAGCTATCATCATCAAGAACACAGAGGATAATGTCAAAGGCTAGACTCCAGGCATCATATGAAAAATCCAAGTACATGGGAAGCCTTCATCAAAATAATATGGTGTTATTGTTTATAGATTTGAGAGGCTTAGGAAATCTTGTTCCGGCATTTCCAGGAAGGAATGTGGAATAACACGGCTGTCAGTTCGAGGATTCGAACCTGCGATCCCTGGACTTGCTGCAGCTGCCGTCGCGGCCATGGCTCACGATTTAACGAGCACGGCTACACCGTGTGACTAAAAAAACTAAGAAATTGAAACTATTAATGGGATATGGGACTATCTCACAGCTGTGATCCTTCAGAGATCAAGAAGAAATCACACTACCATTTCTATTGGACATATGAGCCAAGCTAGCAAGAGGTACCGAAGTCCAGTTGGCATACAGGTTAGCATTGAATCTCTACAAGAGAGTGATACCACGAAATACTAAATGTGACTTAAAGAAACAATAGTTTTGTCGGAATTGGAGACCATAAATTCTTCGGATCAAAGTTAGGCCACAAATTCTGAAAATCTTGCAATTATAAGCCACGTGATCTTTATTTCTTTAACGTAAAATACGAACCAATAGACGTGCATTTTATGTAGATTTCATTAGAAAGCTACATATTGCAATTGATACATGTTATGACTTCCGGAAAACTTTGACCCACTGTATCTTCACGTTTCACATTTCCCAGACCCCAAAAACACCGTTAGATCAAAACTTTATATACAACACTTTCTTGTGGACACGGTAACAACGTTCAATTTAAACCAATCACTTTTAAATTTATGCATAAAATACAACCATTTAAAATCTCGGCCGAGTTTATTAATAGGAACAAGTAGTTACGTGGAGAACTATATAGCCTATTTTCATATATCGTACTTATGTTATTTGCCTCTATCATCATACAAAATTTCAGTTTGATTGCTGTAATAGATTCGTAGATATTGAGGACCGTCTAAATATTTCGGATGGTTGCCATGTTGGATGTTTATATATGTAGGCCATAGAGTTATGTACTATTAGATGATGATTATTTCGTAGGTTCATTATTAAAATGTTGACTTCGATCTCATGATTAGTACACAGGAAATAAAAAACTTACTTTTAAAATTTCACACAGCCGCCATATTAAGGTTATGTAAACAGTTGAACTAAATTAGATTTCAGTGCATTACAATGTGTATAAACATTTACTATACCTTATTTCACTGCGTTCAGATGGTTAAATCGAGAGAAAAGTTTATTAGAATGTTTCAACTTTGTTTGGCTGCCATGTTCGTTTTGTAGGCTACTTAACAGGTTTTTGAAAGTTACATAAATGAACTTTTAGTAGTGCCCTTTATCACCGTACAACATATCAGGGTGATATCAGTAATAGTTTCGGAGATATAGAATGCCGGTGAAATATTTCACACAGCCGCTATGTTGGATTGGTGAGACGCAACAAAATTTGAAGGGCACGGTCGGGGTTGACCAAAATGATCCTATGACCTCACGGAGTTTCATTGAAATCGCTCCAGCCGTTTAGATTTTATTAGAGGGAACACACATACATACCCACACACACACACGGACAAAAGGTCTCATAAGCTTATTTTTTCATAAATGAAAATAGGCTAAAAATCGGACCAAGAACTTTTTCGAAACTTTCTTAGTATGTGAGAAATAGAATCCATTCGAAATTCCTATTATTCTTCGGACATGGATCAAAAACTTAAACTCAGTAAAGATTTTTGTTAGCACCAACTATTGACCAAAGTGGTGAGAAAAATGGAGTTTTGAGAGAAGAAAATCATACCTCCCCAAATAGGCTCAATATCAAAACCGTTTAAAATGGTGAATACTCCTCTAAATATTACCTAAAACTTTTGTCTGAAAGCATTTTGATAATATCCACCCTTACGCCAAGGGATGAGCAGAATATTTGGGAATCAATCTTGTATGCTAAGCATGTGGAACTTTTGCAGGTATACAAGATTAGTGAATTTGAAACATTTTTCTTTGCCCGAGGAAATCTACCTCCACTTTCCGGAGTTCCGAGCGGGGATTTTTATCATTTCAAATGATCTTGTCGACCTCATCGTTATACCGTTATGCGTTACGGTTACGGCGTGTATGACGTCATCATGCTGTTCAGTGCATATGCACCGAGTCTGAGTTTACTCCTGGGGTCTGGCGTTTTGCGATACGGAGACGGCGAGTGCGTGACGTCATGCAGCCCCCGCGCAGGAAGCCTAAGTTAAAGGGTAATGGAGTCTGTTGAGTCTGAGTTTACTCCTGGGGTCTGGCGTTATGCGATACGGAGACGGCGAGTGCGTGACGTCATACAACAGAGTGCACCTCCCACTCTCCGTTCCCCGCGCGGAAAGCCTAAGTTAATGGGTAATGGACTCTGTTGAAAGAGACATGGGGATTCCTGAGCCTTTCTAACATGTGTAGCATTTGTAACATGCGTCATTTGAAATGATATAAAGTCTAGTCTCTTAGACTGACTGTATCTTTTTTCAGTGTTGGGAGTCAAGAAGGTGAGCAAAAACCACTGCTAAGATTGCCAACGGTGTAATTCGAGCCTCTATTCTTGCCTTCATAGCAGAAATTCATACTTTGGAGGAGCCTGGAGTGGAAACTTGCAACCTCGGGACAGGGGCCTTATTTTATGGAAATTGAATCTTACATATTCATAGTAAGATGTTTGCCCGCTAGTAGTGTTGATTTTGCGCGTGCAGGTAACGCAGTTCTAAAAACCTGGGAAAGTGAACTAATAGTACTTAATAATAACTGGTGGCATAGCATTCTCTCTCCCTGCACGCGAAGAGCGCAGCTTGTTTACTGCACACATTAATTTAGTTCCTTCGGCGGTTTTAAAAGTACAAACTGATGAAATGAGCACACTATTCTCACACATTACTGTACTTTCCATCCTTCCAGCATCGATTGCAAGAAATATACTTCAGGCCTGAGGACTGGAACGGGTTTTACTTAGCTTTGCGAGGCACAACTGGGAAGAGGAGGGTTCGATTCCTAACTCGGACATCCTTCTCTGATTAGACAGCTACTCAATCGTCCTCACAACGCTGATTGAACCCCGTTTCAGCCTTCAAGCCAGTTTCAAAACACACTACTACAGCCAAAACAATAAAACAGATTATTATCAGACACAATCAACACCACAAATTGGGCTAGATAAACACTATGTCGCAAAGCCCTAAATAAATCAACAACATCAAAAAAGGCAAGCTGTTTTAATTTTGATGGCTTTAATATAAATGCATTCTGCGTATTGTGCCCAACTGGTCACGGCAGAATGGCATCAAACTCAGGTCCTATCTGAGAAGACCAGGCACATGATTCTAACTAGAATCGAACCATTGATCTCTGAGGAGGAACAGTTTTAGGGAATCCGAAGAGCAATGTGTTAAATAATGAGATATAATAATGTAGCATGATTTCACGGCCTGTATGTGAATATCATAGCAGTTTTAAGGCAAAGAATTGGAAGCAAATGCAAGCAAATATAATTTGTCCTTGATTTGTATTTGTTGTATAGCCATGATTTTATACCAGTAAATAATTTATTTTAGGAATATGTTGTGTATTTCATGTAGAGTAGTTACCTGGTAGACTCAAATCCTGAGCATGTGGTCGTATGGTGGGCAGGAACGCCCCATACCTCGAAAGACCGTGAGTTAGCTGGGATACGAACACATGTTCCACATGATGACAGTTGGGTACAGTATACACTGCCCTATAGTCTGTATGATGAAAGAAAGACGCTGACAGCTGTCAAAGCCTGCATTTGGAGAAATATCGCGGTGCCGCTGTGGCAGATCATCGCAAGTTGTCTATCAATCACTTTACATCGTTTGTGGAGTATGCAATTTGTTTTAGATTTTGTGTGCTGCCTGTTAGTTCTTTCTCTTATTTTTCTATTTTTTCATCCCAAATGGTATTCCTTTCAGTACCTAATTCTAGTCAGAACAAGCTACTGGGAGCAAATTGTGAAATTGTACGGGTCTTGGCCAAACAAGGTCCGACAATCTAGCCATAACTAAGCTAATCTCAGTCACCGGTCTATTGAAGGGCAATTTTTGTTACCCTTACAGCGCATACGCGTCAACTAGGGGTACTAAGAGTTAGTACAGACTATAAAATTCTTCTTACTCGGCGTTTTTCATTATTTTGTACATCATATGAACTAAACTCAAATGTGCAAGACTACCAACGTTGTGGGACTAGAGCCCGACACACAGTCTCTGCCGCGACGCAGTAACGCATTTATTTCCTTTACGTCTCCTCTCAAATAAGTGACACGTCCTGCCTCCTCGAGTCCCGATATAGCAACATCGTTCATTCTCTGCTTGAACTTGACCGTGGAACATCCTAATGCTAACGCAATGGAGGGAGAGCTTCGTTCACCCGCCTCATCGTTGTGCAACGACTTGACAACATTGCATTGGCTCGTCCACTCTGGAGCGACTAGGAAAGAGCGATTGATGATCGATGATAATTAAAAAAGAACAAACTACTGGGTTACTTTCTTTGGACACGTAATGAGGATGAATAACACCAGACTCACAAAACAAATTTTCAGTCATGTATACAAAAGCAAGAATGGTAATCAATGGGTACAAAGTATAAAAAGGGATATGGAAGAGACAGAAGTAACAATTGATATTATTCAGGAAAGACCACTTTTCAGAAATATGATCAAAAATTTTAAGGGGTTCCATGAGAAGGAAAAGAAGAAGCGGTTTAACATCTGGACGGAAGAGAGAAGAAGGCAAAGTGAACTACTGGAAGGCAAGAAGGGATAAAAGAAATAAGAGACAGTGAATGCAATGGGTTATTAAAGCGGTCCAAAGATGGCAAAAATCGAGGAAAGAAGAAGAAGAACTTCTGGGCGTAGAATAGTAATGCCTTTCATCCTACTCATATGTAGAAACCGTATCCTGCCAAACTTGACCCAGTGGCGCAAGTGATATTTCGTTTCTGTTTTATAAGTGACGTGAACGATCAGCCGAGATAGGACAGTCTCAGTACTCTCACTGTTCGATGACCACGCCTCCCCGGTCATGTCGCGGCAGAGACTGGAGTGTTGGGCTCTACCCACACCAACTCACTGTTCATAAGAACATTAATAAAACTGTACCGTATCTCTTTCCTTTGGCGAGTATTAAGTGATGTTATACACATGCTGCATGCTGATCGACCTTGTCAGTACCGTTTAACTCGAACCCCATCTCCCACTTCCTGGGGGTGGGTTGCATTCCTCAGCAATGACTTGCAGCTACATACTAGTATTCAATCAGGAGATACCATCTGCCCCTGCTTGCTTACCTGCGCTGTTATATGTCTTCTTTTTAATGTCTGGGATTCAATCAGCATTGCAGGTGTTCAGAATTTTAATGGGAAAATAAAAGTGGTCCATTTTCTTCGTTTCTTTTACATGTGCTCACCTGATGTTGGTGTTTTTATTTGTTCTTGTAAGGTATCTCTTACTTCCTTAATGACATACAAATGCTTCCAGATACGTTGACAATGATTAGCTAACTATACGCACTCAATAATAATAATAATAATAATAATAATAATAATAATAATAATAATAATAATAATACGAGTATCAGACACTATTAGTTAAAGACGATCGAATTATGGACATATTCTTAGAATGGGAAATTAGAAGACATAATCAAAGAATATTAATCATGCGTCTCCACTTAACGTCAAAAATAACTGGATAATAGAAATTTAATGGTAGGTTGGTTCCTCGGGGCTGCGACAACGCGGCCATGTAGCCTCGTGTACTTTGGGTGTGTGTAGAATCTGTCTGATAATTGGTGTTAATTGTGATAGCTGCATTAGTGTGTCTTATCTGTAATTCAACGAAGGACTACAGATGATCAATTTCAAGTAGTTCCTACCTTTGTTACCAAATACTACCGTCAACGACACCTAGCCGTGAATTTGGCTACTAGATGCCACCGCAACTGGCACCTGGCGATGAGCGTTGGAACTTATTAGAGCATTAATCAAATTTAACCTACACATTTAGCATCACATACACACATCAAAAAAAGTTTTGCATCACCTCGGTTCCCAGATCTCCGGCATATAGACGTTGACTGTGTATATTGTATCCAAGATACAGTCCCTTTGACTGTTCATAGATGTCACTAAAACTGCTCAAAGATGTAAACAACCATGCATGAGCAGGGCCTATTAGACGGAGGGGGTACGACAGCCGATCAGTTCCAGTCATTCCACCAGGACGAAGGTACGCTGCTCATGTTGTCTGTAGTTCTACCATGCCTAGAAGGTCAATACCGCAGTTCGATCGCGTCCGCATTGTTACTTTGTGTCAAGAAGGGCTCTCAACAAGGGAAGTTTCCAGGCGTCTCAGAGTGAACCAAAGCGATGTTGTTCGGACATGGAGGAGGTACAGAGATACAGGAACTGTCGATGACAGGCCTCGCTCAGGCCGCCCAAGGGCTACTACTATAGTGGATGACCGCTACTTACGGATTGCCGCTCGGAGGAACCCTGACAGCAATGCCACCATGTTGAATAATGCGTTTCGTTCAGCCACAGGACGTCGTGTTTCAACTCAAACTGTGCGCAATAGGCTGCATGATGCGCAACTTCACTCCCGACGTCCATGGCGAGGTCCAGCTTTGCAACCCCGACACCATGCAGCGCGGTACAGATGGGCCCAACAACATGCTGAATGGACCCCACGGAATTGGCATCACGTTCTCTTCACCGATGAGTGTCGCATATGCCTTCAACCAGACAATCGTCGGAGACGTGTTTGGAGGCACCCTGGTCAGGCTGAACGTCTTAGACACACTGTCCAGCGAGTGCAGCAAGGTGGTGGTTCCCTGATGTTTTGGGGTGGCATTATGTGGGGCCGACGTACGCCACTGGTGGTCATGGAAGGCTCCGAAACGGCTTTACGATACCTGAATGACATCCTCCGACCCATAGTGCAACCATATCGGCAGAATATTGGAGAGGCATTTGTCTTCATGGACGACAATTCTCGACCTCATCGTGCACATCTTGTGAATGCGTTCCTTCAAGATAACGACATCGCTCGACTACAGTGGCCAGCATGTTCGCCAGACATGAACCCTATCGAACATGCCTGGGATATGTTGAAAAGGGCTGTTTATGGACGTCTTGACCCACCAACCACTCTGAGAGATTTACGCCGAATTGTCGTTGAGGAGTGGGACAATTTGGACCAACAGTGTCTTGATGAACTTGTGGATAGTATGCCACGGCGAATACAGGCATGCATCAATGCAAGAGGACGTGCTACTGGGTATTAGAGGTAGTGGTGTGTACTGCAATCTGGACCACAAATGCTGAAAGTCTAGCTGTATGATGGTACAACATGCAATGTGTGGGTCTCATGAGCAATAAAACGAGCTGAAATGTTGTTTGTGTTGATCTCTATTCCCTTTGTATTTAACGGTTCCGAAACTCTTGGAACCGAGGTGATGCAAAACTTTTTTTGATGTGTGTAATTTTAGTTAGTGGAAGGTTCCTTTACATGCTATAAATCTATGACATGGGCCCGTCGGCTTTATTCCCCCCCCCTCCCGAAGGAAGGCAAACTGAGGGATTTTTGACGCTCTTAAAACATCCGATGATTTGGCTGGGTTTGAACCCGCAATCTTGGGCATAGAAGCTCAGCATGCTACCAATTACAGAAATTTAAAAATTACCTTCTGGAAGTCAACGTAACAGACTAAATTTTATGGAACAGGACCTCCGAACTCACTGTGTAAATTTTGTTGGTTTTTATTTTTTGCGACAAAAGATAATCCTTTTACATCTGTTCTGCAGCAATAATGTTCAAAAAATTTCAATTGTTTTTCGTCAAAATTATCTGTAAATTCCAATATTCGTTTTAGTGTAGTTATTTTAGTTTTGAAATGATTTTTATTAGGTAATTAGAGGAAAACAAAGTACAAATAACATTAATTTATTTTAATTAATTAATTAATTCATTCATTCATTCATTAATTGTTTTCACGGTAATAAGGGAAAAGTACAAGTCATCAACTACCACATTTTGAAAATGTAAAGATAGCTTTGATGCCATTTTTAAGTTTAGCCATATTAACAATTGATATTGTGTAAGTCAGTAGTATAATGTTTGATTTGAGGATGATGTGTGCAAAATTCCAAAGAATTCTATTAATCTATTATTGGAAAAAAATGAGTCACAGGGTCCCCTAATTAATTCTGAAGTCTTCTAACTGACTATGGCTAATATATTGGAAGAAACATCTATAAGGCAGTCCATAGATCCCTATTTCTTTCGGAAATTAATTATGAATGAAATGTGAAATAGGCTACAACACGAATGGTTTCAATGGCCGATATTAAATTTTAATTTAGAGGCAGATGACCTCGCTATTACGCCCATTAAAACAACAACAACAACAACAACAACAATAACTAACTTTTAATTGAAGCTCAAGAACCAGACAGTTTCATTCTAGTTGATTTTGAGATATCGGAAGGAAACTAAATAGAAAATTCTATTGTCTTTCTGTTAATTTTAAATTTTAAATGTTGGTAGAACTGGAGTGATAATAATAACATTAATAATACTATTAATAATAATAATAATTATTTATTTATTTACATTGTTTAGACCCAAAGGATCACGTTAAGCAAATTATGTTCTGGTGCTGTTCTTCTTGATCTTCCAGAACTCCTTCATCATCTCACTGTGTCGGACTCGACGTTCCTCCGTCCATCCTTTCCCTGGTCTCCTTGGTCGATCTTCATGTGTGACTTCCCAACTGTGGATCTTATGTCGGAATGTCATTCGATCGTCTATGTCTATTGGTATGATGTTGGCACTTTCGAGATCAATTTTTACTTGGGTAACCCAGACTGTTGTCACTTTAAGTTTTCGTAAGTAAGTCAATATTCTCTTTGTTAGCCGGTCGTCATTCAGTCTCATAATGTGGCCGTAGAATCTCAGTCGTCGCTTGCGGAAATCTGACTCGATGTTATTATAATATTAATAATAATTATGCTGTGGGTCTTACGTTCCTTTCAACTAATGGGGCTTTTAGAGACGTCGGGGTGTAGGAAATGTGCCCCGAAGGAGATATTTAACGTGCCAGTATATCTACTGACACGGTTCCCTCACATTCTTTAGCACCCTCAAATGCCAACTGACTGCGCCTGGATTTAGTCCCACTATCTTGTGCTCAGCAGGTGAGAACGTTACCGCTGATCTACGCAACCAGTCGAGAATTGAAGTGAATATCCTTTCGTACATTGAAAGTAAAATATATTACACAATAATTCCATGTACGAGAATATTGAAGTTGTTGGAAGTTGGAACTACCTGATTCTTTCACCAAACACATTATTATTATTATTTGTTTCAGTTTAAAATATTGTGTATATTGCGAGAATCTCTGGTGTTGGGCCACCCAAGATTATTACATATCAAACTATGCCCAAATTAAAGAAAAGATTTAGGAAGACTTCACTGAGAGACAGGAAGCTTCTATTTGTACTTGTTTTGCATATTCCTTTTCAATAAGTTTGTGAAGTGTCCTGCAAGTTTAAAATCTTATTCTGAATATTCTGAATAACCACAAATTCCTGGAGCTACCATGTTATTACTCCTTCGTCAAATACATGATGTAAGGAGATCATTTTATTCTCTCCAACTGCGTGGTATTTCTATGGAAGGATTTGTTTTGTTTTTTACACCAAACAAAATTGGATTTTTCGTCTCATCAGGATCGATGTGCAACTCATTTTGGTTCATAAGTGGAGCTACCTGGCTCTCTCACCAAGCACTTCAATAATTGTACACACGCTACAGATTATTCTGAAAGGAAATGAAGCGGTCCGGAGTTCTTCCAGAACAGTGTGTCTTTCCTATTAACACAGAATCATGTTCGGATAATTCCTGATGCTACAATGACATCAGCAATTGCGGCAATGCTGGATGCACTCAGCAGGGAGCCATGTTATATGAACTCTGGCACAAGCTCAATAACCTCACATCACAAGGATAAATTCACCTCTGTGCTGGGCCATCAGATGTCATGCAGTTTGTCTTCTGTACATTAGTAGGCAAACCAAGTCTCTGTTCTGTCTTACTCAATGTACCTGATGTTCTGGCTTGCATTAAAAATTATGGCATCATAATAGCGTGGGTTTGTGAAAGATAAGGCAGCAATTAAAGAGCTGGAATGGTAAGTGCCCCAAAATATTTGAAGGTATCTTACCCACAGAAACCTTATACACAGCTGCCGTGCTGGAATGCTACAATATAACCTAGAGATAAAGAGCGAGAGTTTTGAATCAATTTTCCAGTGTCGCCTTATTAGCAATAGAATGCTAACTTTCAATCACTTTTATATACAGGATGTATCCATGACGATGTTACAAACTTTCAGGGATGATGAAGGACGGCAAATAGATCAATATGAGATAAGGAACCATAGTACGGAAGTTATATCCCTCGACGGGAATAGAATCCTCGACCACAAATATTAATGGATTCAGCTTCTAAAAATTACTTTATTATTATTATTATTATTAGTAGTAGTAGTAGTAGTAGTAGTAGTAGACTCATGGCAAATGCACATGGCCCTAGACAAAGCAAGCGTTGACTACTGTTGTCCACAGCGCAGTCTATTCTCCTGTTTGGAGCGGAGATTTGGTCTGATTCGCTGAGGATAGAGACGTATAGGAAACGCCTGCCTGCAATTCAGAGGAGTGGAGCTCTGAGGGTGGCGTGTGCTTACCGTACAGTTTCAGAACCTACAGTTCTGGTTGTCTCAGGTGTTGCGCCAATTGACTTACTCGCGCAAGAACGTAAAGAAGTATACTTCCGACTAGTAGAACTGGGCAAGGCTCGAACCCGGAAGGAAGCCGTGGCACGCAAGATAGAACTTTGGCAGCAGAGGTGGAATGGCGATCTCAGAGGAAGATGGACAGCTCGGCTGATACCGAGTCTGGTTGAGTGGACAAGTAGAAAACATGGGGAAACGAATTACTTTCTGACTCAGATGTTGACAGGTCATGGCTACTTTCGGTGTTACCTTCATCGTATGGCCAAAGTGAGGAGTCCAGTATGTATTTACTGCGAGAACGAACTAGATGACGTTCCTCGTCTGCATTCGTTGGGCAGCAGAAAAACAACGACTTGAAGCTGAGGTTGGTCCAATAACGCCGGACAATGTAGTTGGAATTATGCTGAAGAACAAGCTCAGCTGGGATACGGTCGCTTTCTTCGTTGAAGAGGTCCTTCGACAGAAGAAGCCGGATGGGGACTTGCTCGATTTAGTTGATTAAGTCTGCGATCCGCGGACAATGAATTGAGAAGTAAGAAGGTGCCTTTGAAGCAAAGAAAATGTCTCCATCCTGAAGTAATACGAAAGTGGGCCCGGGGAGTATCATGCAGATTCATCAGACAGTATGTATATTGGTTAGTAAATAATGATGAGTATAGACGAGTATAATTCCATCAACAACTCAAAGTCCAAAATGAAACATAGCCTCGTGCTTGGCAGAGTCCACCCAGATCTTTCCGTTACGTATGTGCCCCACTCCTGCTGCCACCAGAAGTCCCTTCCTAACTTTCCAATTTTACTGTGACATATGTCCCCCCCCCCCCCCCTTCCCTGGTAATTAGCCAGTAAGAATGTAACGTATCCCACCCAGATGGATTGATACGTGAACGCCTTAATTCTCACAAAACCGGGGGGCGTGGTGGCTCAGCGGTCTAGCTGTATGCCTCTCACCAAGGCGGTCCGGAATCGATTCCCAGTCAATGCATGTGAGATTTTTGAAGTGAAATGCCATGTCCTGTGGTTCGGATTCCACGTGAAAAGGAGGTCCCGTGGCTCATGATCTACAGATTAACGGTCACGTTAAACTACAAGCTTCCTTTCCTTTCTCACAAAACCCTGGACTCCAGAGATCTCATTACTCTTGACATTCAATCTCTTAAGGAGTACTAACTGAAGTACTGTAGTTGGCTGTTAGGCGTCGCGCCTCAAGACTTGTACATATCATGTAATTAACTTCAAATGTATAATAAATAACATTCTTGGAAATCTTCGCGTCATTTGAAATAGATATCACTCAGACTCGTGGAGAACCTGAGAGGACCTAGCTTAACTACATAACAAGCTAGCCACGAAATTGTTAAGTGGCAAACTTAACTCGGAAACGATCGAGTCACAAGTTATACGCAAAATGCTACTCATTTAATATCGTTTATCTGCACACGTTTCACTAGCTGCTACATTTAAAACTCTTCAAAATGGCGACCCCCTGCGTCAATGCAGGCATAGCGTCGTCGCACAAAATCTGTCGTACCCGTTCGAATATTCCCGGTGTCATTTGAACAGTGGTCCAGATAACGAGAGTTCCTGCCAGGAGATCCTCTCCCGTCTCGACAGGTGTCTCATACCCAAGAATTTTCACGTGGCACCAGAAGAAGAAATCCAGTGGGGTGAGATCAGGTGAATGAACTGGCCACGAAGTGGATACAGCGTTGCACAGTGGGTCAAAATCCAAATCTAGGGGGACAAAATATTTTTACGTTTCAATCATGAATTTAGAGTGAAAGAAACGTATATAATTTGTTTACTTCATAATAAACATCAGTTAAGACCTTTTTTAAGCTACGTCTACACATGCAAGAAATTATCTATGACTAGGAGTTGGATAGAGCATTCAGTTATCTCTTCAGAACAATTTTCTACCCCTAATTTACTTTTAATAAAATCACAAAGTTCCACTTTTGACATAATCGTCGAACCCAGTGCTTCAAACAGTTGTAAACGTGTGAAAACTGGTTGCGCGGCATCTTCTAAAACGTGAAATAACTAAGTAAGTTGCAAAAAGGTGCAAAAAATCTTATAACAGGCGTAAACTACAAGACTTTATCTACATTTTAACATTAAGTAGAAAGTGCCGCAGTGTGACGCGACATACTAAAAATCTAAGTGAAATTGAAATGAAATCCACAGCCTGCTTCCAGTCTCCGACCGGGTCAGGAATGGAATGAAGGAAGCCCCCATCTAGCGGCGAGGATATGGACTGTGCCGGCTGCCGAGGCCTGACGCACTCCTCTGGGGCAATGATTAAATGAATGACAGATGAAATGAAATGATAGTGGAGAGTGTTGCTGGAATGAAATGGTGACAGGGAAAACCGGAGTACCCGGAGAAAAACCTGTCTGCCTCCGTTTTGTCCAGCACAGATCTCACATGGAGTGGCCGGGATTTGAACCACGGACTCAGCGGTGAGAGGCCGGCGTGCTGCCCCCTTAGCCACGGAGGCTTAAGTGAAATTATAATTTTAAAAATAATAGTTAAATATTATATAATGCAAATATAGCTAAAATTACGTAACAATTACGCCCATTAATAACTGAAACACGTTACAAAGATCATACCTTCAGCTGCATGTTCCATCTTAAAGCATCACATTAACCAGAAAGACAACCAAACCACAGCCACTTACATTCACCCTCCAATTCAGACTGCTCGAACAGTGGTGACAGATTCACACTAAGATGCGTTTATATCCCAGAATAGTGAGCGGCAATCATATGAGAATGATGTAGAAGTAATACATTTTGATTTTTTAATTCTGAAAATAAATAATTTTGTCCTCCTAGATTTCGATTTTGACCCACTGTGCGTTGGTCTACTCATCCCAAGTAGTCAAATCCGACTGCGGTCGTTGGCGTTTACGGGTGTTTGCACGTGTCAACCCCATCTCGTTGGTCTCCAGCACGTTAAAGACTCCTGCGGGACGAAATTCCGCACCCCGGCGTCGGTTAAGAACTAGAATTGAAGACGGGCGTTAAACAACTGCTGTTATTAATAACTGTTGACTCGATCATTTCCAGACTATGGGTCCTTATCTCAAATGGGTCCATCATCCCTGAAAGTTTGTAACATCATCACGGATACACCCTTACTGACATCGGGAGAGCGGAATCAATTCCTGAAAATGGTTTTTGTGGTTTCCCATTTTCACCACCACACAAATGCCAGGAAGTTTCCTTTAGGTCCACGGCTGATTTCCTTCCCTGACCCCTCCTGGAAAGAAAATTAATGGCCATTGGCTGCATTAATAAAATTATATATATATATACGTTCTTGATAGGTTGTTGTCCCGTAAACTTAAATATACCATTCAACCGAAGGTTTCAAACTTAGTAAATCCATTTTATATTCTTTCTTTCATTCATTGGCATTACAACGAATGACAGGCGTAGGTAGTATTATACTGTACAAGGTTATTCAGCTAAGAGGCTAGAAAACCGATGCAGATATCACAAGAGGAAAGAAAGAGGAGATCAGATAGAATGAAGAAGTATTGGGAGAAAAGGGGAGCACAAGCATCTAAGAAGTGATTGATCTGACGTACCCCAAAGTGGGTGATTCGAAGAGAAGAAGAAGAAATATGGATTCAACAACCCTTGTGACTGTCAGAAGTTAGTCCATAAGCTCACCATTGACGTTGCAGTACTGTAAATCTATAATACGCGGTTGTTACATTCAAACACCCTATCAGTCTGAGTCAGGGTTGAACCCGGAACCTTTGAATTTGAAGGCCAATGCTAATATAAACCACCTATGCTCTTCAATCCGAATCGCTATTCCAGTTGTGGATTGACAATGAACGCACTCGTTTATGTTGCTGGGAATGGTATAAATAATAAATATGACGTTTGAAGTTGGAAGTGAAACAATTTGTTACTGTTGTGTTAATTTGCTCCTGTTTCAGATTATTCATGCATTGAAAAGTGGCGGCAGGAGAAACATCTGGCAAAATGCCATTAATTAAAAAAATAATCTTGCTTTGCTCCAAGTGTTCTTTTATTTTTATCAACCAAAAAGTTGTAGATGTGAAAAGTGCTGTTGGTATTCATAGTCAAGCTGAGTTTTAATTAAAAAGCTACTGTAGGTGTAACTTGAAGCCCGACACAAGTGGTTAAATGACACAGAGTTTCACTGGTGTGTCAGTTCGCTGTTAAAGAGAACTCTCCTCAGTATGTGTCGTTGCTTCATTTGAGAGGCTTTGTTTGACATCGTGGCCATGTAGTAGATCAGGTAATAGACGATGTTCTATTAATCGAGCCCCCAGGAGCTCACAACTAGTGAGACTTGGCGACCACGTGGCATAAGCTGAGTTCGGCATTGCTTCCAATTACTTGTGCCAGGCTCTTTTCTGTCATCTTTCCTGTCCACCTTCCTTGGTCAACTCTTGTACTCATCCGGTCCCGGCAGTATTAGGATATCTAAGGCATAGGGAGTATTTTAATTTCCCGCCTTAATTGACCCTTGTCTCATCTTTCCTGTACCCTCATTCTTCGAGGAGTCAAACCTCTTGTTTTTCTTTCCATGGCATCTCTTGCCTTATGCACAAGGCCCTAAAGGAGGCATGGTCTGTGTAGTCCAACCACTTCTGGTGCACCCTACAGTAGATAGTGCTACACCCACAAGGGCTCACGGTTTGTGAAGATCGAGAGTAAGTTGGCGACCTCGAAGGTATTCCTGAGCTGAGTTCAGGTTCTTCCTTTTTTCATTGCTTTTGGGGCCGACCCTCTCCTCTCTCCCTTTCTAATCAGCCTTTCATTCTTCGAGGGCTGAGGGCATTTCTTTCATGTCTTCTTTTCCTTTTCCCTTATTTTTTGTCGTTTCCTTCTTCTAGAAAGTACTGTAAGTCAGTGGTAAGTTTCAGTTGTAGACAGATGGGACCATCGTAGTAGATGGCACCCCACTACCAAAGGCTTCACATCTCCGATACCTTGGCTCCGTTGTGAGACCTGATGGTGACACAGTGTCGGATGCCCGTGCAAGAGTAAATGCTGCATGGATGAAGTGGCGCCAGGTCACAGGCGTTCTCTGTGACCGCAATATCCCTTTGCGCCTCAAAACTAAGATCTATCAAACAGTCGTCCACCCTGCTGCTTTATATGGAGCCGAATGCTGGCCTAATACAAAGAAACATGAACAACCCTTGCATTCAATGGAGATGCGGATGCTACGATGGTCCTTGGGAAATACACGGCTGGATCATATTAAGAATGAAGACGTCCACAATACTCTTGGAATTGCCCCTATTCCAGCCAAAATGAGGGAGAGTCGGTTGCGTTGGTACGGGCATGTAGCCCGAGCAAATACAGAGTCCATTTTAAGGAAGTCACTTGCTCTCGAGCCTGATGGACAAAGACCTCCAGGACGACCAAAAAGGCGTTGGATGGATATCCTACACGACGATAAGCGCATCGTAGGTCTTCGTCCTATAGATGCAGCAAACCACAACAATTGGAGAGCGAGGTGCAGAGTGGCGGACCCCAAAAAATAATTGGGAACAACGCCAGGAAGAATAAGATTTTTCATTTGCACTCTCACCCAAACCATTAGGAGCCATTAACTTCGATATTACGCCTCGTAAAACAACAATCATAATCTCTACTTAATATAAAACAAAGTCCCTGATTCATGGATGTTCCGGGTAATCTCGAGAGCCAATGGATGGATTTTGATGAGGTTTTCACCATTATGTAAATGATTGCCGGAGGAAAGTTTCTGTACAAAATTATTTATTTATGACCAAAGGAACCCGAGCAGTAACGATTTCAGTGAATTGAGTCAAAAAGAAAACCTACCGTCCGTGCGGCTTTTAAGCTTAAGCTAGGTAAAACGTTAAACATATCTTAGGTACTATGAGTGTAAGAATTGTTGAGCATGAAAAGTTCTACAAAGAAGTTCTCTATCTTCAATACATCACCCATTATAAGTGTTTTTACGTTTTCATTTCTTCCAGCAATCTCCGTTCTACATTTCCATTTCTTCCAACAATCTACATTCAATTACTAGCTTCGGAGATAGTGTACGAGCTAGCTAGCAAGCGAGCCTATCACCCCAGTTTCAGCCTTCCTCCACAGAATACACATTCAAGTTTAGATTGGACGGAAGGGGGCATTTGTGTTGTATGCACGTCGCCATTCTTAAAGTACTTTACGTCCGACAAGAATGTGTTGCACATGTTATCTCCATGATAATATAATTAATAGTCCAGTCAGTGATTTTACCCATCATGCCGAGATGGAAAACGTATATAGGTCGCAGTTCAATGAAATCGAAAGAAAAAAAAGCCTCTTAATCTTACGATGGGTAAACCGTTAAAGATACCGGGCGAAGCCGGGGCGGGTTGCTAGTCATCAAATAAATTTACTATAAAATGTTCATTACACACATCCAAAAGTACACGGGGCTGATGTTCACGATGCCAAGGCCGTAAATGAAACAACAACCACAACAGTCAGCTCCAAGGTCACCCGCTGCTATTCAGTGCCTATCTTCCTGGTCTAGCTCGGTCCACGAACCCGCTACTACGTTGAACTTTGCTGGCAGAACACGTTTAATTTCCAGGAGCAGGTAATCTTAATCTATAGCTTATATTTAAATTAGATACGGACGATGTATGGCGCGGCCTTCGCACTTAATCACAGTCACGCCTGCCAACAACACTTCTCATTGGTTGCTACTGATGCTGCTTCAATCATCAGCCCCCAGCCACAGAACTGTGTGTGTACTTAGGTGCGTGTAGAGCTGCGATTGGCGTACTGATTGGAGAATTTGCTTCGGGTCTAAGGTACCTTTCCAGCATTTTCCGGGAGAATGTGGGGGAAAACTTTCACTCAGTAATTACAGACGTGGTCACATAATTTGAATAAAGATGTGTAATTATATTAATGTATCCACAGAGTATTTTCAGTTGTTTTCTTTAGTGACGGTTGAATATTCCTCATTTTTTAACAATTTCATCTTTGGTGAGATCAGACGGTCATAGAAAGCTAATAATAATAATAATAATAATAATAATAATAATAATAATAATAATAATAATAATAATAATAATAACAATAATAATAATAATAATAATAATTTCGAAGACCGAACTGTGTGCCAGGCGAAAACCGCGAATATTAAGTTTGAACCAAGATCATTACGACAACCTGGAAAAAGTGGACGGACGAGAGGAAGAGGGAGCATTCCGCAAGAAAGAAGAGATTTTGGGAGGAGCGGAGGTGACACACCTCCAAATGACATCATGTTATCAAGTTTAATCGCTCTCCTGTAGGGGAATTTTCGCTTAAATAAAATAATAATAATACTACTAATAATAATAATGTTATTGGGTTTACGTCCCTTTCAGGGTCAGATGACCTAGCTGTTCCTCCCCTTAAAACTCCAATAACTAACTAACTAACTAATTAACTAACTAACTAACTACGTCCCTTGTAACAACTGCGGCTTTTAGAGACGCCGGGGTGCCGTAATTTTGCCCCAAAGGGGATATTTAACGTGCCAGTAAATCTACTGACACAGTTTACTCGCATTTACGCACCCTCAAACACCAACTGGCTGCGCCAGGATTCAATCCTGCACCCTTGGGAACAGCAGGCGAGAACGTTACCACTCAGCCAGCCGTCAGAGAGAGAGAGAGTTAGCTGACTAAATTTCCTGCGATTAGTCAGAAAGAACAAGGACTCGAAAATAGCGGTCTCCTCAGTACATTTTACTATTTACCCTCAGTCTAAATTCCTACTCCAGCCAATCAGTGGAAAGAATACCGCCGAGAGGACATGAGGCAAGAAATTGTCACCAGAGTACAATGTCACACAGAAGAATCCCCTCGCGGGGACCAGACCAAATGGCGGAATGCAAATTGGACTTAATTAACAATGATTCCAAGAAGACGGTCCCAAAGCGAATAATTAAAGAAACAAGTGTCATTAAGTCATCCTGCCTAACGAGGCATGCAACAGGAAATACTTCTGTAACTATAGTTTTCACGGAGTTATTAAGAAATACCTTTGCCCGACCGCGTGTGTGTCTTCAAACTCAAGTTGTATGTTTCAATATAACAAGGCGGTGTGGAATAATAATAATAATAATAATAACCACTAGAGGTGACAATACGCAAACCGGTGGCAGTGGGATAACAAGCTACTGTCCCCCCCCCCCCCCCCCACCAGAGAGCACCAATCTTTCATGGAGGTTCATAGGCTACTGCTATGCAAAATAGCAATGAATAGGAAATTCGATCCTGAAAAGAGGTTCCAGATAAAAGGAGAAGCGATTGAGACGGTGGCAGAGTTCCAATACCTAGGTAGTATAATAACAGAAGACGTTGGTTCCGGCGCCGATGTTAAAAGCCGTATCCAGAAGGCAAACTCCGCATTTGTCCAACTATATGCAATATGGAAAGAACGTGATAATTAAACTAAAACCAAACTACGAATTTTCCGCACAAATGTAAACGTAGTCCTCCTGTATGGATGCGAGACCTGGAAAGTAACCACACGGATCAACAGGAGTTTGCAGGTTTTCATCAACCGTTGCCTCATAAGAATCCTGCGGATAAATTGGCCAGAGACCATTACAAACCAGGAACTCTTGAAGACGACAGGAGAGGCCCACATAAAACATCAGATTAAAAGAAGAAAATGGGGATGGATAGGTCACTATCTGAGAAAAGAGGATGCCATAGAGAAAGAAGCACTTAGATAAAACCCGCAAGGAGCAAGAAAAAGGGGAAGACCTAAGGTGATCTGGATAATGATGATGATAATTGTTGTTTTAAGGGGCCTAACATCTAGGTTATCGGCCCCTAATGGTTTGGGTGATCGTGAAGATGATAATGAAATGTAAACCATAACTAAAACTAACTACTAACTGATAGTCTATACTAGAAGAAGAAATGGAAAACAAAAGGAGAATAACGCAAATAAAGGACAGGAGGAAAAGAAATGCCCTCAACCCTCGAAGAATGCGGATTGAGGGACTTGGAAGGAAGGAGAGCCATAACAGGCAGATATGAACGTGAAAGAGGAGAGGGTCCGCCCCACAGGTAATGGATAAAAGGGGGAAAACCGGACCAGCTCAGGAATCCCTCAGAGTCGCCAACTCCCGAACTCACCAGCCGTGAGCCCCTGAGGGTGTAGCAATAACTAGGATGCACCAGACGTGGTGGGGCAACATCCAACCTGCCTCCTTGAGGGCCTTGAGCACAAGGGAGGAGGTAACAGGAAAAGAAAAAGAAGGCTGACCCCTCGCAGAAGGAGGGTGTCAGAAAAGATGAGACAAGGGCCAATTAAGGCGGAAAAGGAAGAGACTCCCTAGGCCTCGGATATCCTAATACCGTCGGGGTCGGAAGAGAACATGAGTTAACCAAGTGAGGTCGACAGGAAAGAAGACGGAGAGGAGTCCAGCACAAGTAAGTGGAAGCAATGCCAGACTCAGCTGGGGTCCCGTGGTCGCCAACCCACGTCCCACTAGATGTGAGCCCCTGGGGCATGGGACCTGGAAAAGAAGCGTGGAGGAAGAGATGAGGGAAGAAGGCAAATCCTGAGCAGATCTACAACAGATTGGCAGGAGAAGGGACCAATGGAGGATCTTTGTTGCAGCCCTTTGCTCCGAAAGGGGACACAGGACATACGTGAAGTAAGTCATACTGCTATATATTGTGCAGCACTAGCTGCAGTACGAAATAATATGGGTGGGCCATGCCCTCCAAACCAACAGTCTGCTACAAGGAAACTCAACGATCCACCATAGGCAAACCGTTTGATAACAATGCATTGAACAACTAAGCCAGAATGTGAACCGACTGCAAACAGTATAAGAATGGATTGAGAAGTAGACGTCTCAACAACCGCATACGAAGAGTCCTGAAGGACTACTCACAACAAAAATTTCAGGTCCCTAGGGACGCTGTAATAACAGAAGTACTTGATACTTATAAACAAAAACTTGCAGCCCCCTCAAAGCGTCTTAAGAGATACCAGAACACTACCGAACGGAAGAAACAGAACAATGACTTCAAGAAAAACGAGAGAAAGTTATATGACAACCTGAAAAAGACACCCCAAGTTCAGAATGATTCTCCAGAAGGACCCAGTGAGGAGAGTGCTACCGACTACTGGTCATCAATATTGTCTAGGCCGGAAAAACACAACAATGAAGCTCTCTGGTTTAAGGAAATAGAGAATGCTACCAGACGTATAAATAAAATGGCAGCTATAGACATTGACGTTGAAGAACTACGTCAGGTCATCAGCAGCCTACAGAATAGGAAAACACCTGGCATTGACCGGATCCATAACTACTACTATAAAAGGCTCACCACCGTTTAATGACTACAATGCTGTCTGGAAGATCCTTGAGTCGGTGACTACAATCCCAATATTTGTATCATGTACTGGTATTATACCAGAACTCTCCACAGTAGTCTATCAATATTGAATCAGCATCCGCAGATATAAAAGGCAGTTCTGTTAACACCTGCCATATTGTCAGGAAGTTCTTTGGTGACAATACCCTGGCCTAACACTCAGCAAGGTTCGATGATTCAGATGAAAATTTAGCTCATTCTATAAACGAAGGAGCCGGCTCCGTGGTGTTTGGGTAGAGCGCCTGCCCCTCACCCTGAGGCCCCGGGTTCGATTCCCGGCTCCGTCAGAGATTTTAGAAACTGACGTGAGGGCTGAAACGTGGTGCACTCAGCCTCGTGAGGACAATTGAGTAGCTGTCTGGCAGTGAGGTAGCGCCCCGGTTACGACAATCAAGATTAACGACCGAGGGGACCCGCCGCGCTGACCACGCGTCACGCCAATATCTGCAGGCCACATGGCTGGGCAGCGGTCGCTTGGTAGGCCTAGGCCCTTCGTGGGCTATAGTGCCAGGGGTTATTTTATTATATACTAGCAGAAGTACCCGTTCTTCGAACGGCGTTATATATTTTAACACCATACATTATCAACTGAGCTACTGTTGCAATGGTTAGCGGCTTGTCATTCCTTCATAAGTTTATCAGAACGAAGTTAATTTTCTGGGAATATCACACACACTGTTAATTTAAGGGCCTTAAAATGTGGTTTTCGGAGACCCCTTATAGACTCGCGAATTTTGTGTCTCACAATGAGAAGCGCAACATATGCTTTGATCGTCCTTCTAGGATAATTTTTATATTTCGCCTATTTTAGCATGTATTTTGAGAAGTTTTTCCCTATATCCACCCTTCTACTGTATGAAAAGTACGGTGAGCAGTTTTATAAATGATTGGTTTATTGACTCATGTTTACCATACCTAATTTTACGATGCACCAAGCATCCGAAGACGATTTATAGGCGTACATAAAGATACACAGAAAGACAGACAGACAATTCTATTGTCTACAACATATCACCCAGATATCCAAATATGGGTATATCTACCATACGTATCAAACAAAATCATCCTTACGATGAACCCGTATGTCGACAAAAAAAAGATTAGTTAAAATCTGCTCTCAAACTAAATTCACCTAACGTGTACTTCCTGACGTGAAATAGATTTGAAAGCCTTGTAGACGAAACGCAATACACCTCACATAAAAAATGTCCCTCTACGTTGTGTTAGGTCCCCATACACAGGAAGACCTCTTTCATAAATTATAAAGGCTTGTGGTGCATGAAAATTCAGATTCTTTAGCCTCAAATGGCCCAAATTCCTAAAAGCAAAAAATGCTGATTCAATTCAGGAATTTTTGAAAATAATGTTTCTGTTTGTAGATATAATAGACTTCTTGTACTATATGTCGCACGTGAAATTGCATGAAAAAATTCTAGGTTACCCCTTGACCCCCTTAATTGCATTGACGAATTATACAGTCTACATTGGTTCCGTGATAACCTTATAGCCATTTGCAAACTTTCACAGAAATATAATAAATGGAGTAGCCTAATAATAATATCGTATGGCCTTGGGTGCCGGGTGCAAGCTCCGTAATTTGGCACCCAGAGGGTAGCTTGCATGTCGAAATTTCGTTGTTCCTTGAATCACTATGAAAGTCAAGGAGGGTAGATATCTAAGCTTTCTAGTAGAGAAATGAGGAACTTTGTGTTGGCGGAAACTCCTGAGGTTAATTTTGCCATTATGAACACGGCCTACTGAATTCAAATGGGTTCTTTGACATGCCAACATCGTATGACATGCGAGTTGTATTTTTGCCGCCTTTCAAAAATCACGTACAGGCCAGACGTTTGTTTTAGACGATTGCCCTTGACCTTCAAGCCTGCGGGTGAGCCTGTACACAGTCACTCTCTCACCCTATCACTTCACATTTGTCACCACTGATCTGATGTAATGGAATTCCAGACTTCAGCAGGCAGTACAGTGCACGTCGAAGTATTGTGTGACACGGAAGTACACGTTACGTAGTTACGAACAGAACGTCATTATATTTGCCAGTGACTATACTTCAGCAATAGTGTGAAACAGCTTTATCAATCATCGGAGCGCTTGGGGCAGCTGATAACAACACAGGTACTGTAGTAACTCTCCTCCAGGCTTCCATTATGATTTTTCACTCGTCTAAAACAAACGTCCGGCCTGTACAACGGCCAGGAGTGAACCTGCAATCTTGGGGTTAGTAGACCGACACGCTATCCACTCACCCACCGTGGCGAGGTATAAATGGAGTGATATTGCTTCTTACAGAAATAGATGGAAAGTTGGATGCCACCCCTTGAGATAATGTTGTCATGGTTACGGATTTCCATTCCTTCATTAGTTTGTTAAATTAAATTAAATTAGTTTTCTGGGAATATTTCAGATACTGTTGGTTTTAGAGCCTTATAATGTAGTTTTCGAGGCCCCCAAGTTTTGTTTCTGGCACCGAGGGGCTTTTTCTCCTCGTTGTACGCCATAATATAATACTAATAATAATAATAATAATAATAATAATAATAATATAATATAGGATTAGGAATATAATAGACCTGCCGTACCACACCCGCAGGTGTAAATCGCGTGAAAAAATTCTAGTGTACCCCTTGACCCCCTTAAGCGCATTATACGTATTGATGAATTTTACAGCTTAATTTGGTTCCGTGATAACCTTCTAGCCGTTTGCAAACTTTTACACCAATGTAATTAATGGAATTGCATTGCGTCTTACAGCAATAGATGGACCTCTGAGAATCTGTTGCCATGGTTACCGGCTTGTATTCGTTCATTAGTTTATTAAATGAAATTAGTTTTCTGGGAATATCTCAAAAATGGTTGGTTTTAGGGCCTTAAAATGTGGATTTCGGCCCGAGTTTTGTCTCTCACATTGCGGGGCTGAAAATGACCTTTGTCTCGTCCTTCTACTCCTATTTCAGCATGTATTTTAAGGGGGTAGGCCCTCTTTTATGAGAGGTACGGTGAAGGGTTACATCAATGATTAGTGTCGTGCCTCTGATGGATATCTGTACCAAATTTTACGTTGATACATCCAGCCGTTCACGGGTTATAAGGGAACAAAGTTGTCCACAGACAAACAAACTGACAGACAGACCAAAAAATTATTTTCGCGCGCATCCATAATAAAAGAGTCTGAAACGCGTAAATAACTCAAATTTCCGTAGAAATTGCGAAAGAAACATACAAACTTTAATTTTTATGTATGTAGAGATATACTGCACCGCTCGGTGTTGATCGTGTTTTATTGCACAAATTTAGGTTTTACTCGCTAACCGTTGGAGATACACGAAAAGTGATCAGGACCTATTGGATAGAAAATTAAAAGATAAATCTCGTGTATGCATCAAATGTTTGCTATTTCTTAGCGTTCTCTTTTTATTTGAAATGGAAATATAACATTTTGAAACCGAAGGGTGTAGTCACGTCACATATGTGGGTTTTACTCGCTAACCGTTGGAGATACATGAAAAGTGATAAGGACCTTTCGGATAGGAAATTAAATTTTAAAGCTCGTACGTGCCATCAAAAGTTTGCTATTTCTTAGCGTTCTCTTTTTATTTGATATGGAAATATGAAATTTTGAAACCAAAGGGTGTAGTGACGTCACTAAAATGGTCGCCAAATTTTAATAGTGCAAAATATCGAAATTAAAAGTATCCTATGTGTAAACCTGGTAAATCAGCTACATCCATGAAAAATTTCATTTAAATCGGACCAGTGGTTCTTGCGTTATTGAGTAACAGACAGACAGACACACACCATCTCATTTTTAGCCTATTTTCAATTTTGAAAAAATAGGCTTATGAGATCACCTTGTGTCCGTGTGTGTGTGCGTGTGTGTGTGTGTGTGTGTGTGTGAGGTGTGTGTGTGTGTCCCCCTAATAAAATCTAAACGGCTGGAGCGATTTCAATGAAACTCGGTAAGTTCATAGCGCTATTCCCGGCAACCTCAACCGTGCCCTTCAAATTTTGTTACGTCTCACCAATCCAACATGGCGGCTGTGCGAAATATTTCACTAGCATTCAATATCTCCGAAACTATTACCGATATCGCCCTGAAATTGTTTACTGTGATAAAGGGCACTACTAGAAGTTCACCTATGAGACTTTCAAAAACCTGGTGACTACAAAACCAACATGGCGGTCAAGCGAATTAGAGACTTTTAAAGATACTTTTCTCGCGATTTAACTATCCAAACGCAATGAAACTTGGTACAGCAATTGTTTATACACATTGTAATGAACTGGAGTCTAATTTAGTTCAATTGTTTACATAACCTCAAAATGGCGGCTGTGCGAAATATTTCACTGACATTCTATATCTCCGAAACTATTACAGATATCACCCTGCAATTTTCTACGGTGATAAAGGGTACTGATACAAGTTTACCCATGCATATTTCATAAACCAGTAAAGTACAAAACGAGCATGGCGACCAAGCGAATTTGAAATATTTTAATAGACTTTTCTCGTGATTTTACTCTCTGAGCGCCGTGAAATGCGGTACAGTAAATGATTTTGCAGTTTGTAATGCACTGCCATCTAATTTAATTCAATTGTTTACATAAACTCAAGATGGCGGCTGTGCGAAATTTTAAAATTAAGTTTTTTATTTCTTGTGTCGTAATCATGCGATCGAAGTGAAAGTTTGAATAATGAACCTAGGCAATAATTGTCCTTGATTGGTACATAACTCTATGGCCTATACATATAACAATCCTAAATGGCGAGCTTCGGAAATATTTAGACGGTTCTCAATATCTATGAATCTTTTACAGCTACCAACCTGAATTTTTTAATGTTCATAGAGACTATGAACGTATGTTCACCTATAGGACTTTCAGTAACCTGGTGAGCGCAAATCCAACATGGCGGCGACGCGAAGTATAAATATTTAAATGGACGTTTCTCGCGAATTAACTATCCGAGTACCGTGAAACGTTGCACGTTAAATGCTTATACAAATGTTGATCCACTGGCATCTAATTTATTTCAATTGTTTGCTTAATCACAAGATGGCTGCTGTGCGTAATTTAAAAATCTCGTTTTTACTTCATGCGTTCTAATCATGCGATTGAAGTTTGTATACCACACGTACACAATAATCTTAATGTAATAGTACAAAAATAAAAATCCAACCTGGCGACCATCTGAAATATTTAGACGGTTCTCAATATCTACGAATCTGTTACAGCAATTAAACTGAAATTTTGTATGTAGATAGAGGCAATTAACATGAGTAGGATATATGAAAATAGGCTGTATAGTTCTTCACGGAACTACTTGTTATATATTAGTATGATAAATGAAGGAGACTCGTGAAGAGTGCGGGCATGAAATGGGTGTACATTGATGTGAAGTATCTGAACAGTGTAATCTACAAACGTACCTCAGAACAGATGGTTCCTTGCTAAGGCCGAACCAGGCTGTAACATACAAAGTAGCCGGTATTTGCCGTGATAATGATGTCAAACAATACACGATAATAATAATAATAATAATAATCATCCAGTAAAACCTGCCTCCAATGGACCCTTTTTTGAACGGGAATATTTGACGTTCCTCTGAACTTATGGGTGAAAACGTGTGAAATTCCCTTCATTACACGGAACCTAAGTACGGAATGCAGTGTCAAGAAAATTTCCAGGCACCCTGTGAAAGTCTACCTTGTCTCTGCAATGGCTGATTCTGTACCTAACAAGGAATATGCACACAGGTCTTCCTCGTTTTGTTCTCCAACTTCCACGTCAGAGTGTACGGCTAATTGCTTGTTTTCTGTTCCCCAAACTATCAAGATCTACCGTGCGCCTGATTTTGATTGTGTTTAGGTAGTTATCACGAGACGTCATTTGATTTTAAAAAGTACTTTCCCCTGCACTACTGGGGTAGATGGGATTGAATGCACGCCACTGATGTAATGAGCTATCAATCAACAAATGCCTGTCTTTATCTCGGCCCTTGTCAATCAGCTTAGAATTTAGATTTTAACTCAGCACTTCTCAACTTACATTACCGAGATTGTTCAGGAGTAGTCATTAAGGCTTCCAAAGCAATAGTTGTGCTTGATCTTAAGATGAAGGTAAAAGGACTGCATTAGTTCGTAGCAGAAGTTCTTTCCTGTAAATTGAGACGAAAGTGTCCACTCCAATAACGAGGGAATCATCTCAACATTTGTTTTTCCTCAAGAAAAGGAAAGAAAAAATAAAGTGGAAGTCTTTCTTTGCATTTTTAGCATCTAGAGCACTTCTATTGCGTTTCTCTGCTATATTCTGTGAAATAATTGTGTCGGTATCGAGATCTTCAGCGGTCTAGTTTGACTTGGTGTATGTGCGAGGCCTCGGGGTGACGGCCCGCTTTGTGTGACGTCACAAGGTGTAGTGTATGGCCTCCACTTTACGAAGGCGCCGACCCTAGACACTTACGTATCGCGGTATATACTTCAACCCTACTTCATTAATTACCAGGAGGGTTTCTTGATATTGAATTCATGGTATCACAAATGTATCAATGTCGGCGGTGACCATCAAAGGTTTGTATTTTGTTATGACAATGTGTTTTCTAAGGGACAGATGACCTCGCTGTTCCTCCCCTTAAAGTAACAATAGTAAAACTGGAGGAGACCAAATCCTGGAGATAAATAAAATCTTAAACTACTGAAATTAGCTAAAATATCTGTGGTAATGTTCGGGAAAACCAGGGGATGATGTACTAATAGATGTTTACTCCCCCACCGACTATTACCCATCCACCATCCCCATTTTAGATCACGACTTATATATATAATAGATACAATTCCATCTGAGTACGCCATTATACGCCTGATTTATGGACAAATACAGTATACCCAACCCCATGCATATGGTACTACTGTACAGCTTGTATCGTAAAACGAAAAAATGCGAAGTTCCATTCAAAGCACCTCTTCGTAACAAATCCCCCTCAAGACACCCGAGTGCACCAGTTATTTAAATTTAAAATAACATCTGATCTATATCCTCCCATCTACTAAGACTGAAATTACCCAAAAACGTATCAATAATTTCCATCCAGACCGATGGATTTTGCCTAGACCAATAATTGCTAGGTAGCTCGGCCCTGTGAGCCGTATTCACTAATATATACACCCCTGGTTTTGTCACGCACAGTGGGGGTTGTCACGCATCAATAATCTTTATCCAGGCCAACTGATTTGCCAATTAATGCTTTTTCACATCATTACAATATTACGTGGGTCGTGTGGTGAATTTTGTATCCTACATGTTGGCAACAATTTTTTTTGGTCGTAATGCCTCCTGAGAGGCCGAGTGCAGGTCTTTCTAGTCGACGCCCGTGGGCGACCTGCGCGTCGGAATGGGAGATGGAATGGATGAAGATGAATGAAACTGGGCAAGGATGTGGAAGGAAGCGGCCGTGGCCTGTCAGAAGGTACCGTCCCAGCATTTGCCTGGTGTTGAAATTGGGGAAACCACGGAAAACCATTTCAAGGACGGCCGACGGTGGGGCTCGAACCCACGCGTCTACCGAGTCAGCGGAGAGCTTGGCCCCATGGCCTAGCGCTGCCTTTTAGCCAGCGAAGCCACTACTGTCGGTGTTGGCAACGATGAACTGCCGTCAATGTATGGGTGTCTGGGTAACAGTTGAAGATACCTCATGCGCCTCAGCAACATGGCTTCATTTGTTGAATCAATAAGAAATAAATACCTTTATTTACGTAATATAACAATTATTTCCGGTGCAGCAGTGATAATTGACAGTAATTTTAATTCGTAATGACCCCCAGAAAGGTATGAAAGACACATATTTTCAATAATATGCCAGGTAGAAGTGTAAATGCTAGGATTTGGTCTCCTCCAGAATTAATGCAACAATGACTAACTAATAATAATAATAATAATAATAATAATAATAATAATAATAATAATAATAATAATAATAATAATAATGGTATGTTAACGTCCAGAAATATCTGAAAGAAATGGGGATACGAGCAGAAGATGCACAAGACCGAAATCTTTATAGAGCAGCCATCAAGACGTTTGGGACTTTCCGGGACGAAAAACGGACAACTGGTGCGAAATGGTCAGAGGAACGTCGTGCTAAACACAGTGAGCTCATGAAGGCAATGTGGATCAAGAAAAAAATGAGCAAATGCCAGAATGTAAAATGAGGCTTATCGTGGTCCCTAGTTGGCCGATTAGCGAAATTGAATGAATGAATGAATAATATTGTTATTGGTTTTACGTCCCTTTTAACTACTGTGGCTTTTAGAGGCGCCGGGGTGCTGGAATCATGCCCCGAGGGGGATCTTTAACGTGCCAGTAAATCTACTCATACGGCTCCGTCGCAATTGCGCACCCTCAAATGCCACTTGACTTCGCCTCGATTCGATCCTGCAACCTTGGACTAACTAATGTGTTTTCTTACAGTCCGTCTAGTTTTGAAATGACACGTACATTTAGAAACGTCCCCTTGTATAAGTCTGCTCAAGGCATATTCAATCAACAAAGGACAGACAGATTTGTTTTTCTATACAGTACGAAATAATAAATTATCCCCGATGTGAAATTATAGGCTGTCCTTCGGGTTTCAACCAGACACTGGGTACGTTTATGAATTCCCTCAGTGTAATTTGAGCAGTTGTACGCTTTATTACTAGATTGCTCTTTATTCATCACGAACAGTGATCAGCACCTATAGAAACAATTAGTGGATAATTTGGCTCAAAGTGAACACCCGAGGGCATGATTGAAACACAACCCGGGGGGATACAAGTGCCACTTTGTAGTAATTGAAGGTCATAAATCAATGTTATTGAACAGGCAGGCAGGAGGAGGAGGCTGAGGAATGACACGACATTGAAGTCTCAATATAAAGTAACTTTTTCTCTGTTTGATGAGGGCTCTCCGTAGTTCATTACACCGTCTATGATGGGGTTAAGGTGGTGCTAACTTAGGTTGCGGATGAAAATTTCAATTTTCTCTATTCTCTACGTCATAATGAGTTCCTGACCACCATACTGGAAGGGAAAGTTCTGGGGAAGAAAGGAAGAGGAAGACCGCGGAAGGATCATCTGGATTCTGTGATGCATGGATTTCAATTTAAACAGTATGCTGACTTAAAAAGTACCGCAAGTGAGAGACAAATGTGGTTTCAGCGACAAGGCCTAGCCTTTATATGATGATGATGTTTTGGGTCCTCTGCATATTGAAATATCATAGGAAGTTAGTTTGGAGCAAAGATGTTAACCTGTTTCCAAGATAAGGGTATTTGAAATTTGTCAACATTGGCAAACATCTACCAAATCTTTATTCATCTACCTTTTCAGATATTTCTTTGACAGCCATTTCTTACAACTTGCATTTTTATGCAAATAAGGTACATTTACCACAGAAATTACAGCACCGACCTACTTGACATTTTCACAGTATCTTTATGAGCATATGTGCATTAATCTGTCCTAGAGTAATGGTACAGTATTTATGAAACTTGAGAAAAAAAATATTGCTTCATAGCTTTTTAAACTTATCAAAGAAAAATTTACAAATATAAAGTTTGAAGCACTAGTATCATGGTTCTAATTTGAATTGCAAGCCGTGAAATCTTCAATTCTAATAAGTTTCAACCCTTTAACTTTAATAATTAGGTCATAAATGTACCGTTTGTTTAATATTTTGTTTACAAAAGATCATTAATTGTTATGTTGGTATCAGTGAATGATAATGCCTTTTCAGTAACTTAACTATTCTATCTTGGGAATATTGTGAGGTTTGAAGCCATTTTTCAGTGTTGCCTTAGTAAACAAAAGTTTGGTGCTTTTCAGTCGGTCAACACGAATGTACCCAAAAAGAGCTGGGTTATGTCTTAATCCTGAAATAAATTATATGAGATTAATACATATTTATTTCAGGATTAGGAAATAACCCAGCTCTTTTTGGGTACATTCGTGTTGACCGACTGAAAAGCACCAAACTCTTTTTATTTTGTCTATCATGGAAAGGTAAATGTTGATAAATTTTCACTACATTGATTCAGTAGTTTGTGTGGTGGGAGCATATTAAGAAACTGAACTGTTTTGTTCAACTACTGTATTCAGTTAGCACCACCTTTGTTGGGGCGGATGACCTCGTAGTTCTGCCCCTTTAAACAACGATAACTAACTAACTAGCACCACCTTAGCGCAGCGGTCAAGCTGTTGGCCTCTCACCAAGGTGGAGTGGGTTCGATTCCCGGTCAATGCATGTGAGATTTTTGAAGTGAAATGCCATGTCCTGTGGTTCGGATTCCACGTAAAAATAAGTAGCTTTATGCTATACTGGAGTGTAGCCACGCGTGTTAAGTCACTTACTATGACAGGAAAGCATGGTTAGTAGGTTCGAAGCACGTAGCTGATACCGGCCATTCTGAAAGTTATTTCCCCCCGATGCTTTTCCACACACCCTCCAGGAATATGTCTGGATATTTCCTTATTTCCAAGTCCCGGGGCACCTATCCCAAGTTAGATACGAATAATTACCATACACACACTCTACTACAGCCACTACAAAAACACAGGTTACCAGACAAATTGTGCTTGTGGCTGCTGACTAAGATGTCCCAGGCCCCTAAAATAAATTAACCATAAACCAATCATTAGAGTAGAGGGTTGGCGGCATTTGCTTTTCTTCCCATCTTTTATTCACTTTCTGCTTTAGTTCCTCGTTGCGTCTTCTATTCTGTGAGTTAATTCTAAGTTTGTAGTTAGAAGTAGTTGTAGCTGTGTTCAATTCAGCGGCTTCGGTGGCGTAGTTGTTAGCATGCTGAGCTCTATGCCCTAGATAGGATGTATGACATGTAAAAGAACCTTCCACTAACTACAATTGTGTGAAGCTAAATCTGTAGGTTAGATTTGATTAACGCTCATGAAGTTCCAACGTCCGTTGCCAGGTACCGGTTGCGGTGGAATCTAGTAACAAAGTTTGCAGCTAGGTGTCGTTGGCGATAGCATCTAGTGGCAAAAGTAAGAACTATTGGAAATTGATCGTCTGCAGTCCTTACCTGAATTACATGTAACACACCCTAATACTACCATCACAATTAACACCGGTTATCAGATAGATTCTACACACACCCAAACTACACGGGGCTACATGACCGCGTTGTTGCAGCCCCTAAACTGAGGATCCTACCAACCAACCAACCAACCAGAGTCCATGACCAAGATTTTGAATTCCTTAAATTCCCCTTCTTCCTTCCGTGGCAGTACAGCCCATGAAGGGCTTAGGCCTACCAAGCTGCCCAGCCATTTGGCCTGGAGAATGTGGGTGACGCGTAGTCAGTGCGTCGGGTGCCCTCGGCAGTTCGTCTTGGTTTTCGTGACCGGGACGTCATCTCACTGTCAGACAGCTACTTAATTGTCCTCACGGGGATGAGTGCACCCCGTTCGAGCCCTTACGTTAGTTTCTAAAATCTCTGATGGATTCGGGAATCTAACCCGGAGCCTCCGGGTGAGCGGCAGCAATGCTACTCCAAACTACGGTGCCGGATGAAAAACAACCATTATTATTTTAATCACCTGTCCCTATTGCAACCGTAGCTACAAGAACATCTAATACAGGGTGATCGAAAAATAATGCCAACATTTCAAAAAATTATAGCACCGAAACCCTTTATGTTAAACGTGTAATTCTTTCACTGAACTCAAGCTGGTTAAAGTAAGTTTTGTTCTGGAGGGGACGTGCCCTTGCTATGCGCACACTAGATGCGCAGTAGCCAAGGTCGGCCAGGGGCGCACGCCCCAATGAAGTCCTGACCTCACCCCTTTGTTGTTTTTTTTTCTGGTGGTACATTAAAAACATTGTGTATGCAGAAAAAATTCGGGATTTGGATCACCTGCGGGAGCGAATTTCTACCGCCATCTTGACAGTTACTCCTGAAATGATTGCACGTACCAATCCAGCCATTGCGAAAGCGTGCGTTCAATGCTGATGTTGGTGGTCGGCATGGCTTAGATTTTTCTCTACAGTCCCTGTTTCCTTAAACTGATTAAACCATCGAATGACAGCTTTGTAATCAGGTGCAGTTTGTCGGGCGGTGCAGTCATTGGCACGCGCGCCCCCGGCCGACCTTGGCTACTGTGCATCTAGTGTGCGCATAGCAAGGTCACGTCCCCTCCAAAACAAAACTTACTTTAACCAGCTGGCGTTCGGTGAAAGAATTACACGATTAACATAAAGGGTTTCGGTGCTATCATTTTTTGAAATGTTGGCATTATTTTTCGAAGACCCTGCACTTAAACCTGGGAGTAACTTCGTAATGACTTCCCAGATAAATAAACTTGAACCAAGGACGTAAATCAATCCCCAACAGTTCCATTATAACCTTTCTGCTGCTCCTAGCTTAAACCTAGCCTATTTAATATTCACTGAGATATCAAATCTCTGAATAATTAGTGCTTTATTTATCTTGAAACACCAGTAGTCCTTCTGCTCGTACAAGAATTGCTGTCTTTTGTGTCAAAGCTTGCAAAATAATTAATTATATAGGATGAAGATTAGCTAACCAGATAGCATGCAATACAAGTAAGAATAACATGGCAACCATATTCTAATTGCTTTATTACATCGTCTAAACATAAACATCGTGCTCTGAAGAAGCGACCGCAACCCAAAGAATTAAGTGAGGAAATTTATTGATACCGGTTTTTAAAACAGCGTTCTGTCGTTGTAAATTTCAGAGATGATTTCCGAGATATGGGAGCATGTTCTGTTTTTAGCAAAAATAATTGAACCATACTTAGTGTACGTTAATTAACTTTCAGATAACGTTGGAGTAAAAGGCATTCAGATCTAATACGTGCTAGTCTCGGAGTACTGCAAGTACCATGTAAATCTTGATCATTTCCTACTATTCTCTGGGAAAAAAGTACACTTAAAGCAATGACCAGCAACTACACTAGAGTCCAAAAGTTCAGCATAATTGAGATACGAGAACATATATTCTGAACACAATATTACGAAATAGTTAAACAACGTAAAAATGAAACGAAATACATTTGGCATTCAGTATCAAAAACAAGAGAATGACATTCAAATAATCAGGAAACTATCCTTAGAAACATCCATGCGACTCTTGATGATGATGATGATGATGATGATGATTAGGGCCCGGATGTTGATGACATGTCATCTTGTTACTGAGCTGTCCAAAACAATGCTGAAGTACATAGAAACTCCGGACGGGCCGCCCCGTATTCAAATATATCATTTTTATTTTGCATCTTTATGCATTTTTTTCCTATTTTTCCATTTTAAAAGCATTTTTTTTAGGTTTGGTAGAGAAATCGGCCATTTAAGGTCATATTTTTCCAATTTAGTCATGCCACAGGTTTATATGAGGGTGTTAGCCTACGTCTGTCAGAATTAAGAAGAAGCTAGTAGCTGATACAAGATTATCTATTTTGATTGACTTTTCCGTTTGAGCTTAAAATGTCATTTTTGAAATATTGGGAAGTTTATTATTATAAGATCATTTTCTCCATTTTATAGTGCCTTTTTCGAATTTTTGAAATATTGGTATGTTTTTTTATTATAAGATCATTTTCTCCATTTTATAGTGCATTTTTCGAATTATTAGGTCATTTATTACAGTCATTTTTCAAAATATTTAGTGCATTTTTAGCCTACTTTCGATTTTTGCAAAAAATGAAAGTAGACTTATGAGATCAACCCAGGGCGAAAAAAGTGTGTGTGTATGTGTGTGTGTGAGTTTGTGTGTGTGTGTATGTGTGTGTGAGTCTGCGTGTGTGTGTGTGTGTGTGTGTGAGTGTGTGTACTCTGAATGTCTGTCGCCCCCCCCCCCCCTATCAATTCGAACACGGTGAATGCGAATTGAACGAAATTTGGTACAAAGGTAGCACTAGCAAAGGACACCTCAGTGTCATGTTTTATATCGCCACCATCTTTACTAAAACTGAATGGCGGCCACTCAAACGTTCAAAACGTAAAATCAAATAACGACTAACCAAATCATCCGATCTCTACCAAATTTGGTAACAACATACCTTCGTATAGGATGCGTCTTGTGACCAAACTACAAGGTCGTCCGCCGTACCATTTCAGGATGGCGGCCGTGCGAATTATGCAAACTTTATAATCCATATCATGGGACCCACCAGTTCCGATTATCGAGCCGAGAATCGTTTTAACTGTTCTAAAGGAAGAGGCACGTTCGAAATTAAAAGTTTATTTTGTAATACTATAGTGCAGACGTGATTTTAAAAAGCTGAGCCGATTCAGTAATGAGACAAGATGGCAGCGGATATCTTGTGCCTGACTTATATTTCACTAATTTGAGTATTGCATGCAATGTAGCGTACTGATACAAAATAAATAAACGTTGTATGAAATGCTTTATATATAAATAATATACTCCAGTGATGAAATCGTTTAGTATAAATCATTATTTGCTAACATGTTCTATGTAAGTCATTTTATATAGAACGATATTCGTTGACGCAATTAGCTCGGTGGTAGAGCGTTAACCTGTCGCTCAAATGCCTATGGTTCAAACCCGATCAGAGCTAGGTTTTTTGCTTGAAATGTTATATGTTTATTGTTTTGTAATGACTCAGATGTTTTAAAATTAAGCGTTATATTGTGCATATTATGGTGTAAAATATATATTTAATTAAAACATGATTCGCCAGCAGATTTACTCGAGACATCTAGCTGCCAAAAAGGTAACTGCACGCAGACCTACTTATTAACTTCCAGATTTTATTGAAAAGTTTCTTCTTCTGGCCGCTAGAATGCACTCGCTCTGTTAGGATTATATTGTTCGATATTTCACCACTAGATGTCACGACTAGTCTACGTGGGGCTCCATTGATTACTATACCATTGGCATTCTATGCGCATCGAATTTGAAGAATGACAAGATGATACTACGATACATTTTTACTTTTTATTTTAAAGGGTTTGTAACAGCCTATTGAGCGTTATTTGAAAATGTTAATTGAAGTAAAGAACAAAACGATTTCACATAGTATCTGAACTCTACCGTTGGTGCTAGTTCAGGATATTAATTAATACTTTTATTTCAGCCAAATAGCAATCGAAAATATCCACATAGTTGGTATACACACGTCTCTGTAGGGTCATGGAAAGATTTGTTAATTCAATTAGGGTTGTGAAAGTCATGCACCAGGATACGAACCTGAAACATACGGTCCAGCAAGCGAGAACGTTACCGCTGAGCCACGCCGCCAGTCCGGTCGATTATGTCTCCAGATCCATAACATTCTTTAGATACTTCTTATCTTTCTTTCTTTCTTTCTTTCTTTCTTCAATGATGGTAGCAGTTTTTATCTAGGTTGTGGTGTTTGGTAGAGGTAAATCGTTTCTAAGGTCTTCAACAAAGAATAGTTCTATTATACTCTTTGATAATAACAACGAGTTATAACTATACTCATACATTTAGGAGAAAGTAGGCTATATGTTCCTTACTGAACATCTTGTTTTTAACTTTTTACGGCATCAACATCCGGGCCCTAATGATGATAATTTCTGTTTTAAGGGGCCTAACATCTAGGTTATCGGCCCCTAATGGTTTGGGTGATAGTGAAAGATGAGATGTAATGTAAACTATAACTAGTACTAACTACACACTTACATACTAGAAGGAGAAATGGAAAACAAAAGGACAATAAGGCAAATAAAGAACAGACGTGAGCCATTGAGGGTGTAGCACTATCGACGGTGCACCAAAAGTGGTGGGGCTATTCACACCCTGCCTCCTAAAGGGCCTTGAGCAGAAGGCTGTAGATATGAAAACAGAAGAGGTCTGGCCCCTCGAAGAATGAGGGATCAGTAAAGATGAGACAAGGGCCTATTAAGGCGGGAAGTTAAAGACTCCCTAGGCCTCGGATTCCCTAATACCGTCGGAGTCGGAAAAGAACAAGAGTTGACCAAGGGAGGTCGATAGGAAAGATGACAGAGAGGATACCGGCACAATTAAGTGGAAGTAATGCCGAATACAGCTGGGGTCCCGTGGTCGCCAACCCATCTCCCACTAGCCGTCAGCCCCTGGGTATGCGACTCTTGAGGCAAAAGTATCACTTTGTATTACATATGGACTGGAACTAATTTGGAAAACAGCTAGTAGAAAGAACGTGGTAAAGGTAGATATTTAAAGAAAGTTCTCTCAATTTCAAAATGCACGCTAGACAGGTAGATATGAGCTGACTAGGGAGACATTGTTAATTGCCAATCACAGTAAGTTTAATAAAAGTATTGGAGGATAGAGATAGGAAAATAATGGAGATAGATCCGGATTCTTACGCCACTGTCGCAATGACAGATCGAAGCTGGACAAAGGCAAACTGCGATCTACGCCACACAGTAAGCTATAAACAGAGAAAAGATGCCATCATCCCAACAAATATTGTGTATGTGACCTATGTGGTCAGAAGTGTGAAACATATCATTTTGAATTTTATGCAAAGAGGACAAGGTACTGAAAAGTTCTGCGGAAATCTGCATCACTCCTCAACTTTCCATTAGTAGAAAAAACAAGAGAATAATATTGACGTACTAGCAGGTACCCGCGGCTTCGCCCGCGATCAAGACAATGGGGACGATGCATTATTGCTGATAATTGGTCTATTCTATTACAGCAATCGCGGCTATAGGTGTGTCCATTCTAATTCTGAATATTCTGATACATACAGTATATTGATATGATCAGCAAAGTGGGAATTTTATCGAGTTGTGAACGTCTGCAGGGTTCGTTGTTACATTATGTTAACACATTTTAAAATTACGTTTATGGTTTTGCCATCTTCTGCTGAGACATAACGATTTTGTTGTCCGGATACTCGCGAGCACGCCACATACAGTTGGCCATGGGAAAAAAAATTGTTTTGTCTAAATGTACACGTGCTACTGTTAAGTGTGTGTCATTGCGCTTTGTTAAAGAAATTGCGAATATTGTTTGAAGAGGGAACTGCACTCTTGCACACTGGAATGGCAAATCTATCGGAATATGGGGAATTAAATGTATTCTTACTTAAGCTATTCTGGATGTAATTTGGCCATACTAATTGATGATTTGAACGCAAACATATCCCTATAAATAGACCTATAGTTAAATATCGCTCACCTTGGCCGCTGATGTACATTATGCAGTCTCTTCCAGTGTTACATCCCAGGGATTGAAATTCTCCAACGACCCTTTTGCCCCACATGCCTCTCTAAGTAATTAAAATTCCTGATTGTTGTTGTTTGAGTCTTCAGTTTTTTAACTGGTTTGATGCAGCCTTCCATGTATCCCTCTCCTGAGCTAATCGTTTCATTTCTACATAGCTACCACACCCTACATCCGAGGCAATCTGTTTAACCCTGGTTTACCCCTACAGTTCTAGTCTGCGACCCTCCCATCCATAAGTACTAAGAAACATCTCTCCTATCCCACTCGCCTTAATACCTCTTCATTTGTTACCCTAACTACCCATCTGATCATCATTCTCCCTTATCACCACATTTCAAAAGCTTCAATTCTCCTCTTTTCTGCTGCACCATTAGTCCATTAGTACAACTCAGCAACTTTACTAGGTTTAAGCCGTGCCTTGTGCGGGGATTCAATGGCCGTGAAAGACAAAACAACAACTTTATTGAAATAAGTTTGCCCAATTCCTCAGTAAGAGTAATTAAGAAAAAATAATAATTAACGTGACAGCCGGTAGAATACGACACATTCGACTGTGAATCAACGTTGCAGATCATGGTTAAAAACGAAAAAGAGCAGATCAAAATTGGCAAACAAAAATATTCAGTTAAGAAAAAACAAATTTATAAAGAAAATGAAAGCATACCGTGCAAAATAGAAAGTATCTTAACATTGTAAATTCGAGTAAACTTCTGAAAGCTCGCTTACAACAACCAGCTGAAAGAGTATAAAATTAGACTCAAAAAATCACGATCGTATCCGAGCCCCAAAAGCAACATCTATAAATAAAATATATCTTATTTTACGCGTATCAATGCGAGGAGCAACGTTCGTGGTTAGAGGTGGGAACCGAACCCAGCGTTTTAAGGCCCTAAAACGAACTGTTTTCGAGATATTGCCAGAAAACTATCCGCGGTCTGCGAAATTTCAGTGGTTGCCATAGTAACGTTGATCTGTTTCTCAGAGGGAACACAGTTATTTGGGAATATCTCCGAAACCGTTCATTTTAGGAACTTAAAAAGTGTGTTTCGGGGTCCCTACAGGACCTCCGAGTATTGTTTCTCGTATGTGGCGGCTTAAAATGAGCTAAATCCGAACATTTTACCGACTGTCCTTGCTCAGTGCCAAAGGGCCGAAAAAAGTCACTTACAAATTGAATATTCAAAAACCGTTTCTTATTAGGCCTCTACATACTCGGATCAACCAACATGCAAAATTTCAGCTTTCTAGGTCTAGTGGTTTGAGCCCTGCGTCGATGAGTCAATTTTGGATTGTCAATGCCAAAGGGCCGAAAAAAGTCACTCACAAATTGAATTTTCAAAAACCGTTTCTTAGTGAGCCTCTACATACTCGGATCAACCAACATGCAAAATTTCAGCTTTCTAGGTCTAGTGGTTTGAGCCCTGCGGTGATGAGTCAATTTTGGATTATATATAACAGATGAGGTCACCTCCGTAGCGTAGCGGTCAACATGGTTAGCTGCCGCCCCGGAGGTCCTGGGTTCGATTCCCGCCTTTGCCACGAAATTAGGAAAGTGGTATGAGGACTGGCATGGGGTATACTCAGCCTCGGGTGTTCAAAATGAGTAGAGGGGGTTCGATTATATATAAGAGATTAGAAGCCATTTTTAGGTGTTGTGTATTATTGTTATCAAAGGCTTTCCAGTGACGGGGATACTACATTGGATGACCTGTTTCGATCCCACACTCCTTATTACATAAAATCGTGTTATTTTGTGATAAATATCTCATGTAATATTTCTTTCAGGTTAGGGTCTATAAATACTTGTTTCCCGCCCAATGTAATTGAGCACAATCTGAGTTGACCGACTGAAAAGCTTTCTATAAAAGAATGATGTCATTTTTAGCCTATTTTCAATTTTGAAAAAATAGGCTTATGAGATCACCTTTTGTCCGTGTGTGTGTGTGTGTGTGTGTGTGTGTGTGTGTGTGTGTGAGGTGTGTGTGTGTTTACCCCTAATAAAATCTAAACGGCTGGAGCGATTTCAATGAAACTCGGTAAGTTCATAGCACTATTCCCGGCGACCTCGACCGTGCCCTTCAAATTTTGTTACGTCTCACCAATCCAACATGGCGGCTGTGCGAAATATTTCACTAGCATCCAATATCTCCGAAGCTATTACCGATATCGCCCTGAAATTGTGTACGGTGATAAAGGGCACTACTAGAAGTTCGCCTATGAGGCTTTCAAAAACCTGGTGACTACAAAACCAACATGGCGGTCAAGCGAATTTGAGACTTTTAAATAGACTTTTCTCGCTATTTAACTATCCAAACGTAATGAAACTTGGTACAGCAAATGTTTATACACATTGTAATGCACTGGAGTCTAATTTAGTTCAATTGTTTACATAACCTCAAAATGGCGGCTGTGCGAAATATTTCACTGACATTCTATATCTCCGAAACTATTACATATATCACCCTGCAATTTTGTACGGTGATAAAGGGTACTGATACAAGTTTACCTATGTATATTTCATAAACCTGTAAAGTAGAAAACGATCATGGCGACCAAGCGAATTTGAAATGTTTTAATAGACTTTTCTCGTGATTTAACTCTCTGAGCGCAGTGAAATGAGGTACAGTAAATGATTTTGCAGATTGTAATGCACTGCCATCTAATTTAATTCAATTGTTTACATAACCTCAAGATGGCGGCTGTGCGAAATTTTAAAATTAAGTTTTTATTTCTTGTGTCGTAATCATGCGATCAAGGTGAAAGTTTGAATAATGAACCTAGGCAATAATTGTCCTTGAATGGTACATAACTCTATGGCCTATACATATAACAATCCTAAATGGCGAGCTTCCGAAATATTTAGACAGTTCTCAATATCTATGAATCTTTTACAGCAACTAAACTGATTTTTTTTAATGTTCATAGACACTATGAACATATGTTCACCTAAAGGACTTTCAGTAACCTGGTGAGCACAAATCCAACATGGCGGCGACGCGAAGTATAACTATTTAAATGGACGTTTCTCGCGAATTAACTATCCGAGTGCCGTGAAACGTTGCACGTTAAATGCTTTTACAAATGTTGATCCACTGGCATCTAATTTATTTCAATTGTTTGCATAATCACAAGATGGCTGCTGTGCGTAATTTCAAAATCTCGTTTTTACTTCTTGTGTTCTAATCATGCGATTGAAGTTTGAATACCACACGTACACAATAATCTTAATGTAATAGTACAAAAATAAAAATCCAACCTGGCGACCATCTGAAATATTTAGACGGTTCTCAATATCTACGAATCTGTTACAGCAATTAAACTGAAATTTTGTATGTTGATAGAGGCAATTAACATTAGCAGGATATATGAAAATAGGCTGTATAGTTCTTCACGGAACTACTTGTTTAGCTTACTATCAATTTTTGCAAAAAATGAAAGTAGACTTATGAGATCAACACAGTGCGAAAAATTGTGTCTGTGTGTGTGTGTGTGTGTGAGAGAGAGTGTGTGTGAGAGTGTGTGTACTGTGAATGTCTGTCCCCCCCCCCCCCCCCCCTATCAATTCCAACACGGTGAATCTGAATTGAAAGAAATTTGGTACAGAGGTAGCACTAGCAAAGGGCACCTCAGTGTCATGTTTTATATCGCCGCCATCTTCACGGAAACGTAATGGCGGCCACCCAAATGTTAAAAGCTTATATCAAATTACAACCAAACGAATTATCTGATCTCTACCAATTTTTGCAACATTATACCTTTGCATATGAAGAATTTTTTGTCCAATCTAGAAGGTCATCAGCTTAATAATTTGCGGATGGCGGCAATGTTTGTGTGCAAATCGATTCCCCTTATCTATTCAAACACGGTGAAACCGAATTGAACGAAATTTGGTACAGAGGTAGCAATAGCGAAGGGCACCTCAGTGCCATGTTTTATATCGCCGCCATCTTGACGGAAACGTAATCGCGGCCACCCAAATGTTAAAAGCTTAAAACAAATTACGATCATCCTAATCATATGATCTCTAATAAATCTTGCAACAGCATACCTTTATGTGGTAAGCATCTTATGACCAAACGACAAGGTCATCAGCCCAATAGTTTACAGATAGCGGCCATGTATGTGTGCAAATCGATTTCCCCGATCAATTCAGACACGGTGAAACCGAATTGAACGAAATTTGATACAGAGGTAGCACTTGCAAAATGCAACTCATTGTCATGCTTTATATCGTCGCCATCTTGACGGAAACGTAATGGCGGCCACCAAAATGTTAAAAGATTAAATCAAATTACGACCAACCTAATAATCTTATCTCTACCAAATTTTGCAACAACATACCTTTTTGTGGGAAGCATCTTTTGACTGAAATACAAGGTCATCAGCCCAATAGTTTGCAGATAGCCATGCATGTGTGCAAATCGATTCACCATATCAATTCAAACACGGTAAAACTGAATTGAATGCAATTTTGTACAGAGGTAGCACTAGCAAAGGGCACCTCATATTCATGTTTAATATCCGTATAACACGTTGTATTTCAACAAGCTACTACAACCAACATTCAATTAAACTCCTTGAAAAGGAAAAGGAGTTATAACAATACCCATACATTTAGGAGAAAGTAGGCTATATGTTCTTTACTGAACATCTTGTTTAAGTCCCTATAAACTGATGCGACTTCATAGGGACGCCGGGGTGCCAGAATTTTGCCCCGAAAGGGATCTTCAACGTGACAGTAAATCTACTGATGCGGCTCCCTCGCATTGTTGTGCACCCTCAAATGCTAACTGACTCCGCCAGGATTCGATCGTGCAACCTTGGAAAAAGCTGGAGAGAACGTTACCGCTGTGCCATGCAGCCAGTCTGTCTAAATAATATGTTCCGCGATTTTCGCTGAAATGTTCTAGAATTCGACTAGTATTTATCGGCAGTTCACGAGTACAGTGGATTTACACACTGTGCTGCAGCATGGTTCACCAGCCAGAGACCTCTGTCATCAACGGTTACAGGTATAAATATCCAACAGATGGAAATTGTAGGGATAAATAATAGCTCACTTTGTGTGCGCTGCTGGGGGAAGTTCGATAATTTGGGTAACTGGAAGTTAATTCTTGATAAATATAGGGTTAGTCCATGTGTTGACTAACCTCATCAATTTCTTAGGCAACAAAATTGAGACGCTCATTAAACGGGACATTATAAGTTATTTTAATTCTCCATAAAACATGAGTTTACCAAGATCAAGTCCCAGTGTTGCCAAAGCATGTTTTCTTAGAGACATGGAATCTTGAATTTTTACAGCCTCTTTTAGTCGCAGTTCTCAAAAGCAAAAATGACTATTCAACTTCTCATAAATGTTCAGATAAATTTGGGCCTATTCATTTTATGTTATGTTTTGAACTCATAATAGATAGAGCCCCAGATTTTTGGTGTTAACGATATACGCGAAATGTTTCAGCAAACATACAAATGTTATCACAACGATATATTTACCCAAAATATGCCATTTCTTTCGTTATTGAAGTCGCAAAACATTGCGAAATAAAATTATTTTACTTTAAAATTAATCGAAATAATTCCACTAGGGCCTATCTGTCGTTAGATGGAAAATAACATATTTTAAATATAAATATTTTATAAGATAAGACAGCGAAAGAGGATTTTCTGCCTGCAATTCTGCGTCCTGATATCATAAAACAATGCTCTGCTTTTACTTCGAGGACAACATACGTTTTACGAGTTAGTGAGAAAAGGCCTATGGGCGTCATGGAGAATATTTGTTGGAGTAAACACAGAACATTGTTTGTTGTGCCTCCAAATGTTTGTATATTGTTCATTATTTAACCGAATCCGTGCACCGTACACATAGTTATTAAGTACACTCAAATATCACCTAATTATTATTATTATTTCACCGCTATGGATATTTTACTTTACCACTTTGAACATTTTATTTCACCGCTTTGGACCCTTTTATATTATCGTGAATCAGGGTCCCTAATTGTAGAACATTTTCTTCTCACGTATGCAACTAAAATCTTGTTATCTTTGTTGTTTTTGTTGCTTTCATATGAGAACATATATTTTGTGTCAAAGCTTGCAAATAATTAATTTAGGCAGGATTAGCAACCCGCCCCAGCTTCGCCCGGTATCTTTAGTGGCTTACCCGGTTTAGGCTTAAAAGGCGCACAGACGGCTAGTCCCAGACGCAATTCAGAAAAGCCGAGTCGAACAACTTAACTCAAAACACATAACAAACCCTTCTCTGAAGTCTTAACTCGACACGACTCGACAGTTTGCTGCTGGCCGAAGCTGGGGTGATAGGCTCGATTGCAAGCTCGTAAACTAACTCCGAAGTTAGTAATTTAAATTTCCACTGAATGGAGATCGTTGGAAGAAATGAAAACGTAAAAACACTTATAGTGGGCGATGTATTAAAGATAGAGATATGCTGTCACGGACCATTTTGTACAACGTTTCATGCTGAACAATTCTTACACTCATAGTAAAGAGATATGTTTAACGATGAATCCAGCGTAAGCTTAAAAGGCTCACGGAAGGCAGCTTTCTCTTCGACCCGATTCACTGTAATCGTTACTCCTCGGCTTCCTTTGGTCATAAATAAATGTTTTTCAACAGAAACCTTCCTGATGAAATCCTTTCCAGAATGGTGAAAACCGCATCAAAATCCATCCAGTGGTTCTCGAGATTACCCGTTACATCCAAGAATCGGGGACTTGGTTTTCTACTATGTATAGATGAAGATTAGCTAAACACAGAGCGTGTAATACAAGTAAGAATAAAGAATGATTCGTAACATGAATGCGTTTATTACGCTACAACAATTTGGATGCGTTTTTAAATGGTATGAACTCCCTCCGTCTTGAGGAAAGAATTGATGATTAAAATCAACAAATGTAAAACAAAGATTATGGAATGCAGCCGAAAGAGGCTGAATCAGAAACCCCTATGAACGTCTAGTTTCATTGGGAGGTGATCGCTGTGGGATAAGCATGACGACCCATTGAGTACCATGGTCAGCGCACCACGGTTTCAAAATCATTGTTGCATTGAACAAGCAATGAAGAAATTTGGAGAAAAATTGAATTGGTAGGAGTAAAGATTCAAGGATAAATAGTTTCAACTCTTAGATTTGCTGATGACATCGTCATCTTAGCCGACACACCAGAGGATTTGATTGAGGCTTTAAATGGTATGGACTCTGTCTTGGGGAATGAATTCACGATGAAAATTAATAAATGTAAAACAAAAATATTGGAATGCAACCGAAAGAAATAAGAAATCCCCATTGACGTCTAATTGGTACGTGAAAAGATAAAGGAAGTAGGAGACTGCTGTTACTTAGGAAGCAAAATAACCAGTGATGGACGAAGCAAAGCGGATATAAAAAGTAAGTTGGCTCAGGCAAGGAAAGCATTTCTACATAAAATAAATCTGTTGACATCAAATATAGATTTAGGTATTAGGATGTCATTTTTGAAAGCCTCTGTCTGGAGCGTGGCGCTGTATGGAAGTAAAACCTGGACTGTTGGTGCAGCAGAAAAGATGAGAATTGAAGCGTTTGAAATGTGATGTTACAAGAGAATGATGAGAATCAGATGGGTAGATAGGGTTACAAATAAATACGTATTAAGACGAGTAGGAGAAGAGAGATGAGTCTGGTGACTGCTAATGAAGGGAAGAGGTAGGTTGATAAGACACAGACTAAGTCACCCGGGAATAGCAAACTTTTTTATGGAAGGAAGGGTCGAGGACAAGAACTGTAGGGGTAGACCAAGATCAGAATATGTTAAACAGATTGTCTCGGATGTATGGAGTGGTAGCTATGTAGAGATGACACGATTAGCTCAGAACAGGGAGGCATGGAGCGCTCCATCAAACCAGTCAAAGGACCGAAGACTCAAACACAAACATATGGCATGTAATGCAAGTAAGAATAACATGACAATCATATTCAAATGACTTTAATACATCATAAAAGAACAAAAATAAAAACATCGTGCTCTGAAAAAGCGACTGCATCCCAAAGAAGTTCATATGATGCAGGTATTTAAAGCAATGCTCTGACTTGTACACTTCAGATATAATTTTCGAGGAATGTGTGCATGTTCCATATTTATTTAACGCGAAGATAATCACAGCAGACTGAATGCACTTTAATTAATTTTCATATAAGGTTGGAACCTAGAACACCATGGTCATCAGTTTTGTGCATTTACATCTGTGCGAAATTTATCTGATAACATGTGTTATTGTGGCATCTGTACTTTGGTTGGAAAACATGTGGTCACGTCCTCAAGATAGGCAACATCCAGGGTAATTGACTTAACTGTGAACTGATGGATAACCACCTCTAGGATGACTCAGTTAGGAATCGGTTAGTCATTCTCACGAGGCTCAGTATACCCCATTACAATCCGAGGATTATTACTTTGGTTGTGGCGGAAATCGAACCTAGTAGCTTGAGGACAGAATTCTTAATGCATACCCCTAGGCCACAGAATGTGGTTAGTGGAAAAACGAAACTAGCTCGCTTGGTCTCGTGAAAGGATTGGTAAACTTGTAATGAAATGACATGTGTCTTTCATAGCAGCGGAAATCACGTAACTATGAGGAACACATACAGGTTGACAATTAGGTCTTGATCAGCCTATTTTCAAGCAAAAACAAAAAAATCACTTGCAGAATAATAGAGTAGTTTAATAGCTTCCATACCTCTGCAAAGAACGAATGAAAGAAAGAGAGATAGAAAGAAAGTAAGGAGGGGAGGAAGAGGGGGGGGGGGGAGGAAAAAAACGTGGGGCTACAGCCCGTGAAGAGCCTAGGCCTATCAAGCGATGGCTGCCCAGCCATTTAGCCTGCAGATTGTGGGGTGTCGCGTGGTCAACGCGTTGGGTTCCCTCGGCCGTTTATCTTGGTCTCCGTGACCAGGGCGTTTCCTCACTGTCAGCCAGCTAATCAATTGTCCTCACGAGGCTGAGTGCATCCCGTTCCAGCCCTAACGTCAGTTTCTAAAATCTCTGACGGAGCCGGGAATCGAACCCGGCGCGCTACCTCATCATCACGGGGCCGGCAGGAAGGACGGAAGGAAGGGAGGAAGCTTTTAGTACTGTATAACGTCGCTCTTAATGGGCAGATGCCCTCGCTGTTTCACCCCTTAAAACAACAGTCGTCGTCATCGTCGTCGTAGTCATCGTCATCATCATCATCATCGTCGCTCTTAACCTCGTGATCATAAACCACGCGACTTCCTTTTTACGTGAAATCTGAACCACTGGATTTGACATTTCTCCTGAAAAAATCCGACATGCGTTAGCCAGATATCGTATCTGCCCCTTCTTGGGGAGGGAAAATGAAAAGAGAGACCTTCCATGAATTAAACAGTATAAAAACGAACCACATAGACTATTGATTTGGGTCCCTTAGAGAGGTGAGCACCATGTAGAATATTCAGGGAGTAGACCTATGATGATGATGATGATAATTGTGGTTTTAAGGGACCTAACATCTGGATTATCGGCCCCTAATGGTTTGGGTGATAGTGAAAATGAAAATGAAATGAAACTATAACTAAAACTAACTACATACTTACAAACTAGAAGAGAAAATGGGAAACAAAAATAAGAATAAGGGAAACAAAAGACTGGAGGAATGGAAATGCACTCAACCCTCGAAGAATGAAAATTAAGGGACTTGGAAGAAAGGAGAGCCAGAAAAGGCAGACAGGAAAGGTAAAGTGGAGAGTGACCTCCCCAAAGGCAATGGAAGATGGAATTCAGGGAGTAAGCCAAGTGTCAGCGTTAATCATTCAACGAACAGTTTTGAGTGACGCTAGTCTGCACGTGTCCATCACAAGCAGTGGTTTTTGTTTATATCCACCCTATGAGGAATGAAAACCAGACCGCATATGCCGTGAAGGGATGGCGAGTCTTACATTATGTATTACAGGAGGGAATCGTGAGCTCTGGACTGACTGACAGTCTCTGGCAAGCAACTGAGAAACTGGCTTCTTTATCAACTCTGATGTGGAAACGAATTAAACTGGGACATACCTTCAGTCTTTCGGAACAGTCCAGTTCAATCGAAAGGGGACATCGTGAGCGTGAATCTACCGATCTTCCTGAAACTTTACATATTTGTCGATCATGTGACAAGGAAAACTTAATCTATGTGATGGTATTTTACCGCCAAATCTCCACCGGGCATCAACTTGGATGACCGTCAGACCTCTTCGGAGGCCACGCTCCTATTATTATACTCGACCCCGTGGCGAATCGGTTAGCGCGCTAAGCTTTGGCCCGAAGGGTCCCGGGTTAAATTACTGGCCGGGCCATCGGGGATTTTAATTCCCCTGGCCCAGAGACAGGATGTGTGTGACGTCTTCAATATCACTTCACCTTCATTGGGAAGCGCACGTCACCCACGGGAGTCACCTTCAAAGACATGCACTCGGCCTCCCAGGAGGTCACACGCATTAATTATTTATTTCACACGTTAAAGGCCTACTAGACCACACGAAGCAATCATGACTATTTGTTCTTCCCGTTCTTCCAGTACTCTTTCATTCGTGCACTAAAGGCCCTCTTCCTTTCTTCGGTCCACTTTGGTCTTTGGGCTGTAGGAGCTGCTCTCTCTGACAACACTTCCCAATTGTATACCTTGTGTCGAAAGACGCTTTTGTCTATGACGTCTGCTGGGTCAACCTGTGCTTTTACTAGATCAATTTTGACTTGCATAATCCAGGATGTAGTAATCTTCAGCCACTGTATGTATGTAAGAATTTTGTTGGTGAGTCTGGTTTGTGGGAGTCTGTTGATGTGGCCGTAAAATTTTAGTCGCCTCTTTCTGGTGTCTGCTGCGAGGTTGGACAATTTCTCTGTGGTGTCTCTGGAGTGAAGCCTTCATCTGTGTGCTTTGGTCTAATAATTTTCCTTATTATTTTTCTTTCCTCTGTGAGGATTTTTTCCAAGTCGCCCCTAGTGTGTAATGTCAATGTCTCACTGGCATAAAGCACCTCAGGTTTAATAACCGTGTTGTAATGACTAACTTTAGTGAATGTGGACAGACACTTTTTGTTTTAGACACCCTGTGTATTGTATAAGGCATTATTATTATTATTATTATTATTATTATTATTATTATTATTATTATTATTATTATTAAGAGTTAAATTATACGTTCGATTGAACTAGCAAGTTTATCCACATCTGAAAAGAAACCGATGCTAAATTTGTTCATTCATGAAGAATCAGTGAACAACTCAATTCCCTTCAAAAGCGAGGGAGTAATCTGGAAACAATTTCCAATGAATAATTCTCCGCATCTTGTCTTGAGCAGACCTCCGGCAAAGTTTACTCTCAGAATTTAATATCAGGTTATCATCCGCTGATCTGGAAGAAATCCATTTCACGTCCACTTAAAGATACAGCATATCCCAGATCCGATTACTAGTCAGCAACCGAAATGTATCTAATTTACTATTCTTGTAGAGGATATCTCGGCATCGCATCAAGTTACTTAACGGGATAGCATTTCTCGAACCAGTTGAAGCTTATTATTGGCTCGCCACCGTATTATTGCCCACCGCTGAAACTAATAGTCATTCATAGGCTAGACTAGGAGCAAATTAACATTCAGTATGTTGTGTTATCTTCCAGACATCAAATTGTACCGAGTCATCATTCATACTGAAGTCACTCCAAAAATTAGTTTCCCTCCCACTCGGCATCACCTGCATACCAATTGTAAAGTAATTTATTGATCTGGAATGCCTTGGGAACAAAAGTGAATTGCAAAATGGAGACACCTCCAAACTTGATAAGAAGGACTTTATTTCATGCAGGGATTTGGGACAGTGCAGTCATCATTTAATTGTGTATACATAATTTACCTTGGATCTTCAGATGTACTTTCACGTTTTGCATATGAGTCATATACAGCACAAAAATTTCATCTTCTCGGCCGAAGTCGACGGTTTATTTAAGAGCGCTAAAAATCCCTCAGTATGCCTTTCTTCGGAGGGGAAGTAAAGTCGGCGGTCCCATGTCTTAGATGTATGGCATGAAAAAGAACCTTCCACTAACTACATTTGTGGAAGCTAAAATTTGTAGGTTAGTTTGATAACGCTATATTAGTTCCAACGTTCGCTGCCAGGTGCTGACTGTGATGGCATTTAGTAGCCACGTCCGCAGCTAGGTGTCGTAGACGATAGCATTTGGTAGCAAAAGTAGGAACTACTTGAAAAAATTAATCGTCTGCAGTCCTTCTACCGGAATCACAGATAACGCACACTAATACAGCCATCACAATTAAAACCGGTTAACAGACAAATTCTACACACACCCAAAGTACACGGGGCTATATGACCGCGTTGTAGCAGCCACTAAACTAAGGAACCAACCAAACAAGTTTCATTTTAATAATGTTCAATATGATTCATATTTCCTCTAATTTGAAAGAATTGAATTTCACGTTGCTTCTAATTGCTTCATGGTGTTGTTGTTTGAGTCTTCAATCTTTTGACTGATTTGGTGCAGCTCTCCATGATGCCTCCCTGTCCTGAGCTAATCGTTTCATCTCTACATAGCTACCACACCCTACATCTGAGGCAATCTGTTTAACATATTCTAATCTTGGTCTACCCTTACAGTTCTTGCCCTCGACCCTTCCTTCCATAACTAAGCTTGCTATTCCTGGGTGTCTAAGTATGTGTCCTACCAACCTATCTCTTCTCTTCATTAGCAGTCGCCAGAAACATCACTCCTCTCCCACTAATCTTAATACCTCTTCGTTTGTACCCATCTGATCATCATCATTCTCCTGTAACACCACATTTCAAATGCGTCAATGCTCCTCTTTTCTGCTGCACCAATAGTCCAAGTTTCACTTCCATATAGCGCCACGCTCCAGACAAAGGCCTTCAAAAATGACTTCCTAACACCTAAATCTATATTCGATGTCAACAGATTCCTTTTCTGTAGAAATGCTTTCATTGCCTGAGCTAACCTACTTTTATATCCTCTTTGCTTCGTCCATCACTGGTTATTTTGCTTCCTAAGTAACAGAAGTCTCCTACTTCCTTTAGTTTTTCCACCTGCCAATTTGATGTCCATGGAGGTTTCTGATTTATTTCGGCTGCATTCCAATATTTTTGTTAGGCTAGTTATATTACGGTGTAGGTGTGACAGAAATAAGTTCATAAACTTCAACAATACATCAGGATCAGTGGCGTAACAACGGGAAGTGATCTGGGGGAGCAATCTCCCCACCAGAGAGCCGAATAATAAAAATATGAAATTTGTTGTTGTTAACCCTTGAGAACTGGTGTGAAACAAGTTGTTCCGTGAAGAACTATACAGCCTACTTTCATATATCCAACTTATGTTAATTGCCTCTATTAACATACAAAATTTCAGTTTGATTGCTGTAATATATTCGTAGATATTGAGAACCGACAAAATATTTCGGATGGTCACCATGTTGAATTTTATATATGTAGGTCCTAGAGTTATGTACTGTTACATGAAGATTATTGTGTACGTGTAGCATTCAAACTTCAATCGCATGATTAGGACACAAGAAGTAACAAGGAGATTTTAAAATTTCGCACATCTGCCATCTTGTAGTTATGGAAACAATTGAAATAAATTAGATGCTAGTGGATTAAAATTAGCATAAGGCTTTACTGTACCAAGTTTCACTGCACTCAGATGGTTAAATTGCGAGAAACGTCCATGTGAATATTTATACTTCGCGTCGCCGCCATGTTGGATTTGTGATCACCAGTTTATTTAGAGTCCGATAGGAGAACTTAAGTTCATAGCCCCTATGAACATAAAACAATTCAGTTTGATTGCTATAATAGATTCGTAGATATTCAGAGCCGTCTAAATATTTCGGATGGTCGCCATGTTGGGTCATATAGTCATGTACCATTAAAGGAAAATTATTGCGTAGGTTCATTATTCAAACTTTCACATCGATCGCATGATAACGACACAAGAAATAAAAACTTAATTTTAAAATTCACAAAGCTGCCATCTTAAGGTTAATTAAACAATTGGACTAAATTAGATACCAGTGTATTAGAAAGTGTATAAACATTTCCTGTGCGAGATTTCATTGCGTTTGGAACATTAAATCGCGAGAAAGGTCTATTTACAGTTTTCAAATTCGCTTGGCCGCCATGTTCGTTTTGTAGTTAACCGGTCTTTGAAAGTCTTATAGATGAACTTCCAGTAGTGCCCTTCATCTCCATACAATAGTTTCAGAGATATAGAATGCCGGTGAAATATTTCGCACATCCACCATCTTGTGGTTATGTAAACAATTAAACCAATTTAGATGTCGGTGCATTACAATATGTATAAACATATATTGTACCAAGTTTTATTGCGTTTGGTTGGTTAAATCGCGAGAAACGTCTATTTAAATGTCGCAAATTCGCGTGACCGCCATGTTGATTTTGTAGTTACCAGGTTTTCAAAAGTCACATAGGTGAACTTCTAGTAGTTCCTTTTATCACCGTAAAAAATCCAGGGTGATATCGGTAATAGTTTCGGAGATATTGAATGCTGGTGAAATATTTCGCACAGCCGCCATGCTGGATTGGTGAGACGTAACAAAATTTGAAGGGCACGGTCGGGGTTGTCTGGAATAGTGCTATGAACTTACCGAGTTTCATTGAAATCGCTCCAGCTGTTTAGAAGTTATTAGACACACACACACACACACACTCTTCTCTCTCTCTCTCTCTCTCTCTCTCTCTCTCACACACACACACTCCTCACACACACACACGCACACACACACGGACAAAAGGTGATCTCATAAGCCTATTTAAAAAATTGAAAATAGGCTAAAAACAAGATGTTCAGGAAAGAACATATAGCCTACTTTCTCCTAAATGTATGGGTATAGTTATAACTCTTTGTCACCTAATTTCTTCCAATTCGAAGTGCACATTGGCACACTGGATTTGAGGAGTGGCGTTCAAATAATTTACCCCAGCATTTTGCAATTTCATCAGTAAACACTCCAAACAACGTAGGTATTCAGTTTATTAACACCGACTACTTACAATAATTTCAACTAGTTGCTCTAAACGTATCACTGGGAGAAACATATTTATTATAACTATTACACAGCTAATTTGTAATCGCGCGCGGCTAACGAGGAAGACAGGCCATGGCGCGTAAACCAAACCCTTCTGTGACGTAGGCAATGTACCGGTACTGCTTGATGATGCCGTGATAATCGCGCCTTATCTTGGGGATGTGTACCCTCTATCGGCAAAAATAATAACCTTCGCAATTATACTGTAGACATGGGTTCACTAACTGGCCGGTAGAGAGCATAGCTCGTATCTAGAAGGCTGTGGTTACCAATAACATAGTTCAAGTAATTACTCCTAGATGTCACTCCGGTGGTGAATGTTGTTTTAATTAAATATATATTTTCCATTTCAAAATGCACCATATAATGCTTTATTTTATAACGTCTCAGTACTCAAGAAATAATAAATATAAAAAAAAAACAAGAAAAATGTCCAACTCTGATAGGATTTGAACCACGGCCAGCCTGGTGAAGGACTAACGCGCTGACCACGCAGCCAATCGTGCACATTGTAATAGATCGTTAGGAACCGATACATATACCACGTTATAGCAAATCATGACTTGGACTAAACGATTTCTTTACTGGAGTATATTTTAAACCGAGTTCATTTCATAGAAAGTTCATATATTTTTTACCACTAGCCTATATTGCATGCAACATACTGAAATTAATAAAATATAGGTCAGAACGAGAGATCAGCTGCCATCTTGTCAAATAACCAAAACGACTCAGCTTTTTAAAATCACTTCTAGACTATAATATTAAAATATAAACTTTTAATTTCAAACGGGCCACGTCGTTTCAAACAGATTAAACGATTCTTGGTTCGATAGTCGGAACTGGTGGGTCCCATGTTAAGGATTATAAAGTTTGCATAATTCACACGGCCGCCATTCTGAAATGGTACGGTTGATGACTCGTAGTTTGGGCACAAGACGCGCCTCATATGAAGGAACGTTGTTACCAAATTTGGTAAAGATCCGATTATTAGTTTGGTTGTAATGCATTATTACGTTTTGACCATTTGAGTGGCCGCCATTACCTTTTGGTAAAGATGGCGGCAATATAAAACATGACACTGAGGTGCCCTTTGCCAGTGCTACCTCTGTACCAAATTTCGTTCAATTCGGTTTAACCGTGTTAGAATTGATAGGGGGGGACAGACATTCAGAGTACACACACTCACACACACACACACACACACACACACACAGACTCACACACATACACACACACAGACAGACACACTTTTTTTTCGCCCTGTAGTGATCTCATAAGTCTACTTTCATTTTTTGCAAAAATCGAAAGTAGGCTAATATAACACCAGGACTGGCACCGGGTCATTTTGACCCATAGTGTATCACTCCCTTTTTGACGTAGTCGTACAGATATTAACGAGGTAATTTTACACCTGGTGTCTTCCTATGAACTATTCCCAATATCAAATGAGGTTCATTTATATTTTTTCAAATTTAACATGCAGAAAAAATGACAATAATATTCGTAACAGTATCATTGGCCTTGATAATGGCGGAAGGAAGTACCAAGGAAAAGCAAAGGGATAATGTATAAAGTGTACTATATACCCATATTGACTTACGCAGCTGAGACTTGGACCTTGACAAGCAGGCAAGAGAGTAGAATCCAAGCCAGTAAAATGAAATTCCTAAGAAGTATGATAGGAAAGACAAGGAAAGACAGAGTGAGAAATGAAGATGTTAGTACGGAAGTTGGAATGAGAAAACAAAATGAGAGAATTTAGAAGAATAAACTAAGGTGGTTTGGACATGTAAAGAGGATGGAGGAAAATAGAATACCATGACAGATGCTGGAGGTAAAGGGCAAGGGTAAGAGAGCAAGAGGAAGACCTAGAATAAGGTGAATTGATTCAGTGAAGAACAGCATAAGATAAAGAAATTTAGACTGGGACAAGATCGTGGAAGAGGAATGGTGGAAAGAAAGAGGAAGGTGGAAAAGTGCAATAAATATACCCCGACCCGGCAGGAGCTGGATAAGGGGAAACGATGATGATGATGATGATGATGATGATGATGATGATGATGATGATGATGAATGGCAGCAAAGCAGTCATCTCGATTCTTTTGAACAAAGAAGCTTATGATCAAGGTGTACCCAGACCCTAAACAGGGATCAACAAGAACGTGAGCTATGTTACTGTGCTGCACCAAAAAAGTTGGATTTTCCCCCTTATTTTTTACAGATAGTACCGACTAACTAAGCCGAAAATTTTCACGCGAGGACTGGCTTCATGGGTAAATCTTAACCGAGCGTAAATAATATAGAAATAATTTGAGTGTTCAAAACGCTATGGACATGTTTCTTTTGCAGGGTAAAGTTCAAGGCTAGGAAGGAAGGTACTGTACCCGACAGGAAATTAGCGCTGACCAAAGCGGAAATGTAGAGGATTATATTAGCCTCGGGTCAAAAATACCCAAGCGCCAGTCCTCGTGGGTTAGTAAAAACAATCGTCGGATTGAGGACAAATGGTTGAATTATGTAAATTTTCTGTAACTTATACTTACTAAATTGAAAGCATTTATTGTCACACCTGTAAAATGTTTAGCGTTACCCAACTTAACACTTATTGAATGAGCATACTGGTCAGCTGTTCAGTTAACCAGAGGGGTGTCAGTGAGATGAGTGTGGCACTATATTTACTCATCCTTTTCCAAAAATACACCACTTGTCAATTACCATTCCGAGTGTGTGTGTTATTTTGGAAAGTGGATAACATTGTTTACTTGTATTGCTGTTTTAAGTTGGGAACTGCAATTTATCAATAATACTAGCAATCCGCCCCAGCTTCGCCCGGTATTCTTAACGATTTACCCAGCGCACGGACGTCAGGTCCCAGGCAAAATTCAGAAAAGCCGAGGTGAACAGCGAAACTCCAAACACATTATACTCTTCTCTGAAGTCTTAACTCAACACGACTCGACAGTTTGAAGCTGGCCGAAGCTGGGTTGATAGGCTTGCTCGTTAGCTCATAAACTCGCTCCGAAGCGAGTAATTTAAATTTCCACCGAATGGAGAGTGTTGGAAGAAATGAAAACGTAAAAACATTTATAGTGGGCGATGCATTAAAAATTGAGATATGCTGTCCTGTACTTTTCTGTAGAACTTTTCATTATGAACAATTCTTACACTTATAATAGGCTATATAGATATTTTTAACGGTTTACCCAGCGTAAGCTTAAAAGGCGCACGGTCGGCAGGTTTTTCTTCGACTCGATTCACTGAAATCGTTACTGCTCGGCTTTCTTTGGTCATAAGTGAATGATTTTCTACAGAAACGTTCCTCGAGAAATTCTTCACAGAATGGTGAAAACCGCATCAATATCAATCCAGTGGTTCTCGAGATTACCCGTTACATCCAAGAATCGGGGACTTTGTTTTATACTAAGTAGAGATTATTCACCACATCCGGGTAAGTACGTACAACCTATTTTACCGAAAATTCAAAATGGTTCAGACTGAAGGCTTACTTTATTTATGGAGAGATTTATTGTTGATTCATTTAGGGGCTTAGCGACGTCATGGTCATGCAGCCCCGTGTACTTGGATGTGTGTAAACTGTCTGATAAACTGTGTTATTGTGATGGCTGTATTCATGTGTGCATTTGTAATTCAGATGAGGATTAGGAACGAGGTGGCCGTGGCCTTAAGTTAAGAATCATCCCGGGATTCACCTGGAGTAGAAGTGGGAAACCACGTATAACCATTTCCAGGATTGCTGATGGGGGAATTGAACCCGCCTCTTCTCAGTTTTACCTCAAGAGAGTGAATACATCCCGTACCAGCCAACAGACCAGAATTACGTTTCTTGGCTGAGCCGGGAATCGAACCCGGGCCTCCGCGGTGACAGCCAAGAGTGCTAGTCACTACGCAAAGAGGCGAATTTTTATGGAGAGGAATGATGACTAAAGTTTCACTTTGAACATAGCACGTCTCTCAATCAACCGTTATATCGTAAATACCATCATTGACTGTTCAATTATTCGAGAATAAGGTGTGTTCCGTGGGCAGCTTGCATGTGTTAATGCACAGGTAGCCGATTATAAATCAGAAGAAGAGCATTTATTGTGGCACGATAAAAGGGAAACGAGCCAAGATCCACTTTCCTTGCTGACATTATCATACAGTGTAATGCTAATACGAGATACAACCTATAATTACGTGCACATTGATGATGCAATAAAAAAGTATAGTACGACCAAACACGTGCCAACTTCACGGGGGATGGCAAGGAAATAATAGGTGCAAGCAAATAAATAAAAATATACCTATATGTAGGCTTGCCATACGTCCCGGTTTGACCGGGACAGTCCCGGTATTTTGCTCTTGTCCCGGTGTCCCACCCGGTTTTATCAATGTCCCGGAAAACGGCCGTAAGATGTAAAAAGTAATGAATTTTTGTGTTTAAGAATCTTTTATGAATCGGTTACTTTTCAACAATCAACATCGTAGACTATCGTGCACAGCGCTAAGAGTTTTTTTGTACTTGTTTTTGTAGTTAGACAAGAAGTTGTAGTTTTTCAAAAAATAATAAGATTTAGTAATAGTTCAATTAGAAAAAATATGAAGTTTTTTAAATTGTATTTTATTAACACTTCTTTCTAGATGGTAGACCAGAAAAAATTATCATTAAAAAGAAAACAAAATAATATGTAGCAGATATTCTTTTTTATTTTAAAAAGGTGTGTAGAACTAACAATTTGGGGCGCCAGATTTCCCCTCCCGTCATTTGAGAGGCTTAAAAAAAGGCTTAAAACTCACCAATTTTGCTTCTAATTTAAAAAAAAATCCCGGGGGAAGACCCCTGTAAGATCATCCCATGTTAATGTGTCCCGGTTTCACTCACCAAAAATATGGCAAGCCTACCTATATGCTAACCTAGGCCTACGTATCATTGCATTTGGAAACAGACAATCCAAAGAAAATGGCACTCGTGTTGAGGCAAACGACAGAACATCAACGTTTCTGAGTGCATAATATTTATTTATGCACACTTCTGAGCCTTCAGTGGTACTCACTTATGTAAATCACAATGTGTCTGTCGCATGGAGACAAGGAACCATTCACCGCTCGTATCTTGTCTATATATTTAAAACACTAAGGCGATTTTTGTTACATCGAGAATGAGATAACGTCTCAACCGATTGACTTCGTAATGCATTCTAACGAGAGCTCTTGGCATGTAGATTTGCAGAGTGTCTTTAAAATAAACAAATATGTTACAGAATATTTTTAAATTAATAAACAAAAATTCAGAAATCTTGCCTATCACGCATGCGCACAATCGCCTTGCCTTATGACAGTCATGGCGGTTACAAACCTATCGCGTTTTAATTTCATGTTTATGTATAAGAATTATAAAGGAAGGGAACATTGCTTATTACGTTTTCATGACATACACTGGAATTACCAGACAGAAAATGCTGAAAAACGTAAACTGACATCAAATTTTGAGTGTGCTTGATGTTTAACTCCCTTAATATTGCGCGTCACAAGGAGTGGTTTGGTAGCTCAGGTGGTTACGCCGTACTGTCTTAATTTATGCATCACCCAATGTAAGGGGTTCGAATCCCCCCCTCCGGAAAGTTTTTTATTTCCGTATTTTCCTTTCTTGCAATTGCTATTATATTGCCAAAACATATTTAACTCTTGGCATTCCCATATGTTACAGAATATTTTTAAATTAATAAACAAAAATTCAGAAATCTAGCCTATCACGCATGCGCTCAATCGCCTTGCCTTATGACAGTCATGGCGGTTACAAGTCCATCGCGTTTTAATTTCATGTTTATGTATAAGAATTATAAAGGAAGGGAACATTGCTTATTACGTTTTCATGACATACACTGGAATTACCAGACAGAAAATGCTGAAAAACGTAAACTGACATCAAATTTTGAGTGTGCTTGATGTTTAACTCCCTTAATATTGCGCGTCACAAGCAGTGGTTCGGTAGCTCAGGTGGTTACGCCGTATTCTCTTAATTTATGCATCACCCAATGTAAGGGGTTCGAATCCCCCCTCCGGCGTGTTTTTTATTTCCGTATTTTCCTTTCTTGCAATTGCTATTATATTGCCAAAACATATTTAACTCTTGGCATTCCCGTAACTAAGGAATTCTACGTTCCCATCTCAATTTAACTTAAAACGCTATGGTAATTTCATTGAAAAGCTTTAGAAGTTCCAACATTCGACAAATTACATTTGCAATAACGGTAGGCTATTTATCTTTATTGCTACAGAAGTTTTGGCATATTTTTGCACATGGGATAACTGTGAATCAAGGATTGTACGAATTCCAACACATTACGAAGAATATATGCAGTGAATCCACCCGAGCCATGTGCTACGTAACTCATTTGTTTTCCTCAGTTCTTTCTTTGCCTTATAAACATACAAGGCCTGTCCAAAATGTTGTTACATGAAATTCCACTAATGAATTGTACCTTTACCACTTATACGGCAATAATACAGTAGGCCTACGTTGAAATTCTGATACCGGTATTACAAAATGTAGGCCTACTTTTGATTAGTGTTATCCAAATTAACTTCTATATTTCAGTAGCAGATGCCGCTGCAGTCGAATGTTGGAACCGCCATTTGTATTGTGTTTCCGATCTTTCTGTTATATAGTCTTTGGTGGTCTGTTATAGTCTTTGGTGGTGAGTCGTTTTCTGTCGAGAATACATATCGCAGCTTCTCCGAATTGTGAAACCTTTCATTGTATATACCATAACTACGGCATACTAGAAAGTGACTACGCAGAATTACTGGGCCGGTTTGTCTCGATAATTCATTGCCAGGTTTAAGAGTGGGCTTCCCTGTGTAAATACGGCTCTTGACACGTACAGGAAATATAATTGTAAAACTGACTCCATTATTAAGGTGACTGGCGAAGTGGTTCTATGCTCCTCTTCATAATTTACTGTCATGGATATCCGAAGAATTGTACCAATAACAGGTGACGGAAATTGCTTATTTAGAGCAGTTTCGTACTGTTTGTATCGAAACGAAGAACGTCATAGCGAGTTGCGTTTGCAAACTGTTACAAAAATTGTTGCTGACTGGAATATTTATAAGGATTTTATTATTGGCGATGAGTCTTATCGCCTTCCCCTCAACAACCAACTTGAGTATGAAAATCTTATGTCTCGGAACGGTGAATATGCTGGTCATGTTGAACTCCATGGTATAAGCCAATTGTTTAATGATTATTTGTTTAGAGTGCATAACGATGAGACTAACCACGTTGTAGATTATGGCAATGGAAGTGTTATTTGTCATTTATTGTTTAGCGGCTCCGTTGATGCAGGACACTATAGTGTGATCGAATACGACATTAATTTGGGGATAAATCCTACTGTAAATAGACCCATTCGACGAAAAAGAACATTAACCGGTCGTGTGGAAACTACAAATAGACGCAAAACAATGAGAAATCGGAGAAAAGGCGAAACCACTTTTAATATAAAATATAAATCTGCCATTTCAGAAACAATGCCAGATATTATGCCGTACAGCGTTGGGTCCTTGACGAACGAATGTAAACATTGTTCTGCATTGTTCTTCTCTTGCGAAAAAACTACGCTTGGTTACTTCGGCCTTTGCTGTTGCAATGGTAAAATTAATCTGCCGGAATATAAAATACTTGACAGGCTTAAACCATTTTTCACTGGAAATGATGATACCTCAAGGAACTTCAGAGAGAATATTCGGCAGTACAACAATTCTATGTCCTTCGTTTCCTTTGGTGCCAATGTTACCGTACCACCTGAACACGGTCCATATTGTTTTAAAATTTCAGGAATTGTACATCATCGCATTTCTTCCATATATTCCAAAAATATAAGCGACAGTTGTTACGGACAATTGTATGTATTAGACTGCTCAGAAGCTAATCAAATCAGATTAGCAAATCGAGCGAATTCTTGCATCAGGGAGGGTACACTTCATATTCTAAATAATATTTTGCAAGAGCATAACCCTTACATTCAACTGTATAAGACAATGAATTCAAAAATATGCGAAGAAAATGAACTGGCTTTAAGAGAAAAACGTCAACCGTTAGATTTGGTCATGCGCTTTTACCATGAACCTCAAGAAGATCCTAGACGTTACAATAACCCAGCTTCCTCAGAGATTGCAGCTATTTTTGAAACAACTGACGGCGCTCCGGCTTCACACCGCCACATAGCCGTATTTTCTAATCAGGGAGTTTTAAAGGAAATTGATGTTGACAGCATGCATTGTGATCCATTAACTTACGTTTTAATCTGGCCTTGCGGAGAAACAGGGTGGCATATTTCACTGCCAACAGGAGGGAACCGTAAGACGAACGTTAGGCAAAATATGACAATGCGTGAATATATTTTGTATAGGCTGTCGATTCGAGGTTGTCCTCCCGCAGGAGGTTTCAACCCTTTACTTAATGCAGGTAAACTTACCCAACAATTAATAGTTGACTATTATTGTCGAATAGAAGGAGATAGACTAAAATATATTCGCAATCAACAAACGAAATTGCGTGTCGATACCTACGTTGGTCTTGCTGATGCTTTACACTTTAGAGCTGAAAATGAAAGTTTAAGAGCTGGTCGCATAGTTATTTTGCCTTCTACTTTTATTGGTAGTCCCCGAAATATGTTGCAAAATTATCAGGATGCAATGGCAATTGTGAGAAAATTTGGCAAGCCAGACCTCTTCATAACTTTCACTTGCAACCCATCATGGCCTGAAATTACTACTAGCCTCCAACCTTATGAAAATGCAAACAATAGACCTGATGTCGTTGTTCGCGTTTTTCATGCGAAAGTGAAGGAACTCTTGCGTTTAATAAATCAAAAGCAAATTTTTGGCGAGGTACAAACTTTCTTATACACGGTTGAGTTCCAGAAGCGAGGTTTACCTCATATACACTTACTGGTTTGTCTTCGAGATAGTTGTAAATTACGAGAAATCTATGATATTGATATGACAGTTTCTGCAGAAATACCAGATCCTTCCAATACAACATTGTACAACTTAGTAAAGACACACATGGTACATGGACCTTGCGGCCTTCTGAATCCCAATTCAATTTGCATGAAGGATGGAAGATGTAAGAAGGGTTTTCCAAAAGACTTTGTGCCAGAAACTAAAGAGAATGTGAACGGCTATCCACTTTACCGTAGGCGACAGAATGGAAGATCATATACTAAACGAGTACAAGGCACCAATGTTGAAATCGACAATCGCTTCATTGTTCCATACAATCGATATCTATTGATGTACTTTCAGGCCCATATTAACGTCGAAATCTGTGCAAGTGTACACAGCATCAAATACATACATAAATATGTTTATAAGGGGCATGATTGCGCTAACTTGAAAATCACGGCAAACGATGGAATGCTACATCATGACGAAGTTTCTATGTATTTGAATGCTAGATATGTTGGGTCAAGTGAGGCTGCATACAGGATTTTTGGTTACAACATGCACGAACAGTCCCACATTGTTGCCCGGTTACCTGTCCATTTACCAGACCAACAAGATGTATTTTTTCATGCCGATGATGCTCCCAAAGCATTAATACGGGCTCAGTTAAAAAGTACACAACTCACTGCATGGTTTCAGCTGAACCAAAATCCAACAACTAGGAGTGCATATATTTATCCTGAAACACCCGTTCATTATGTATGGGATAAATGCAAATGCATTTGGAAAAAACGACTTAGATTCGAAAAGGTAATAGGTCGGATGTACAATGTTTCTCCATCTGAATCAGAAAGATACCATCTGCGCTTACTTTTACTTCACATAGTAGGTGCCACAAGCTTTGAGGATCTCCGAACATACCAAGGTGTTACCTGCCCAACATATAAGGATATGGCAATTAAACTTGGTTTGCTTATCGATGATTCAGAATGGCAACGCTGTTTGATGGAAGCATCGGTTTTCCAAATGCCCTTTCAACTGAGACAGTTATTCGCCTACATATGCATATTTCATCAACCTTGCAATGCCAGTCACTTATGGGACATGCACAAAAACTCTCTCTGTGAAGATTATTTAAAGTCTGAAGATGAAAATACAGCTTATCAACTATCTCTCAGAGATATTAATAAAACTCTGCAATTGCATGGTTTCTCTCTGCCAACATTTAACTTGCCTGTTGGTACTGACACACACTCAAACGATCAAACTACTAATGAGCCAATGTTCCCTTTTGATTTGGCTGACCTGATGTCCTTAGCAAACCAGGAACAACTTTCAATTATTAATGAAATCACTAGCGTTCTTCAAAATAACAACACAACTGTCACGAACGCATTCTTTATTGACGGTGCTGGGGGCACAGGAAAAACATTTATTTACCGATGCTTAATACAAAAGTTCTGGAGTTTAGGGCTTCATGTTATATCAGTAGCATGGACCGGAATAGCCGCTGTTTTGCTACCCAACGGTCGAACAGTACACAGTACATTCAAAATTCCTCTAAATTTAAATGAGAGTTCAGTGTCTGGATTAAAATTAAATTCCAAAGCAGCTGACGATATTCGATTAGCACGGCTCATAATATGGGATGAAGCCCCAATGGCAAATATTCATTCATTAATGTGTGTGAATCGTCTTCTAAAAGATATTATGGGTAATGACATTCCATTTGGTGGGAAAATTACTGTTCTTGGAGGAGACTTTAGGCAGGTTTTGCCTGTTGTTCCGCACGCTTCTCGCCAAACAATTATTCAAAACTGTATTAAATACTCTCCTCTCTGGCCCTTCTTCAAAATACGCTGCTTATATAAAAACATGCGGTTGAAACCAGAAGAAATTGAATTTTCTGATTTTTTGTTACAAATTGGTAACGGTGACTACCCCTCTGTAGATGGTGAGGAATCAAATGTTATTGAACTACCACCCAGAATTTTAGCGCATGATGACATCGTGACTGAGATTTACGGCGAAACATTCATTTCAACGAAAGATATAATCAATTTCTCGAAAGTATGCATTCTAACACCAAAAAATGAACACTGTAATGAAATTAATTTGAAAGTCATCGAACTTATACCCGGTAGTTCAAAAACATACACCAGCGTTAACAGATTAATTACTGAAGATGAAAGCCAGCTACTTCAATTTCCTACAGAATTCTTGAATTCCTTGGAATTAAGTGGTTTGCCTCCACATATTCTTACTCTAAAAGTTGGAGCCATAGTTATGCTCCTCAGAAATCTGAACGTTTCCCAAGGGCTCCTGAACGGAACCAGATTATTTGTAAAGAATATGTATGAAAATTGCTTGGACTTGGAAATAATCAGCGGAGATAAAATTGGGCAGAGAGCTCTAATCCCTCGAGTTGATTTAACACCATCCGACAAAACCCTTCCATTTTCTTTTAAGAGACGTCAATTTCCAATTCGCTTGGCATTCTGTATCACAATTAATAAAGCTCAAGGGGAAACTCTCGAACGTGTAGGTCTCTATTTACCTCAGCAAGTTTTCAGTCATGGCCAGTTATATGTTGCAATGTCAAGAGTGCGATCTTTCGACGCCCTTAAAGTTTCAATAGTGCCAAAAAGTAGTCGTACAAAGAATGTCGTATATAAGGAAATCCTTCGGTAATTATTTTACCATTGACCATCATGTTTCGACTTCGTAAAGCACTCTGACAAAAGCTCTTGGCCTGTAGATTTGCAGAATGTCTTTAAGAGAAAAAAAAAAAAAAAATGTTACCGACCTGTGTTATTGTGATGGTTGTATTAATGCGTGTATCTGTAATTAACGTGAGAATTAGGAAGGAGAACGCCGAGGCCTTACTTAAGGAACCATCCCGGTATTTGCCTGGAGTGGAAGTGGGAAACCGAAGAGAAACACATCCAAGATAGTTCAGGTTGGAATCGATCCTACCTCTCCTCAGTTTTACCTCACGAGGCTGAGTGCGCCCCGTTCCAGCCCTCAGGCCAGAATTAAATTTCTTGGCAGAGAAGGGAAATGAATCCGGATCTCTGGGGCGATGGCCAAGAATATACTTAATAGTGGGCTTCCCTATGTTAATGCGTTTTTCGACATGCACTGGACATATAATTCTGAAACTGCCTCCTTTACGGTGGCTGGCAAAGAGTCAGTGCTCATCCTGTAATTGGTGAAGTGATTCTATGCTCCCCTGCATAGTTTGCTGTTAAAGAAACCCAAAGGATTGAACCTTAACAGGCGATAGAAATTGCTTATTTCGAGAAGTTTCGTGCTGTTTATATCAAAATGAAGAACATCGCCCTGAGCTTCATTTGCAAACTATTGCAAACATTGTTGCTGACAAGGATAATTTTAAGGATTTTATTATTGGAGATCAGCCTCATCGCGTTCTCCTCAGCAACCAACTTAGTATGAAAGTCTCTGAACGGTGAATACACTGATCATGTTGAACTTCATTGTATAAGCCAATAGTTCATTGATTTTATTTGTTTAGAGTACATAACAATGAGTCTAACCACACTGTTGTTTTTGCAAGGGGAGTATTATTTGGCATTTAATATTTAGCGGCTCCATTGATGCAGGGCACTATAGTGTTATCGAATAAGACGTTAATTTTGGGAGAAATACTACTATAAAACCCCGTTCGACGAAAAGGAACATTGTCCGGTCGTATGTTAACTGCAAATTGACGCAATAAAGTGAGAAATCGGACAAAATACGAAGCCACTTTAAAAATCCAATATAAATATGCCATAAAAATACTCCCATTTTCTTTTAAGAGCCACCAATTTCCAATCGCTTGGCATAATTTATCACAATCAATAAAGCTCAAGGGGAAGCTATGGAACGATGTATTTGCCTCATCAAGATTTCAGTCATGGGCAGTTATATGTTGCAAAGTCGTCTTTCTCTGTAATCATACAAATAATGCATATAAGAAAATCCTTCCGTAAATATTTTCCCAATGACCGTCATGTTTTGACGGGTTTCAACTAGTATATATTATTTCAGTAGTATAGATCCCTCCTGCGGCGCTCATAAGCGACCGATCGTGACAAATGAGCATTCAAATGAAAGAGAATAAACATTAGCAGTCACGAATTGCGCTCTAATTTCACAAATATCTATAATTTCTTTAAAAATGACTTTTTTTAAACTGTTCGAAGTGTGCGATTTGCAGATACTGTTGCTGCAGGAAGATACGCTCCGTAATTGCTGTCCACTTCACATTTTGGCCGCTGTGACGGCTGTTTCATGTCATTTTAACCTTCTGAGGTCTTTCCTTTATTATTTTGCATGGATTTCAGAAACAGTAGGCTAAATCAAAGGAATGAGCACTCAAATCGTATAATTTCATATCGAATACGAGTAACCAGTGAGTGTTACAGCCGAGCTGTCAATCAATGGACTCAGCACACAAATGGCATTAGCAGTGACGAATTGCATTCTAATTTCATAAATATCAATTTTTATAACAAGTGTGCAATTTACAAATACTGTTGCAGTAGGAAAATACGCGACATCATTGCTGTTCAGTTCGCATTTTGGCCGTAGGAACGCCGGTGAAAGTGTGGTTTATGAACATGCGAGATTTCTCGCTCGGGTCCGCTAGTCTTGGAATTAAATTTCTTAAAAGATCGCATTTCCATAAGAGCTTGAACTTTGTTGAAATTAATACTGTGATAAATTCTAAATTCTAGCCGTAGAAATATGAAATTATTTCATTACACTCGTCAAGAAATTGAGATAAAGCAGGTGTAGAAACTTGAGTCGGTCACTAGGATCCCAATAATTGTATCGTGTACTGGTGTTACACCCAAAACTCTTCAAAGTAGTCTATAAATATTGAATCTGAATCCGCATATATATATTGAAATACAGAAGGCAGTTCTGTTAAACACCTGCCATATTGTTAGGAAGTTTCCTGGTGACAATACCCTGGCCGAACACTCAGCAAGGCTCGATGATTCAGATGGAAATTTAGCTCATCCTATTGACGTCAGAAAAGTTGGTTGGCGCAGCCACGCGGCAGAATGTTGAAGCTGTAACATTGTGACTGGTGAGATTTATTTAGATGGTGAAGCATTGACGTCGTGATGGAAACAGAAAGAAATTTGTCAAATTCGAGGAGGTACTGCTCTGTATACGGTTGCAAATCGTATAAAACGGCTACGAAATATCTTCACTACTTTCCTGTACAAAAAGTTCCGAGATAAAGATGGGCTTCGGCGCTGTCAATTGGAAAACGTGTTGCATGTTACATGACAGTGTGCAGTCTGCATTTTTGTGAAGACGACTTCTTTCCACCGGTACTGTTGATTATTGATAGTTATTGTCTCTAACTTGTATTCACATGGATTTAGCTACATCAAAAATACTGATAAACTTATGGCCTATTACTTCTGTGCCGTACAAAGAATGTAATCCGCTCTTCGTAAACTTATTTTAGGGGTTCTTCCGATTGACAATAGCCGAATGGTTAGAAAACTTAAGAAAAATGCTGTTCCTAGCCTTAATTTGCCAGAGAATTTATATTCTTGCCTTTGAACAGCAAGTATGTAGGTCATTGAAGTATGATTTGGCTTAAATTGTGTTTTTGGCTATGATCTCCCTACTGTTGAATTTAGTTAATTAAAATGTAAAATCTTAGTTTTAAGTACCGTTTTGGTGACCCATCATCCCAGGCAGGCCGGCAACACCTATACTACTCAGGCAGATAGATCACTTAGCCGTAATTTTGAAGTTATAGTGATGTTAAGTATACATATGCGGTAATGTAGCAGGAGACCGGATCGGCCTAGGCTATTCTAACTTTAATTAGTTCCCATTTCAGGGTTTTACAGTTTTGAGTGTGAATAGTTGGTTTGAAAGTTGTACAACAGTAAGGAGAGTATGTTTTGTATAGGTTTTAATTGGTATTATGGTTTATGTCGAGCTGAGGAGTGAATTTGGTTTGGCTTAAAGTGTAGTTTTTGATCTGTTCCGTTTGCTTATGACAAGTTCAAATGGAGACTCCAGTTTTGTTAAATATCTGTATTTTAAATATTTAATTAAATATATTGATTAAGAGGATGTCTCCTTTTTAACTTGCCTGTGGCAAGAGATTAATAAATTAACGTTCTTGCCATTGAACAGCAGGTATGTAGGTCAATATTTGCAATATTGAAGTATGATTTGAGCATCCCAAGTAACGCTTCTTTGAACCCAAAACATTCATGCAAATTCAGGGTTGCTTGATTCAATTTATTATCAAGGAGTCGTCCTTTGTGTTATGTGAGATATATATATATATTGTGAAATTAATAAAAAGAAATCGATACCGCTAGGCTCCCAAGTACAGGCTTCATATATGTAACAGCAGACAGTAAATTAACTATCTACATGTGGGTAATATTTTTAACTGGTAGTAATTAGGCACTGCATTTAAATTGATTATAAAAATATTTCTATCAATGAAAGGAAATATGTAGTATTTTGCCATCATAAATTTGAAGCCATAACAAACGCACACCCAATTACTTCACGTCACTATATCGCCGCCATATTGCAAACAGCTGACCGTAAGCTCCTCCCCCGTTTCGGACGTCAATAAATGAAGGACTCTCGTGAAGACTGCGGGCACGACATGGATGTACAGTAATGTGAAGTCTCTGATCAGTGTATACGAAATTATCTCAGTACAGAAGGTTCCTTGCTAAGGCCGAACCAGGCTGTGACATAAAATGTAGCCGGTATTTGCCGTAATAATGTTGTCAAACAATAAACGATAATAATAATAAATAATAATGATAATAATAATAATAATAATAATAATAATAATAATAATAATAATAATGGTTTTACGTCCCTTTTAACTACTGCTGCTTTTAGAGACGCCGGGGTTCCGTAATTATACCCCGAAGGGGATATTCAACGCACACTTGCCTGGAGTAAAAGTGGGGAAACCACAAAAAAAAACTTTTCTAGGATAACTGAGGGGAAAATAGAAACCACCTCTATTCAGTTTTACCTCACGAGGCTGTTCCAGTCCTCAGACCATAATTACAATATCTTGGCAGAGCCGGAAATCGAACCCAGACCTCCGCAGTGACAGCCAAAAATGCTAGACACTACCCAACGAGGTGGACAGAACGAAAGAATGAAAGAAAGAAAAAAGAAAGAAAGAAAGAAAGAAGAATATTATCTCGTAAGCGAACGCCAGCTTAATTTTTCTTTTACGTTATCTGCATATTTATATCCACAATGAGGAATTTTAAACAAATAAGTATGCATTAATATTAATTGGAGTTTCTCAGACTGAGTCATCATAGCTTCCTTTTTATATACCGTGGAGAAATGCTAGTAAAAGAGATACATACTATTCTGGAAATGAGTCAGATGACCCACAAATGTGGTAATTACACCTGGAGATCGCTCGTAAATAACAAGCAGGAACAGTCATTATTAATGCTGCCATGAGAGTTTCGCTGGTACAGTATTATTACAAGTGGATCAGCCATTAAGGCACCGTGCTCTCGTAATGAAAGTAGCTAATCACCAACAAACAGTGCGTTCCTCCTAGGTATAATTAAACTCGAACTGGAAAAGAAAATGTCTTCATTATGTGACATGTTTAATAAATGAGAGTTGACAACCGCACCAAATAGTTACTAACATTTTATAACGTCTTCCAAATAACTGAATGGTCATTTGTAAAGATTAACTACAATCCTAATCTGACATTCAATTATAACGGCAAGTAGCAGTCATTCTATATTCAAAGTCGGACATCAGAAAATACCTCAATATTAGCCTATTTGTTATTTTTCATGTAATCCAGTGGTAAATGATCAGTAGCGCTGGCACAACGACCTCAAGAGGACTGCAGGTCTACGCTAAGACGAGGGCCAAGATCGTGCCAAATGGCGGTGTAAAGCCAAGGAAGCAGACCCCGTTTTGGAGTGATGATGATGATGATGATGATGAATAGTACAAACATTAGTACAGCCATCACAATGACACAGGTTACCACACATATTCCATACACACATACTCAAGTATGTGGTGTTGGGGTAGCACGCTGCCTCTCACCCGGAGGCCCTGGGTTCGAATCCCGGCTCCGTCACGGATTTTAGAAACTGACCTGAGGGCTGGAACGTGGTGCACTCAGCCTCGTGAGGACAATTAAGAAGCTGTATGACAATGAGGCAGCGCCCCGATCATGAAAACCAAGATTAACGGCTGAGGGAACCCGATGCGCTGATCACGCGTCACCACAATATCTGAAGGCCAAATGGCTGGGCAGTGGTCGCTTGGTAGGCCCTTGGTGGGCTGTAGTGCCAGGGGTTATTATTATACTCAGGTTGTTACAAAGCCCATATACGAATGGGCATTGGAGGTGATGTTTACTGCACCAGTACATCTACTAACACCCTATCTCTCGCTTTACAATCATAGATAGTAAGGAAAAGTGATAAGTTACAAATCCGTTAGTCTGGTCGAGTGAATTCCTCAGACTCCAATAAGAAACTTATGTTACATTATTCGAAGCTAAGCATGTGTTTTAATACCAGCTAATATTTTAACTATGTGGTGGGAGATCGTGGTATGATTGCTTTGAATCGACGCCTATTACAGTATATCCACATTCCCTTTGTGTTACCGACTGAAGGACAGTGTGTGTCTAGGTAAAGCTGTCAAGCAGCTCAGCCAATGACCTGCAGAGCTGCGTGTCTACCAGCTAAATTACTGCGGGATGACATTTACATTCAGCGAAGTTTCTTTATTCCCTAAGCAACTTACAAACTTTGTTACCAACATACAGTAGATGAGCAATACTCTGTGTTTGCTGCTTCTATAACTAACATAAAGGAATATCACACACGGGGAGCGTGATGGCGCAGTGGCTTGGCTGCTCGTCTTTCACCCGGACGGCCGGGGATCGAATCACGGTGACAGCTGGGCGAAATTTTCACCCGAAAAATCACGTGGCGTCAGGAAGGGCATCCAGTCCTAAATACCTGGCCAAAATCAAAGTGAGTCAGGGTGGCTCCGGTGACCCAAATTAATTGGGATAAGCCGAAGAAAGAAAGAAAGAAAGAAAAGTAATATCACACACGGCAGAACCACTCTACTGGTTTCCTTATTGAACTTACGATTAACTTAAGAAATCTTCAGTTGTATTTATATAAACCAAACTAAATCAATCAATCACTACATAAAATAAAAACAAAAATATTAAAACATTAAGGGAAACTACAAAGCCCAACGAGCCCAGACAGCTAAAGTGATGCGAGCTGAGAAACGTAAATATGAAAAGTCACTTATTGAGAAGATCGACCAAGACTTTAAAAGAAACAACACCAGAGAGTACTACGGAACATTCAAAAGGAAACTTACGGGTTATAAACCTCCGTCGTTATGCTTTCAGCGGAAGGACGGTACACTGGCGACCTCAAATGAAGAAAATTGTACCATCTACTTTAAGAATTTACTAAATTGCGATCAACCCAAAAATACCATCAAGACCGAGGAACCCATTCGTAGATGTCCAGAATCAAGGCCACCCAACAAAGACGAAATCAAGCGTCACATTGCTCGACTAAAAACCAACAAAGCTTCGGGGGAGACTCTGTAGTTGCAGAACTTTGGAAATATGCTCCTGAAGAAGCAGTTGAAATCTTGCAGAAGCAAATAGGACAAATTTGGAAAAACGAAATTCTACCAGAAGATTGGAAAACGGCCTTGATCCATCCGTTACACAAGAAAGGCAGAATGAAAAACGTCAACAACTACAGAGGAATATCCCTCCTACCGGTAACAAACAAAATTCTCTCACTTGCTATCCTGGAGCGATTAGAAGCCGAAGTCGAGCATCAAATAGGAGAATACCAAGGGGGATTCAGAAAGGGTCGTTCAACTGTCGAACAGATCCACAGCCTTAAAACGATAATTAGATATTGCATTCTCAGGCACAAATCGTACGTATCAGTCTTTGTGGACTTTAAGAAGGCTTACGATTCGATAGACCGCGAAGTTCTGTTGAACATCCTCAACGAATTCGGGGTTGACCTGAAACTGCTGGCATTAATTAGAGCCACCATAACTGAAACAAAATCCAAAGTAAAGTTCCTGGGATGTTTGTCGGATTCCTTTGAGGTCAAAACGGGAGTCAGACAAGGTGATGGGCTCTCTCCAATGCATTTGGAATACTGCGTTCTCGAAAAAGTCATTCGGACCTGGCGAACAAAATTATTAGAAACTGAGTATACCCCTCTGCGAATTGGAGCAAAATACAAGGGGATCATAGTCGACTGTCTAGCATTCGCTGATGACATCGCCATTCTATCGAACGACGTGGACACTGCTAGGATGCAAATCGATCTTTTAAAAGAAATCGCTGAACAAGTTGGCTTGAAGATATCATTCGAAAAACAGTAATGACTAACATCAAAGACGCCCCAGCAAAACTGCAGACAAAATACGGAAAGATCAACAGAGTGGAAAAATTTAAGTACTTGGGAGAGATCATCATGAAAAGTGGACTGGACAGAGAGGCACTCAAGGAACGAGTACGCAAACTCGAAATAGCCTATCAAACATCGCGCTCAATATACAACAAAAATGCCTGTCCAAAAATACTAAACTACGTCATTATGAAACTGTTCTGAAACCAGTAGTTATGTATGCAGCCGAAACCCTATCCCTAAATGCTAATAAAGGACTCCTGAAAGAACTGGAGAAAAAAGAGCGCAAAATCGTCAGAGGTATAATGGGATAAAATTACAAGAATGGCATCCACTATAAAAAAAAATCCAACAAAGAAGTCTACAGTGAAATAGAGAAAATTTCAGAAACGATCCGTAAAAGACGGGCACGGTATTACGGTCATCTCAAACGAATGGACGGAAACAGGCTGACTAAACAGATTTTTCATTTCTTTGACCTCAAACCCAAAACCACAATGCCCTGGTTTATGAATACCAAAGTCGACCTCAAAATGCTGCATCTAAAACCCGACGACGCCTTCAATAGAGATCTCTTCCGCAAAAAGATATTGACTAATGGGCTAACCCGAGACGAGACACCGAACCCGAAAAGAAGACAAGGTACCACCTGGACAGCGGAGCGCAAGATGGCCCACTCACATAGAATGAGGGAATTCTGGGCTCAGAGAAAGCGAAACAAATTGCCGAGTGTAGCAAGACTTAAAGTGGTCCTAGATGGCCTCAACGAATTATATATTGAAACAATAAAAAAATAAAATAAAATAAAAAAAGAAATAAAAAATTAAAACATTTAAAATTTAAATAAAATAAAATAAATAGTAAGCGGATGTTACTGTGGAGTGACGCGATTTTCAGTCTCTAATGGTTCTATCACAATTTTAATAGTACATTATGCAACGAGCCTATAATGGCTATAATTAAGACACGAGTTTTATAATTTCCATACGAGTGTCTTAATTACCATTATAGGCGAGTTGCATACGACTGTTTATGTTCGACGATAATTATAACTTTATTATATGTTTTAACATAAATATTCATAAATATCTGTTGAGAGTCAGCCACTTGAATTTTGTGATTGGAGAGCGAGCGCTAAGTATGATATCTCTGTCTTTCAAGATCTCTGAACGACCGACGCATGCACTCTGTGTGCTTGCAATGCCATATGCAGGCCATATGTTTACATCTGCCGCCCCTCAGTAATATTGTCACCGGAGTCGTTTCAAGACAATGCGCTGTGTAGAAATTAGTGTTGGTGATTTTAAGGTACAGTGCTATTTCTTGTTTCATATTCGCCAGTTTATTTACGCGAACATATGGACGGTGCGTATTCCATGTCGATAATTTATTATAGTTCGATGTTGTGTTTATGTCCGACATGTTGGATTTTGAGCGCATGCGCGAAGGTATCGTTACCTAATTGGTCAATGAACGAGCTCTGATTGGCTGGAGAAACTGTATCATAATGAAAATAAGTGTTATAATGACCAACATTATGACACCGTTTTCTGACACATAATAGTGAGGGTCGAACATAAATATTATTTTTTGCTCACACTTGATTTTTATATGAACCGGTCAGCTTATCACAAACAAGCCTACGCTCAGTACGTTTCCTAGGTGAATTAACTCGCTGAATTTGGGATAAACTGAAATCGTCAATAAGCCCTCAGTTCTAATGCACACTGCGTTTCAAAAGCGCTCACATACAAATACTAGGTCTAAGTCTCAAAATACATAATACAGAGATAAACAGACCTGATCTGGACGGAGGCCAGGTGGGACCCACGTGTACTCCTCGAGTGCACATCCTGAGTCGTCGTCCGATTGGGAATGCCGGTGAGGATCGGACGGTTGGCCATACTGCACGCCCTTGCCGAGGAGTTTATCAGCGGAGTCTCCCGGGGTCGGTGGAGGCGGTAGCGCAGGCGGCGGGCCGGCACCCTGCCCCAGGGGGTTCCCCGTGGCCGCCATACCGCCCGCGTGCTCCTCACGGGGGCACTTGCAGTTCCGGCACACTTTTCTGCAACACAAATAAAAACAATATATTAGAATATTTTTGCAACAACGCAAAATTCAAGAACATTCTGGAGTATGGAGAGAAAAATATTGTATGTACTGTAGGCTATGTATATCTATCATATGTTATTCCCGTTTCAACGAAGTCGAGGATGATATGTGATACATTTCTAAATGTGGCAGGTGGTTTTTACAGCCATATGCCCTTCCTGACACTAGCCCCATTAGAGGAGTTATGAGAGATAAAGATGAATGACAGAAGTGTCTAAATTAATTAGGCCTACATGCTAATTCTTACAAAAAGAAATCGCCACCTTCTGTAGTCTTGGGGTAGGCCTACGCATAAGACTCCGGATCTAGAGGTGCTCCTTTCGTTTCCCAGCTCTGAGTTTGAGTACGGGCACCAACTCGTACCTACCCATGATTAACGCTGCTGCAATGACATCCGAAACGTCGGAAAACAATCACCGATATACGACGCGGCTCTATCCTGTAAGCCTAGATGATAAACTAGACACCGGCCGCGAAAGCCTACGATCTAACTCTGCCAAAAAATATAATTCTGGTCTGAGGGTTGGAACGGGGTATATCAGTCCGCGCCCTTTGCAAACCTCCGACCTGATACCTGTGACGTGTAGGGAGTGTGACGTCATGGCTCTCGGGCGGGCTGGCAGAGAGAAGCAGTGCATTTATGTACACATGTGTTAAATGTGTTCTATGGGGATTTGAGCAAGTATTAATGTGTTAAACGATTTGGAAAACATTGTTTTATGTATCGTAGTGTTTGCACGGCTGCATTATTATAACTTCAGTTGTAATGTTTGGTGTTTCGAGAGCAAGCATTGTTAGGTCTTCTGAGTGATTGTGTACTTTCCAAACGGTAGTCAGTATTTGTACCGTAGTGAGTTTTAACCATTAAAATATCATTTCCTTCTGTATCTGAGTATTAAGAGAACTCTAGAATTGTATAATCAATTGAGGAAGTTTAGATTACCCTACTATTTCTACTTCAAGAATAACATAAATTGTTCTTAGCCATGCGATCATTCACGCGATTGTGCATTGAATTTCAGTACATTTATCTCTCTATTTGTTGGCTTCATAACCATTGTGCACAGGATTGTTCTTAACTTATTTATTTTGACAGTGTCGCGGAGGTTCTTTCCTACAAATTTAGGTGAACATGTTGTGCGCCACGATGTACTGTACATCTAATCACTAACTCCAATAAAGAGGGAACCATTTCAACAATATTGCTTTTCCACAAGACAAGGAAAGACGACAAAACAAATTGAAGTCTTTCTTTGCATTCTTAGCATCTAGAACACTTCTATTGCATTTCTCTGCCATATTCTGTAAAATAATATCGTATGGCCGGGTGCAAGCTTTGTTATTTGACACCCAGAGGGCAGCTTGCATATCGAGTTTTGTTGTTCCTTGAAGCACTATGAAAGTCAAGGAGGTCAGATATCTAAGCTCCTTCTAGTAGAGAAATGAGGAACTTTGTGTTGGCGGAAAATCCCGATATTAATTTTGCCATTATGAACTCGGCCTACTGAATTCAAATGGGTTCTTTGACATGCCAACATCGTATAACATGCGTGCCGTAATTTTTGCCTCCTTAAAAAAAACACTTACCAGTGCCAGGAGCGAACCTGCAAGCTTGGGGATAGGAATCCGACATGATAACCACTCACCCACCGTGGCAAGCAGTCTCTTGACTGTGAAATAATTGTGCTGATATTCAGCGGTCTGGTTTGACTTGAAGTTACATGTGGGGCGGACCCTCTCCTCTTTCACTTTCCGATCTGCCTTTTATGGCTCTCCTTCCTTCCAAGTCCCTCAATCCGCTGAGGGCATTTCTTTTCCTCCTGTCCTTTATGTGGCTTATTTTCCTTTTGTTTTCCATTTCTTCTTCTAGTATATAAGTTAGTTTTAGTTATAGTTTACATTTCGTTATCATCTTCACGATCACCCAAACCATTGGGGGCCGATAACCTAGATGTTAGGCCCCTTAAAACAACAATTGTCATCATTATTATCATCATGACTTGAAGTGTGCGCGAGGCCTCGGCAGACAGCCCACTTAGTCTGACGTCACAAATATAGGAGATATTACGGACATACTGGCAAGTCAATAATGCATGTTTTTCTCATTACTTTACAACAATCCTCCTCTTTTGTCCGCCTCATGGCAGAGCCCACTGTGCTCGTAACGATACGTACAAACCATTTCTCTGGAGTAGTAACAGTGCATTGTTTACTACATATGGAAACTGTCTCACATGACCGCATATCCCACTTGCTGTAAACTCTGCTATAAATCTTATGTGATGGTTTCAGAGTGGTGGTTGGCGACTTTAATGTGATAATAAGGTAGTCTGAGCCATCGATCTTCTGTCAGAGGCATCTATAGTTGTGCAAGTTCATGTGCTGACATTCCATTCAAAACACAAAATATGAAAATCCACAGCCTGCTTCCAGTCGACCGACCGGTCAGGGAATGGAATGAATAAAGCCCCCATCTAGCGGTGAGGATATGAACTGTGCCCCTGGGGCTATGATTGAATGACAGCTGAACTAAAATGATAGTGGGGAGTGTTGCTGTAATGAAATTGTGTCAGGGAAAACCGGAGTACCCGGAGAAAAACCTGTCTGCCTCCGCTTTGTCCAGCACAAATCTCACATGGAGAGACCGGGATTTGAACCATGGACCCAGCGGTGAGAGGCCGGCGTGCTGCGCCTAAGCAACGGAGGCTTCAAAAGAAACATATATATATTAATTTAAGTGTACAATAATAATAATAATAATAATAATAATAATAATAATAATAATAATAATAATAATAATAATATCGTAAGGCTTCGGGTACCGGGTGCAGGCTTCGTTATTTGACACCCAGAGGGTAGCTTGCATGTCGAATTTCGTTGTTCCTTGAAGCACTATGTAAGTCAAGGAGGTTAGATATCTAAGCTCCTTGAACACTATAGCGCTTTCTAGTAGAGAAATGAGGAACTTTGTGTTGGCGGAAACACCCGAGATTAATTTTGCCATTATGAACACGGTCTACTGAATTCAAATACGTTCTTTAACATGCCAACATCGTATGACGTGCATGCCGTGATTTTTGTCGCCTTCCAAAAAAATCTCTACCGCGGCCAGGAGCGAACCTGCAAGCTTGGGGTTGGTAGTCCGACACGATAATCACCCACCCACCGTGGCAAAAGTGGTCGAATGTGGTTGGCATTTGCGGTTGCTGGACCCTTTCTAAGTTTTCTATAAAAGACGGTGGTCAAAATTTGGTCGAACATCAATTCCCCTCGATTTTCCTTAATTCCACTCGGTCCTCCAAGGGACCAAAAATGAGTTCCTCAACTCCGCTCAGGCTTTGGCAAGGGGTCGGCAAAGGGGTTATCCCCAATGACGTAGACAAATGTCATAACCCTCCTGCTCGCATACCAAGGGCCGGATCAAACACCTTCTGCAGCGCATGATAGAATTCTTGAATGCAGCTAATTTTCCGTTCTAGATAGTATTTTCAGCATCCGCAATTGATATCGAAAGTATTTTTAGGTACAAATTATACACCTATTATTATCTAAATTTAATTTTATAATGTCTGACTAGGTTACAAAACATACAAACATTTAATTATGCACATGTTAAAAACAATGCATAAAATTTATAGAAAAAAGTAGAAAACTTGGCATACTTATTTAAAAGAATATTATGATTAACTTTAAATCACTTGTATTTTCTGCCATCAGGAGGGTTATGACATTTGTTTACGTCATTGGGGATAACCCCTTTGCCGACCCCTTGCAAAACCTGAGCAGAGTTGAGGAACTCATTTCTGGGTCCCTTGGAGGACCGAGTGGAATTGATGCCCGCCCCAAAATTTCCAGTAAGAGTAAATAGTCGAGTAATAATTCTGCTTGTTAGCTGACAGAATACTTGTGAGAAAACCTCGCGACCTCCAGCCAAGGCCAGAGGGAGGATAGTTTGCAATGCAGAGACTCCACCAGTATGTGCTGACAAGAATACTTGAGGGAGATAGGCCTACACGTTGGCATGTATCCGGGAGACTGCAGAGTCTTTCTTCGAGTTATCCATGCAGTTCACATGTTCTCAATGTGGTTTGAATAACAATGGTCATTTGATAATGCAGGACCAGTATTTCAGCTTGGTTCTTAGTCTAGTGGGTGGGAAAAGCGAATCCGAGCAATGCACAGTGCTGTTTGTTACCTAATGTGGTTTCGAGACGAAAATAAAATCAGACTTCAATCGAGTTTTTTGAACGAAACTTCCTTTATTGGTTTACGTTTAGTCGATATTAATTTAACCTTGCATGAGCAAAGAAATGATAAACAAATCCTCTTGGCTGTCACCGCGGAGGTCTAGGTTTGATATCCGGTGAGATTTAATTCTGGTCTGAGAGCTGGAACGGGGTTCACTCAGCCTCGAGAAACACAACTGAGAGGATGTGGGTTCGATTCTCATCTCAGCCATTCTAAAAGTGATTTTCGTTGGTTTCCCAATTCTACAGTACTCCAGAGAATTGCCGGGATGATTCTTGGCAATTGCAATGACGATTCTTGAATTGAGGCTACGGCCATCTCCTTCCCAATCCTAGCTTCTATTACAAATACATCCACTACTGAAGCCATCACAATGACAAAGGTTATCAGAGAGATTTCACGCACACACTCAAGTGCACGGGGCTATGTGACTACGATGCTAGTGGCTAGCATTCCGGGTTCGATTCCCAAGCAATTTAATGGTGCTCTGGGGTCTGGATCGCTATATACTGAGCCTCGTGAGACAAAACTGAGCGGAGGTGGGTATTACTCAGCCATCCTGGAAGTGGTTTTCCGTGGTTTCACACGTTTACTCCAGGAAAATGTCGGGATGGCTCCTAAATTAAGGCTATGGCTTCCTCATCCCCTATCCTTACCTAGATTGCAAATACGAACCCTAATAGAGACACCACAATAACACAGGTTATCAGACAAATTGTATCTATGCATATAACTACACAAGTAGACTACATGGGGCTAAATGCTCATGATATCCAAGGTCCCCAAATGAAACAACTAGAACAACAACAACGATTACGATGTTGCAAATCCCCAAAATAAATAAACAAATAAATCAACAAACAAACAAACAAACTCGAGATCGTTACTTTTAGTACTTGTACAGACAGAATTTTAACCTACAAGCTACTCCACAGATAAGTGCATATCCCTCATGCAGTGAAACTGTAAATATTTGTACACGAGCGAGGAGCTAGTGCTGATAAAATTGGCTAAAGACCTCAAGGATGCTTCACGGCTGATATCAAAGACATCCGCCTCAGACAGTAAGCCTACTTAGTATCGAGGATTTGTTGGAGTGGGCCCCATTACGATGCTATGAGGTGCATGCCAAGTATTACCTGCCACGTCATGGAACTTCAACTCGATGCCAGCTTAGGGGGCGTTTCTGTGACCATTTTATTAACCAGTTAGCTTTCATTACCCGTCTCTGACATCTTTCAAAATGAAAATGAAAATACAAAGGCAAATGCAAATGCAAATTGAAAATGAAAATGCAAAATGAAAATGCAAATGCAAATTAAAATGAAAATGCAAAATGAAAATGCAAAATGAGAAACGAAAAATGAAAAAATGAAGCAAATGCAAATGCAAAATGAAGAAGAAATTAAAATTGAAAATAAAAATGCAAAATGCAAAATGAAAAAATGAAAAAATGCAAAATGGAAAATGGAAATGAAAATGCAAATGCAAATGCAAATGAAAATAAAAATGCAAATGAAAATGCAAAAGCAAATGCAATGTAAATTTTAAAAACAAATGCAAAATAAAAAGAGACAATCAGTCTGAAAGACTAGACTTTGTATCATTCTAAATAATACAAATGCTGAAAAATGCTAGAAAGGCTGCTTCGCTTGAAGCCAAAGACTCTTGACATGTTAGAACATTATCTGCATAATACTTATCTTGCTTATCTTGTTTCAAATTACTTGCGAACGGCAAGTGCAAACCAAGGGCAAAGCAAGGTCAAGTGCGCGGGATGTCGCACGCTCACCAGAGCGCACGAGGACGTGCCCCTTCCATCCAGTCTAAAAACACTTAGGCTAAAGTGGGCGATGTATTGAAGATAGATATATGCTCTCACGGACTTAATTGTAAAACTTTTCATGCTGACCAATTCTTACGCTCATATTGATATTTTTAACGGTTTGCCCAGCGTAAGCTTAAGAAGCGCACGGACGCCAAGTTAGTTTTCGACTTTTTCACTGAAATCGTTACTGCTTGGCTTCCTTTGATCATACATACATTATTTTCTACAGAATCTTTCCTCGAGATATCCTTTACAGAATGGTAAAAACCGCATCAAAATCCATCCAGTGGTTCTCGAGATTACCCTCGACATCCAAGAATCGGGGATTTTTGTCTTATACTAACGAAGTAGAGATTGTCGGGGAGCACATACACCAAGTGGTACTATGACGTCACACACCTCAGTGCATCTGGGTACATTTCGTCCCGTCACCGTAACGTAACGCCAGACCCCAGCGTAACGACGAAGTCGACAAGATCATTTAAAATGATAAAATGAAAATGAAAAATGAAAATGAACAAGTAGTTCCGTGAAGAACTATACGGCCTATTTTCATATATCCTACTTACGTTAATTGCCATTATCAAGATACAAAATTTCAGTTTGATTGCTGTAATAAATTCGTAGATATTGAGAACCGACTAAATATTTCGGATGGTCGCCATGTTGGTTTGTATATATGTAGGTCCTAGAGTTATGTACTGTTACATGAAGATTATTGTGTACGTGTAGCATTCAAACTTCCATCGCATGATTAGAACAAAAGAAGTAACAAAGAGATTTTAACATTTCGCAAAGCTGCCATCTTGTGGTTATGGAAACAATTGAAATAAATTAGATGCCAGTGGATTAACATTCGTATAAGGATTTACTGTACCAAGTTCCACTGCACTTGTATGGTTACATTGCGAGAAACGTCCATGTGAATATGTATAGTTCGCGTCGCCACCATGTTGGATTTGTGATCACCAAGTTATTTTATGTCCTAGAGGTGCACTTAAGTTCATAGCCCCTATGAACATAAAAAAATCAGTTTGCTAGCTATAATAGATTCGTAGATATTCAGAGCTGTCTAAATATTACGGATGGTCGCCATGTTGGATTGTTAAATGTATAGGCCATAGAGTCATGTACCGTTAAAGGAAAATTATTGCGTAGGTTCATTATTCCAACTTTCACTTCGATCGCATGATTACGACACAAGAAATAAAAACTTAATTTTAAAATTCGCACAGCCGCCATCTTGAGGTTATGTAAACAATTGAACTAAATTAGATACCAGTGCATTACAATGTGTATAAACATTTCCTGTATCAGATTTCATTGCGTTTGGAACATTAAATCGCGAGAAAGATCTATTTAAATTATTCAAATTCGCTTGGCCGCCATGTTCGTTTTGTAGTTAACCGGTTTTTGAAAGTCTTATAGACGAACTTCCAGTAGTGCCCTTTATCTCCGTACAAAGTTTCAGGACGATACCGCTAATAGTTTCAGAGATATAGAAAGCCGGTGAAATATTTCGCACATCCGCCATCTTGTGGTTAAGTAAACAATTGAACCAAGTTAGATGTCGGTGCATTACAATGTGTATAAACATATACTCTACCAAGGTTTATTGCGTTTGGTTGGTTAAATCGCGAGTAACGTCTATTTAAAGTCGCAAATTCACGTGGCCGCCATGTTGGATTTGTTGTTACCAGTTTTTCAAAAGTCACATAGGTGAACTTCTAGTAGTTCTCTTTATCACCGTAATAAATCCCAGGGTGATATCGGGAATAGTTTCGGAGATATTGAATGCTGCTGAAATATTTCGCACAGCCGCCATGTTGGTTAGGTGAGACGTAACAAAATTTGAAGGGCACGGTCGGGGTCACCCGGAATAGTGATATGAACTTACCGAGTTTCATTGAAATCGCTCCAGCCGTTTAGAAGTTATTAGGGACACACACACACACACACACACACAAACACACACACGCGCGCGCGCACACACACGGACAAAAGGTGATCTCATAAGCCTATTTTTTCTGAATTGAAAATAGGCTAAATATGGAAAATGAAAAATGAAAAATAAAAAATAAAAATAGAAAATAAACAAGTAGTTCCGTGAAGAACTATACAGCCTATTTTCATATAGCCTACTTATGTTAATTGCCACTATCAACACACAAAATTTCAGTTTTATTGCTGTAATTGATTCGTAGATATTGAGAACTGACTAAATATTTCGGATCGTTGCTATGTTGGATTTTATATATGTAGGTCACAGAGTTATGTACTGTTACATGAATATTATTGTGTACGTGTAGCATTCAAACTTCAATTGCATGATTAGGACAAAAGAAGTAACAAGGAGAGTTTAAAATTTCGCACAGCTGCCATCTTGTGGTTATGGAAACAATTGAAATAAATTAGATGCCAGTTGATTAACATTCGTATAAGGATTTACTGTACCAAGTTTCACTGCACTCGGATGGTTAAATTGCGAGAAACGTCCATGTGAATATTTATAATTCGCGTCGCCGCCATGTTGGATTTGTGATCACCAGGTTATTTAAAGTTCTATAGGTCAACTTAAGTTCATAGCCCCTTTGAGCATAAAAATTCAGTTTGGTTGCTATAATAGATTCGTGGATATTCAGAGCCGTCTAAATATTTCGGATGGTCGCCATGTTGGATTGTTAAATGTATAGGCCATAGAGTCATGTACCATTAAAGGAAAATTATTGCGTAGGTTCATTATTCAAACTTTCACTTCGATCGCATAATTACGACACAAGAAATAAAAACTTAATTTTAAAATTTGCACAGCCGCCATCTTGAGTTTATATAAACAATTGAACTAAATTAGATACCAGTGCATTACAATGTGTATTAACATTTCCTGACCAGATTTCATTGAGTTTGGAACATTAAATCGCGAGAATGGTCTATTTACAATTTTCAAATTCGCTTGGCCTCCATGTTCGTTTTGTAGTTAACCAGTTTTTGAAAGTCCCATAGATGAACTTATAGTAGTGCCCTTTATTTGCGTACAAAATTTCAGGGTGATACCGCTAATAGTTTCTGAGATATTGAAAGCCGGTGAAATATTTCGCACATCCGCCATCTTGTGGTTATGTAAACAATTGAACGAAGTTAGATGTCGGTGCATTACAATGCGTATAATCATATACTCTACCAAGTTTTATTGCGTTTGGTTGGTTAAAACGAGAGATACGTCTATTTAATGTCACAAATTCGCGTGGCCGCCATGTTGGTTTTGTAGTTACCAGTTTTTCAAAAGTCACATAGCTGAACTTCTAGTAGTTCCCTTTATCACCATAAAAGATTTCAGGGTGATATCGGGAATAGTTTCGGAGATATTGAATGCTGGTGAAATATTTCGCACAGCCGCCATATTGGATTGGTGAGACGTAACAAAATTTGAAGGGCACGGTCGGGGTCGTCCGGAATAGTGATATGAACTTACCGAGTTTCATTGAAATCGCTCCATCCGTTTAGAATTTATTAGGGACACACACACACACACCTCACACACACACACACGGACAAAAGGTGATCTCATAAGCCTATTTTTTCAAAATTGAAAATAGGCTAAAAATAAACAGTTCTACGGCTGACTTCCTTCCCACTCCCTTCCCTGACCTTCCTCCATTAGACACAAGTTAGCAGTAGCCTGGGCGATCGCGGTCTGTCACCATCCTCAGTTGTATCTGCTGACAAAGTGTGCCCCACTCCAAGACACTGCCCTTGTGACGGTAGAGGAATGATCCCTCGCAGAGTCTCTGGGTTATGCCAAGCTGGAAGGATAAGCGATTCGAAATAAAAATGATAAAATAATCAAGTATCAATAAAAACGTGTTTTAATCACAATGTTTTAAACAAAACCTGTCTTAATCGATGGGTTTAGTTTTAATCGTTATAACATTTTGACTTAAACATGCCAACCCTGGCTAGCAATGGTTTCTTGTTATAGATTCCAATATTAGTAGGTACCTTATTCTTCATGGAACATTGAGTTAGAGTTATTTACTCGATGCTAAGTTGACCATGGAAGTAACGGGAAGGCTATTACCTAACACATAGAGGACAGATGCACGGCAGCGATTAAATCAATATTCGAGATAAAGAATCTGGAAAAAATATCGGTAAGAACTGCCATCAACCTTTTTCAAATCAAGATAGTACCGATAGCATACTACGCTGTCGCCCAGGTATGGGCACACCTCACGAGAACCAATGTAAAGCGACGAGCAGCGGTGAAAGCCATCTATGTACATAAAACGAGCATTACGGTTACCTAGAACGGCACAGACAAGGCTAGTAAACAAACTAGTAGGTACGGACTTCTTCATCAGTGAGATAAAGGCAAATAACAACGTCGAAAACACCGCAGCGTACGAGGCCCACTTACTCCAATATTAGCGAATATTAGGAGAAGGGCTCTTATCTAAACGCCGGTCCATTTTCTTTCTGTCTACCTTTTTTTCTGAGTACGGAATATGACCTAGAAATTGTAACAAACATACTTCTTTACTCGATAATCACGACAATGACTGGTAATGAAAGTTACTAGACTGTACGATAAAGCTGATAGAGGTAATATTACTCCCAGCAGTATCTGTGACAGTTTGATCCGGTACACTGTTACTGCTTCATGGTGATGTTCTCCGTAATGATACGTTACCGATAGCATGATGCACTCCAAAACTATACTGTGGAGTCCTATATGGTCATCACGCCCTACCTTACAGGCTAGTGGGATGTGGAAGAGCAAACCACTTCTGTTTAATATAGAGCAGAGTTTTTCAAACATAACACTCCGCGGTCCTCCCGAAATAACGTTCATTACGATAAGTTTGCAACTGAATTTGCTGGAGTTTAAACATTCCAAATGCTTCTAATCTCCTTTTCTCTGCTGCGCCAACAGTCCAAGTTTCACTTCAATAGAGCCAAAGTATTTAAAAAATGAATTACGAATACCTAAATCAATGTTGTCAACAGATTCATTTTCTGTAGAAAAGCTTTCTTTGTCTGAACCAACCTACTTTTTGTATCCTCTTTGCCCCACTATTCAAATCTGATGGCTGAATTACTTCTCCTAAGTAGCCTAGGCTACTTGAATTTTACCGAATGCATTCTTTAGAAATTTCTTATCTAGATTATTATTACTATTTTACAAGCGAATTATTATACACTTAGGATCACACTACAACTTCATTTCATTTTCTTCGTGTGGAATATTTTCTGTGTCCACTATAGTGCACTTACTTTCCTCAGTAACGACCAGCCCGCTTTTGAAACTTAGCTGGGTGGTTATGTTTACATTGTATGTCTGGATGGAGGTAGGGGCTTCCCAACTCGAAGCACAGCGTTGTCAACTCTCCACCGCAGCCACAGAGAGTAAACAACGAGACTGGAAAGAACTGTGTACAAGTGTGCAATACTGGAGACCTGACAAGCGAGCCGGCAACCAAGGACCTGACTCCCCGTGGAGTGACAGAGAAAATATTCTATTGGTCAACAGTGCACAATGGTTAGTGCCTGCTCGTCCTACTGCCTAAAACGTGGGTCACATTAGGCTGCTTGCGTTCCTGTCTTCTTTTTGGATGCAAGATTCGGTTGAGCCCGTTGGTCACTATCGTCTTGATCCCTGTCCAATGCGTCGCGTCATTGGGATTGATGTGGAGTATTTGAAGGTCTTGTTTGGTGTTTCTAAACCAGGGCATCGTGGTTTTGTGGTTGGAATGAAAAAAGTGAAAGATCTTTGTCAACCTGTTGCCGTCCATTCGTCTGTGGTGGCCATAAAATCGTGCCCGTCTTTTACGGATTGTGACTAAGCTTCTCTATTTTACTACAGACTCCTTGTTAGATCTGTTTTGGTGAATACCATACTTGTAATCAGCTCCCATGATTATTCTAATGATTCTGCGCTCTTTTTTTTATCCATTTCTTCGAGGAGTTCTTTATCAGCTCGTAGGGAAAGGGGATCTGCTGTATACAGTACATAAATACTGGCTTCAGAACAGTTTCATAGTGATGTATTTTGGGATAGGCACATTTTTGTTATAAATAGTGCGTGATGTTTCGTATGCTAGTGAAAGTTTGCTTATTCATTATTATTAATAATAATAATATTACGATTCAACTGAAATAATTTGCAATGTTTGAACATTGCCGTAATTCTCACATGACACAATATTAACGTTGTATTCTCTCAGAACATATTACTGTGCAGTACTTGGACGTACTTTATTCCATAGCCTCTTATATTGTAAAGCATGAGAAGTTTCAAGATTCTTCGTCATGAATAGAGCCTTACTCCAGCGATAATAAAAGCTTTTTCCTCCTTACAACACGACTACAGCGCGCTTTAAGACTTGCTAAGTGGTTGTGTACTTTATATCATCAAGAGGCTTATCTCATTATCTCTATAAAACATTATGTAGTAGCCAAGTTCTCAAAAGCAAGAGAATATAATCCACCACAGCGGTTTGGCAACACACACACAATCTAGGAGAAAGAGTATGCGTGTGGTTTTACCTTCAGCGAAGTGATTCATATTAGGTGCAGCGGCATTTGAAGGTGCGCAAATGCGAGGTGTTGGGGTTACGAGCATGCTTTTCATCTGGAGGCCCCGGGTTCGATTCCCGGCTCCGTCAGGGATTTTAGAAACTGACCTGAGAGCTCGAACGGGGTGCACTCAGCCTCCTGAGGACATTCGAGTAGCTGTCTGACAGTGAGGCAGCGCCCCGATCACGAAAACTAAGATTAATGGCCGAGGGGACCCGATGCACTCATCACGCGTCATCCCAATATCTGCAGGCCAAATGGCTGGGCAGCGGTCGCTTGGTAGGCCTAAGCCCTTCATCGGCTGTAGTGCCAAGGGTGTTGTTGTTGTTGTTGTTGCAAATGCGAGGGAGATTTACTGGCACGCTAAAGATCCCTTCGGGGCAAAATTCCAGCACTCTGACGACACTAAAAGCCACAGTAGTTAAATGGGACGTGAAATCACTAAACTTATTATTATTTGTATAAGTAAGGAAGTCGCGAGTTCAAGCCCCACATAGGCGGGACAAGTCAGGGTGTACCCAGAGCCCGCTGATGAGCCTGACTTGGTGTACCTAGGCGAAACTTTCAAAATACACGGGAAAAATCTAGAAAAACTTGAGGATATTAATTACTTAGCCTTGAAAGCCAGAAAGTGAAAGATCTTCTTTGTCAACCTGTTGCCGTCCATTCGTCTGTGGTGGCCATAAAATCGTGCCCGTCGTTTACGGATTGTGACTGTAAGCTTCTCTATTTTACTACAGACACCTTGTTGGATCTGTTTTGGTGGATACTATTCTTGTAATCAGATCCCATGATTACCCTTTTGGAAACCTCTATAGGGAGAAGAGCTGTAGGAGCTCTCAACTCTCGCAGTCAAGAAGTGGAAATTATCGCTGAATTTTCAATACCACCTTTTATGACAACGCTCTACTTTTCCAATACTTTCATTATGATTGGATGTGCTATTAAATAAAACAATTAACGTTAGGTTCATTTTTCTGCGTATGGGCATAAATGAAAATTAGCTTTAAATTCATTGTACCGGTACTGTAGAAAAGTATATTTCTGTGTAATGATGATGATGATAATTGTTGTTTTAAGAGGCCTAATATCTGTGATATCGGCCCATAACGATATGGGTGAAAGCGAAAGGAAAACCTTGAAATGAACCTACTACTACAGCTACAACTATTCTAACTACAGACTTATAATTAACTTAAACACTAGAAGAAGGGAAAACAAAAGGAGAAAGATAAATAAAAGATAGGAAGAAATGGTAATGCCCCAACCCTCGAAGAATAAGAATCGAGGAAATGGGAAGGAAGAAGAGCCGGGAAATATTAATAGGAAAGGGAAAGAGGAGAGGTCCCGCCCCAAAGGCAATGAAAAAATGGAAGAAAACTGACCCAGCTCAGAAATCCCTCTGGGTCACCTACTCCCGAACTGACCACCCATGAGCCCTTGAGGGTGTAGCATTACCCAAGGTGCACCAGACGTGGTAGAGCTACACACATCCTGCCTTATTTAGGGCCTTGGGCAGAAGGCAGGAGATATCTTGTAGGAAAAAAGAGGTCTGACTCCTCGAAGAATGAGGGATCAGTAAAGATGAGACAAGGTCCAATTATGGCGGGAAAGTGAGAAACACCCTAGGCCTTGGATACCTTAATACCGTCGAGGTTGGGAGAGAACAAGAGTTAATCAAGGGAGGTCGACAGAAAAGAAGACAGAGAGGAGACCGGTGCAAGTAAGTGGAAGCAATACCGGACTTAGCTGGGATCCCGTGGTCGCCATTCATGTCCCACTAGGTGAGAGCGCCTGGAGGGTCTGTGTAGTTATGCACGCCTACAGTACAGTTGGCCTATACTTAACGTTAATTTTCCTTTAGGCTGTACACAGGAACATGAACCTAGTGTGCATTGTTCTGTTGGGCGACTTATCTATACGGCTGGGAGGCGAGACCAATCCTAAGGAACATATTGGAAAAGAAGAGCATCGTCAGAAAGGCGGCATTGCATGTTCACCGACGAAATGCACTTCGTATAAGAGTACGTAGTCAACCACCCCACCGCGCAAGCGCTCTGATTAGCCTGACGTGTTTCACAAAAGACACGATAAAACCTAGAAGAATTACTGAATTTTAAGGTAATTCTATTTCCTTCTGTCAAGAAGTATTGCACTAACTGCACAATAATTGACTTAATAACTACAACCCGCCATTTTGTGCCTTTTAAATTTGTACGTAAATGATTCTATAACGATGTTCTAGCGGCTTCAGTGGCATAGTTGGCAGCATGCTGAGCTCCTATGCTCAAGATCGCGGGTTCAAACCCAGCCGAAACGTCAGATTTTTAAGAGCATTAAAAAATCTCTCAGTATGCCTTCCTTCGGAGTGGAAGTAAAGCCGGCGGGCCCATGTCATAGATTTATGGCATGTAAAAGAACCTTCCACCAATTACAATTTATTGTGTGAAGCTAAATTTCATAAACGCTCTTTAAGTTCCAACGTTCGTCGCCAGGTTGCGGTGGCATCTAGTAGCCAAGTTCACAGCCAGGTGTCGTTGACGGTAGTATTTGGTAGCAAGAGTAGGAACTACTTGAAATTGATCGTCTGCAGTCCTTACCTGAACCACAGATAACACACACTAATACTGCCATCACAATTAACACCGGTTATCAGACAGATTATACACACACTCAAAGTACACGGGGCTACATGACCGCGTTGTCGCAGCCTCTAAACTGAGGAATTAACCATCAACGATGTTCTAAAAGTTAAACAAAATGTTTCAACTTTAAACTAACTGTGATTAAAAAAAGGATAATTTTGAAGTCATTTTTTCAATGTTGCTCTATTAACAATTAATATTAGCCTATAGCTTTCAGCCGGTCAACACAAAATCGTTCCAATCACAGGAATATGTGAAAAAAAACTGAAATTAATTAAACGTGATTAAGATTTATTTATTTTGTTCTTAACAACTTCAGTTTTTTTTCCAGTGATTGGAGTGATTTTTGTATTGACCGACTGAAAGTGAAAATCTGTCACACTATTTAATTCTTTTAAAGCGATGTGTTTAACTCCGGAAAACATCCGCTGTTTGAAATGAAGTGCAGAGTAGCCAATTATTGTTCATAGTAGCCGGCTTTGGTCTATTCATCAGCTTTCATTTACTTCGAACATCCACATTGAGGAATGAAAGAAAGGCATCTCAATTACACTGCGCGGAAACGCATTTCAATCCTCATAGAAAAATTGTTCGCATTCCTGGGCTTTCATCCGAGTCTAATTGAACTTGGTCCGCTGCCACTTCAGTGCAGGAAATATTGAAAGTGTTATCTCATCGTATCCTTTCATTCCGCAGTGAAGTCCCATGAGCATTGTGACGGATTCTACAAATATTTTACACAATGCCCAAGTTTCTGGAGCCATGCATTTGTTTTTGTAATTGCTACTCATATTTTATTCATCCCAATGAAGGAAGACTTTCCCGAGCTGATTAGATTTGAGGGGGGAGGGAACGGGTTCTTGTGAGATGGCACGATAACATTTGAGGGTGTTTAAATGCCACAACGTTATGTCAATAGATTTACTGACATGTTGAAGGTTCTCCTGGCAAACATTCCGATACCCCAAGGTTTCTAAAGCCATAGCAGTTAGTACGTTAATGCCATATTATTATTATTATTGTTATTATTATTATTGACCCCGGTAGCTACAATCGCTAAAGTGATGCGCTAGGCCATGGGGGAGAGCTCTCTGTGGTAGACGTGGGTTCGAGCCCCACCTTCGACCGTCCTTTAAATGGTATTCCGTGGTTTCCCCATTTTCAACTCCAGGCAAATGCTGGGGCGGTACCTTCTGACAGGCCACGGTCGCTTCCTTCCACATCCTTTCCCAGCTTTATTCACCATCATTCATTTCATCTCTAATTCACTCTTGAGGTTGGTGTCAGGAAGTGCATCCGGCCGTAAAAACCATATTAATAATAATACGCTAAGGTGTATGTTACACAAAACTTAAGCTCCTAAGCCAGAGGGAGTTAGAAGGTGTGGTTTGTACCAAAATCTTCCGAATCGTCTCAATAGTACAAGAAAAATCTTGCATTTCTTGAAAAGTCAACAAAAATATTGTATCTGTTTATAAAGCGTTTTTAAACAAATAAACAAGACGATAGTCCCTGGCAGAACTGCGTCGCGTACAGACCGCATAGCACTAGGGCCGGGCGGGTAGTCTGAACACATGGGGTACTCACAACCCATTATGAGCGAGTTCTCGTGTGGGTCCGATGGTTATTATTATTATTATTATTATTATTATTATTATTATTATTATTATTATTATTATTATTATTATTATTATTATCGTTATATTTCTAGTTATAATTTCAATTGGGTAGCTTGAATCTGCAACGCGCAAGGTCTTGGGGCTGCTCTATCCAGTACCGTGTATTTTTCAAGCCCTTCAAAAGATACACCTTCCACGGACTAAAAATGAAATCCTGATCTTTAAATCATGAGACAGACATTAGACTATACCATCGAAGAATTCCAGATGTTCAATAGCAACTCTGAAGAATAACTGTTATTCTAAGCAAATCCCTCTCTATATTATTCTGCTAAGAACCCATTCCAGTTTTGTACCGAAAATAAGGTTCTGTTAACACCAACCTACACGTATGGGGTACCTACAGGTTCAGCATAACCCAATGGGTAAGCGAAACGCACTCACTTACTCTTTAAATGACCCACAATAAATAAATACCTTAAAACATGTATGGTTGGTTGGTTGGTTCCTTAGTTTTGGGGCTGCGACAACGCGGTCATGTAGCCCCGTGTACTTTGGGTGTGTGTAGAATCTGTCTGATAACCGGTGTTAATTGTGATGACTGTATTAGTGTGTGTATCTGTTCTTTTAATTCAAGTAAGGACTGCAACTTTGAATTTTTCAAACAGTTCCTACTTTTGCCGCCAAACACCACGGTCAACGACTACTAGGCCTAGTTCAGAACTTAGCTACTAGACGCCACCGCAGTCGGCTCTTGGCAACGAACGTAGCAACCTAAGAGTGTTGTTTGCATTCTTAACCTATACAATTTAGTTTCGCACAGGTGTAATTAGTGGAAAGTTCTTTAACATGCCATAAATCTATGACATAGGACCGCCGGCTTTACTTCCCCTCCGAAAGAAGGCATACTGAGGGATTTTTAACGCTCTTAAAAATCCGACGGCATCGGCCGGGTTTGAACCCGCTATCTTGGGCATAGAAGCTCAGCATGCTACCAACTAGGTCACCGAAGCCGCATAAAACATGTATATTTACAATGAAATAATGAAAGAATGCAACACGGTAACCATGGTAACAGAATCTCACAGGTCCATCTATTTCTGTATTAGACGCAATGCAATTCCAATTATTACATTACTGTGAAAGTTTCCAAACGGTTATAAGATTATCACTCAACCAAATTAAGCTGTAAAAATGCATCAATACATACAGTATAATGCGCTTAAGGGGGTCAAGGTGCACTCTAGATTTTTTTCACGCAATTTTCACGCGTGAGTATGGTAAGAAAGGTCTTTTTCACCCGACTATAAAGGGTCTCCGAAAACCACATTTAAAGGCTCTTAAATTAACAGTGTCTGTGATATTCCCAGAAAAAACTAACTTCGCTCTGATATACCTACGAAAGAATGACAAACCCCTAACCACTGCACCAGTAGCTGAATTGATAAAGTCTGATTATTCATACCAAGGATAAATCAGTCATAGCATTCATGATTGAGATTTTGCTAAGTGTACTCTTTACAACTAGAATATTCGCGGGTGAAGCCGCGACGGGTAATGCTAGTTATTATTATTGTTATATTTCTAGTTATAATTTCAATTGGTTAGCTCGAATCTGCAACGCGCAAAGTCTTGGGGCTACTCTATCCGAGTACCGTGTATTTTTCCTGCCCACAAGAGATACACCTTCCATGGACTAAAAATGAAATCCTGATCTTTAAATCATGAGACAGACATTAAACCATCGAAGAATTCCAGATGCTCAATAGCAACTCTGAAGAATAACTGTTAATCTAAGCAAATACTTATTATAAGACGAATTTCGTGATGAGGTGTGCCTGTAATATTCAGCTAGTGACAGTTACTCTACACTCGATGGACAGAAAGACCCAGTTCCCAAGAACGGTATATGTTGGTAACATCACATGCTATGTATTATGGAAGATTAAAACGTCAGTTACGTACACATGACGTGACATTTGACTTTAGTTAGCTTCGTGCTAAGTGAGCGCAACGCCTTATTTGGCTCATGAATGTTAACATGTTACTCATCAAGATTCACGCATCGTCATTCTAACTGTTGTACCCACCCCAGACGTCCGGGTTCGATTCCCGGCTCTGCCAAGACATTTAATTCTGGTCTGAATGCTGGCACGGGATGAGGTAAATCTGAGGAGAGGTGGGTTCGCTCTTCACCCCAGTCATCAAGGAAGTGGTTTTCACATGAATTGACAAGGGATTGAATCCGGTCCACCTTGATGAGAGGCAAGCAGCTTGACCACTGCACAACCACAGACCTCTAAATATAACAATATATTTGGTGCATATTGTCTGGGGTTTGAAATTTTTAAACACTCATTTCCATTACTACTAATGAGACGATGACCTGACATCGGAATCATAAAATACAACTTACGTCAAACTTTATTTCACTACCTAGGCTAACGGAATGGAGACTGTTTTAGAATAAGTTTGATTGATATTTGTTGATATTTTGGTGATTTTGACTAATTTTGTATTTATTTATTGGATTTTTTGAGCTGTTTTTCACTAATTTTTACTAACTGTGATTGTTTTCTTTTCTGAATTTTAATAATTTTGATTTTTTGTGTTCTTTGTCTTTTTGAGCTTCTTTTTTACTCTTTTAGATTTTTGTGTCTATTTTTAGATTATGGGTACTTTTTTACTTTTTGAGCTGTTTTTGACATTGTGTCTAATTTTGATTGTGTTTTTGGGGTTTTATGGTTTATGACATTTTTTTTATTTTGACTAATTATTATTTTTTGTGTCTTTTGAGCTTTTTTGACTATTATAGGTTTTTGTGTCAATTTTTAATTTTAAGTATTTTTTTTACTTTTTGAGCTTTTCTTTGACATTGTGTCTAATTTTGTTGGTGCATTCTGGGTTTTATGTTTTTTTACTTTATTTTTTTCTTTGTGGATTTTGACTAATTTGCTTTGTATTTTAGGACTGCCAAACTCAGGTGGGGATTGGACGAATGGGAGAAGTAGGGGAAGCAGTAGTGTATCCCTGTTTCGTCACGGAGACGAACGCTACCATTCTAGGGCTAATAAAATTATTACTACTATTAAGGAAAGTGGACTGTGAGAAAGAAAGTAAACCAGTAGTGAATGGAGGCCATCGTCAATGCACAGAGTGATGGAGTGAGTACGATACTGAGCCCACATGAGTGTTCAAAGTGCTGTAATTGAGTGTGAAGTAGGCCCATTTTATTCACAAAGACTGCTCTTAATTACAACCAATGGCACTGCTCTAATGGAACAGCCACGGTGTCTATAGCTAAAACCGTGGGGAATGTTATTCAGTAGCTCTATATGTACGGTGATCATACGTACATCACTTGTGCCGGGCTCCTCTCTGTCTTCTTTCCTGTCGACCTCACTTGGTCAACTCTTGTTCTCTTCTGACCCCGACGGTATTAGGGTGTCCGAGGCCTAGGGAGTCTCTTCCTTTCCCGCCTTAATTGGCCCTTGTCTCATCTTTTCTGATACCCTCCTTCTGCGAGGGGTCAGCCTTCTTTTTCTCTTCCTTTTACCTCCTGCCTTGTGCTCTTGGCCCTTAAGGAGGCAGGGTGTATGTAGCCCCACCACTTCTGGTGCACCCTAGATAATGCTACACCCTCAGGGGCTCACGGCTGGTGAGTTCGGGAGTTGGCGACCCCGAGGGATTCCTGAGCTGGGTCCGTTTTCCCCTTTTGTCCCTTACCTTTGGGGCGGACCCTCTCCTCTTTCACTTTCCTATATGCCTTTCATGGCTCTCCTTCCTTCCAAGTCCCTCAATCCGCCTTCTCCGAGGGTTGAGGGCATTTCTTTTCCTTCTGTCCTTTTATTTGCCTTATTCTCCTTTAGTTTTCCATTTCTTCTTCTAGTATGTAGGTTAGTAGTTAGTTTTAGTTTTAAGTTCGCTTTTCATTTTCATCTTCACGATCACCCAAACCATCAGGGGCCGATAACCTAGATGTTAGGCCCCTTAAAACAACAATTATCATCATCATCATCGTCATACGTACATCGAGACAGTCCCGATTTAAAGGAGCAGGTCTCGGCATCCCAAATATTAATAAAAGTATTCCGATTTTTAAGTTTGAAAGAATTAATAATAATAATAATAATAATAATAATAATACTCTGAAAAAAAATGCGTAGGCCTAATTAAACGAAAAATAAGTTATGTTTTGAAAAATCCACGACCCTGTCATAGTTCGTAAATACAGGGTCATCGAAAAAGGTTGCGGCTTCGGTGGCGTAGTTGGTAGCATGCTGAACTGCTGTGCCCAAGATAGCGGGTTCAAACCCGGCCGAAGTCGTCGGATTTTTTAAGAGCGTTAAAATCCTTCAGTATGCCTTCCTTCGGAGGGGAAGTAAAGCCGGCGGTCCCATGTTATAGATTTGTGGCATGTTAAAGATCCTTCCACATACTAAACTTGTTTGAAGCTAAATTGATAGGTTAGATTTCGTCAGAACGCTCTATACAAGTTCCTACGTTCACCACTAGGTACCATTGATATCTGGTGGCGAAAGTTGGAATTACTTGAAATTGAACGGAACTTGTAGCTCACCCTAAGGGTGTCCGCTGGAAACAGCTACAGACTCAGGCGAGCCGAACATGTCCTCGGACACTCCCGGCACTAAAAGCCATACGATAAATAAACAAATAATAGACTTACTTTTGATTTGTAATATATCAGTCAGTAATAAAGATAATTTAATTATTTTTACACCAAAAGACAGGATATCATTAAGTTTTGTTTACCTATTTAGCAGGTTTCGATGTGAGCTCCACCTGTGGCGGTAGCAACTGTGACTGTTCGGCGGACCTGGACGGAGGTGGACTATCGCTTGGATGTGAGCTCCACCTGTGGCGGTAGCAACTGTGACTGTTCGGCGGACCTGGACGGAGGTGGACTATCGCTTGGATGTGAGCTCCACCTGTGGCGGTAGCAACTGTGACTGTTCGGCGGACCTGGACGGAGGTGGACTATCGCTTGGATGTGAGCTCCACCTGTGGCGGTAGCAACTGTGACTGTTCGGCGGACCTGGACGGAGGTGGACTATCGCTTGGATGTGAGCTCCACCTGTGGCGGTAGCAACTGTGACTGTTCGGCGGACCTGGACGGAGGTGGACTATCGCTTGGATGTGAGCTCCACCTGTGGCGGTAGCAACTGTGACTGTTCGGCGGACCTGGACGGAGGTGGACTATCGCTTGGATGTGAGCTCCACCTGTGGCGGTAGCAACTGTGACTGTTCGGCGGACCTGGACGGAGGTGGACTATCGCTTGGATGTGAGCTCCACCTGTGGCGGTAGCAACTGTGACTGTTCGGCGGACCTGGACGGAGGTGGACTATCGCTTGGATGTGTGTCGTGCCACAGGTAAACAAAACTTTAGGATTTTCTCCATCTTTTGGTGTAAAAATAATTAGATTAACTTTATTACAGCCTGAGCTATTACAAATCAAAAGTAAGGCCACCTTTTTCGATGACCTTGTACATCAGGCGCTTGTCAAGACTCAGTAAGAATATTTTTAGCCTACTTTTCACATTTTGCAAAAATGAGGAAAAAGTAGACTTATGAGATCGATCCGGGAAAATGTGTCTGTCTGTCTGTCTGTCCATCTGTCTGTCTGTCTGGCTATGTGTGTCCCCCCCCCCCCCTATCAACTCCTAAACGGCTGCAGCAATCAAAACCAAATTTAGTATGAGTAAAGATGTGCACCGGAATATCTCACGTCCTTAATTGAAAATGATGTCAGTGCTACCAACTGCTGAAAAAACGCACTAGAAATTTGAGCTCCATGTTGGATATCTTGCAAGGTATGCATGGGAGCTATTTCAAAATTGGCACACTTACAGATAATAATATTACAGTTTAATTTCCAGGAGTCCATCATGGCAGTGTTGCCAAAATGATTATAAGCCTGCTGATAGGTCAATGTTTAAATGCATATAACTTCTACACTATCAATTGGATTTCAACCAAATTTTGTATGTAATATCTGCACATAAACAGATATGACTGAGCATATTCTTAAGGCCACCAGGGCTGCCAACTGTTAATAATTGCTCTCTCTATTTTTTTCATCCAAATACCTATATATCAGAAAGTATGCAAGCCAACAACTTTAAACTACGCACACGTATATTCTGACATTTTAGATTAATTTGGAGTAACTTATATACGTCAGTTCTACCAACATGATTATAAACCTGCTGATAGTACCAATTTTTAAATACACACAACTTCTATACTATCAGTTGGATTTCAACCAAATTTCGTATGTGCTATGTGTACCATAACAGATATTACTATTAGTATTGTTAAGAGCAATCAGGGCTGCCAACTGTTAATAAATGCTGTCTATATTTTTTACCCTAATATCAATATATCAGAAAGTATGCAAGCCAACAGCTCTATACTTTGCACACGTATAGCACCTGACATTCTAGAATAATTTGGAGTAATTAATACAAGGCAGTGCTGCCAACATGATTCTATGCCTGCTGATATGTCCAATTTTAAAATACATGTAACTTCAATACTAACAAATGTATTTCATCCAAAATTGGCACAACAAGATATCATAATATTTCAAATTATTTCTGACCAGCACACGCATGACATTGTTGGCAGCATGCTTTTACGCGTGCTGATAGATCCAATGTCCAACAGCATGTAACGTCCATTGGACTTCAACCAAATTTTGTATTCTGTACCTTAAGACTAAGAAAATGAATATGGAACTAAGAATATATTCAGTCACCAGGGCTGCCAACTGTAGTGCTCTATTAGGCTACATTATACCAGGTATATTTTGAACTAATTAGATATTTCGATATGAAAATCCACAGCCTGCTTCCAGTCTCCGACCGGGTCAGGAATGGAATGAATGAAGCCCCCATCTAGCGGCGAGGATATGAAGTGTGCCGGCTGCCGAAGCCTGTCGCACTCCTCTGGGGCAATGAATAATGAATGACAGATGAAATGAAATGATAGTGGAGAGTGTTGCTGGAATGAAATTGTGACAGGGAAAACCGGAGTACCCGGAGAAAAACCTGTCTGCCTCCGTTTTGTCCAGCACAGATCTCACATGGAGTGACCGGGATTTGAACCACGGACCCAGCGGTGAGAGGCCGGCGTGCTGCCGCCTAAGCCACGGAGGCTTCAGATATTTCGATATAACCAACTTAATTTCGTCATTATTCTAGATAGGTTCATATTCTGTAGAATAATCATTGGCATGAAAAGTAGGCTGTATAGTTCTTCACGGAACTTCTTGTTGTTGTTATTGTAATCATAAGATGTAAAGTAAGAAACTTAAAAATAAACTTACTAATATTGATATCACACAAACCTTGTAAGGTACTTTCATTTAAAAAAAAAACACTTAAATAAACTTTGTATTCATGGTCCCGCAGCTAGCCGATCCGTAGAAAGTTGTACAGCGTTGCCGAGATGCAGCCCAGCAGTTCGGAGTGAGGCGCGCCATGACGCGTGATGGGCTCCATCCTTGCAACGCTGTACAGCTTTCTCCGTATCAGCTAGCTGGTGAAGTATGTCTTATTTCCCCGTTGAAATACAATACAAACCGATATCAAATAAGTGAATTAATTTTCGTATTTCACAGTCATAAGGATTACAACGCGACCAAGAACTACATTTTCCAACCACCCCGAGCCGAGAAAATGTTACCTTACAAAAATTATAACAACTTTGTTTGTTGGACACACAACATTTTGAAATTAATAACCTAGTTATAAAACATTCCAATGTATATTGTGTTAAAATTTGGATTCGATTTGATGACGGGGTTTTGAGATACTAAATCTTAAATGTGACGCATGGTTGAAACACGCTTAAAAACGGGCACCTTTTGTGTTCCAACTGCGATAAAAAATATTAAAATATAAATTAAAAATTCCAAACCTACATGAACTAACGTAAAATAGAACGAAGAAAATGACGATGTTATTGGATTTTATGTAGGTCTATTGGTTACTTCACAAACAACCTTCAAACTCGAGTACACATAATATTTTGGTCGACAGTAATGGTGCTTCTGGACAATGACAATCCATCAGCAGTGCAACAGGTCAATGGTGAAAATACATTTTCCAATTACTCTGTTGTTGTTTCATATGGGGGGCTTTGTTTTGTTGTTGTTAATTGTTTTTAGGAACTTGGGACATCTCGGCCATCAGCCCCGTTTAGTTGGGTGTGTGTAACTTTTCTGATTATTTATTTAGCGTATGACTTTTAGTGCCGAGAGTGTCCGAGGACATGTTCAACTTGCCAGAGGCTGTAGCTGCTTCAATGCGGACACCCATGGAGTGAGCTACAAGTTCCGTTTAATTTCAAGTAGTTCCAAGTTTCGCTACCAGATGTCACTGGCACTTAGTGGTGAACGTTGGAACTATTCTGATAACCTGTATTCATGTAATGACTGTTGTGTAACTGTATTAGGAACAGGGATGAGGTAAGTGCCCCGGAACTTCAAGTACGGTACTAAAAGCCATACGCTAAAGAAAGAAATAATCAGACAAGTTACACACACCCAACTAAACGTACCCCACCCCCTCTCTCCGATTTTGGGGCGAACATTCTTCTCTTTCCAAGGGGACGTAGTGTTGCAGTGGTCAAGCTGCTTGCCTCTCACCAAGGCAGACTGGGTTTGATTCTCAGTCATTGCATATGAGATTTCCAAGCGAAATCTCACGTCGCATAGTTAGGATTCCACGTAAAACTTGAGGTGCCAGAGCTCATAATCGTGAGATTAACGATCCATCTTCCCTTTCCCTTTTCGCCTTTCATGCCACTACCACACTTCATGTTCTTCAATCTTCATTCTTCGGGGGTGAGAGAATCCCTTCGATTTCTTTCCTTTATTCTCCTTATTTCTTATTCTTTCTCTTAACGACATCCGTAGTTACGCACGCTAAGGCACAGATTAAGGCCCTGATACCAACTTATCATGGGACTCAGTAGAAGAGTGGGTTTGAATCCCACGTTGGCCGTCCTTGGAATGGTTTTCCATGGCTTTCTATTTTCAACTCGAGGCAAATGCTGAGACGGTACCTACTAATAGGGCGCGATTGCTTCCTTCCAACTCCTTGGTCAGTTTTATTCATTTTCATTTTAATAATTGCAGCCACGTCAAGTTTTATTACATAGAACCCTATCCCATGTTTGCGTTAGTCCGCTGTTCTTGGGGGTAAATCTGAGACTCGTTCTCAAACAAAATTGTTGCTTTCAGTGACATCGGCCAAAAGCTTTCGAAGATAATCGCCACTTAAGTAGAAAACGCAGAACATCTATGCGGTTCTCACCAGGAAGAAAAATTGTAGCAATTGAAGCCATATTTCAGTGTTGCCTAATTCTATAAAGAAGGCTTTTCAGTCGGTCAACACGAATATTCCTCAGATAATTCGTGTTGACCGTACTGAAAAGCTTTCTTTATTAGGTGGAAAAATATCATTCATTAAATCTCATATTAACTCTTCTCATGAGTTTAGTGTCAGAAAGGCCATCTGGCCATAGAATCCATCCACCTCATTGAAATTCATCGCATAAACATCCTTGACACCGTTGAAACGAGAATAATGAGGGGTAGCCTAAATATACATTTTATTTATTTATTTATTTATTTATTTATTTACTGTATTTATTTATTTATTTATTTATTTATTTATTTTGTTTTCCATTTCTCTCTTATATACTGTAGGCTGCTATTATATTTGAATTTCAGCCAATGGCCATAGCGGGGTATTTTAATTGAACGTCCGAAGGCTCCCCATCAAGTTCAATTTCAACTGGTTCCAACTTCTGGCTACCAGATATGGCACTGTCACTGACACCTAGCGGTGAACTTTAGAACTTGATAGAGCGTTTCTAACCAAATAACCTACACATTTAGCTACACACTACCAATTGTAGTGGCCATAAATCGATGACATGGGCCGCCGGTTTTACTTTCCCTCCGAAGGAAGGCATACTGAAGGATTTCAATGCTCTTAAAAATCAGACGACTTCGACCGGGTTTGAACCCGCGATTTTGGGCGTAGCATCTCAGCATGCTACCGACTACGGCCATGCTATAAGACGGCGTAAGACCACGAGGTCAACGGTCACGTAAAATTACCAGCTTCATTTACAAGTGAAAATAAAACGTGCGCAAATTGAAATACCGTACAGGTGAGCAGCATATGGATGTATTACTGTACATGGCGCGGAATGTCCTGGTACTGTTAATTGTTCCCGGGAGTCTGCCGCGTTCCCTTGACGCGCGCGATCCATCAGCTGACTTAACAACTACTCCTTGATTACCGCAACTTGGCTGGCTTAATGATGATGAATTCGCGGTATCCTCACTACAAGCTTGGCTAGATTGCGTACTATTAGTCTGGCCAATCGTTATTGATACGTTCAGTGAATCATGACTCTTTGTCCTCACGGTCCTACAGTAAACAAAGCTATTGCTTCATTTAGGAAATTGAACATCGTGACCATCAGTCCAGTATACTTGAATGAGTGCATAATTTGTTTGATAGCTTTTGTAGTGTCACGCACAGACGTGGCATTAATTAACGGTGTACTACATTACAACCAACCATCTTAACGAAAAATGAAAATTTTTGAAGACTGAAAGTGTTCTTGGTAATGGAATGTCTCATTACCTGGGATTAAAAGTTTTGTTTCCTAAGTAAGATTAATCCAGCATACGAAAAGTTTTCTACTAAAGCGGCAAGCCCACAAAGTCATCCTATATATTAAAAGGGGCACGAGGCGAAACGATTCTCGTGAGAAGAACGTATTCCCACGATTCATGGAAACCTTGAGTAAAGCAGAGTTTTGGGGCGGACCTTGCACACAATAGCTCTCATGAGGATGGATAGTTTTTCACCATGTACAATAAATAAAAATATACTCTGAGGAATTCGTATTCACCAATAAAAGTTTAAATGCGAAAACATATTTACGTATAGGGGTTGGTACATTTTAAAAAATAAATTCGCATCTGTCTCTTGAGGCATTCAGAATACAGTTTTTTCGTGTATTTCATGATATGATCTGATTCCTTGTGAAACTAATAATTCTAGAAATGATAATGATGATGATAATTATTTTTTTGAGGGGCCTAATATCTAGGTTATCGGCCCTTAATGATATGATGATAGTGGAAGAAATGCTAATGAGATGAAAACTATCTACTTCAACTATTGACTTACATCTATCATATAGTACTGTAGAAGAAGAGTTGAACAAACCAGGAATAAGGGAATTAAAAGAAAGGGATATAAATGTTCTCAACCTTCGAATAATGAGGGATTTGGAAAGAAGTAGAGCCAGGAAAGGCAACTCCAGAGTCACTGGAAAAAGAGGAAAAACCGTACCCAACTCAGAAATCCCTCGGGATAGCCAACTCCCGAACTCACCTAGAGGGTGTAGCACTATAAGTGGTGGGGCTACACATACTCTGCCTCCTTGATGGGCTTTAGCAGAATGTAGGAGATATCACGAAAATATAAACAAGAGGCCTGACCCCTAGAAGAATGAGGGTATCTGGAGGATGAGACAAGTGCCAATTAAAGCGGGAAAGTGAAAGACACCCTAGGCCTAGGATACCCTAATATAGTCGGGTTCAGAAGAGAACAAGAGTTGACCAAAGGAGGTCGATATGAAAGATGAAGGAGATGAGCTCGGCACAAATAACTGGAAGCAATACCGTACTCAACCCACGTCCCAATAGTCGTGAGTCCCTGGGGGATAATTTTAGAAAAGTATGGGGGACTCGGAGACATTGGTGGCCTGCGCTGTGGTGAAACGACTCTATCAAATATACAATGAATGTCACTCGAAGATTTAAGCGAGTTCGTGGAAAATAAAAATATCTGTGACGCAATTTAGTTTTTTAGTGTAAAGAGATAGGGCCAGCACACGAGTGGGTGTAGGCCGTCCTTGAAATGGATATATGTAGTTTCCACAAGTTTAACCACAGGCAATATTGTGGTCGGGTACCTTCTAATTGGCCACGACCGCTTCCTACCATCTTCTTGCCTAGTTACATTCATCTTAATTCATTTTCAGATCTTATTAACCCCTCTGATGAGTTTGGTGTCATGTAGGACATCTGGCTTCTAAAACAATTCCCTACATCCTCAAACTCGCAGAAGCAAGATTAATAACACATGTTATGAATTTATTCCAAAACCAACAGCATGCATAGCTGGAGGTCGCGGGTTCGAGTCCCACCTGGGTCGGTCATTTAAATTTCTACCTTCTATCTAAATGGCGTGTAGGTCAACTATTTGTAAAATGCGCAACCTATTAGGCCTACCTGAATGTCTTCATTCGCCACACATACTTACTTTTAGGCACATAAACGATATCAGTAATTTAGGCAGAGTTGCTGTTATTGCAGTGTTTTCCGCTAAATAAAATAATAATAATAATAATAATAATAATAATAATAATAATAATAATAATAATAATAATAATAATAATAATAATAATAATAGTCTGGGGAAATCAACACGGCTATCCAACCAAATTTTTGCTTAGATTGGGATAAGAAGTGAAGATATTCTGAAGCGTGGCCCACTTAGGGAAAAACTTCAAGAACATCGGAGTTTTCAACCTAAGCCGAAACTAAAACCCGTGAAGGCGTGGACGACGGAGAGAAAGGTGCAACAACGATTGCGAATGAAAGAGTACTGGGCCAACATTAAAATGCAGAAAAAACAGTTGATATGACGTGGTCCATAGTTGGCCGTAACGAAGGAAGAAGAAGAAGAAGGATAGTCTGAGTTACACAGGTCCAAATTGATCTCAGAAGTGCCAATATCACACCAACATACGTCGACGATAGAATGACATTCAGACATAAGATCCACAGTTGGTTGGTTGGTTCTTAAGTTTAGGGACTGCGACAACGCGGTCATGTAGCCCCGTGTACTTTGGGTGTGTGTAGAATCTGTCTGATAACAGGTGTTAGTTGTGATGACGGTATTAGTGTGTGTGTTATCTGTTTTTTAATTTAAGTACTGCAACTTAGAATTTTTCAAATAGTTCCTACTTTTGCCGCCAAGCGCCACCGTCAACGACTACTAGGCAAAGTTCAGAACTTAGCTACTAGACGCCACCACAGTCGGCTCTTGGCAACGAACGTAGAAACCTAAGAGCGTTGTTTACATTCTTAACCTATCCAATTTAGCTTCACACAGGTGTAATTAGTGAAGGTTCTTTAACATGCCATAAATCTATGACATGGGACCGCCGGCTTTACTTCCCCTCCAAAGCAAGGCATACTGAGGGATTTTTAACGCTCTTAAAAAATCCGATGGCTTCGGCCGGGTTTGAACCCGCTATCTTGGGCATAGAAGCTCAGCATGCTACCGACTACGCCACCGAAGCCGCCGATTCACAGTTGGGAAGTTACACCTGAAGATCGGGGAAAGTATGGACGGAGGAATGTCGAACTCGTCATAGCGAAACGATGAGGGAGTTTTGGAAGAACATAAAAAATAGCAGATTATAATTTGTTTTATGTGATACTATGGGTCTAAACAGCTTAAAAAATAAATATATAAATAAATAAATAAATAAACACATAAATAAATAATCACAATAATAATAATAATTTGTTGCTTATTTTAGGGGATGCGAAATCGCAGTCATTTAATCCCGTGTATTTTGTGTGGGTAAAATTTATGTGATAACCTGTGTTATTTTGATTACTGCACTAGTGTGTGTATTTGTAATTCAGGTGAGGATCGGGAAGGAGACCTACGTGGCCATAAGTTAGAAACAAACCCAGCATTTTCCTGGAGTAGAAGTGGGGAAACCACGTAAAACCACTTCCAAAATGGCTGAGGTAGTAATCGAACCCTCCTCTACTAATTTTTGCCTCACGAAGCTGAGTGTAGTCCGTTATAGCCCTCTAACCAGAATTAAAATAGCTTGGCAGAGTCGGGAATCGAAACCGCACCTCCAGGGTGACAGTCAAGAACGCAAGCCGCTACACCACCAGACGGTCAATAATAATAATAATAATAATAATAATAATAATAATGTTACGGATTTTATTCGTTTCTAACTACTGTGGCTCGAAGCGACGTCAGGGCGCCGAAATTTTGTCGTGAACGGGGTCATTAATGTGCCAGTAAATCTACTGACAAGACGTCCCCGCATTTTAGTGCCCTAAAATGCCAAGTGACTGTGCTGGGATTAAATCCCATGACCTTGGATACAGCAGGTGAGAACGTTAATTTTCAACCACGCTGCCAACCTATTCCGCTGGAAAGCAAATCTGAATAAAATATCACTAGAATAAGTTTTATCTGGATTCAAATTTATATTCAATAGCAGACAATTCAGTATAGTCTAACTTAAGCCCAAATCTCGGCCTTTATGCAATTTGACTTTTATGTCATTTATAAATCTGGAAATCAACAGTTTATACGAGATTTTCGATATCATTACCACAATTCAATCAGGAAGATCAAAATCTATTAAATTCAATCACTGACAAAACAATGCCATAATCACGGAGTCGATCTTGTTTTACTGATGTCCATGGAATGGGACATAAAACATGCTTGCTTTTGACTGCAAGTTAAATTTCTTATTCTAAGTAAAATGAACTAAACAAAATGACAGGTTTCTTTAATGATCTCAAAATGATCAGAAATGTACTTGAATTTCCTTTATACCTCTGCTTTAACTTCGTCCTGTAGCCATTTTAAAGCAACTGGTACTGCCTCATGAATGAGAATCTTGTACTGCTGTAATAAGACTTTGTCGTGAGGAGAATATCGTTATGCCCATAACTCATAGTTTTAACAAGTGAACTTGTGCTGGTTACGGATTCCTTGTATCAATTACGCTTTACCTCTAATATTGTATCAATATTTTTCAACTATATGGGACGGTACAGGAAAACGAAAACATCATTAAAATAGAAGGTTATGTGTTAAGGGAAAATACTCACTAAACATTCTCACACCTTTCTCTATTTCTGTACAAATTTTCATCCAAATAAACCCAGTGATTTTTGAGATATTTAGATTTTAGTAAGAATGTTTTTGAAGTGAATGTGTAAGAATAAAAAGCCAGAAAAATATAGTTAATAATTACTGTTGTAAGGGTAAGAACAGCGGGGTCATCAGCCCGTACCTGGAAAAAGTATGTTGAACTTTTGTTCCTAAAACTACTGAAGATTTTTTTAAAATTGAAAAACGATGTATTTTATAATCTAACTGAACAATTTACTTAAAAATTGTTTGAACTCTTTAGGTGTATACTATTCTCAAAGAAGAATCACGAGCTGGGCTTTGTGTAGAAATTCATGGAATGTGATTAAGTGACTAATTATGTATGTAAATACAGGGTGTTTCAAAAAGAATATACGTATTTCGTATGAAAATATTTATTAAACTTTAAGACATACGAATATGAAACTTTACACACATATTTAGGAACCTCTCAAGTTTTGATTACAGATGTCCAATATGTCCTCCATCAGCGACACGAACAATATCACACCGATATTGAAATATCTCCCATACTCGGGCAAGCATATCCTTCGTCACTGAGGTGGCAGTACGGATCCCGTTCTTCAACTCTTCCAGGTTCTGTGAGAGTGGTGGTATATAAACGTTGTCTTTAACGAAAACCCACAGGAAAAAGTTACAGGGTGTCAAATCCGATGACCGTGGAGCCCAGCTGAGACATGCTACGTCGTCAGCTCCTTGACGACCAATCCAACGGTTCGGTCGAGTTTCATTCAGATATTCACGCACTTGGCGACTCCAGTGAGGGGGTGCCCCGTATTGTTGAAAAATGAAGTTGTGTTCGTGCAGCCTCGGATCAACCAGTTTTGTAACATAGCGAGATACTGCTGACCGTTAACCGTGTTCCATCAAAGAAGAATGGGCCGTAAACAGCTGATCGGGTTATCGCACAAAACACAGTGACTTTGGGCGAATCTCGTACATGTTCAATGTTGGCATGTGGGTTCTGTAGGCCCCAAATTAGAACATTGTGTTTGTTTACCTGACCACTAACATCACTGAACACTATGTGTTTTGCGAAAGTGTTATCATTGTCAATAGCATCATGAATCTTGTTACAAAATGCAACACGTTTGCGTTTGTCATAAGGACTTCTTGTAACAGCTGTAACTTTCGCGGCTTCATAACCGACCGACGTCTCAAAACACGCCAATTGTTGTTGTAGGCAGTCGTAAATCCCGACTGGCACGACAAGTTTATTTCCAAGGACTATGTTGGAAAGAAGTTTGAATTCGTGCAACATTTTCTTCAGAAACACGAGGGCGGCCAGGACTCTTCTCTTTACATACACATCATGTATCTACAAACTATCGATACCATCTGCGAATGTTCCACCCATTCGGAGGATCAATTTGGTACCTCAACCTGAAACGTCTTTGCACTGTAATCACGGAATTGCACTTCGCAAACTCGAGAACACAAACTGATTTCTGCTGAGGAGTAGCCATTTTAAACATATGACGGTTACCAAGCAAAACAGAAACAACTGACATCTAGAGGCTATTAATATAAACTAGACTATGTATTCGTTTTTCCAATAGCCGAGCCGAGGCGCAGCGATTGATAGTCTGGACAAAATAATACTTTGTAATACGTATATTCTTTTTGAAACACCCTGTACTTTTGAAGTGGAATCCCATTACCCCAATTTAATTGTGGATTTATTCGTGTTGACCGACTGAAAGTTATTTTTCAATTGTCAATAAGGCCACACAGAAAAAAGGCTTCAGTGCTTTCTGAAAAATAAATTTGTCAAACTTGGAAATAGGATTTTTAATGCCTACCAAATTCACGTTTGAGTTTAATTCTTCAATCTTAAATTATATCAATGGTAGCTACGTTTCTACTTCTGCATTCGATCTCGGATTTGATTGATGGGGATCACTGTGGCATAAGCATACAATGAGTACCGTCCTTGGTTGGCGCACCACGGTTTGATATTCATTGTTGCAGAGAATAGAATTGTGGCCAGTTAAAGAATAGGAAGCTCAGCATGTAACTCAGGCCACACCCCAAGCATAGCGTTACTTGTAAATGAACCATATTAGAGTGTTAAGCGGCGTAATACTATTCCTGTCAAGAGGGGATGCCACTCACGTAGTGTCTGCCACGCCCTCCAAGATCGTTCACACAGATTGAGAGGAATTTATTTTCCACGACAGTGACCTCAGTGTCCATGCTGTAACCCAACAGTCGGATACCTTGAGGCCCACTTAATAAAGGAATTTAGGCTACACCTTGTTTTGATAGCATGAATTTAATCACAAATGCCCACCTCGATTAGGATGGAGTTATACATATTCAGTGACAGACAAATTCCACACACCCATGTACACGGGGCTACATGACCACGATGTCGAAAAGCAATTAACAACAAAATACTTTGCTGTGGCAAAGAATTCCTTCAGCTTATCTCCTTCCTATAGAGGTAACAAAAGATAATGATAGTTTCTATCAAGGCAAAGTATTTGAAGTGTGTTTCGTGAATATCATACCACACGCCTGCACGCTGCGAGTCTCCAGAGTCGACTGAACACATGTAATCGTACACCATTTCGTAAGTGCTATAGTGCTGCACACAACGGGTGGAGACGGGAAGCTCACTATAATAAGAACATTTTTATCTTTCAACTACAATGAAATTTTAAAATAAAGAAAACAGTAACAGAAACCCTTCTAGGTAATACTAGTATATCAAAGATGGTTGGTTGGTTGGTTTGTTCTTAAGTTTAGGGACTGCGACAACGCGGTCATGTAGCCCCGTGTACTTGGGTGTGTGTAGAATCTGTCTGATAACCGGTGTTAATTGTGATGACTGTATTAGTGTGTGTATCTGTTTTAATTCAAGTAAGGACTGCAGACGATCAATTTTCAAGTAGTTCCTACTTTTGCCGCCAAACGCCACCGTCAACGACTACTAGTTCAAAACTTAGCTACCAGACGTCACTGCAGTCGGCTCTTGGCAACGAACGTAGGAACCTAAGTGCGATGTTTACATTATTAACCTATACAATTCAGCTTCACACAGGTGTAATTAGTGGAAGGTTCTTTAACATGCCATAAAACTATGACAAGGGACCGCCGGCTTTACTTCCCCTCCGAAGGAAGGCATACTGAGGGATTATTAACGCTCTTAAAAAATCCGACGACTTCGGCCGGATTTGAACCCGCGATCTTGGGCATAGAAGCTCAGCATGCCACCGACTACGCCACCGAAGCCGCCTATATCAAAGATGATGTACCTTCTGAAGTTGCGGGTTTCTATGCCTCTGTCCTGAATGGCCATCATAAATCCTTCTGTTTCGTAATGTAGGACACCTTTAGTTAACTAGGTGTTACTTACTAGTTTGTCAGTTTCTGGATAATTGAGTATATGATAGTGTTTGCTGTTAATCTGCCTGTTCTGCCATTCATGGGGCATTATTATTATTATTATTATTATTATTATTATTATTTTCTTTTCCTTTTCGCATCGTTATGCCCATCTAAGGAGCGCGAGAGAACTTATTTAGCAAATGATGTTGATCTTTTTTCCTCCCAAATCTCTTTATGTGAGCACTGAAGAGTTTCTTCCGTTCTTCAGTCCATGTTTTTTCTCCGCAAAATGACAGTTGTTGACAACTGTTCTGAATTTGAACCTGTCTTGTATTATTTTCTCCACGATGCGAACTTCCTGAAGATCTTCCTCTATTTCCCTAAGCCAGTAGGTCTTGACTTTCATTGAGAGAGCAAGGTTAAGAATCCTCTTCGTCAGTCTGGCATCGGTCATGCGAAGAATGTGGCCATAGAACTTTCATCGCATCTTCCTGAATGTGTCGGTGATCCTTTCAGAGTGATGATATAGCTCCTGAGACTTACGTTTCATCCAGATTCCCTCTACGCAGACTGGACCAAAGATTTTCCTCAATATTTTCCTCTCTTGCTTCTCTATGTCTTTAATAAGAGATCTGCCTCCAATGAGCAAGTTTTCCGAGGCGTTTAATGCTTCAGGTTTGATGACTGTGTTATAATGTCGTAATTTAGCATTCCGGGATATTGTTTTTCATTTTGTTATATCTGTTCCAGCTAATTCTATAGGCCTTCTGTTATTTGAAATTCCCTCTTCATTTGCTTCACGGTTCAATCCGTATTGCTGAATTACTTCTCCTAAATACTTAAATTTATTTACTTGATCAATTTTGCCGAATTTAATCTTCAGAGATTGCCCATCTAGATAACGAGAGGATCCTTCTAAGTATTGAATATTTGCATATGATATTTGGATCCCAGTCTTAGCTGCAATTTTGTGAAGTTTCTCAAAAGCTTGAACTGCCTCTAGTCTATTGTTAGAAAGAACAGCCAGAACATCTGCGAAAGCCAAACACAGCAGATGATTTCTGTTTTTGAGTAGTCGGCCAATAGTTATTCGTTTTGTTTCATTTTCCCATGTCCTGATGATTGAATAATAACGGAGATAGTCCGTCTCCTTGTCGAAGGCCTGTGTTAATAGCAAAAGGATTAGAAAGTTCACCTTGAAATTTAGCTTTTGAAGTTATTATTTACTCCCATTATTTTGCTGTAGTGACTGAAAATCCCGAAGTTAATGTATGCTCCATGAATATTATTCTATAGACCTATTAAATGCACGGAATTGACTATACTGTGTTGCTTGCCTGAACGTTCGGGCTCAGCTAAAATACATGCCTGCATCTATAGCCGTGCGTGCAATATTAAACTGGAGAGAGAATCGTTCGTGCCTTCTCATAAGAACCACTAGAGAAAATAAACAGACAGTCAGTCTGAAAGACTGGACTTTATATCATTTTAAATGCTACAAATGCTGAAAAATGCCAGAAAGGCTGGAGACTCTTGACATGTTAGATGATCAAGAAACAATCAGAACGCTAGAAAGTTATAAGTCATGAGGGGAGCTGGAGCGCGCCGTGAAAGGAGGGAGCTGGCCTGATGATGTCACGTTCGCTGTGTCGTTGCCGTCTCGTAATTCCAGAGCTCATCAGTGAACTCAGTACACATGCACCAAGCGGTACTATGACGTCAGACACCTCAGTGCATTCTCGATACATTTCGTGACGTCGCTCGTAACATAACGACTAAATCATTTAAAATGATAAAACAATAGTAACACAATTTGTTCCAGTGTTAGAAGAGATTGGTAACGCATAAATAGCCAGGAGGTTTATTTTTCGGAGTATATTTAATCTTATTCTACATCGCGATACAGAGAAGGATTGATGCTGTTTTATGAGGTGATTGTATTACTTTGTCCGGATGCGTACGACTCGTCTTGATATGTTTCTCTTTGCAGATGGATATAGCTACGATTAGCAATTCTGCACGGCATTTACTCGCGATGCGTCTTCCCGATACAGTTTCACACGTATTAAGAAGCTCACATGTAACGTGTCAACTTGTGTTGCCTAGCAACCACACAGATGAGGACCGCTCTTGTACGGGCTGATGGTGTAATTACCGGGACACTCAGTGGCTTAACAAAGTTGGTCAGACCACCGCAATTCAATCAAGGCGTCACCGACTTCCTGCGAAAACTCTGTTACTTCTGCTTTATCGTAAATCCAATTATGACGCTCACGTAGTTGTTAACTGTGTCCCTACTGTAGAGGGACTTCCTTGGCAATGTTTTGTAATTTTTACAGCAGGTAAAATGTCAAATGTTAGACAATGTGAAACAATGTTATCATGATTATAACCCCACCATTCCATATTTAGTTGTTGTTGTTTTTGATTATTTAGGGGCTTTGCGACATCGTGGTAATGTAGCCCCATGTACTTGGGTGTGTGTAGAAGTTGTTTGATAACCTGTGTCGCTGCGATGTCTCTACTAGTGTGTGCATTTGTAATCGAGGTAGGATTGTATAGGAAGCGGCCGTGGCCTTACGTTAGGTACCATCCTGACATTTAAGTTTCGAGAACACAGTTTGTTGCATTAATCAACATGTCCATATCATTCTATTCCAAAACCTAACATGTCCAAAGTATTTTCTTTGTTTTATATGTAGTCAACAGGTTGCTGAAACGTTCACATATAATTCCTAATAAGTATTCCAATTTTAGGAAATATTTTAAAATTCATAACTTGAAAAGGAAACGTTCTGGACATTTTTTTTTGTAATTTTCTCGAATTTTAACTTCCTGGGCATGTTAACTTTTGGATCTTATCAACTCATCTATAGACACACGCGCACACACTTCTTACACGGGACTGATAAAAGCGTAATCCTGAGACATCATCAGCGTACACAATACAAATCCATGCTGATGGATTACCACTATCCCCTATGCTTTCTGGTCGGTTATGCAGTAGAATGACATTAATGTCTATGTTTGAGGAAGACAAGCATTCATAATTCTTCTTTCATAATGCCATGTCATTCGTGTTCATCAAACTGCACTCAAAGGATGGAATGTGGCTTCATGACCGCGCAGATAGCTTGAATAAGACGGACACGGTGTACAGGCATCTCGCGAACAGATTCATACACAGAGCAGACATGCAGAAATGAGAAACTATACTATCAAGTGTTAAGTTTTTTTAAATTTTATTTAGTCAATTTACCCTCTAGGTTGGTGGTTCCCACGGACTCAGCGAGGGAACTCACCACTACCGCCTCTATGGGCAGTGTCCTGGAGCTTGGAACATCTGGTCGGGATGGATACAACTGGGGAGGTGTGATCAGCACTTCGCCCAGGCGGCCTCACCTGCAAAGTGAACAGGGGCCTCATGAGGGATGGGAAGGGATGGAATATTGGGATGGATAGGCTAGGAAGAGGGAAGGAGGTGGCCGTGGCCTTACAGTAGGTACCATCCCGGCAATTGCCCGAAGACGAAGTGGGAAACCACGGAAAACCACTTCGAGGATGGCTGAGGTGGGAATCGAACCCCCTCTACTCATTTGGACCACCCGAGGCTGAGTAGACCCCGTTCCAGTCCTCATACCACTTTCCAAATTTCGTGGCAGAGCCGGGAATCGAACCCAGGACCTCCGGGGCGGCAGCTAAGCATGCTTACCGCTACGCTACGGAGGCGACAGTGTTAAGAAATGTATATATGAATTGTAGTCTATGGCCATAGCAGGGCATTTTTAGTTTAATGCCCAAGGGCTCCCAGCAAGTTCAATTTCAAGTAGTTTAAACTTTGGATACCAGATGCCACTGTCATTGACACCTAGCGGCGAACGTGCGAACTTGATAGAGCGTTTCTAACCAGCCAAACATAACCTACAAATTTGGCTACACACTACCAATTGTAGTGGTAGGTTCTTTCACATGCCATAAATCTATAACATGTCCCACCGGCTTTAACTCCCCTCCGAAGGAAGGCATACTGAAAGATTTTAACGCTATTAAAAACCCGACGACTTCGACCGGGTTTGAACCCACGAACTTGGGCATTGCAGTTCAGCATGCTACTGACTACGCCACCAAAGCCATTAGTGTTAATAGTGAAACTCTGAAAGAAAAAAAATGTTAATAAAGAATCTCTAAAAATGGTTTCGAAATTTTCAGGAGATGGTTATTCCAAGTAATAGATAATTCTTCGCTTAATCGAAGTTCACTTGTAGTAGGGAGGTTTTCCACTTCCACCCTACCAACAACACGCAGCCACCAATCAAATTATTGATCGCGATCAAGGTAGCTTATTTCCGGAGATGCAAGTATGTGTCATTTCCATTCATGTTCTGCCTTTAAAGGACACCATTTTGGAATGTGAACTTTTTAATAATGAGTTCACGGTTTATAGTAGTAGTACTGTGTGTGTGTGAGTGTGTAGGCTATGTATGTAATATAACTCTGATAACCTGCGTTATTATATTGGCTGTATTAATTGTTGCTGATTCGTTAGGGGCTTAGCTACATCGTGGTCATGTAACCCCGTGTACTTGGGCGTGTGTTGAATTTGTCTGAAAACCTGTGTTACTGTGATAGCTAATTTGTGTACTTAAAATTGAGGTAGTAATTGGGAAGAAAGCGGCGGTGGCCTTAAGTTCGGTACCATCCCGGCATTTGCATGGAGCAGAAGTGAGAAACCATGCCGGCTCCGTGGTGTTGGGGTTACGCGCCTGCCTCTCACCTGGAGGCCCCGGGTTCCATTCCTGGGTCCGTCAGGGATTTTAGAAACTGACGTGAGGCCTTGAATGGGGTGCACTTAGACTCGTGAGTACAATTGAGTAACTGTCTGACAGTGAACCAGCGCCCCAATTACGAAAACCAAGATTAACGGCCGAGGGGACCCGATGCGCTTACCACGCATCACCCCAATATCTGCAGGCCAAATGGCAGAGTAGCGGTCGCTTGGTAGGCCTAGGCCCTATATGGGCAAACCCGCCTTCTTAGTTTTATCTCACGAGACTGAGTGTACCCTGTTCCTTCTCTCAGATCAGAATAAATTAAAATTCTTGTCAGAGCCGGGAATCGAACCCAGGTGACATCCAAGAATGATAGCCACTATGTAACGAGGCGGACGGGGGCTAAATGACCTCGACGAAGCTCCTGAAATGAAACGAAGAAAAAGAGATTCGAACCTTTGCTCTCTGGACTTGCTGAGGCTGCTCATCATGGCGTGGTAATTATGGATATGTCTGGTCTTGAACTCACTCATATCTGGTCTCTGATCATGCTGGCTGGCTGGCTGCCTACGAGTTAGCAGGCTGCTATTACAACCACAACTGTTTGGCTGAAGGTCCATCCCACATATTAAGAGTACTTTGGAAACCACCAGGTGCTCCAACAATAAAGGAAGGCTTGGCTGTCGCTACAACATTGTGGAAGCTTTCTTTACAATGAGGGTTGTTGATATTTATCATTCTTCAGTAAGCATTTTAAGACGAACGTACGCCCCACGTAAATGGCGAAGCACAGTAATTTGCTGAAGGTGTGGTCATGCCATTGGTAAAAGAGTTGTCACTCCTATTTACCCAGTGCGACTCCGGGCTAAATGGCTCTTTATAGCGATTCTGCCCGAGGAGATGACAGTGAACGATGAGCATTCTCAGCGCACCTCTATAGCCTGCCCGATGTTCTGTTCTATTAATGAGGTACACTGACTTTCAGCCAGAGGGCAAGAAATGACAGGTATCATCAGTTACAATTAGTGTGTGCCTCAACAAACTGTAGCTACAGTCTGTGTCTAATTTAACATTCGGTAGAATCTGTTACCGACTGCGGTAGCTACGTGTGCTACGGCGCAAGACTGCCTGAGACTTATTAGACGGGTGGGTTTGGACCTCACCGTCAGCCGTCCTTCGAGTGAATTCCCATTTACAATGTCAGGCAAATGCCGGAACGGTCGTATTATTTATTTATTTATTTATTTATTTATTTATGTCTTCGGTAGTGGCAAAGTTAGGCCTTATGGTCCTCTCTTAACACCTAACCACGCAATATATGGTACATATAGAACAATTTCTTGAAATACAATAATTGCAAGTTCATGATTATAATAATAATCTTCTTGTTTCGTTTCGGCCAACTAAGGGCCACATCATTTCAACTGTTTCCTTTTAGCTTTGAAATTATCCCAGTAGTCCTTCATTCGTAGACGGTGTTGTTCCTTTCTCTCTTTTGTCCACGACTTTTCAGCTTTCAGCGACAGCTTAGGTTTGAAACTCCGATGTTCGAAGAGTTTTCTCTTTAGCGTAGTCTATTATTATTATTAGTATTAGTATTATTATTTCGTTTCGGCCAACTGAGGACCACGTCATTTCAACAGTTTACTTTTAGCTTTAAAATTAGCCCAGTATTCCTTCATTCGTAGACGGTGTTGTTCTCTCTTTGGTCCACACCTTTCCAGTTTTCAGCGTCAACTTAAGTTGGAAACGAAGAGTTTTCTCTTAATCTGGTCACGCTCCTGGATATCTTCACATGAGATCCCAATCTCGTGCAGATCTTTCTGTATCTCACTGAACCAGGCTCCCTTTCACTTTTTCTCTTGGAGAAAAGTGAAAATGCGAAGTTAATCGTATTCACTATTCTTATTCTAATTATTGATTATAATAACGAGGAAATAAATTATGTTAGTACTAATATTAAAGAATAAGGCACATGAATATTATTAGTCTATTATTACTATTATCACTAATATCACAATATTATAAACCTTTCTACAAAATACTTTCCTAGCGCATTTATACGTCTCACCATCCACGGCCACTTCCTTCCTTCCATCCATCGTAATCCTTACTCAATTTCATTCATTTTCGTCCATTCCATATCGTATTAACGCCTTAAATGGTACGGGGTTGGAAAGGAAATGAAGACCCCATGGAAAGAATAAGTCCATTTTTTCCGGAAATGAGTTTATGGCGCATTCTGGTGGCCAGCTATAGTCATTAATTAATTAATGAATTAATTACTTAATTAATTAATTTCAAATAAAGCGGAATGTCAATGAGATACAGAGGTTCCTATTTTTAGTGGAAATGGAAAGAACGTCCCATATCCTCTCACTTTTTTCATAATTTAACTTTACATGTTATTTGTTTTACAAGTACTTCGTTTATAAGAAATACATTTGGCAAAAATAACTACATTGCTTACACTCAATTGGGGTGTTAATCTATATATTTAAAACACTAAGCTGTTTTTTGTACACACGAGATTGTGAAAACGACTTAACCGATTGGCTTCGTAAGACATTCTAACGAAAGCTCTTGGCATGCAGATTTGCAGAGTTTCTTTAAAAGGAAAATATATGTTACGGTATATTTTTAAATGATTAAAGAAATATGTAATATTTGTCACTCCCGCGCATGCGCACAATGGCCTTTCTCAACAAGGAAAATGGCGATTCCGGTCGCGTCTAACTGAGATCTTTGTTCATGAGAATTAAAAAGGATCTCCAATAATGTTAGTTATGTTATTACAATGTGCATTGAAATAGAATTATATTAAATAAACCACGAATTGAAAGACATAAACTGCAGGTTGAGTGTGTATACTGGTTAGATACCTTAATACTGGAGTGAAACATAGTTGTCTGAATGGCTAAGGGGATAAGGTTACTGGCCTGAAATTTGTATTATGCATGATCGAGAGGGTTCGATTCCCACCTCGGATATGTTTTTTTATTTTCATTTTCTTCCTTCCTACGATTGGTATTGCATTGTAGAAAGCTCTTGGCATGCAGATTTGCAGAGTTTCTTTAAAAGGAAAATATATGTTACGGTATATTTTTAAATGATTAAAGAAATATGTAATATTTGACACTCTCGCGCATGCGCACAATGGCCTTTCTCAACAAGGAAAATGGCGATTCCGGTCGCGTCTAACTGAGATCTTTGTTTATGAGAATTAAAAAGGGTCTCCAATAATGTTAGTTATGTTTTTACAATATGCATTGAAATAGAATTATATTAAATAAACCATGAATTGAAGGACATAAAGTGCAGGTTGAGTGTGTATACTGGTTAGATAACTTAATACTGCAGTGTCACATAGTTGTCTGGTTGGCCGAGGGGATAAGGTTACTGGCCAGAAATTTGTATTATGCATGATCGAGAGGGTTCGATCCCACTTCGGATATGTTTTTTTATTTTCGTTTTCTTCCTTCCTACGATTGGTATTGCATTGTAGAAACATATTTCACTTTTATCATTCCCGTCAAGTAACGAATTCTCTGTTCCCATCGAGAGGGTTCGATTCCCACCTCGGTTATGTTTTTTTATTTTCGTTTTCTTCCTTCCTACGATTGGTATTACATTGTAGAAACATATTTCACTTTTATCATTCCCGTAAAGTAACGAATTCTCTGTTGCCATCCTTTGCATGGTCGAGAGGGTTCGATTCCCACCTCGGATACGTTTATTTATTTTCATTTTCTTCCTTCCTACGATTGGTATTACATTGTAGAGATATATTTCACTTTTTCATTCCCGTAAAGTAACGAATTCTCTGTTGCCATCCTTTGCATGGTCGAGAGGGTTCGATTCCCACCTCGGATATGTTTTTTTTTTGTTTTCTTCCTTCCTACGATTGGTATTAGAGTGTAGAAACATATTTCACTTTTATCATTCCTGTAAAGTAACGAATTCTCTGTTGCCATATATATTTAAAACACTAATGTATTTTTTGTACACACGAGATTTTGAAAACGACTTAACCGATTGGCTTCGTATGGCATTCTAACGAAAGCTCTTGGCATGCAGATTTGCAGTGTGTCTTTAAAAGGAAAATATATGTTACGGTATATTTTTATATGTTTAAGGAAAAAGGTATTATATGTGGCAATTGCGCGTTGCCACAATTGCGTTTCTTCCTGAGAGAAATGGCGGATAAAAGATCCACCGTATCGTAGTGTGATCTTTGTTTATGAGAATTGAAAAGGGAAATATCGCTTATGTTGTATCCCGATATATACTGGAATAGAATCATGAAATAAGGGAAATATTGATGAACTGTAACTGGCAGTTGAGTGCGTTTGTTGTTTACGTCACTTAATATTGCACTCTAATTTCGTTGTCTGGGTGGCTCAGCGGCTAACATTGTGGACAACGAAATTGATTATGCATCGTCGAAGGAGTTTGATTCCCACCTCAGACATGTAATTCTATTTCCCAATTATTCTATCTTGCAATTGGTATTACATTGTCTAAACATATGTTACGTTTATTATTCCCGTAAGGTAAGAAATTCTCCATGATTTACGTTGCCAGATACTTTTAAATTGAAAATGAAAATCGGCACAATCGCTTCGCCTTGAGAGAAAATTGTCGAACATAATTCATTTGATGGACTCAGACATCGTGGTCACTCAGCCCTGTCTACTTTGGTGTGTGAGTGTAAACCTTTCTCTGATAACCTGTGTTAATGTGATGGCTGTATTGATGTGTGCAATTGTAATTAGTATGGGGAATAGGGAGTTGAGAATCATGAAATAAGGGAAATATTGATGAACTGTAACTGGCAGTTAAGTGCGTTTGTTGTTTACGTCTCTTAATATTGCACTCGAATTTCGTTGTCTGGGTGGCTCAGCGGCTAACATTGTGGACAACGAAATTGATTATGCATCGTCGAAGGAGTTTGATTCCCACCTCAGACATGTAATTCTATTTCCCAATTATTCTATCTTGCAATTGGTATTACATTGTCTAAACATATGTTAGGCTACGTTTATTATTCCCGTAAGGTAAGGAATTCTCCATGATTTACGTTCCCAGATACTTTTAAATTATTAAATAAATATCGGCACAATCGCTTCGCCTTGAGAGAAAATTGTCGAACATAATTCATTTGATGGACTCAGACATCGTGGTCACTCAGCCCCGTCTACTTTGGTGTGTGAGTGTAAACCTTTCTCTGATAACCTGTGTTAATGTGATGGCTGTATTGATGTGTGCATTTGTAATTAGTATGGGGAATGGAGAGTTGACGACTGAGGCTTTAAGTTAGGAACTATCCCGGTATTTGCCTGGAGTGGAAGTGGGAAACTACGGAAAACCACATCCAAGGTTGTTGAGATGGGAATCAAATTTTGCTCTTCTTAGGTTTGCCTCAAGAGTGCGCCCCGTTCCAGCCCTCAGACCAGAATTAAATTTCTTGGCAGAGCAGGGATCGAACCTGGAATCTGGGGCGATAGCTCAGAATGTAGCCTTAAGACTGGGCTTCCCTGTGTTAATACGATCTTTGAAAAACACTGAACATATAATTCTAAAACTCCCTCCATTACGGTGGCTGGCGAAGTGAGTCCATGCTCATTCCAGTAGTGGCGAAGTGATTCTATGCTCCCTTGCATAATTTACTGTCATGGAAATGCAAAGTATTGTACCTTCAACAGGTGATGGAAATTGATTATTTAGAGCAGTTTCATTCTGTTTATTTCAAAATGAAGTTCGTCATCCTGAGTTGCGTTTGCAAGCAAATTGCAAAAATTGCAAGGATTTTATTATTGGCGATCAGTCTCATCGCATTCTCATCAGCAACCAACTTGAGAATGGAAGTCTCTGAACTTAGTTGTATAAGTGAATATTGTTGTTTATTGATTATTTTTTTTAGAGTACATAACAATGAGTCTAACCACGCAGTTGATTTTGGCAATGGAAGTAAGTTATTATTTGCTATTTAATATTTGGCAGCTGCGTTGATGCAGGCCACTATAGTGTTATTTAATAAGCTATGACGTTAATTTGGGGAGAAATGCTGCTATAAATAAACCCATTTTACGAAATAGAACATTAGCCGCAAACAAGTGGGAAATCGGAGAAAAATACGAAGCCACTTTTAAACTCCAATATGAATACGGCATTTCAGATACAATTCCAGATACTATACCGTTACAGTGTAGGGTCCTTGACGAACAAATTTAAACATTGTTCTGCACTGTATTTCTCTTGAGAGAAATCTTCACTTGGTTACTTTGAGCTTTGCTGTTGTAATGTAAAATTAATCTGACTAAATATAAAACATTTGACATGCTGCAACAATTATTTTTCACTGGAGATGATATCTCAAGGAATTTCAGAGAGACTAATCGGCAGTACAATGCTATGTCCTTCGTTTCATTTGGTGCCAATGTTACTGTGCCACACCCATACGGTCCACATTGTTTTAAGATGTATGGAGGTGCACATCATCGCATTTCTTCGTTATATTCCAAAATTATATGTGACGGTTTGCGGCCAGTTTTATTAGACTCCTCAGAGTTCTTGAATTCATTGGAACTAAATGACTTGCCTCCACATATTCCAAACGCTTGAACCGTTATGCTGCTTAGAAATCTGAACGTTTCCCAAGGGCTCCTAAATGCAACCATATTGCTTGGATTTGGAAATAATAAGTGCAGTTAAAATTAGGCAGAGAGGTTGAATCCTTCTACTTGATTTAACAGCATCCGATAAAACACTATCATTTTGTTTTAAGAGGCAATATTTTCCAATTTATTTGGCATACTCTGTCACAATCAATGAAGCTCAAGGGAAAACTCTGGAACGTATAGGTCTCAATTTGCCTCATCAATTTTTCAGTCATGGCCAGCAGTATTTTGCAATGTTGAGAGTGCAATCTTTTGACGCCCTTATAGTTTCAATAGAGCCAAAAAATAATCGTACAAAGAATATACAGTAGGCCTACATAAGAAAATTCTTCAGTAAATATTTTTCTATTGACCGTCATTTTTGACGGGTTTCAACTAGTAAGTATTTATTTTTAGTGATGAAAGTTTAAATTTCCTCCCCTGAAAAATTTACAGAATGTGACTTAGCCCGTTCTTCCCGTGGAGTCTTCAAATATTAAAGAGAAGAGCCTAGCACAACTGCGTAGAAGTAATTCTAGACACACACAAGGTGTATCATGGCTAAAATACAGTAGAGCACACTGGGGGCACACTGTTTCAGAAGTCTTCAAAAACTCAGAGTAGGGTCTGTGGTGTACTGGTAGCACGCTTGCCTCTTACCAAGAGGTCCCGTGTTCGAATCCCGGCTACATCAGGGCTTTGGAATTGACGTGAGGGCTGAAAATCTGCCTGCTTGTTGTCGTGTATTCATTTAGTGCCTTTGCAATATCGAGTTTAGGTAGCCCCGTGTACTTGGGTGAGTTTGAGTAGAATCTGTCTGATAACCTGTAGTTGTAGTAGTGTGTGGCAAGCTTTTGGAAGGAAGCAGCCGTGACCTTCAGTTAGGATCCATCTCAGCATTTGCCTTGAGTAGAAGTAGGGAAACCACGGAAAACCACTTCTAGGATGGCTGAGGTGGGAATCGAAGCCGTCTCTTCTCCGTTTTTCCTCAAGAAGCTGCGTGAATCCCATTCCAGTCCTCAAACAAGAGCCGGGAAATCGAACCCGGACTTCCACAGTGACAGCGAAGATTGCTAGTCACTACGCCACAAGATTCACGAACTCAGTCTCGTGAAGGCAACTGAGTAGCTGTCTGACCCGAGATACTGCGATCCTGGTTTAGATAACAGCCTGGGGGATACGTAGTGCTGACCATGCGTCATCCCGCAATCTTCAGGCTATATGGCAGCGGTCTCTTGGTGGGCCAAGGCTCTCAACAGACTGTTGAGCTTGAGGACTTTTAAAACTTCATCAGAAAGTAAGTAAACTAGTTATGTGGAACCACGGGGCCGGTGTGACGATGATGTGATGATGTAAGGTAACTTAACGAACACGGTGTAGTCATCCCTGGAAACCACAGGAATTACGTTAAAGAAGTAATGCAGGGCGCTCCTCTACAATAGCCTATAAGAGAGTGGAACTCCTTTGAAACTAAGTAACGCTCCAGCGACCGTAACGACAGGCTTTTTTTTTTCTGACAGAGCCGGTACATTTGAGACGATGAAGTTCTCTGCTAGACCACCTCGTACAGAGTTTCTAGGGTGAGAATACCGTTGGCAATAAGATGTAAATTACTGAACGAAATACATTAATTGATTTTTTAAAATTTTCATGATAACACTTACGAGCTCAACACCGTCTTTACAGTACCGCCCTACATGACTTTCAAGACTTTCTTTCTTTCTTTCTTTCTTTCTTTCTTTCTTTCTTTCTTTCTTTCCTTTAAAAAAAATTGGCCATTATAACCCAGGTCCCCTTAGATACGAAGTTAGAACGTTACCGCTAGTTTTTACTTATTTAATTTCTTTACTATTAATTCTATTTGTTGATGTGTAACATCTTTCCACTCGGTATCTGGATATTTTTGTGGCACTCGGTAGCTGGACATTTTTGTGGGAGTGATTTTGGAAAAGGGAGGGAAGTGGATGGGACAGAAATGGATGGGATGGAAGTGCATGGGACGGAAACAATGAGCACGCGTGGTGGTGGAGATCGGTACAACGACGTACAGTAGGCCATGTGGCTATGGGGAATATATATCGCATACAGTTTAGTTCAAGGTTTGGAGACCCCATTTAAGATATTTCCGACAGTAAATCCTCTTCAATTTGACGTTCTTTGGTGTGAAAATATTAATTATATCATATTTGCTGAAAACAATTACGATTTATTAAATCTTCATACTTTTGATGTACTGTCGGCCATGTGGTTATGTGGAATCTATATCGCATCAGCAAACATTCCAAACAACGTAGGAATTCAGTATATTAACACCGACTACTAACAATAATTGAAATTTCGTTTGTCTAAACGTATCACTGGGAGAACACATTTAATATACCTTCTGCACACCTAATTTTTAATCGCGCCTATACTTGACAGTGCGGTCTATCAGTAAAAAGATACCCATTTCAATAACATCGCTGGAATGGGTTCACTAACTGGCCGGTATAGAGCGCAGCTCGCATCAAATAGGCACTGGATTGCTTCCGCCACGGCCGACTGGATACCGTAGTTAAACTAGTTGAAGGTAGATGCCACTACTGCAGATCCACTGGAGAACTTAGTTTTAATTAAATATATATTTTCCATTGCAAAATGCACAATATAACGCTCAATTGTATAACGCCTCAGTACTCAAAAAACAATAAATATTTCAAAAAATCAAGCAAAAAAATATAACTCTGTCAGGATTAGAACGCCAGCCGGCCGGTTGAGAAACGAACGCTGTAACCACAGACCTAATTATGTCCTCCCAAAATGGATGTTATCAATCGATTAAGATACAACGTCTTAGTCAATAATGACTTTGACTAAACAGTTTCTTCACTGGAGTAACTTATATTTCAAACAAAGTTCCTATTATTTTTATATCTGTAGGCTATATTGCATGCAACATACTCGAATTAGTGAAACATAGTTCAGAACGAGAGATCAGCTGCCATCTTGTCTGCAACCGAGACGGCTCAGCCTTTTAAAGCCACTTCTGCACTATAATATTACAATATACACTTTTAATTTTCCATTGCAAAATGCACAATATGTTATCAATCGATTAAGATACAACGTCTTAGCAAATAACAATTATGATTTATTACGGTCAGGATTTGGCACTGGAGTTTTACAATTAGTTATTTCAATGACCAACAGAGTTCACTGTTAACAAGGGATTTGCGCTCCCGGGACACACATAGTAGGATAACATGTCACATGTTACAAATCATATGCGACTACTGTAAGGCTCGTATAATTTTAGTTCAGTTTTTTTGTTTCTTCGTACATGAAGACGTCACAAACACCCAGCCCCCGAGCCAGATGAATTATCCTCAGGAGATTTAATTCCCCATGGCCCAGCCGAGAATTGAACCCGGGACTCTTCCGGCCAAAGCCTAGCACGCTAACCAAATAGCCACGGTGCCGGACCGACTTCGTACTTCTAGCTACAAGCACTTCCAAGCAAGATATCGCCACGAAATTTAGGAATTATATTTTTAGAGCAATGACGCTTAAAATGCAAAAATAGAATAAAAATGTCATTTTGAAGAATTTTCATTATCATCTCCCCTTAATATCAAATATTTAAGCTAAATGGCCAAGGGTTCGATATGTAGCCGAGACCTGCCGGAACTAAATGTTATTACTTGCCAAGAACGAAATGCTTGCAGATATTTTTCTTGTTAATTGCTGTCCTTTGAGATCTGTATGGTTAACTTGTCGTTTGGGGCAGATGACCTCGCTCTTCCGCTCCTTAAAACAACAATGAGTAAGTTGTTGTATCATTTCAAGGACTTTGACATCGTGGTCATTTAACCACGAGTACTTGGGTGTGTGTAGAATTTGTCTGATACATTGTATAGGCTACTATGGTGGACGAACTCTTGGCGTAGTGGCTAGCGTTCTTGACTGTCACCTCGGAGGACCAGGTTCGATTCCTGGCTCTGCCAAGAAATTTTAATTCTTGTGTGAGGGTTGGAACGGGATACATTCAGCCTCGTGAGGCAAAACTGAGAAGAGGAGGGTTCGATTCCCACTTCAGTCATCCTAGAAGTGCTTTACCGTGGTTTCCCCTCTTCTATGCTAGGCAATGCTGGGACGATTCCTAGCTTAAGACCACGACCGCCTCCTTCCCAATCCTATCCCCAATTTACAAATACACACACTAGTACTGCCTTCACCATAATACAGGTTATCACACAAATTCCACACGCATCCAAATACACGGAACTACTTGACCATGATGACGCAACTCCTAAAATAAGCAACAACAACAACCTACTACGGTGCCTGTAGTAGAGTGTAAATTTGTTTCGGTAAAGAGGCGGCCGTAGCCTTACGTTATGAACCATTTTTCTGTATATAAATGAGAGACCACGGAAAATCACTTCCAGGATGGCTGAGGCGGGAATTGAATGCAATTCCACTCCGTTTTGCCTCACGAGGATGAGTGTACCCCGGAATCAAACCTGGACCTCAGGGAGGGAGAATCAAGACTGCCAGCCACTGCAAATGACGTCTTGGCATGTTATCAGTGAGAGACAAGAACAGCATTCCTGTAAGATTATACGTCGTGACCCCCTCCCTTGTTATTGCAATAATTGATGACGGAGGAGCACATCATGACCATGACTAACCATGGTAACACAGGATGTACGGCGATTGAAAGAACCGGCAGAAAAAGCTCGTCATGTTGCCACTCGGAGTTGGAGAAGCAAGTCTTTCCTGTTCTCACTTCTTCATAATAAAGATGTCAGATAAAGATGCGATTGTTTCATATTCAAGTATTCTCTAGCATGCAACGTAAAATGGTAATTAATAGCTGCTTCCTTCTTTCTTCTCTCAATTCTTTCACGGGTAAAGAATGCTGTAAGAATTTTCCAGTTAACGGGAAAAGAGGAAAAAGAGATACAGGTTGTAAACTTCGTGTCAGGGTCAAAATCCTTAGGCGAGGGTTATGGACAGCTGTATAGCTTATAAGACACGCTATGCATACGCTATTGGTGTGCGTGCCACATGTGAAGACAATAACGAATATGCATATCTCAGTAATGTTATTAACTAACTAAAATAACAAAAGAAAATAATATTAAATGAAAAAAAAAACATCTTCAACAACATAAAACCAGTAGTTCCGTGAAGAACTAAAGCCTATTTTCATATATCCTACTTATGCTAATTGCCTCTTATCAACATACAACATTTCAGTCTGATTGTAATAGATTCGTAGATATTGAAAATCATCTAATATTTCGAATGGTCACCATGTTGGATTTTTATACCAGGTGGCCCGTTTCCCCCGTGCAATCTAGTTTTAGATGTCCCGCATACACTAGTGCTGTATGGGATGCCTAATAACTGATTTCCATAGGGGTCACAGTGCATGCTGGCCGATTACGTCAGAATACGAAGGAATAACAACCGGACAGTCGCTAGCTGCATGTTCCTCAGCTCTACCCGTCTAATGCACCCCATTGCCTATTCGAACCCCGCATTTGAGAGCGCAATAGACTCATAAAATGTGGTAGAACGACACGAGAGTTGCTGGCAACATATTGACAATGGCTGGTGTATTCAGCATCGATGAGTACACGGACATTATACTAATATATGGAGAAGCTGGTCGTAATGCCGTTAAAGCTCGTAGACGGTATGCACTGGTGTTTTCAGATAAGACGCCTGCCGTCTCGACAAGTCCTTCGCCGAACAGAGCTGCAATTACGAACGAATGGAATGTTCCATGACTAGACCCGTCTGCGGTAATGCTGAAGTTGTACGGAATGTACAAGAGTACTTCGAACGGAATCCTACACACGGTCAGTTACACTTCACCTTACTGAGATAAGGCTGATAATAGTAATAATAATAATAATAATTTGAATTTTGTACTAGAATTTATTTATTAATTACTATTGATAATACATTTGTGATATGTCTCAGGAATCTGACGGCAAAATCAGTAGAGATTATCTGTGAAACATTAATTATTTTTCACAGCATTATACAGTTTGTATTTCAATACAAGAGTGCATACAATAATACGTTTATGTTATAAATTAATGTTTATTTAGGTAATAATTTTTTATGCGACGTATAGCTAGTTGTTTGCGGTTCATGTTGTACAATCGAGGTAGAAGTTCATTAAATAGTGCTGGTGCAAGATAATAATAATAATAATAATAATAATAATAATAATAATAATAATAATAATAATAATGATATTGGTTTTACGTCCCTTTTAACTACACTGGCTTTTAGAGACGCCGGGGTGCCGGAATTTTGCCCCGAAGGGGATCTTTAACGTGCCAGTAAATCTACGGACACGGCTCCCTCGCATTTGCGCACCCTCAAATGCCAGCTGATTGCGCCAGGATACGAACCTGCAACCATGGGCCCAGCAAGCGAGAACGTTACCCCTGAGCCACGCAGCCAGCCATGGTGCAAGATAATTTAGTCTCTTGAAACCATAATAATAATAATAATAATAATAATAATAATACTAAACCTCTATGTTACAATGTGCACATATTTATTGTTGTTTAGGGCAAAGAGAAGCTGCAAGAAATCTAGTAGAGCCACGAACTTCAATACAGAGGATCCTGAAGGAGCGAAAATGGCATCCGTATAAGCCGCACCTATACCAACAACTGTATGGAAATGATTTCGATCACAGGGTAGCATATTGCCGAAGAATGGCCGCTGCATTACAACAAGATCCACATTTCGCCAGGAATATTCTGTGGAGTGATGAATGCTATTTCGCCAATGATGCCAACGTCAATACTCACAATCTTCGTTACTGGGCTCCAGTGAATCCCCACTGGGTTCGAGCACAGCATGTTCAGATCCACTGGGGAGTTAATGTGTGGTGTGGTATTCTGGGAGACCACATAATTGGGCCTGTTTTTATAGCCCCCAGACTCACAGGTAGGAATTATCTTGAATTTCTACAAACCGACTTGACTCTGGAAAACCTTCTAGAAGATATTCCACTCCAGGTTGTATTGCAACATTGGTACCAGCATGATGGTGCTCCACCTCACACCTTCCGAGCCGTTACGGAATATCTAAATGCACGATACCCTGAACGGTGGATAGGCCATGGAGGCCCCTGGCAGTGGCCAGCACGATCGCCTGATCTAACCCCTCTGAACTTCTTTCTGTGGGGATATATAAAATCAAAAGTCTACGAAACGGCGCCAGAAAATGTTGATCAATTAAAACAACGTATTGGTGAGGCCTGTGCTGCAGTCACACCTGAAATGTTACGACATGTCCATGCAGACACTGCGAGACGTGTTCAGCATTATATTCGCTACCAGGGACATGTATTTGAGCATATTCATTATGAATACTGTCCAGGTGTGACATTTTAATTTATTTTATTTTCTAACCTTTGATGCAATAATATGTGAGTTTTTGTCCACATAGCAAGCAATGCTATTGAAGAGTGGAATTTCTGTAGCCTACATGTACAAATTAATTTGTTATTAAACTTTCTTTTCTGCATCTTTGGCGTGTTTACAAACGAACCCTGTTTATTACAGAAATCTTTGTTTGCAAAGGAGCGTTACAACGTGGTATACAATATGTTGCATGTTGTGCAACAATTTAGCAGTAGTTTTACTACACAAGCACTCTAACAGGATACGTATTATTATTATTATTATTATTATTACTGTCACACACTCAAGTACACGGGGCTACATGCCCACTATGTTGTAAAGCCCCTGAAATTCAACAACTCAACAACTCAACAGTGAAATTCAACGTACCGTGTGAAGGCTTCGATCACAATTCTGATGTACAGTCTGCACGACATCAGAATTGTTGCAGACGGGTATAGTCAGGCTGGTATGTGCTTCAATCCATTTGCACTTAAATACAGCTCTGTTCGGGGAAATTCATGTACAAAAGGCCGGCGTCTATTAATGTGCGAGCTTTGGTGAGATTGTGACCAGATTCTCCATAGATTAGAATTATGTGTGTGCGCGCTCGTTTTCGGTGAATACCTCAGCCATTGTCGATGTGTTGATAGCAACTTTAATACAGCTGTGCCACGTGCAAAGCTACTATTCTGCGCTCTCCAGCGAGACTTCATACAGCTTTGGGGAGCATTAGACGGGAGCACTGAGGAACATGCAGTGTGCGGCCGTCTGGTTGTTATCTCTTGGCATTCTGACGTAACCTGCTTGTATGCAAGGTTACCCCTTAGCAATTCAGTTATTAGACCTCCCGTTCAACACTAGTGCATGCGGGACATTTATAAGTAGATTGCACGGCGCAAGTGGGCCACCTGGTATATGTAGGACTTAAGAGTTATGTACCATTAAATGAATATTATTGTGTGGGTGTAGTATTCAAACTTCAATCTCATGATTAGTACACAAGAAGAAAAAAAAACGAGATTTTTAAAATTCGCACAGCTGCCATCTTCTGGTTATGAAAACAATGAAAATAAATTATATGCCAGTGGATTAACATTTGTATAGCCTAAGCATTTACCGTAACGAGTTTCGTTGGACTCGGATGGTTAAATCGCGAGAAACGTCCATTTAAAGATTTATATTTCGCAACACCGCCATGTTGGATTAGTGCTCACCAGGTTATTGAAAGTCCTATACGTGAACTTATGTTCATAGCCTCTATGAACATAAATAATTTCAGTTTGATTGCTGTAAAAGATTCGTAGATATTGAGAACCGTCTAAATATTTCGGATGGTCGCCATGTTGGATTGTTATATGTAAAGGCCATAGAGTTATGTACCATTAAAGTAAAATTATTCCGAAGGTTTATTATTCAAACTTTCACTTCTATCGCATGATTACGACACAATAAATAAAAATGTAATGTTAAATTTCGAACAGCCGCCATCTTGAGGTTATGTAAACAATTGAACTAAATTAGATGCCAGTGCATTAGAATATGTATAAACATTTAATGTAACATATTTCACTCCGCTCAGATGGTTAAATTGCGAGAAAAGTCTATTAAAATGTTTCAACTTCGCTTGACCGCCATGTTCGTTTTGTAGGCCTACTCTACAGGTTTTTGAAACTTACAAATATAAACTTGTAGTAGTGCCTTGTATTACCGTACAAAATTTCAGGGTGATATCAGAAATAGTTTCAGAGATATAGAATGCCGGTAAAATATTTCGCACAGCCGCCATCTTGAGGTTATGTAAACAATTGAACTAAATTAGATGTCAGTGCATTACAATGTGTATAAACATTTGCTCTACCAAGTTTCATTGCATTTGGATGGTTAAATCGCGAGAAAAGTCAATTTACTAGTCTCAACTTCGCCTGGCCGCCATGTTGGTTTTGTAATTACCAGGTTTTTGAAAGTCTCATAGGTGAACTTATAGTAGTGCCATTTATTACCGTACAAAATTTCAGGGTGATATCAGTAATTGTTTCGGCGATATTGAATGCTAGTGAAATATTTGGCACAGCCGCCATGTTGGATTAGTGAGACGTATTAAAATTTGAAGGCCACGGTTGGGGTTGGCCTAAATGGTACTAGGGCCTTACCGAGTTTCATTGAAATCGCCCCAGCCGTTTAAATGTTATTAGGGGACACACACACACACACAAACACGCACACACGCGCGCGGACGAAAGGAGATCTCATAAGCCTATTTTTTCATAAAATGAAAATAGGCTAAAAATTAAAGATTAATTAATGAAAAAAAACCACTGATAGTCAGTCTGAAAGACTAGACTTTATATCATTTTAAATGCTACAAATGCTGCGTGAACTCAAAGTCCGTTAGCAAAAAAAAAAAAAAAAAAAAAAAAAAAAAAAAAAAAAAAACAAGTGCAAACCAAGGTCAAAGGAGGTAGCTGGTGTGGATGACGTCACGCTCACTGGAGCGCGCGGGTAAAGGAAGAAGCTCAAGCAGTACTATGACGTCACACTCCTCAGTGCATTCTCGGTACATTTCGTCCCGTCACCGTAACGTAACGCCAGACCCCAGCGAAGTCGACATCTATCTATATATTTAAAACACTAAGCTGTTTTTTGTACACACGAGATTGTGAAAACGACTTAACCGATTGGCTTCGTAAGACATTCTAACGAAAGCTCTTGGCATGCAGATTTGCAGAGTTTCTTTAAAAGGAAAATATATGTTACGGTATATTTTTAAATGATTAAAGAAATATGTAATATTTGTCACTCCCGCGCATGCGCACAATGGCCTTTCTCAACAAGGAAAATGGCGATTCCGGTCGCGTCTAACTGAGATCTTTGTTCATGAGAATTAAAAAGGATCTCCAATAATGTTAGTTATGTTATTACAATGTGCATTGAAACAGAATTATATTAAATAAACCACGAATTGAAAGACATAAACTGCAGGTTGAGTGTGTATACTGGTTAGATAGCTTAATACTGGAGTGAAACATAGTTGTCTGAATGGCTAAGGGGATAAGGTTACTGGCCTGAAATTTGTATTATGCATGATCGAGAGGGTTCGATTCCCACCTCGGATATGTTTTTTTATTTTCATTTTCTTCCTTCCTACGATTGGTATTGCATTGTAGAAAGCTCTTGGCATGCAGATTTGCAGAGTTTCTTTAAAAGGAAAATATATGTTACGGTATATTTTTAAATGATTAAAGAAATATGTAATATTTGACACTCTCGCGCATGCGCACAATGGCCTTTCTCAACAAGGAAAATGGCGATTCCGGTCGCGTCTAACTGAGATCTTTGTTTATGAGAATTAAAAAGGGTCTCCAATAATGTTAGTTATGTTTTTACAATATGCATTGAAATAGAATTATATTAAATAAACCATGAATTGAAGGACATAAAGTGCAGGTTGAGTGTGTATACTGGTTAGATAACTTAATACTGCAGTGTCACATAGTTGTCTGGTTGGCCGAGGGGATAAGGTTACTGGCCAGAAATTTGTATTATGCATGATCGAGAGGGTTCGATCCCACTTCGGATATGTTTTTTTATTTTCGTTTTCTTCCTTCCTACGATTGGTATTGCATTGTAGAAACATATTTCACTTTTATCATTCCCGTCAAGTAACGAATTCTCTGTTCCCATCGAGAGGGTTCGATTCCCACCTCGGTTATGTTTTTTTATTTTCGTTTTCTTCCTTCCTACGATTGGTATTACATTGTAGAAACATATTTCACTTTTATCATTCCCGTAAAGTAACGAATTCTCTGTTGCCATCCTTTGCATGGTCGAGAGGGTTCGATTCCCACCTCGGATACGTTTATTTATTTTCATTTTCTTCCTTCCTACGATTGGTATTACATTGTAGAGATATATTTCACTTTTTCATTCCCGTAAAGTAACGAATTCTCTGTTGCCATCCTTTGCATGGTCGAGAGGGTTCGATTCCCACCTCGGATATGTTTTTTTTTTGTTTTCTTCCTTCCTACGATTGGTATTAGAGTGTAGAAACATATTTCACTTTTATCATTCCTGTAAAGTAACGAATTCTCTGTTGCCATCTATATATTTAAAACACTAAGCTGTTTTTTGTACACACGAGATTGTGAAAACGACTTAACCGATTGGCTTCGTAAGACATTCTAACGAAAGCTCTTGGCATGCAGATTTGCAGAGTTTCTTTAAAAGGAAAATATATGTTACGGTATATTTTTAAATGATTAAAGAAATATGTAATATTTGTCACTCCCGCGCATGCGCACAATGGCCTTTCTCAACAAGGAAAATGGCGATTCCGGTCGCGTCTAACTGAGATCTTTGTTCATGAGAATTAAAAAGGATCTCCAATAATGTTAGTTATGTTATTACAATGTGCATTGAAATAGAATTATATTAAATAAACCACGAATTGAAAGACATAAACTGCAGGTTGAGTGTGTATACTGGTTAGATAGCTTAATACTGGAGTGAAACATAGTTGTCTGAATGGCTAAGGGGATAAGGTTACTGGCCTGAAATTTGTATTATGCATGATCGAGAGGGTTCGATTCCCACCTCGGATATGTTTTTTTATTTTCATTTTCTTCCTTCCTACGATTGGTATTGCATTGTAGAAAGCTCTTGGCATGCAGATTTGCAGAGTTTCTTTAAAAGGAAAATATATGTTACGGTATATTTTTAAATGATTAAAGAAATATGTAATATTTGACACTCTCGCGCATGCGCACAATGGCCTTTCTCAACAAGGAAAATGGCGATTCCGGTCGCGTCTAACTGAGATCTTTGTTTATGAGAATTAAAAAGGGTCTCCAATAATGTTAGTTATGTTTTTACAATATGCATTGAAATAGAATTATATTAAATAAACCATGAATTGAAGGACATAAAGTGCAGGTTGAGTGTGTATACTGGTTAGATAACTTAATACTGCAGTGTCACATAGTTGTCTGGTTGGCCGAGGGGATAAGGTTACTGGCCAGAAATTTGTATTATGCATGATCGAGAGGGTTCGATCCCACTTCGGATATGTTTTTTTATTTTCGTTTTCTTCCTTCCTACGATTGGTATTGCATTGTAGAAACATATTTCACTTTTATCATTCCCGTCAAGTAACGAATTCTCTGTTCCCATCGAGAGGGTTCGATTCCCACCTCGGTTATGTTTTTTTATTTTCGTTTTCTTCCTTCCTACGATTGGTATTACATTGTAGAAACATATTTCACTTTTATCATTCCCGTAAAGTAACGAATTCTCTGTTGCCATCCTTTGCATGGTCGAGAGGGTTCGATTCCCACCTCGGATACGTTTATTTATTTTCATTTTCTTCCTTCCTACGATTGGTATTACATTGTAGAGATATATTTCACTTTTTCATTCCCGTAAAGTAACGAATTCTCTGTTGCCATCCTTTGCATGGTCGAGAGGGTTCGATTCCCACCTCGGATATGTTTTTTTTTTGTTTTCTTCCTTCCTACGATTGGTATTAGAGTGTAGAAACATATTTCACTTTTATCATTCCTGTAAAGTAACGAATTCTCTGTTGCCATCTATATATTTAAAACACTAAGGCGATTTTTGTTACATCGAGAATGAGATAACGTCTCAACCGATTGACTTCGTAATGCATTCTAACGAGAGCTCTTGGCATGTAGATTTGCAGAGTGTCTTTAAAATAAACAAATATGTTACAGAATATTTTTAAATTAATAAACAAAAATTCAGAAATCTTGCCTATCACGCATGCGCACAATCGCCTTGCCTTATGACAGTCATGGCGGTTACAAACCTATCGCGTTTTAATTTCATGTTTATGTATAAGAATTATAAAGGAAGGGAACATTGCTTATTACGTTTTCATGACATACACTGGAATTACCAGACAGAAAATGCTGAAAAACGTAAACTGACATCAAATTTTGAGTGTGCTTGATGTTTAACTCCCTTAATATTGCGCGTCACAAGGAGTGGTTTGGTAGCTCAGGTGGTTACGCCGTACTGTCTTAATTTATGCATCACCCAATGTAAGGGGTTCGAATCCCCCCCTCCGGAAAGTTTTTTATTTCCGTATTTTCCTTTCTTGCAATTGCTATTATATTGCCAAAACATATTTAACTCTTGGCATTCCCATATGTTACAGAATATTTTTAAATTAATAAACAAAAATTCAGAAATCTAGCCTATCACGCATGCGCTCAATCGCCTTGCCTTATGACAGTCATGGCGGTTACAAGTCCATCGCGTTTTAATTTCATGTTTATGTATAAGAATTATAAAGGAAGGGAACATTGCTTATTACGTTTTCATGACATACACTGGAATTACCAGACAGAAAATGCTGAAAAACGTAAACTGACATCAAATTTTGAGTGTGCTTGATGTTTAACTCCCTTAATATTGCGCGTCACAAGCAGTGGTTCGGTAGCTCAGGTGGTTACGCCGTATTCTCTTAATTTATGCATCACCCAATGTAAGGGGTTCGAATCCCCCCTCCGGCGTGTTTTTTATTTCCGTATTTTCCTTTCTTGCAATTGCTATTATATTGCCAAAACATATTTAACTCTTGGCATTCCCGTAACTAAGGAATTCTACGTTCCCATCTCAATTTAACTTAAAACGCTATGGTAATTTCATTGAAAAGCTTTAGAAGTTCCAACATTCGACAAATTACATTTGCAATAACGGTAGGCTATTTATCTTTATTGCTACAGAAGTTTTGGCATATTTTTGCACATGGGATAACTGTGAATCAAGGATTGTACGAATTCCAACACATTACGAAGAATATATGCAGTGAATCCACCCGAGCCATGTGCTACGTAACTCATTTGTTTTCCTCAGTTCTTTCTTTGCCTTATAAACATACAAGGCCTGTCCAAAATGTTGTTACATGAAATTCCACTAATGAATTGTACCTTTACCACTTATACGGCAATAATACAGTAGGCCTACGTTGAAATTCTGATACCGGTATTACAAAATGTAGGCCTACTTTTGATTAGTGTTATCCAAATTAACTTCTATATTTCAGTAGCAGATGCCGCTGCAGTCGAATGTTGGAACCGCCATTTGTATTGTGTTTCCGATCTTTCTGTTATATAGTCTTTGGTGGTCTGTTATAGTCTTTGGTGGTGAGTCGTTTTCTGTCGAGAATACATATCGCAGCTTCTCCGAATTGTGAAACCTTTCATTGTATATACCATAACTACGGCATACTAGAAAGTGACTACGCAGAATTACTGGGCCGGTTTGTCTCGATAATTCATTGCCAGGTTTAAGAGTGGGCTTCCCTGTGTAAATACGGCTCTTGACACGTACAGGAAATATAATTGTAAAACTGACTCCATTATTAAGGTGACTGGCGAAGTGGTTCTATGCTCCTCTTCATAATTTACTGTCATGGATATCCGAAGAATTGTACCAATAACAGGTGACGGAAATTGCTTATTTAGAGCAGTTTCGTACTGTTTGTATCGAAACGAAGAACGTCATAGCGAGTTGCGTTTGCAAACTGTTACAAAAATTGTTGCTGACTGGAATATTTATAAGGATTTTATTATTGGCGATGAGTCTTATCGCCTTCCCCTCAACAACCAACTTGAGTATGAAAATCTTATGTCTCGGAACGGTGAATATGCTGGTCATGTTGAACTCCATGGTATAAGCCAATTGTTTAATGATTATTTGTTTAGAGTGCATAACGATGAGACTAACCACGTTGTAGATTATGGCAATGGAAGTGTTATTTGTCATTTATTGTTTAGCGGCTCCGTTGATGCAGGACACTATAGTGTGATCGAATACGACATTAATTTGGGGATAAATCCTACTGTAAATAGACCCATTCGACGAAAAAGAACATTAACCGGTCGTGTGGAAACTACAAATAGACGCAAAACAATGAGAAATCGGAGAAAAGGCGAAACCACTTTTAATATAAAATATAAATCTGCCATTTCAGAAACAATGCCAGATATTATGCCGTACAGCGTTGGGTCCTTGACGAACGAATGTAAACATTGTTCTGCATTGTTCTTCTCTTGCGAAAAAACTACGCTTGGTTACTTCGGCCTTTGCTGTTGCAATGGTAAAATTAATCTGCCGGAATATAAAATACTTGACAGGCTTAAACCATTTTTCACTGGAAATGATGATACCTCAAGGAACTTCAGAGAGAATATTCGGCAGTACAACAATTCTATGTCCTTCGTTTCCTTTGGTGCCAATGTTACCGTACCACCTGAACACGGTCCATATTGTTTTAAAATTTCAGGAATTGTACATCATCGCATTTCTTCCATATATTCCAAAAATATAAGCGACAGTTGTTACGGACAATTGTATGTATTAGACTGCTCAGAAGCTAATCAAATCAGATTAGCAAATCGAGCGAATTCTTGCATCAGGGAGGGTACACTTCATATTCTAAATAATATTTTGCAAGAGCATAACCCTTACATTCAACTGTATAAGACAATGAATTCAAAAATATGCGAAGAAAATGAACTGGCTTTAAGAGAAAAACGTCAACCGTTAGATTTGGTCATGCGCTTTTACCATGAACCTCAAGAAGATCCTAGACGTTACAATAACCCAGCTTCCTCAGAGATTGCAGCTATTTTTGAAACAACTGACGGCGCTCCGGCTTCACACCGCCACATAGCCGTATTTTCTAATCAGGGAGTTTTAAAGGAAATTGATGTTGACAGCATGCATTGTGATCCATTAACTTACGTTTTAATCTGGCCTTGCGGAGAAACAGGGTGGCATATTTCACTGCCAACAGGAGGGAACCGTAAGACGAACGTTAGGCAAAATATGACAATGCGTGAATATATTTTGTATAGGCTGTCGATTCGAGGTTGTCCTCCCGCAGGAGGTTTCAACCCTTTACTTAATGCAGGTAAACTTACCCAACAATTAATAGTTGACTATTATTGTCGAATAGAAGGAGATAGACTAAAATATATTCGCAATCAACAAACGAAATTGCGTGTCGATACCTACGTTGGTCTTGCTGATGCTTTACACTTTAGAGCTGAAAATGAAAGTTTAAGAGCTGGTCGCATAGTTATTTTGCCTTCTACTTTTATTGGTAGTCCCCGAAATATGTTGCAAAATTATCAGGATGCAATGGCAATTGTGAGAAAATTTGGCAAGCCAGACCTCTTCATAACTTTCACTTGCAACCCATCATGGCCTGAAATTACTACTAGCCTCCAACCTTATGAAAATGCAAACAATAGACCTGATGTCGTTGTTCGCGTTTTTCATGCGAAAGTGAAGGAACTCTTGCGTTTAATAAATCAAAAGCAAATTTTTGGCGAGGTACAAACTTTCTTATACACGGTTGAGTTCCAGAAGCGAGGTTTACCTCATATACACTTACTGGTTTGTCTTCGAGATAGTTGTAAATTACGAGAAATCTATGATATTGATATGACAGTTTCTGCAGAAATACCAGATCCTTCCAATACAACATTGTACAACTTAGTAAAGACACACATGGTACATGGACCTTGCGGCCTTCTGAATCCCAATTCAATTTGCATGAAGGATGGAAGATGTAAGAAGGGTTTTCCAAAAGACTTTGTGCCAGAAACTAAAGAGAATGTGAACGGCTATCCACTTTACCGTAGGCGACAGAATGGAAGATCATATACTAAACGAGTACAAGGCACCAATGTTGAAATCGACAATCGCTTCATTGTTCCATACAATCGATATCTATTGATGTACTTTCAGGCCCATATTAACGTCGAAATCTGTGCAAGTGTACACAGCATCAAATACATACATAAATATGTTTATAAGGGGCATGATTGCGCTAACTTGAAAATCACGGCAAACGATGGAATGCTACATCATGACGAAGTTTCTATGTATTTGAATGCTAGATATGTTGGGTCAAGTGAGGCTGCATACAGGATTTTTGGTTACAACATGCACGAACAGTCCCACATTGTTGCCCGGTTACCTGTCCATTTACCAGACCAACAAGATGTATTTTTTCATGCCGATGATGCTCCCAAAGCATTAATACGGGCTCAGTTAAAAAGTACACAACTCACTGCATGGTTTCAGCTGAACCAAAATCCAACAACTAGGAGTGCATATATTTATCCTGAAACACCCGTTCATTATGTATGGGATAAATGCAAATGCATTTGGAAAAAACGACTTAGATTCGAAAAGGTAATAGGTCGGATGTACAATGTTTCTCCATCTGAATCAGAAAGATACCATCTGCGCTTACTTTTACTTCACATAGTAGGTGCCACAAGCTTTGAGGATCTCCGAACATACCAAGGTGTTACCTGCCCAACATATAAGGATATGGCAATTAAACTTGGTTTGCTTATCGATGATTCAGAATGGCAACGCTGTTTGATGGAAGCATCGGTTTTCCAAATGCCCTTTCAACTGAGACAGTTATTCGCCTACATATGCATATTTCATCAACCTTGCAATGCCAGTCACTTATGGGACATGCACAAAAACTCTCTCTGTGAAGATTATTTAAAGTCTGAAGATGAAAATACAGCTTATCAACTATCTCTCAGAGATATTAATAAAACTCTGCAATTGCATGGTTTCTCTCTGCCAACATTTAACTTGCCTGTTGGTACTGACACACACTCAAACGATCAAACTACTAATGAGCCAATGTTCCCTTTTGATTTGGCTGACCTGATGTCCTTAGCAAACCAGGAACAACTTTCAATTATTAATGAAATCACTAGCGTTCTTCAAAATAACAACACAACTGTCACGAACGCATTCTTTATTGACGGTGCTGGGGGCACAGGAAAAACATTTATTTACCGATGCTTAATACAAAAGTTCTGGAGTTTAGGGCTTCATGTTATATCAGTAGCATGGACCGGAATAGCCGCTGTTTTGCTACCCAACGGTCGAACAGTACACAGTACATTCAAAATTCCTCTAAATTTAAATGAGAGTTCAGTGTCTGGATTAAAATTAAATTCCAAAGCAGCTGACGATATTCGATTAGCACGGCTCATAATATGGGATGAAGCCCCAATGGCAAATATTCATTCATTAATGTGTGTGAATCGTCTTCTAAAAGATATTATGGGTAATGACATTCCATTTGGTGGGAAAATTACTGTTCTTGGAGGAGACTTTAGGCAGGTTTTGCCTGTTGTTCCGCACGCTTCTCGCCAAACAATTATTCAAAACTGTATTAAATACTCTCCTCTCTGGCCCTTCTTCAAAATACGCTGCTTATATAAAAACATGCGGTTGAAACCAGAAGAAATTGAATTTTCTGATTTTTTGTTACAAATTGGTAACGGTGACTACCCCTCTGTAGATGGTGAGGAATCAAATGTTATTGAACTACCACCCAGAATTTTAGCGCATGATGACATCGTGACTGAGATTTACGGCGAAACATTCATTTCAACGAAAGATATAATCAATTTCTCGAAAGTATGCATTCTAACACCAAAAAATGAACACTGTAATGAAATTAATTTGAAAGTCATCGAACTTATACCCGGTAGTTCAAAAACATACACCAGCGTTAACAGATTAATTACTGAAGATGAAAGCCAGCTACTTCAATTTCCTACAGAATTCTTGAATTCCTTGGAATTAAGTGGTTTGCCTCCACATATTCTTACTCTAAAAGTTGGAGCCATAGTTATGCTCCTCAGAAATCTGAACGTTTCCCAAGGGCTCCTGAACGGAACCAGATTATTTGTAAAGAATATGTATGAAAATTGCTTGGACTTGGAAATAATCAGCGGAGATAAAATTGGGCAGAGAGCTCTAATCCCTCGAGTTGATTTAACACCATCCGACAAAACCCTTCCATTTTCTTTTAAGAGACGTCAATTTCCAATTCGCTTGGCATTCTGTATCACAATTAATAAAGCTCAAGGGGAAACTCTCGAACGTGTAGGTCTCTATTTACCTCAGCAAGTTTTCAGTCATGGCCAGTTATATGTTGCAATGTCAAGAGTGCGATCTTTCGACGCCCTTAAAGTTTCAATAGTGCCAAAAAGTAGTCGTACAAAGAATGTCGTATATAAGGAAATCCTTCGGTAATTATTTTACCATTGACCATCATGTTTCGACTTCGTAAAGCACTCTGACAAAAGCTCTTGGCCTGTAGATTTGCAGAATGTCTTTAAGAGAAAAAAAAAAAAAAAATGTTACCGACCTGTGTTATTGTGATGGTTGTATTAATGCGTGTATCTGTAATTAACGTGAGAATTAGGAAGGAGAACGCCGAGGCCTTACTTAAGGAACCATCCCGGTATTTGCCTGGAGTGGAAGTGGGAAACCGAAGAGAAACACATCCAAGATAGTTCAGGTTGGAATCGATCCTACCTCTCCTCAGTTTTACCTCACGAGGCTGAGTGCGCCCCGTTCCAGCCCTCAGGCCAGAATTAAATTTCTTGGCAGAGAAGGGAAATGAATCCGGATCTCTGGGGCGATGGCCAAGAATATACTTAATAGTGGGCTTCCCTATGTTAATGCGTTTTTCGACATGCACTGGACATATAATTCTGAAACTGCCTCCTTTACGGTGGCTGGCAAAGAGTCAGTGCTCATCCTGTAATTGGTGAAGTGATTCTATGCTCCCCTGCATAGTTTGCTGTTAAAGAAACCCAAAGGATTGAACCTTAACAGGCGATAGAAATTGCTTATTTCGAGAAGTTTCGTGCTGTTTATATCAAAATGAAGAACATCGCCCTGAGCTTCATTTGCAAACTATTGCAAACATTGTTGCTGACAAGGATAATTTTAAGGATTTTATTATTGGAGATCAGCCTCATCGCGTTCTCCTCAGCAACCAACTTAGTATGAAAGTCTCTGAACGGTGAATACACTGATCATGTTGAACTTCATTGTATAAGCCAATAGTTCATTGATTTTATTTGTTTAGAGTACATAACAATGAGTCTAACCACACTGTTGTTTTTGCAAGGGGAGTATTATTTGGCATTTAATATTTAGCGGCTCCATTGATGCAGGGCACTATAGTGTTATCGAATAAGACGTTAATTTTGGGAGAAATACTACTATAAAACCCCGTTCGACGAAAAGGAACATTGTCCGGTCGTATGTTAACTGCAAATTGACGCAATAAAGTGAGAAATCGGACAAAATACGAAGCCACTTTAAAAATCCAATATAAATATGCCATAAAAATACTCCCATTTTCTTTTAAGAGCCACCAATTTCCAATCGCTTGGCATAATTTATCACAATCAATAAAGCTCAAGGGGAAGCTATGGAACGATGTATTTGCCTCATCAAGATTTCAGTCATGGGCAGTTATATGTTGCAAAGTCGTCTTTCTCTGTAATCATACAAATAATGCATATAAGAAAATCCTTCCGTAAATATTTTCCCAATGACCGTCATGTTTTGACGGGTTTCAACTAGTATATATTTAAAACACTAATGTATTTTTTGTACACACGAGATTTTGAAAACGACTTAACCGATTGGCTTCGTATGGCATTCTAACGAAAGCTCTTGGCATGCAGATTTGCAGTGTGTCTTTAAAAGGAAAATATATGTTACGGTATATTTTTATATGTTTAAGGAAAAAGGTATTATATGTGGCAATTGCGCGTTGCCACAATTGCGTTTCTTCCTGAGAGAAATGGCGGATAAAAGATCCACCGTATCGTAGTGTGATCTTTGTTTATGAGAATTGAAAAGGGAAATATCGCTTATGTTGTATCCCGATATATACTGGAATAGAATCATGAAATAAGGGAAATATTGATGAACTGTAACTGGCAGTTGAGTGCGTTTGTTGTTTACGTCACTTAATATTGCACTCTAATTTCGTTGTCTGGGTGGCTCAGCGGCTAACATTGTGGACAACGAAATTGATTATGCATCGTCGAAGGAGTTTGATTCCCACCTCAGACATGTAATTCTATTTCCCAATTATTCTATCTTGCAATTGGTATTACATTGTCTAAACATATGTTACGTTTATTATTCCCGTAAGGTAAGAAATTCTCCATGATTTACGTTGCCAGATACTTTTAAATTGAAAATGAAAATCGGCACAATCGCTTCGCCTTGAGAGAAAATTGTCGAACATAATTCATTTGATGGACTCAGACATCGTGGTCACTCAGCCCTGTCTACTTTGGTGTGTGAGTGTAAACCTTTCTCTGATAACCTGTGTTAATGTGATGGCTGTATTGATGTGTGCAATTGTAATTAGTATGGGGAATAGGGAGTTGAGAATCATGAAATAAGGGAAATATTGATGAACTGTAACTGGCAGTTAAGTGCGTTTGTTGTTTACGTCTCTTAATATTGCACTCGAATTTCGTTGTCTGGGTGGCTCAGCGGCTAACATTGTGGACAACGAAATTGATTATGCATCGTCGAAGGAGTTTGATTCCCACCTCAGACATGTAATTCTATTTCCCAATTATTCTATCTTGCAATTGGTATTACATTGTCTAAACATATGTTAGGCTACGTTTATTATTCCCGTAAGGTAAGGAATTCTCCATGATTTACGTTCCCAGATACTTTTAAATTATTAAATAAATATCGGCACAATCGCTTCGCCTTGAGAGAAAATTGTCGAACATAATTCATTTGATGGACTCAGACATCGTGGTCACTCAGCCCCGTCTACTTTGGTGTGTGAGTGTAAACCTTTCTCTGATAACCTGTGTTAATGTGATGGCTGTATTGATGTGTGCATTTGTAATTAGTATGGGGAATGGAGAGTTGACGACTGAGGCTTTAAGTTAGGAACTATCCCGGTATTTGCCTGGAGTGGAAGTGGGAAACTACGGAAAACCACATCCAAGGTTGTTGAGATGGGAATCAAATTTTGCTCTTCTTAGGTTTGCCTCAAGAGTGCGCCCCGTTCCAGCCCTCAGACCAGAATTAAATTTCTTGGCAGAGCAGGGATCGAACCTGGAATCTGGGGCGATAGCTCAGAATGTAGCCTTAAGACTGGGCTTCCCTGTGTTAATACGATCTTTGAAAAACACTGAACATATAATTCTAAAACTCCCTCCATTACGGTGGCTGGCGAAGTGAGTCCATGCTCATTCCAGTAGTGGCGAAGTGATTCTATGCTCCCTTGCATAATTTACTGTCATGGAAATGCAAAGTATTGTACCTTCAACAGGTGATGGAAATTGATTATTTAGAGCAGTTTCATTCTGTTTATTTCAAAATGAAGTTCGTCATCCTGAGTTGCGTTTGCAAGCAAATTGCAAAAATTGCAAGGATTTTATTATTGGCGATCAGTCTCATCGCATTCTCATCAGCAACCAACTTGAGAATGGAAGTCTCTGAACTTAGTTGTATAAGTGAATATTGTTGTTTATTGATTATTTTTTTTAGAGTACATAACAATGAGTCTAACCACGCAGTTGATTTTGGCAATGGAAGTAAGTTATTATTTGCTATTTAATATTTGGCAGCTGCGTTGATGCAGGCCACTATAGTGTTATTTAATAAGCTATGACGTTAATTTGGGGAGAAATGCTGCTATAAATAAACCCATTTTACGAAATAGAACATTAGCCGCAAACAAGTGGGAAATCGGAGAAAAATACGAAGCCACTTTTAAACTCCAATATGAATACGGCATTTCAGATACAATTCCAGATACTATACCGTTACAGTGTAGGGTCCTTGACGAACAAATTTAAACATTGTTCTGCACTGTATTTCTCTTGAGAGAAATCTTCACTTGGTTACTTTGAGCTTTGCTGTTGTAATGTAAAATTAATCTGACTAAATATAAAACATTTGACATGCTGCAACAATTATTTTTCACTGGAGATGATATCTCAAGGAATTTCAGAGAGACTAATCGGCAGTACAATGCTATGTCCTTCGTTTCATTTGGTGCCAATGTTACTGTGCCACACCCATACGGTCCACATTGTTTTAAGATGTATGGAGGTGCACATCATCGCATTTCTTCGTTATATTCCAAAATTATATGTGACGGTTTGCGGCCAGTTTTATTAGACTCCTCAGAGTTCTTGAATTCATTGGAACTAAATGACTTGCCTCCACATATTCCAAACGCTTGAACCGTTATGCTGCTTAGAAATCTGAACGTTTCCCAAGGGCTCCTAAATGCAACCATATTGCTTGGATTTGGAAATAATAAGTGCAGTTAAAATTAGGCAGAGAGGTTGAATCCTTCTACTTGATTTAACAGCATCCGATAAAACACTATCATTTTGTTTTAAGAGGCAATATTTTCCAATTTATTTGGCATACTCTGTCACAATCAATGAAGCTCAAGGGAAAACTCTGGAACGTATAGGTCTCAATTTGCCTCATCAATTTTTCAGTCATGGCCAGCAGTATTTTGCAATGTTGAGAGTGCAATCTTTTGACGCCCTTATAGTTTCAATAGAGCCAAAAAATAATCGTACAAAGAATATACAGTAGGCCTACATAAGAAAATTCTTCAGTAAATATTTTTCTATTGACCGTCATTTTTGACGGGTTTCAACTAGTATATATTTAAAACACTAATGTATTTTTTGTACACACGAGATTTTGAAAACGACTTAACCGATTGGCTTCGTATGGCATTCTAACGAAAGCTCTTGGCATGCAGATTTGCAGTGTGTCTTTAAAAGGAAAATATATGTTACGGTATATTTTTATATGTTTAAGGAAAAAGGTATTATATGTGGCAATTGCGCGTTGCCACAATTGCGTTTCTTCCTGAGAGAAATGGCGGATAAAAGATCCACCGTATCGTAGTGTGATCTTTGTTTATGAGAATTGAAAAGGGAAATATCGCTTATGTTGTATCCCGATATATACTGGAATAGAATCATGAAATAAGGGAAATATTGATGAACTGTAACTGGCAGTTGAGTGCGTTTGTTGTTTACGTCACTTAATATTGCACTCTAATTTCGTTGTCTGGGTGGCTCAGCGGCTAACATTGTGGACAACGAAATTGATTATGCATCGTCGAAGGAGTTTGATTCCCACCTCAGACATGTAATTCTATTTCCCAATTATTCTATCTTGCAATTGGTATTACATTGTCTAAACATATGTTACGTTTATTATTCCCGTAAGGTAAGAAATTCTCCATGATTTACGTTGCCAGATACTTTTAAATTGAAAATGAAAATCGGCACAATCGCTTCGCCTTGAGAGAAAATTGTCGAACATAATTCATTTGATGGACTCAGACATCGTGGTCACTCAGCCCTGTCTACTTTGGTGTGTGAGTGTAAACCTTTCTCTGATAACCTGTGTTAATGTGATGGCTGTATTGATGTGTGCAATTGTAATTAGTATGGGGAATAGGGAGTTGAGAATCATGAAATAAGGGAAATATTGATGAACTGTAACTGGCAGTTAAGTGCGTTTGTTGTTTACGTCTCTTAATATTGCACTCGAATTTCGTTGTCTGGGTGGCTCAGCGGCTAACATTGTGGACAACGAAATTGATTATGCATCGTCGAAGGAGTTTGATTCCCACCTCAGACATGTAATTCTATTTCCCAATTATTCTATCTTGCAATTGGTATTACATTGTCTAAACATATGTTAGGCTACGTTTATTATTCCCGTAAGGTAAGGAATTCTCCATGATTTACGTTCCCAGATACTTTTAAATTATTAAATAAATATCGGCACAATCGCTTCGCCTTGAGAGAAAATTGTCGAACATAATTCATTTGATGGACTCAGACATCGTGGTCACTCAGCCCCGTCTACTTTGGTGTGTGAGTGTAAACCTTTCTCTGATAACCTGTGTTAATGTGATGGCTGTATTGATGTGTGCATTTGTAATTAGTATGGGGAATGGAGAGTTGACGACTGAGGCTTTAAGTTAGGAACTATCCCGGTATTTGCCTGGAGTGGAAGTGGGAAACTACGGAAAACCACATCCAAGGTTGTTGAGATGGGAATCAAATTTTGCTCTTCTTAGGTTTGCCTCAAGAGTGCGCCCCGTTCCAGCCCTCAGACCAGAATTAAATTTCTTGGCAGAGCAGGGATCGAACCTGGAATCTGGGGCGATAGCTCAGAATGTAGCCTTAAGACTGGGCTTCCCTGTGTTAATACGATCTTTGAAAAACACTGAACATATAATTCTAAAACTCCCTCCATTACGGTGGCTGGCGAAGTGAGTCCATGCTCATTCCAGTAGTGGCGAAGTGATTCTATGCTCCCTTGCATAATTTACTGTCATGGAAATGCAAAGTATTGTACCTTCAACAGGTGATGGAAATTGATTATTTAGAGCAGTTTCATTCTGTTTATTTCAAAATGAAGTTCGTCATCCTGAGTTGCGTTTGCAAGCAAATTGCAAAAATTGCAAGGATTTTATTATTGGCGATCAGTCTCATCGCATTCTCATCAGCAACCAACTTGAGAATGGAAGTCTCTGAACTTAGTTGTATAAGTGAATATTGTTGTTTATTGATTATTTTTTTTAGAGTACATAACAATGAGTCTAACCACGCAGTTGATTTTGGCAATGGAAGTAAGTTATTATTTGCTATTTAATATTTGGCAGCTGCGTTGATGCAGGCCACTATAGTGTTATTTAATAAGCTATGACGTTAATTTGGGGAGAAATGCTGCTATAAATAAACCCATTTTACGAAATAGAACATTAGCCGCAAACAAGTGGGAAATCGGAGAAAAATACGAAGCCACTTTTAAACTCCAATATGAATACGGCATTTCAGATACAATTCCAGATACTATACCGTTACAGTGTAGGGTCCTTGACGAACAAATTTAAACATTGTTCTGCACTGTATTTCTCTTGAGAGAAATCTTCACTTGGTTACTTTGAGCTTTGCTGTTGTAATGTAAAATTAATCTGACTAAATATAAAACATTTGACATGCTGCAACAATTATTTTTCACTGGAGATGATATCTCAAGGAATTTCAGAGAGACTAATCGGCAGTACAATGCTATGTCCTTCGTTTCATTTGGTGCCAATGTTACTGTGCCACACCCATACGGTCCACATTGTTTTAAGATGTATGGAGGTGCACATCATCGCATTTCTTCGTTATATTCCAAAATTATATGTGACGGTTTGCGGCCAGTTTTATTAGACTCCTCAGAGTTCTTGAATTCATTGGAACTAAATGACTTGCCTCCACATATTCCAAACGCTTGAACCGTTATGCTGCTTAGAAATCTGAACGTTTCCCAAGGGCTCCTAAATGCAACCATATTGCTTGGATTTGGAAATAATAAGTGCAGTTAAAATTAGGCAGAGAGGTTGAATCCTTCTACTTGATTTAACAGCATCCGATAAAACACTATCATTTTGTTTTAAGAGGCAATATTTTCCAATTTATTTGGCATACTCTGTCACAATCAATGAAGCTCAAGGGAAAACTCTGGAACGTATAGGTCTCAATTTGCCTCATCAATTTTTCAGTCATGGCCAGCAGTATTTTGCAATGTTGAGAGTGCAATCTTTTGACGCCCTTATAGTTTCAATAGAGCCAAAAAATAATCGTACAAAGAATATACAGTAGGCCTACATAAGAAAATTCTTCAGTAAATATTTTTCTATTGACCGTCATTTTTGACGGGTTTCAACTAGTAATCATTTAAAATGATAAATCTGCGAGCCTTACGGTAGTCGCATATCATGTGTAACTCGTGACATGTTATCCCTTGTTAACAGTGAACTCTGTTAGTCATTGAAATAACTACCGTACTTGTAAAACTGCAGTGCCAAATCCCGACCGGTTTTCAACAAACATGATATAATGAATATTTTCACACCAAACAACGACAACTTGAAGATGATTTATTGTAGGAAGAATATCTTTAATGGGGCCTCCAAACCTTGAAGTGATTTTGTATGCGATACAGATTCCACATAGCCACATGGCCGACAGTACCTCGATTGCTTACATTAAATAAGAATACAGCAAAAGTATGAAGATTTAATAAATCATAGCTGTTTTCATCAAATATGATATAATGACTATTTTCACACCAAAGAACGACAATTTGAAGATGATTTAATGTAGAAATATCTTTAATGGGGCCTCCAAACCTTGAAGTAAACCGTATGTGATATACATTCCACATAGCCACATGGCCGACAGTACTTCGTGGTATCAATCTCCGCCACCGCGCGCGCTCAATGTTTCCGTCCTATCAATTTCCGTTTCATTGTCTCCGTCCCATCCATTTCCGTTTCATTTTTCAAAATCACCCCCACCAAAATATACAAATACGGAGTGGAAAGATGTTACACATTAATAATAAGAACTAAAAATTATAAATTAAAAGCTATAAATATGAAATATGAAACTATATAAATAAAATACAAATCAAGAATTAGTAGGTAATCTGTGGCACAACAGTAGCACTGCGCTAAGCGCCTACTTTCACGTATTTACTTACATACACCTTTCCTGTCCAACCTCCCTTGGTATACTCTGATTTTCATAGCAACCCAACGATATTACACAAGGAGTGTAGAAATCACCTAACACTTCGACACAGCTAGCGTCGTAGTCATTAGAATGCTCGGGCAGCCTATTTGGTTACCTTCGCACCCCTTACTGGACTCTTCATAACATAGGGATAATCAATTTGAAACAGGTAGCTTCGGTGGCGTAGTTGGTAGCATCCTGAGCTTCTATGCCCAAGGTCGTGGGTCGGATTTTTTAAGAATTACAATTCTAGCATTTGCCTGGCTGTGAAATTCAGTTGTTTGTTTTTGTTATTGTTGATTCTTTAGGGGTTTGTGACATCGTAGTCATGTATCCCTTGGGTTTGTGTAGTATTTGTCGGATAACCTGTGTCACTTTGATGTCTGTACTGTGTGCATTTGTAATTGAGGTAGGATTTGGGTAGGAAGCGGCCGTGACCTTAAGTTAGGTATCATCCCGACATTTGACTGGAGTAGAAGTGGGAAACCTTACAAAACCACTTCCAAGATAGCTAAGGTAGGAATCGAACCAGCCTCACAAGGCTGAGTGTACCCCGTTGCTACCCTCAGACCAGATTTAAATTCCTTGGCAGAGACGGGAATCGAACCCGGGCGTCCACGGTGACAGCCAAGAGTTCTAGCCGCTACGGAACAAGGCGGACGAGAGGAGAAATGATATCCACGAATTTTAAAAAGAAAGGAAGAAAGGTTGGTGGTTGGTTGGCTCCTCAGTTTAGGGGCTGCGACAACGCGGTCAAGTAGCCCTGTGTACTTTGGCTGTGTGTAGAATCTGTCTGATAACGGTTGTTAATTGTGATGGCTGTATTAGTGTGTGTTATCTGTTTGTTAATTCAAGTAATTTTCAAGTAGTTCCTACTTTTGCCACCAAACGCCACCATCAATGACAACTACTTCTGAACTTGGTTACTAGATGCCACCGCAGTGACGAACGTTGGAACCTACGAGCGTTAGTAAAATCTAACCTATATAATTTAGCTTCACACAAGTGTAATATTAGTGGAATGTTCTTTAACATGCCATAAATCTATGACATGGGACCGCCGGCTTTACTTCCCCTCCAAAGGAAGGCATACCGAGGGATTTTTAACGCACTTAAAAATCCAACGATTTTGGCCGGGCTTGAACCCGCGACCTTGGGCATAGAAACTCAGCATAAGAAAGGATGAAAGGAAGGAAGGAAGGAAGGAAGGAAGCTTTTAGTTTTACGTGACAGTTAATCATACGATCATGAGCCACGGGACCTCCTTTTTACGTGGAATCCGAACCACAGTACATGGCATTTCACTTCGAAAACCTCACATGCATTGGCCGGTAATCGAACCCAGTCCACATTGGTGAGAGGCCGACAGTTTGACCATTGAGCCTCCGCTCCACCCTTTTAAAAATGAGTAAGAGTAACTTCTGGAATACAAGTTTGACGAAGACTCAAGCTTTCCTAACGTCTTACTGGAGCCCTTTCCGCTCTGGCTACCACTGGCATCTCGATCTCTGGATGACGTCAGCGGATCGGATTGAGTAGCTCGGTAGTGACGTTGCTACTTTCACACACACGCCCCCATGAAATCACCTCATCCGTTCTTTTATGAATGGGAAGACCGCGTCAAGACACAGGGAATCTATCCTCGACGGATAATGATGTTTATTATCTCGGAACAGTGTTGCCACAATATTTGCTACAAATTTACCATTAGTCACATAAAATTTCCTTTGGAACATCACATCCATTTCAAATCAGTGAGTGTGTGTGTCCACCTAGTATCGTAATGGGCTGTCATTCCTGTACCAAGAAAGAGGTAAAACTGAGAAGAGGTTGGTGTGATTTCCATTATGAAAGTGGTTTTCCGTGGTTTCCCATCCTACTCCAGGCAAATACACAGGTGTTTGGTGGTTTGTTCCTTAGTTTAGGGGCTGTGACAACGCGGTCATGTAGCCCCGTATACTTTGGATGTGTATAGAATATGTCTGATAACCGGTGTTAATTGTGATGGCTGTGTGTTATCTGTGATACAGGTAACGACTGCAGACACTAAATTTTTCATGTAGTTTCTACTTTTGCTACCAAATGCTACCGTCCACGACACCTAGCCGCGGACTTGGCTACTAGATGCCATCGCTGCTAGCACCTGGCGACGAACGTTTGAACTAATATAGCGTTATCAAATAACCTAACCTACAAATTTTGGCTTCACAAAAGTGTAGTTAGTGGAAGGTTCTTTTTCATGCCATAAATCTATGACATGAGACCGCCGGCTTTACTTCTCCTCTGAAGGAAGGTATACTGAGGGATTTTTAACGATCTTAAAAAATCCGATGACTTCGGCTGGGTTTGAACCCGTGACCTTGGGCATAGAAGCTCAGCATGCTACCAACTATCCCACCGAGGCCGCCAAAAATACACGGGTGGTTTCTAACTTAAGATTACGGCCAATTTATTCTCATTCCTCACCTGAATTTAAAATACACACACTACTACAGAGACCACAATAACACAGTCTATCAGACATATTCAACACACACCCATGTACACGAGGCTAAATGATCTCACTGTCCAAGCCCGTTAAATTAAACAACAACAAAGCAACAACTCCAGTTGAAAGGGGTGTGATGTTTCAAAGGAAATTTCACGAGACTAGCCTAGTGATAAATTTGTAGTAAATATTATGGCAAAAGACAAGAACCAATTAAGGAAAGAAAATCAAACGTACTCTAATGCCATCGGGGTCCGGAGAAAACAAGAATTTGTCAAGGAAGGTCGACAGACGAAAACGGGGAGGAGCCCAGTACATATAAGTAGGAACAATACTATATATAGCTGGAGTGACGTGGACACCTACCCATTTCCCATTAGCTGTGAGCCCTCAGAAAGGGACTTGTGTACTAAGTTTCTCAAAGGATCACGAAATACCTAAAGCCAGTGTGGTTAATGGCATGACTACTGTGGTTATTAATAACAGGAAGTTCTACAAAAAACACTACGTGGCGAATTTCCTGCCAATTCGTTTCAGAAACCTTACACATAATTCCCAGGTCTTTTCATTTCATCACGAAAGAAGAAAAAACAGCTTTATTTTTCCTTCAAACAAGGTGAGGTGAGGAGCTTGAGGACATGTACTGTTTAGGACCCTAAGATCGTAGCTCGCTACACTACGTTACGATTCACTGGGAAGCTGCAAGATTGAAGGTCAAAGATGCGAACTCAGTGCTGACAGCGACCACCTTGAGGTTTCTCCACACTCCCTCCAGGAAAGTGACGGAATGGTACTGTAAATAATTTGAAGTCCCGGGGTAAATATTAATAATGCTATTGGTTGTATGTCCCTTTTAACAACTGTGGATTTTTGAGACGCCAGTGTGCCGAAATTTTGCCCCGAAGGAGATCATTTAATAAATAATAAATCTACTGACACGGCTCTGTCGAATTTTAGGACCCTCAAATGCTGACTCTGCTGGGATTCGTTCATAAAACCTTGGGTACAGCAGGCGAAAATGGTACCACTAAGCCAAGCAGTCAGTCCACGGGGTAACTACTGTAACATAATCTTTGGCCATACTACTGGAATTATAACAACACACACGACAACAATCACTCAACGTCCTCGCCTGCTGTTCGCATGGTTGCAGGATCGAAACCTGGCATTTGTAGTTGCGCGAATGCGCCAGAACCGTGTCAGTAGATTTACTAGCACGTTAAAGCTCCCCTTCGGGGCAAAACAATTCTGGCACCCCGGCGTCTCTAAAAGCCGCAGTAGTTAAAAAGGACGTAAAACAGATAACATTATTATTAAAATCACCCAATGAACACAGCCTATCAAATGCATCAAATACCCCAGTATACGAGGCTGATGAACGCAAAAACTTAAATCCCCAAATGAAGTAAGGGTGTGTTGGTGAAACGACCATGCTTATTGCCTCTCAACAAGGTGAACCGGGATCTATTCCCAGTTATTACATGTGAGATTTTTGAGGTGAAATCTTTACGTTGGTGGTTCAAAATCCACGCAAAAGGAAGGAAGGAAGGAAGGAAGGAAGGAAGGAAGGAAGGAAGGGAGGAGGGAAGCTTGTAGTTTTACGTGACAGTTACTCTACTTCTTACATGAAATCCGAACCATAGGACATGGCATTTCACTTCGAAAATGTCACATGTAATGATCGGGAATCGAACCCGGTTTACCTTGGTGAGAGGTAAACAGCTTGACCGCTGCGCGACCATACCCACCACGTAAAAAGGATCTCTACGGTAGAAGCTAATGATCCCTTCATTGACCCGTCCTGAAATAAAATAAATGGACATTGACTGCATTAATAAAACATAATATAAAATGTCAATCCCGAAACGATATTTACGAAAATAAATAAATAAATAAATAAATGAATGAATGAATGAATGAATGAATGAATGAATGAATGAATAAACAAATAAATAAATAAATAAATAAATAAACTTTGGGTCTTTTTTTTTCTTCAAATACCCCAGTATACGAGGCTGATGAACGCAAAAACTTAAATCCCCAAATGAAGTAAGGCAATCTGTGAGACATGCCCTGAAGGAAGTCCATGGATTTCAGGAAAAACCCCGGAAGATGAAAGGAAGGAGTTACACCGGCAGAAAATGCGACAACACTGGGCAAAGATCAAAGCTCAACAGTTGAACAAGCGTGGTCCAAAGTAGGCCCATTCGAAACAAGAAAGAAGAAATAAATAAACTTCTTCTTCCCCTTCCTCAATTCTCTTATGCCTTCAAGCGTCGGGATAGCCTCCTTTGAGCCATTTTTGCCATTCCGCTCTATTTCTGCACATTCTCTTCATTTCCAAAACAGTTTTGCTCCTTTTTTTTGTCCCGATCTCTTAATCCTATTCTCCCATGTAATGCGGGGTCTACCTCGTTCAGCTTCTCCTTCAACTCGCATTTCAATTCCACTTCTTTACCATCGTTTGTCTTAATATTCCATGTTCTGAATCTCGTGTTCCGTTTCCACTCCGATCGTCGTCATTTATATCCAACCAATCCGAGGCTACTTGTAGTTCTCTGAATCTCTTTACCTCCACATGGGTGATTAGCCCAACGTAGAGAGGTTTGTTGGGTTAACAAATAAAGAAACGATAGAGTTTAATCGAGGCACTTGATGTTCTGCAAACATTAACTTCATGCCATTGAAAGTAAATGAACCGTACAGTAGCTGTCGCAGCTGCTGTGTTGAGATTTACTTCCGGGCTGTTTACACTGGCCTATGAAATACGAGCCTGGGTAAATATGTGCAGAGGTGCTCGCATAATAACACATTAGCTTCAGGGATACACGTCACTGACCTGCTTTAGTGGGTGGTTCTCTCCTGCCATTTCATCCCACAACACAAATGGAATGCTCAATTGAACGCCAGACAAATTCGTCATAGGTTCAACTTGTCGGATAATCTCAACAGGTGAACTTTCCCCCATGTCCTCACATGAATTACATTTTTTCTTTCTGCTAGGTTCTTTTATTTTTGCCTTCTCCAGCTCTTGGGTATGTTAATTAAATTTACGGGATTGGGACGTTATGATCATCTGTCACGTGGACTTGGGTGTGTGGTGGATATCTCTGATGACCTGAGTTTCTGTGGTGATTTTAGTTGCGCGTCTAACTGAAATTATTAAGGTAACGGACTGCCCGGGAGGAATTCCACAATCGAAATGGCCGCTGTCAGCGATCTCCATTATTTTAAATTATTTATTTATTTTATGTCTTCGGTAGTGGCGAAGTTAGGGCTCATGGCCCTCTCTTACACTTAACCACACAATATGGCACCAGTACTTTTGATACAATTTTGGAAATACAAAAAAAATGTTATGATGATAAATAAGGAGTAAATTAATTATGCTAATACTAATGTTAGTGAAAAAGGCACTTGCATAATGATGATAATTGTTACGTGCAATGCCCGTCCCAATGTTTAAAAAAATCCATCTTCACTGTATTCTGGTGTTCCTTGACATTTTGAATCGACCGCCTGGTGACTTGATTCCGTTTGTGAACACGAGATGGCTGCTGCTGTCGGACTTCGGGGTTCCTTCGCGTGGTTCCTTCTTCTCCACTAGAGAGTGTTGGTTGTGCCTTATAAAACTCTTCCTATTCGTGGCACAATTGAAGGCAATTATATTCTACCACATGAAACAAAAGACTATATATACTTCATGCCGCCAAAACATTTTAGTGGTGTCGTGTGAATATTATTTGGTTTTCACATTGTCGTAATATGTGGCTAAATTTAATTGGTCCAATTTAAATAAACCTGGTGCATGCTGGGTGGCCTTCGTGGCTTTTGTCATCCATCTTGTGAATAACAGTTGTGACTGATCGCTGGGTGAAAAAAGATCTACGCATATTGTGAATCTCGCCAGGGCGAGGGCTCTGCCCTCGTCCAAGACAACTTGGGGAAAATATCCCAGTGTTTAATGATACATGAAGTATTAGTGAGCAACGATCATCTGTGATAATCGTGTAAATGGTTTCTTCGGCCTTAATATGGAAAGGCGATGTTTTGGTGTGCATATCTTCGACTGCGGCTGGAAGCCATCTCCTCTTCATTTTATTTTTTTAGTGACATAAATCCTTTAAGGATTTCTAAGTAGTGTGGTAAAAATTAGTGTTTCCCCTGAAGGTACGTTTTGCATGTTATTATTTTAAATTATTGGAGCTCCATATTTTTACATTGTGTACTGAGTGATTGTTTTGGTTCTGAAAGGTTGACCTTGGAAAAGATATGTCACCTATGAAAATGTAAATTTTTTGTTAAACTATATTTGTCCGGGGAACACTACTGTTTTTCTTCTTAATTTATTATTTGGCATCTGGCTAAGGCATTTTCTTCTTATAATATTATGGTACTGGCCAGACGAATCTATTAACACTAGGCCTAAATTGGTTCATTAGTCGGTCGGTTTTTAGTCTGATCCGTTGCCTGTAAAAACTATTTGATCTCGTAGTGTCTTGAGTTTGTTTATATCTAGCTGTTTTCTCACTGGAGAAGATTTTATTTAAAAATTTAAATTACGCGTTTCACATAAATACGTACTGATGTACCTTCAACTGTTCTTGGTCGCCATGGTAACTTGTTGACAGAAGTGCATTGTGGGTTTTGTTTTTCTGGCGTGTTTTTGAAGTGCACGTTCTTGGGTCATGGTGATGTTGGTAAACTTTTTGTTTTAAATTTTCCTTTGGTTTTCCTTTTTTGGAGTTTTCTTGGTACTCCTACGTTATTCTTTCGTTACCTTGTTTATGGTAATAACATTTTGCACTAGTTTTTTTTCTGATTCTCCAAGGCCCTCATGGTCCAGTTTGGGAATATGTCTGGTGCTTATTTAGTGTTTTTTTTGGTTTGTAGCTTTTTATGCTCTTACCTCAAGTAATTGTTTTTTTGATATCGGCCTTAAATATTTATTATTTCTACAGTGAGAATTCTAGCTGAGATTTTATTTTTCTTTGAAATTTATACTGCCTGATGCATGTTCTGTTTTCTGGTGGAGGTGTTTTCTTTTTAAATTTTAACATTAAATTTTTATTTTAAATTTTTAATCAACTGTTGTGGCATTATTTCGTCGGCAGCAGTTCCATTAGTTATTGGGGGTGTCTGTAGAATAGCCCGAGCGTTGTCCCCTTCTCCACCTTCCTTCCACCCCTTTGGAGCTCTTCTGTTGGGACATGTCATCTGGAGGTGATTTCGGTTGCTGAAGCGAGGCGGACCTCTAAATAAGGTAAGTTGGCCCAACCACCCTGGCCGTCCACGGTGTCAATAATAATAATAATAATAATAATAATAATAATAATAATAATTATTATTATTATTATTATTATTATTATTATTATTATTATGGGCCAGTAGGGTCTCGGACAAAGAAACAACAGAGGGGATCGTTTAGTGCAGTTTTGTAGAGAGGAGAACTTTGTCATTGCTAATACTTGGTTTAAGCTTCCTGCCAGGAGACTTTATACGTGGAAAGCACCTGCTGATAGTCCAGACAACATAATAAGAAATCAAATTGATTTCATTCTAATTAAAAACAGATTTAGAAACAGCGTGATTTTTGCAAAAACCTATCCAGGAGCAGATGTTCCTTCTGACCACAATCCTCTCATTAGCAAAATTTGTGTCCGGCTTAACAAGATTCCGATAAAAACAACACAAAATAAATATGATACTGATGCCCTTCGGGAAATAAATACAAGGTCACAGGTGGCTGCTGCTCTTGCCACTGATCTTAAGACGTTGAATTCAAATGACATGCAGCCCTTGGAACTTTGGGACACTTTTAAAACCTCATTGAAGAGGGTTGGAGATCATTTTCTTAAGAACAAGAGACAACATAAAAAAGGAAGGCATGGATGTCGGATGAAATATTGAATCTAATGGATAAACGAAGAGAAGTCAAAGGAAGAGATAATGAAGAATATTGGTTTATTCATAGATTGATAAAGAATAAGATCAGACAAGCCAAGGAAGTTTGGATGTCAGATAGGTGCAAAGAAATTGAAGAACTTAATAGTAAATATGCTACTTTCCAGGTCCATAAGAAAATCAAAGAAGTTTCAGGTAGACACAGGAAAAGAAACACAGTCAAGGTAACACGGTATTTGAAGTTGAAGAAAAATTACAGGTTTGGGAGAAATATATACAAGAGCTTTTTAATGATGATCATCGTCCTTCCCGACCCGAAATTCCTTCAGTTGTTGGACCCATGATCACCATGGATGAAGTGAAATATGCGATTAGGATAGCGAAAAATGGTAAGGCTCCTGGTCAAGATGACATTCCAGTGGAATTATTGAAGATCTTGGATGATGATAGCATTGTGACGCTCACTAATTTATATAACAAGATATACGACACGGGCATATTACCAGAAGACTGGCTCTTGTCTACATTTATTGCTCTTCCGAAGAAACCGATGGCTAAGTCATGTAGTGACTTCAGGACAATCAGTCTTATGGATCATGTGCTCAAGATATTTCTCAAAGTTATCCATAATCGCATATACAGGAAATGCGAGATGAATATCAGTGACACGCAGTTTGGGTTCCGCAACGGTCTAGGAACTCGTGAGGCATTATTTGCGCTTCAAGTTCTTTTCCAGAGATGCCGTGAGGTGAATCAGGATGTATATGCATGTTTTCTGGACTATGCAAAAGCCTTTGACCGTTGTCAGCATGATAAGTTGTATAATGCACTCAAGAACTCAGGAATAGATGAGAAAGACATTCGGATCATCATTAATTTATACTGGGGTCAAAAGGCTAGTATCAGAATTGATGGACATATATCGAGATCAGTGGAAATAATGCGTGGTGTGAGACAAGGATGCATTCTTTCACCACTTCTTTATAATATCTATGCAGAACAGATTTTCTCCGAGGCACTTGATGGCATTCAACAAGGTATTAAGGTCAATGGTAATTATATTAATAATATACGGTACGCAGATGATACTGTATTGATTGCAAATAGTTTCGAAGGACTTAAAAAGATTGTTACTATGGTGTATCAAAAGAGTAAACAATATGGCCTAGACCTCAACATTAAGAAAACAAAATATATGATAATATCGCGAAAACCAGCATTGTCACAAGTCCTTTTAGTCGATGGACATCAGATTGAGCGAGTCAAGAGTTTGGTTTATTTAGGACAGAATATTAATGAGAATTGGGATCCTTCGGTTGAAATAAGATGCCGTATAGAGAAGGCTAGATCCATCTTTATGACAATGAAACAACTACTATGCTGTCGAGATCTCAGTATGACGCTTAAGAAAAGAATTGTGAAGTGTTATGTTGTCTCCACCCTTCTTTATGGTGTTGAAGCTTGGACCTTGTCCGTAGCTACAGAAAAGAAGATTCGAACTTTTGAAATGTGGATATACCGGCGGATTCTTAAAATTTCGTGGACAGAACATGTGAGTAATGCCGAGGTTCTTCAGCGTGTGAGCAGCCAACCTGAGCTGTTCAACACAATTAAGAAGAGGAAATTGGAATACTTGGGACACATGATGAGGAATCTAAAATACCGTCTGCTCCAAGTTATACTTCAGGGTAAAATTGAAGGACGGCGTGGACCAGGAAGGAGACGAATAACTTGGATGGATAATTTAAAAACGTGGTTTGGGCTGTCTTCCACGGAACTCTTCAGGATTACACAGGATAAGAAGGTGTTAGCCATGGTGGTAGCCAACGTCCGTATCGGATAAGGTAGAAGAAGAAGAAGAAGATTATTATTATTATTATTATTATTATTATCCTAGTCATGGTGCGTGATTTAACTCACCCGGCTACATCGCTTGGTAATTCATAGGTCTGGTGAGCCGGATGCTATCAGGGATTTCGAGGGATAGGGTGTTTCTGGAGCTCCGAGTCAAACTTCAAAGTAATGAGTAGAGTAACCTCCTAATTATGCATTTATAATTTCTGACACCATTGTGAAGGTTCTTTGGTGAACCCACCGTTGATACTTGGATGAAACATTTTTCAAGAGTGGGCTCATTCTCTGTTTGGCCAGGCTACTGCACTTGATTATCTAGTCAATATAAAATTCTTCCACCATTGATATTCCTACCCTTTGTGTGTGTAAGTTTAGTTCCCATGCACATTATTGCCCTGCTCAATCTGAAATTCCTTTTACATATTTATTAACCCTCTTCGAACCTAAGTTTCTTCTTCATGGCCATTTCTATTCTATCGAATCCTAAGTTATTTCTCCCGGGACATTTCTATTCAGTTGAATTCTAAGTTTTTCCCATAGGAAGTAATTTAAGGAAATGTTTATTTTTTCTGGATTAACGCCGTCCAATTGTCTTCATGCACACATTCGTGTTCTGTCAGTTATGTGATGAGAAGATTGATCAGTAGTGCCAAGTGATGAGTTGAGGACATATGAAAACCATTGGAACTGTTGGGACAATCATGGCTCACCCATTTGAGGAATGGAGCTAAATAAAGCAACACGACTCAATACATGAAGCTTCACTAATGGTCCATGTATCTGTGATACACTATTAATCACTCCACTGAACCCTCGTTCCACATATCACGGCTCCACCAGCTGCACCTTCCACAAGTTAGCGCCCTCTATCAAGATTAACCCTTTAGTTATAGCTTCGTCCATTTTAACCCTTTATAGGACAAAACAATATTTACAAATGTTTTGTTCTGAATGGTTGTAAGTTTTGGTTCTAACTTTCTTTTCTGATTGGCGTCTGTTTATTGCTTGTGTTTTGTTTTGACATAGGCCTATTGAATTTTTGATTCTTTTTTGTTTTTGCTGTAGTTTTTGTGTTCGTCTTTCCATTTTTACTTTGTTTCTTTTGTTTCTGCTTTATATTATGTTTCTATATTTATTTTGCTTTACATATTTTTGTTTCTGTTTTGCTTCTGTATTTTGTTTTTGCTTTAGTTTTTTTGTTTCGTATCTCTTGTATTCTAGTTTATGATTCTGGTTTTGTTTTTGCTTTTTTTAGTTTAGTATGTTTCCTGTTTTGGTATTTACACTTTGCTTTTGCTTTCAGTTGTTTCGTTTTCTTGCTTTTTTGTGCTTTTTGCTTTTCGTCTTAAATTTTGGATTTTGTTTTTGTTTTGTTTAGTAGTCTATGTTTTTGTTTTGGCATTTACACTCTGTTTTTGCTTTCATTCGTTTAGTTTTCTTCTTTTTACTGTGTTTATTACCTTGGAATTGTACAGTATTTGGTTATCAGCAAAATCAATACTTGCACAAGAAAATTCATTCAGTAATTCTGAAAATTTCAACTATTAATTCTTTTGATTTTACACTGGTCCTTATGATAGTGATTGGAATACAAACCACTAGCCTATCACGGGATAAGAGCTCAATAAATATATGACAATTTAATTACAATATGCATACAGCTATGCTTGTTGATTTCCATTCGTTGCTATTGATATTTTATCGCAGTACTGTACATTGGCCCAGTTCACAAGTGGCACATATTTGGCAATGTGACGTCAGAACAGATGAATAACATATTTCAATCTTGGAGATCAGATAGCATCAACATTATGCAGTACGTACATCGAGAATAGATAGTCTCCTGAGTACATGACAGAGGATCAAGAAAGCAGTTTATCGGCGGAATAATTGGACCACAGATTTATGTTTGGTGGATGTTATTGATTATAAGAAAATTTATGTGATTTTATTCTGGATAATTCTTCTAATGTTTGGAACAGTATAAATAATTATTATGAGTCTCTAGATCATTCTAAGGAATCGGGTATTTTGATTGGTTGGAAACGTGAGGAAGGAAGAACAAGGTAAATTGGAGCAATTTGCTTTCACCTATCATGGTTAACACATGATGTGAAAATCGGCGTTAGAAAAATGCCGACGAAATAGTGGAAAATATTGTGAAAATCAAGTGAACAGTATTTCTTACTATTGTGAAATACCAAAGTAACGTGTGGAATTAACAGTAAATATATTCCTCTAATATTGTTTTTTACATTTGTGTGTGCTTTTTGTTTTTACATTTTGGAATTTGTTTTTGTTTTTCCCACGAGATCAAGGAGATTCAGGAAATATACAGTATTTGGTTTTCATTTAATATCAACGTTTGTACAAAAATACATAACGTTATTGCTCTGATTCATTTAGCCTATGTGTTTGCGACATTGTGGTCATGTAACTCCGAGTGTGAAGTAAGAATCTGTCTAATAACCTGTGTCATTGTGATGTCTGTACTACTGTGTGTATTGGTAATTGGGGCTAGTATTTGGGTAAGAGGCGGCCATGGCCTTATTTTAAGAGCCTGGAGTATTAGTGGGGAAACCAGTTCAAGGATGGTTGAGGTAGAAATCGAAACCTCCTCTTTCAGTTCTGCCTCACTACGTTGAATGAACCCCGTTCCTGTCCTCAGACCAGAATTACATTTCTTGGCAGAGATGGGAATCGAACCCATATCTCCACGGTAACAGATAAGAATGCTAGCCACTGTCCAGAAAATTCAGCGTACGGTAAGTAATCGAGATGTTTTTCAGTCGGTCAACACGATTGTACCTAATTCTAACGGGTGCTTCCCTAAATCTGAAAAAACTTACGTGAAATTAATGAATTTATTATAATATTATTATTAATTAAATTATTATTACAAGCGGAACGTGCGAGAATTCTCGCATGTGTATAAACCACCCGCCTGGCTTTACTGTTATGCGGCTTTGTGTATAAACCACCCGCCTGGCTTTACTGTTATGCGGGCTTCTATAAATATGTTTATTTGATTAAACGCACTTTTTAAACAAATTGTCGATATTTATGATATAAATCTTTATTCATCACTGCTGCTGGTTGCACAATGGGTTGTGTGCGCCCCCTGTGTACAGACTACCCGCCCGGCCCTATTGCTATGCGGCTGTACGCGACACAGTTCTGCCAGGGGCTATAGTCTTGTTTATTTGTTTAAAAGCACTTTATAAACAAATTAACATATTTCCGTTGACTTTTCAAGAAATGCAAGATTTTTCCAGTACTATTGAGACGATTTGGTAGATTTTGATATAAACCACACCTTCTAACTCCCTCTGGTTTAGGAGCTTGAGTTTTGTGAAACATACACATTAGCGTATTATATAATAAGATTATATATGTATTAATCTACTGTATTTATTATTTTATTCATTTAATTATTATTATTTATATGTATATTTCAGGTTTATGGAAACAACCACTGCAACTGGGTACAATCGTGTTGACCCAAAATAATCTTAAATAAAAAGTTTAAAAAAAAATCAAAGATGATTTCCTGGTAGTACCAGTAAACATTTTTGCGACTGTAAAGCATGCGGCAAGTAGCGATATCGAACCAGTTTATCGAGAGGTTGCTTCATAAACATGGTCTTCGTGGGTTGGCCGTAGTCGCCGTTAATTATATTGTGCGGTAGTTATTACTTTTTATACACCATCCGCTTACAACGAGTGCACAGTGCATTCTTTAGCTCTTATTCACTGAGCTGCCCTTTCATAGGAGAGCGAACAAGTGTTGCCATTGCAAATTACGCACATCCTCGCTGCTGGATTTTGTGACGTAAAATGTACCATCTTGCAGAAAGAAAAAATAAATACCGTTTGGTACAGTAACATGATGATGATTTGCTATGTATTTAGTACTACATCCAGGGATTCACAACTGGTGAGACATGGGTTGGTGAACCAATCCGCCTCCTGAGTGTATAGTTCAATGAGGTCCTTAGCATATCGAGCAACCACTTCATGATAATAATAATGTTATTGGTTTTACGTCCGTTTTAACTACTCTGGACTTTAGAGACGCCGGGGTGCCGAAATTGTGCCCCGAAGGGGAAATCTGCAGTAAATCTACTGACACGGCTCCCTCACATTCGCTCACCTTTAAATGCCAGCTACTGCGTCAAGATACGAAGCTGCAATCTCGGGCCCAGCAAGCGAGAACGTTACCGGTGAGCCCAACCACTACTTACCAGGGAACGGTACGAAGTCGGAAGTGAAATAAAACAAGTAGTTCCGTGAAGAACTAAATAGCTTATTTTCATATATCCTGTATCAACTTACAAAATTTCAGTTTGATAGCTGTAATAGATTCGTAGATATTGAGAACTGGATAAATTTTTCGGATGGTCGCCATGTTGGATTTTTAAGTATGTAAATTAGTCCATAGAGTTATGCGTAGTTGTATTATTCAAACGTCAATCCCATGATTAGGACACAAGAAATAAAAATGAGATTTTTAAGTTCGCACAGCCGCCATCTCGAGGTTATTTAAACAATTGAAGAAAATTAGATGCCAGTGCATTACAGTATAATGTGTATAAACATTTGCTTTACCATATTTCACTGCGCTTAGATGGTTAAATCCCGAGAAAAGTCTATTTCAATTTTTCAAATTCGCTTGGCTGCCATGTTTGTTTTGTAGTTAACAGGGTTTTGAAAATCACTAATGTAAACTTCTAATAGTGCCCTTTATCACGGTACAAAATTTCAGGGTGATATCAGTAATAGTTTTGGAGATATAGAACGCCTGTGAAATATTTCGCACAGCCGCCATGCTGTATTAGTGAGACGTAATAAAATTTGAAGGGCACGGTCGAGGTCGGACAAATAGTACTATACCCTTACTGAGTTTCATTGAAATCGCTCCAGCTGTTTAGATTGTATTTGGGGACACACACACACACACACACACACACACATACCGCACACACACATGGACAAAATGTGATCTCATAAGCCTATTTTTTAATTAAAGAAAATAGGCCAAAATCAACATATTCGTGAAAGATGTTTCAAGTCTTGAGATTAAAATTCATATTTTGGGAATTTTGGCGATTTTGACGGTACATACTGTATAGTCATAATTGGAAGGATTAAGTTTCATTCTCGTAGAAATGGGCTGACCATCCTTGGCTGGTCGTAAGCGCGTAAGAATCGAGTCTACATAATATCACACATGACATCCTCTTCCCAGTCTTCTCGCACACCGTCCAGCACTTTGCTGTCACTATTCTTGGCACTCACGCATTACGAAAGATTGAAGTCCTCATCATACAAAACCCATGAACGAAGCAAGAACAATAACGTCAAACCTGGAAATGGGTAAATACAGACTTTTATAGGAGACGGCATTCCCTCACTACCTCCAACGTTCTGCAATATTTGAGTTTTCCTTATGAATCACCATTATATCTTGTCAGGAGTGTGCAATCCACAGAAATAAATGAGATGTCAAGATGTATGAGTAATGCCCATACAATCTTAAAAGGTAACTTAACTATTCAAAATATGGTTTAGATTGGTAAAACGGTGTATAAAATTACACCAAAATTACACATTGAGCTCTATAAATGATTTAAGTTAACATTCGAATTATAAGCAAATACATTTTTATAATGAATAACACGAACAAAGCAAATACGACAAGAAGAGCAATCCAATAGAAATAATAAATGTATGAATGCAAAAAATATGCAGTATGAAATTACAACTAGTTTGCACAGAACTGAGACAGAGATAACCTCCTCTGCCCACATGACATCACGTGGTATCGATCACATCTTCTACCACATAGGGCACATACACAATTTAAGTCTGGCTGATGAAATCTTCTGATACTACACACTTTGAAGTGGAAACCATGTACCGAGAATCTCGTTACCAGGTGCCTCAGCTCGTAGGAACTGTCCAGTCCCGTGATGTCATCGCATCAGTCGCGTAAAATTCTTGCCAGAGCTATCCTTCTTAGACTTCATTTCTCGAAGTAGTGTCTCATAACCATGTGTTGTTGGCAAAAGCATCTGCAGTCTCAGTTCTTCAACAAAGGGAAGCTCACTTGAGAACTAAGAAACCAAACGAGAAATAGTAAATCGGGAGAGGCATAAGACTTTCTTTAGGTAGACGGCCTTGACCTTCTCTATCTCCACTAGGTGCTTGTACTTGAGGTGAATCCAATAGAAATACACTGCAGGGCGTCTGACTGCCGCCCGCCAGTTAGGCAGCCCAATGCACGTGTTAGGTGCCCAGGCTGCAAGGGGAGGGGCGCCACATTTTTCTATGCAGCGAACTAGCCGTTTCCTCATCATCTACCTAAATACTGACAACAAATGGAAACTTTCATCTATTAGGCATGTATTGTAGTCTCGTACGGGTCATATATTTGAAATCTTTACCTTTTATAGCTGAAAGCCTTCATGTGTTATCAATGTGATCGTAAAAGTACCATTGTGGTATAATAGAGATTTATGACGATATCTATGACGGTTCATCGAGCATAGGCCTACGAACAGAGAGAAACATTTCTCAAACCCCCCAAGTGTATTGGAAATTCAACGTGCTATTTCCTTCATAAGCTGTTGGTCTAGTAGCCTAATACAAGTGTGCTGCGGAAACCAGTTCTGTAATTTGGGAGCGGAAGGCTTCTTCAACCTGTCAAAGAGCTCCCTGCAGTGGCTTAACGTCCTACTGCAAGACCTGTCTTCCGTACCGACTGCAGCACCGGCACAACGACTGAAAGTACGGCAAAGATTGAAATACTAACAAAAATGCCAACAATAATTTATGAGGTATATGTTTTTCTTGAGCTCGTATGATTCCAGATCTAGACGACCATGCCGTGTTTTTATTACTCTTAAACTGCGATTTCCAGAAGTAAAATTTATATTTCTTAAAATGTCATAACAATCTCTGATTTAGATAGCAGTGAAGATTGGTGGCACGAATCTCTATGCTGACAGTGTGTCTTTTTCCGGCGGGTCTTTCTACAGGAAAATGCTGGGATGTACTGTACTCTTTTTGAAGTCCCAGGGCACCCTAATGATTACAGTTACTCAGATACTCTGGTTTAGTACAGACAAATCCAAAACACTTTCAGTTACACGGAGTTGATGGTGAATATGTCCTTAACATCAAACAAAATCGTTCTGTGGCGAGCCATAAGTAGTGGATATTGTGATTAAGGTGGACATTTGTTGAAAAGTAGCCGAAAAATCGCACAGGTCTTAAAACAAAAAATCCACATGCGATTTTATCCTTTTTCAGAAATAAACATGAGTTGAAATTATCCTCAAAATAGCAGTTACTGCAAAGAAATGGTGAAAAACGTTACTTTCCCTTCATTGGCAACAAAAAAAGAGTTCGCTTCAAAAAGCTAGGAATGGAACCAAGCTTTGCTGTTATTGTTTCATTTTAGGGGCTTGGGACATCTATGTCATCAGCCCTATGTAGTTGGGTGTGTGTTGAACTTGTCTGATAACCTGCATTATTATGTGATGACAACAGTAGTATGTGTAACTGTATTAGGGACAAGGATGGGATAGGAGCCCCGGGACTTGAAGTAAGGTACTATCCCGGCTTTTGTCTGGAGGGAGTGTGGAAAAACACGGAGGAAAACCACACTCAGGATAGCCACTGTCAGCGCCAGGATTCGCACATAAGATCTCCGGACTTGCTCCAACTGCCATCACGGTCGTAGTGCACGGTTACGCCGTGGGGATGGAAGCAAGCAATTCACATTTATACAGGGTGATTCTCTATGTAGTTTACAACTTCAATAATGTGTAATTATTTATTGAAACCATTTACAGACTTGGTTTATATGTCATTACATAGAAAAACACTTCAAGTTTTTTTGACAAATCCATTACGGCTCAATGTGTACACCATTTGTCATCCTGGACACATCCCAACAGAAGTTGATTTCCCGCCACGTACGAACCAGCATTTCCGGGGTAACAGAGGCGATGGCTGTTGTGATGCGATGTCTCCGTTCATCAAGATTTGCAGGTAGGGGAGGGATGTACACCCTATCTTTCACAAAGCCCTACAGAAAGAAGTCCAGTAGTGTGTAATCTGGGGACCGTGGCAGCCAGGCAATTGTTTCTCTCGAAACAACGCAGAAAACGTTCACTTTGGGGCTGTCACGTGGTGCCCATGTGGTTTTTCCATGCCCCAAATACGACAATTGTGTTGACTCGGCCAGAAAGGTGCAACGTGGATTAATCGCTGAAGACCACATTGTTCAAGAATGACTCATCACGGCTGAAGCGATCCATCATTTCAACACAGAATTCATGTTGGGTATGTTTATCCGCTTCACGTAGTGCTTGAACCAAGGGCAATCGGTATGCTTTTATGGCCAAATGTCGACGCAACACCCGCCAAACAGTGGTCTGAGGGATACCAGTTTCGATTTTTCCAGACTGCGGACGAACCTCTCCCTAACTGTTCCCACCACATCGCCAACCACAGGTGCGCGGCCTGCGCCTTTGTGTGTAGCACAGAACAACCTGTTTCGGTAAATGTCTGGTGCCATTTGTACACTGTTGGTCTGCTGGGTTGGTCTTTGCCAAATTCTGTGTGAAACCTCCGCTGTACATTCGTTGCTGACTTGGTTTCTTCAAATCAGAACACGCACTTCGCTCTTTCCGCTCCAGTGATAGACGCCATTTCCAACAAGTGACAGGTGGCGCGCGTGGCGGACAATTGTGCCATTACAAACTACGTGAGTCAAAACTTTAAGTGTTTTGCAATATAATGACATATTAACCAAGTCTGTAAGTGGTTCCAATAAATAATTACACATTATTGAAGTTGTAAACTACATAGAGAATCACCCTGTATGTTGTTGATGCATTTAGCCCTAATCTTTTTGAACTGAGCCGTTGGCCAGATACCGGTGCGACAAAGCACTCCTTGCCCTGGGTCAGAAAGTTTTAAGGGGTGGTAAGTGTTTGCGTGGCTCAGCGGTAACGTTCTCGCTTGCTGTGCCCAAGGTTGCAGGATCGAATCCTGGCGCAGTCAGCTGGCATTTGAGGGTGAGCAAATGTGAGGGAGCTATGTCAGTTGATTTACTGGAACGTTAAAGATCCCCTTAGGGGCAAAATTCGGGCACCCCGGCATCTCTAAAGGCCAGAGTAGTTAAATGGGACGTAATACCGATACAATTATTATTATTATTATTATTATTATTATTATTATTATTTTAAGGGGTGTATAGCGGCTTTGCGGCATCGTGGTCAGGTAGCCCCGTGTATTGGGAAAGTGAGCGGATAACTGTGCCATTATGATAGCTAAACAAGAATGTGTATCTGTAATTTAGACTACGATTTCGAAGGATGAAAACATGGCCTTAAGTTAGGAACCATCCAGGCATTTGCCGGGAGTAGAAGTGGGAAACCACGGAAAACCACTTCTAGGGCAGCTGAGGTGGGAATATAACTCAGTCCTTCTCAGTTTTGTCACACGAGGCTGTGTGTAGCCCGTTCCAACCTTTAGACCAGAATTAAATGTTAATGCAGAGCTGGGAATCGAACCCGGACCTCCGCCAAGAATGCTAGCAACTACACGACGAGACGGGCCAGGAAGAATTAATCAGCTACATAATAAGGAAGCTGCACAGCACGTCGCTTATTGTTTAATCAGAGGTTCCTGCAGGAGCTGGAGAGGACGCGTCAGCCAGACACTTGTCACCCTGGACAGCTCGAGTCACAGGACGGATTACCCGCATAATAGTGAGCTTAGGTCCCAAGTCTTCATCAAGTACAGTCCGAGCAGCATCTATGTGAACAAGTTATCTTTTCAAGAGTGAGATAGAAAACTGCTCTATGTGTATGTGACAGCTCGCTTAGTCTTCTTGGGATAGTTTTAAGTTTCGGCATCTTTTTAGTTCTTTTAGATAATTCTAGTACTAGATTTTATTTTCCATTTTAAATTTAATTTTAATATTTGAACATACAGATATGGTTGACTTATTGGAATACTCTTGTGATGTTGGACACCTCAGGTGTGTTATAGCCCTAAAGTAGTCTGAGAGGAATTTCTTCATAGCTGCAGATACACAAGTATACAGTATTCCATAATGTGTTTCGTCTAGTACAACTAGGATGCATTTACGTTACAAAAGTTGGCAAGAATAATGAGAGATTTAAGGAGAATGGTTGTTATGTTTTTATTCCAACCAAATGACTATAGAACACTATTTACATTTGAGTTAGAATTCCAAGTTCTACGTTCCCTATTTTAAGAAGGCAATCACTGAAAATTGGACCGTTATAACAAAAATCGATATTTATGAAATTAGAATGCAATTCGTCGCTGCTAATGCCATTCGTGTGTTGAGTCCATACATTGACAGCGAACCTGTAAATGAATTAAAGTTTAATAGTTTGGACATGAAACAGGAGTCCCTACGGCCAAAATGCCAACTGAACAGCAATGATGTCGCGTATTTTCCTACAGCAACAGTATTTGCAAATCGCATACTATTTACAACAAGTAGTTCCGTGAAGAACTATACAGCCTATTTTCATATATCCTGCTCATGTTAATTTCTTCTAACAACATACAAAATTTCAGTTTAATTGCTGTAACAGATTCGTAGATATTGAGAACCGTCTAAATATTTCATATGGTCGCCAGGTTGGATTTTTATTTTTGTACTATTACATTAAGATTATTGTGTACGTGTGGTATTCAAACTTCAATCGCATGATTAGAACACAAGAAGTAAAAACGAGATTTTAAAATTACGCACAGCAGCCATCTTGTGATTATGCAAACAATTGAAATAAATTAGATGCCAGTGGATCAACATTTGTATAAGCATTTAACGTGCAACGTTTCACAGCACTCGGATAGTTAATTCGCGAGAATCGTCCATTTAAATATTTATACTTCGCGTCGCCGCCATGTTGGATTTGTGCTCACCAGGTTAATGAAAGTCCTATAGGTGAACATATGTTCATAGTCTCTATGAACATAAAAAATTCAGTTTGGTTGCTGTAAAAGATTCATAGATATTGAGAATCGTCTAAATATTTCGGAAGCTCGCCATTTAGGATTGTTATATGTATAGGCCATAGAATTATGTACCATTCAAGGACAATTATTGCCTAGGTTCATTATTCAAACTTTCACTTCGATCGCATGATTACAACACAAGAAATAAAAACTTAATTTTAAAATTTCGCACAGCCGCCATATTGAGGTTATGTAAACAATTGATTTAAATTAGATGGCAGTGCATTACAATCTGAAAAATCATTTACTGTACCACATTTCACTGCGCTCAGAGAGTTAAATCACGAGAAAAGTCTATTAAAATATTTCAAATTCGCATGGTCGCCATGTTCGTTTTTTACTTTACGTGTTTATGAAATATACATAGGTAAACTTATATCAGTACCCTTTATCACCGTACAAAATTGCAGGGAAATATCTGTAATAATTTCGGAGATATAGAATGTCGGTGAAATATTTCGCACAGCCGCCATTTTGAAGTTATGTAAACAATTGGACTAAATTAGACTCCAGTGCATTACTATGTGTATAAACACTTGCTGTACCTAGTTTCATTACGTTTGGATGGTTAAATCGTGAGAAAAGTCTATTTAAAAGTCTCAAATTCGCTTGGTCGCCATGTTCGTTCTCTACTTTACAAGTTTATGAAATATACATAGGTAAACTTGTATCAGTACCCTTTATCACCGTACTAAATTGCAGGGTGATATCTGTAATAGTTTCGGAGATATTGAATGCTTGTGAAATATTTCGCACAGCCGCCATTTTGAAGTTATGTAAACAATTGAACTAAATTAGACTCCAGTGCATTACAATGTGTATAAACATTTGCTGTACCAAGTTTCATTACGTGTGGATAGTTAAATCGCGAGAAAAGTCTATTTAAAAGTCTCAACTTCGCTTGACCGCCATGTTGGTTTTGTAGTCACCAGGTTTTTGAAAGTCTCATAGGTGAACTTCTAGTAGTACCCTTTATCACCGTACACAATTTCAGGGCGATATCGGTAATAGTTTCGGAGATATTGAATGCTAGTGAAATATTTCGCACAGCCGCCATTTTGCATTTGTGAGACGTAACAAAATTTGAAGGGCACGGTCGAGGTCGCCGGGAATAGTGCTATGAACTTCCCGAGTTTCATTGAAATCGCTGCAGCCGTTTAGATTTTATTAGGGGGGGACACACACACGAATCACACACACACACACACACACACACACACACACACACACACACGCACACACACACGGACAAAAGGTGATCTCATAAGCCTATTTTTTCAAAATTGAAAATAGGCTAAAAATTGATATTTATGAAATTAGAATGCAATTCGTCACATCTAATGTTGTGTGTGTGCTGATTCCATTGATTGACAGCTTAGCTGTAACACTCCCCGGTTATTCGATATTAATGAAATTATACGATTTGAGTACCTTTGATTTACTGTTTCTCAAATCCATGTAAAATGATAAAGGAAAGATCTCAGAATGCTAAAATGACATGAAACAGGCGTCACAGCGGTTAAAATGTGAAGTGGGCAGCAATTAAGGAGCGTATTTTCCTACATCAATAATATCTGCAAATCGCTCACTTCGTACATTTTTTTAAATTCATTTTTTTAAGAAATTATAGATTTTTTATGAAATTAGAGTGCAATTTATCACTGCTAATGACTATTCTCTTTCATTTGAATGCTCATTTGTCATGATCGGTCGCTTGTGAGCGCCGCAGGAGGGATCTAAACTACTGAAATAATATATATGATAGAGTTGAACATATTGTAATATCCGCTGACCAATGGCTAACTGTAACGCAGATACATCGTAAGTATGCTTGTCATTCGCGAAAAGACAATGGTGACCACACCCAGCATTTATCTGCAGAGAGATCCATGTTACATGGCGCATGAGTGTCAGCCGAAAGGATATCGGGGCTCATTAGCAATGGTCCATGACGAATTGGAACCTGTGAGCTTGTCGGAACAACTGCCTAGTCCTCCATCTGACATCCATTGATTGACGGTTCGTGATCTCTCACTTGCTTCGTTTCCACTTCACTATAGTCGGAGTCATCTAACTTAGCTTTTTGCTGCGGATCAGTGGTCTGCAATGCACTTCATGAAAGGGACATATCGACGGCTTCGGCGGTGTAGTTGGTAACATGCTGAGCTTCTATGGCCGAGGTCGCTGGTTCAACCCCGGCTTAAGTCGTAGCATTTTTAAGTGCTTTAAAAATCCCTCAGTATGCCTTCCTTCCAAGAGGAAGTAAAGGTGGCGGTCCCATGCCATAGATTTATAGCATGATAAAGAACCTTGAACTAATTACACTTGTGTGAAGCTAACTTATATGACTAACGCTCTTAGGTTCCAACGTTCGTCACCAGGAGCCGACTGTGGTTGCATCTAGTAACCAAGTTCAGACTAGTTGGTCGTTGACGGTGATGTTTGGTATCGAAAGTTGGAACTACTTGAAAATCGAATGTCTGCAGTCCTTACTTGAATTAAAAACAGATAACACACACTAATACAGTCATCACAATTAACAGCGGTTATCAGACAGATTCTACACACATCCAAAGTACACGGGGCCACATGACCACGTTGTCACAGCCCCTAAACTGAGGAACCAACCAACCAACCAACCAACCAACCAACCAAATGGGCATAGCAAGCAAGCACTTGCTATCCCAAAAGGGGTATAGACATCCTCCCTTTTTGGTTCAAGTATATACCGCGATACGCACGTGTCTAGGGGAATTTTTAGTGTCGATGACGTGCGGGCGTTGGTTTGTTTCTTTGGTGTCGTGGCTTGAATTGCCGCCATATTACTCAGTTGTATTGGATTTCAAACAGTGCATCGTTACATGCGAATGTAGACTCAGGTACGAGGTTTGGTCGTGAGTTACGCATGTTGATAAATTACTCTCAATTGCTCAATTTAATTGAAAAGTTTCACTGCACTCTTCTAAAGCCATGTTGAGACAGTCATTGGTCGCCACTAGGTTATACAACTGTTTAGACAAAAAATACTGCTTGTATTAAAAGCAAGGTATCTGGGGCGTAATCCCCAGGTCATGTTTGGTTGGTTGGTTGGTTGGTTGGTTCCTCAGTTTAGGGGCTGCGACAACGTGGTCATGTAGTCCCGTGTACTTTGGATGTGTGTAGAATCTGTCTGATAACCGGTGTTAATTGTGATGGCTGTATTAGTGTGTGCTATCTGTTTTTAATACAAATAACAACTGCAGACATTTTATTTTCAAGTAGTTCCAATTTTTGCTACCAAACGTGACTGTCAACGACCAACTGTTTCTGAACTTGGTTACTAGATGCCACCACAGTCAGCTCCTGGAGATGAACGTTGCAACCTAAGAGCGTAAGTCAAATCTAACCTATAATTTAGCTTCACACAAGTGTAATTAGTGGAAGGATCATGCTATAAATCTGTTACATGGGACCGCCCGGGTTTACTTCCCCTCCAAAGGAAGCCATATTGAGGGATTTTAACGCTCTTAAAAATCAGAAGACATCGGCCGGATTTGAACCTGTGACCTTGGGTATAGAAACTCAGCAAGTTACGCCACCGAAGCCACCAGGTCATGTTTATGTGAAGCCTTATTAACACACAGATTTAACATGACGTGTGCATCGTTTAAACGGTTAGTGTCGTCCTTTTGTGTATAGGGTAATTTGAATGTGTAAGGAATCGCGACCTATATTACACCCGCGGATTCGACCGTGAAGGTGAGCTGCTGCAAGTCTGGAGACCGGGAATCGATTCGGAGTTTTGAATCTCGGCGCTGACAGCGGCTATCCTGAGTGTAGTTTTTTCTTCGATTTTTTCCACACTCTCTCAGAGAAATTCAGGAAGGGAAGAAAGGAAGGAAGGAAGAAAGAAAGAAAGTAAGAAAGAAAGAAAGAAAGAAAGAAAGAAAGAAAGAAAGAAAGAATGAAGGAAGGTTTTAGTTTTACGTGACCGTTAATCTCGCGATCATGAGCCACGGGACCTTCTTTTTACGTGGAAACTGAACCACAGGACATGCCATTTCACTTCGAAAATCTCACATGAATTGACCTGGAATCGAGCCCGGTCCGCCTTGGTGAGAGGGAGACAGCTTGACCGTCAGACAAATTCAGGTATAGCATCCTAATTCAAGTCCAGAGGAATATACCTCTCCCATTGCGAACACTAAAAAAAATGATGAAGCTACACATAACTTACTAATCAATTCATCATGGGTTCAAACCCGGCCGAAGTCGTCGGATTTTTTAAGAGTGTTAAAAATCTCTCAGTTTGCCTTTCTTCGGAGGGGAACTAAGCTGGCGCGGCGGTCCCATGTTATAGATTTATGGCATGTTAATGAACCTTCTACCAATTACACCTGTGTGAAGCTAAATTATATAGGTTAAGAATGTAAACAACGCTCTTAGATTCCTACGTTCGCTGCCATGAGCCGACTGTTGTGGCGTCTAGTAGCTAAGTTCTGAACTACTGTAGTAGTCGTTGACGGTGGCGTTTTGTGGCAAAAGTAGGAACTACTTGAAAACAAATTCAATGCCTGCAGTCCTTACTTGAATTGAAAACAGACACACACACTAATACAGCCACCACAATTAACACTGGTTATCAGACAGATTCTACACACACCCAAAGTACACGGGCCTACATGACAATGACATAGCTTACTATCCGTTCTATGCCTCTCATGGCTACGGGGTCAATGGATACTACTGGAATGTTAAATATCATTATCTCAAAAAGCTGAATCTGAAGTGTGCTGGAGCATAGGCTTACAACGTATAACGCTGTTGGGTGTATTTCTTAAGCTGCCGGTAGCACACACACAAAAAATAAAAAACAAGTTGAGAATTATCCGGGATTCTGTCGCTCCACTGAGCTTCTCCCGTTTACCGTGAGATGTTACGGTCAGTAAAAAATAAAAAAAAAATTGCGGCCATGCTTCAATACCATCGGCTAACACTCTTGCTCTGCGCTAGATTCCTTCCTCGAACAAGTCTATTACACATTTTGCTGGGAAGAAGGTGCTTAGAACAGCATCGCAAGATGTCAGATTGTTAACCCTCAATTGGTCAGACCGAGCATATTTTGTTTATTTCTGCTGAGCACACTACACCACACATCAGTTTCGCTCCATGCGCTCTAAAACAACAAAATAAAAGGGTCGACTACTGTAGTCTAATGGTCTGTCCAAGATTCATTGTAATTTATAATTAAAATATAATTATGTTATAATTATTATTTCTTTCTTCGTTATGCGAGAACCTCCGTGGCTTAGGCGGCAGCACGCCGGCCTCTCACCGCTGGGTCCGTGGTTCAAATCCCGGTCACTCCATGTGAGGTTTGGGCTGGACAAAGCGGAGGCAGACAGTTTTTTCTCCGAGTACTCCGGTTTTCCCTGTCACCATTTCATTCCAGCAACACTCTCCACTATCATTTCATTTCATCCGTCATTCATTTAATCATTGCCCCAGGGGAGTGCGACAGGCTTCGGCAGCCGGCACAGTTCATATCCTCGCCGCTAGATAGGAGCTTCATTCATTCCATTCCATGACCCGGTCGGTCGACTGGAAGCAGGCTGTGGATTTTCATTTTTCTTCGTTATGCGAGATTAACGGTTGCGTAAAACTACAAGGTTCCTTCCTTCCTTAATTATTAGAATCTGGGATATGGTAGGTGTGCCAGGAGCCGATAACGCAGATGTTAGGTCCCTTAAAACGACAGGTGCCCCAGGACTTGAATAACGTATTATCCCGCAATTTGCCCTGAAGGGAATGTGAACAATTCCTGGGAAGAAACAAATTCACGACATCCGCTGTCAGCGCCAGGGTTCAAACCTACGATCTCCGGACTTGCTGCAGCTCACCGGTGCGGTCGTGGTGCATGATTTAACGCGCACGGCTACGCCACGGGGTGAGCACATTCAAACGAGTACAGCTTTACCTTTCCTGTTAATGAAGTCCCTTGCAATCTGACCAACACGCACGCAAAGGTTCAGCGAGATTGGAATATTCACACTGGCGATGTTGCCTTGTCAGGTGCAAGCGTCTACCTCGTAACTTAATCTGGCACTCTGCTGCAGTCTGATTAATTGCTTTACAATACAGTTAAGTAATACAACTCTTTCTTCTTCTCTTCGTGCTGAGATTAAGAACACAGTGTATTGCCTTTAAAAGAGAAGCAATTTCCTGGGTCATGATCGGGAACTTTCAGACGAGTGACTGGTAGTCGTGAGGAAGATAACAGGTCGTGATTCAAGTTTATCAAAACAGCTCAACTGAATCAATACCATTACAGTAGTCTTACATCGAGCTCTGTTGCGAATCGCTAGCGGAAGAGACTCCAAGTCTCTAACAGAATGATGGCCGCTGCAGACCTAGAGGAGTGAATTGTGAAATATTGATAGAGGAATGGGCCTCTTAAAAAGTCAGAAAATAGTTTCAAGGAGGGCAGCACCTTGTGGTCAAGTAAGAAAGCTTCTAATATGCTACTAAGAAAATTGTGATTTTTTAAATGTTATATTTCGCATGTCTCAGTAATTAGGATTATATTGTGTAGATGGACTGAAAAGAAAAAATATCAATTGTTAGTTAGTTATTGTTATTTTAAGGAGTGGAACTAAGAGGTTATCTGCCCCTTATGAATTGTCAAAAAGGCATCACTGCGAAATGACTTTAAAGCTTATCTATACTTTTTGAAAGCCATTATCTGGAGCTTGGCGCTCTATGGAAGTGAAAGTTGAACTGTTGGTTCAGCAGAAAAGAGGAAATGTGGTGTTACTGGAGAATGATGAAGATTATATCCGGGTAAATTGAATAACAGATGAAGAGGTATTGAGACGAGTGGGAGAGGAGAGATGTTACTGGCGAGTGCTAATGCAGAGAAGAGATAGGTTGGTAGGGCACAAACTAAGGCACGCAGAGATATCAAACTTGGTTTTGGAAGGAAGTGCCGAGGGCAAGAACTGTAGGGGTAAACCAACCAAGGTTAGAATATGTTAAGCAGATTGCTTCAAATGTAGGGTGTGGTAGCTATGTAGAGCAGAAACGATTATCACAGAACAGGGAGGCATGGAGAGCTGCATCGAACCAGTCAAAAGTTCGTGGAATCAAACAAAGACACATACAGGTGACGGTAGTTTCTGAGGAACGTTAAGGTGCATACCAACTTTGCCCTCGCAGTCATGTACTATATGTTAAAGTAGATCCTTCTTCTTGCTTTAATATACCCGCTTATACATTATGTATGGAGAGGAGAGTTCAGTGCACGTATTTTGGAAGCTATGTCATTGTTCGCGTGGACTACAAACTACACATGTCGTGAGCCGGTGTGGGAACGCACACTCGACCTCAGGTCACTCCACAAAGAATTCTCCGTCCAGGTTCGCTACACAGTTGTTGGAATGTGGAAGAGAAATTAGAAACTGTCGTAGACAGTCACTTTAAACAGCTGTCATGCATTGGTTTATGTGAATGAAGTTGCAACAACGCCAGCACACTTGCGAACCAAAAATATTACCATCCCTGAAACAAATCATAAAATGAAGATATATTTACCATTAAAATAATTCGTATTGACAGTTGAATAATGCTCTAATAATTGTACTAGTAAATACTAGAAGGAAACATCTATTATTCCTTCGAACATGTTTCGGCTTTTGAATATGACATCAACAGCGAAATACCTATTGTTCAAGTACGACAAAAATAAAATAAAGAAAAAACTACTCTTGATTCATAGAGAAAATAAAAATTGAATACCCTTACTAAATTTAGCTTAATTTATAAACGGAAAACACTATTCAATGAAAAAATATATCTAAAAATGTTACTTGAATTATTATTGGTCTCAAAATATATCAAAATATAATATCGTATATTGTACTGATGCTTGAAGAATCCGAATGTATGCGAGAATGTGGAGGTAAAAACTACATGAAGATACCAGCCAGATTGAATATGAACAAACTTGGAGGTCTAGTTGCATAGATAATAAAGATATCAGTCATACTTGTGGAGAGGAAATATAATACGAATGATGATCTCAACTTAGTATACAACAAAGTCCCCAATTCTTGGATGTTCCCGGTAATCTCGAGTACCATTGGATGGATTTTTATGCGGTTTTCTTCATTCTGTAAAGGATTTCTTAAGGAAGGTTTCAGCTAAAAATTATTTATTTATGACCAAATGAAGCTTAACAGTAACGATTTCAGTAAACAATTTGAAAAAGAAACTACCGTCCATGTGTCTTTTAAGCTGACGCTTACGCTATATACTAGTCTATGAGTGTAAGAATTGTTCAGCGTGAATAGTTCCACAAAATGTCCTCAACAGCGTATATCTACCTTTAATACATCGCCCACTGTAAGTGTTCTTACGTTTTAATTTCTTCCAACAATCTCCATTCAATTACTAGCTTCCGCGCTAGCTAGCGAGCGAGCCTATCATCCCAGTTACAGCCAGCAACAAACTGTCAAATCGTGTCGACCATATGTACCCATATTCTTTAGTGTTGAGTTAAGGAAATGTTATTGGTTCTGCGTCCATTTTAACTACTGCGGCGTTTTGCATGAAGGTTTTTTTTAACGTGCCAGTAAATTTAGTGACATGGCTCCCTCGCATTTGCGCACCCTCAAAACCCAACTCACTGCACCAGGATTCGATCCTTCAACCATGGGTTCAGCAAGCAATATCGTTACCGCTGAGCCTGATAGGAATGAGGAAATATAATTTTTTGTAGGATGTAGGTAGGGGTAAGAACCATTTATTTGTGCTAGATACTTGAGCCTTGTACATACAGTAGTGCATTCAGAACAGAACTCTGTCTTCTGGGCATGTACGGTACTCTACTTGAAAATTCATCTGTTCTGGATAGATTATCGGAAGATCTATAAGGCTCACTAAACAAATCATCACACACAGATTCGAAATAAGAGCTCCAAATTTTATTAAACCAATACATTATACCAATAAATAAAGAATACATTCCAACGAAACAAAAAATGATAATAACAATAATAATAAAATTCAATCAAAATTTAAATTAATTAATCAGAAATCCATTAAAAACCAAAAATTAAACTCTAAGATCAAAAATCAAATGAAGAATGGGCTAATAAAATACATTCATTATCAATTAATCATAAAACAATAATTAATTAATTAATTATACAATTAATTACCAATCAAATTTTTTAAAAAAATGTCATTTGTGGACTGTCAAAATATGATGCATCAACTGTGCGATAGTTATGGATGTTTTCAAGATTATAACAAGTAGTTCCGTGACAAACTAAAGAGCCTCCTTTTCTTAAATTTTAGATTGATGCCAATCTATATAGACCTATCTAGAATAATGACGAAATCAAGTAATAGAGTAATAGAGTAACTTACTATAGTTGGCAGGCCTGGTGACTCTGATTATATTCTTAGTTCCATCTCTTAAGGTATAGAATGCACATACAAAATTTGGCTGAAGTCTAATGGATAGTTTGAACGTTACATGCTGTTTGATATTGGATTTATCAGTGCGCGTAAAATCATGTTGGGAACAATGTCATGTAGCCTATGTGATGCTCAAAATTAATCTGAAATATTACGATCTATCATAGTGCCAATTTTGGATAAAATCCATTTGTTAGTATAGAAGTTACTTGTAATTAAAAATTGAAACTATCAGAAAGCTTAGATTCATGTTGGCAGCACTGAAGTATATACGTTACAACAAATTAATCTAGAATGTCAGGTACGATACGTGTGCACAGTTTAGAGATGATGACTTGCATACTTTCTGATATATTGATATTAGGATTAAACAAATAGAGAGAGCATTTATTAACAGTTGGCAGCCTTACGAATACGAATAGTCATAACTGTTATGGTACACAAAGCACATACGAAATTTGGTTGAAATCCATTTGTTAGTATAGAAGTTATATGCATTTAAAAACTGGACCTATCAGCAGGCTTAGAATCGTGTTGGTAACACTGATGTATATACTGTAAGTTACTCCAAACTAAGGTAGAATGTCAGGTAGTATAAGTGTGCAAAGTTTAGAGCTGTTGGCTTGTATACTCTTTGATATATTGATCTTCTTCTTCTTATTCTACTTAGCGTCATCCCGTAGGGGATCAATGCACGCCATTTCTTGCGATCTAATGCTTCGCGTGATTTCAAGTTTCTTGATCGTAAATCGGCGTTAATGGTGTCGAGCCACCGCAATTTTGGTCTCCCACGCTGTCTCTGGCCGTCGACCGTTAGATGGTAGGCCGAGCCGATGACTGAACTTTGTGGTGCACGGACAACGTGTCCATACCAACGGAGTCTCCATTCCTGCATTTTCTCATTGATTGGAGCCACGCCAGCTGTATGTCGAATCGTTGTATTGGGAGATATGGTCGAGCAGAGAAATGTCTAATGATCTTCGCAGCATCCGCATTTCCATGACATGAAGCGAGTGCTCAGCACTTCTAGGTGCTGGCCAACACTCGGTACCATATAATGCAACTTGTCTCACCATTGTGCGGTATATCTTTGATTTTAGGCGGATAGGCATCTTCTTATCACAAAGAACACCGGTGACATCTCCGAATCGCATCCAAGTCGCATTGATTCGTGCTCGCACATCTTCATTCACAGAGCTGTCGCCATTCAATCGTGAGCCTAGGTATCGGAATGCATTTACCTTGGTAAGAGGAGCTCCATTAATACCTATAGTTCCAGGGGATGGAATCGTTTCGAGGTATTCAGTCTTGTGGATGTTCAAACGAAGACCAAATCCTTGCAGACGATCATGCCATGTCTGCACTTGGGTTTCAAGATCCTTCCTGGAGTCTGCCGCAAGCATCACATCATCAGCGTATAGCAATGTCCATGGGACACACTTCTGCAGGTCTCGCGTTATGGAATTCATGACAATAACAAAGAGCAGGGGAGACAGAGCTGAGCCTTGATGAACCCTAACTGTCACAGGGAAGCTGTCAGTGAGTCCTGCAGGGCATCGCAGGTATTGATATATTGATATTAGGGTTAAAATATAGAGAGAGCATTTATTAATAGTTGGCAGCCCTGTTGGCTCATTAGAAATAAGCACAGTTATATCTGCTGTAGTACACATAGTACATACAAAATCTGGTTGCAATCCAATCGATAGTATAGAAGTTAGATGCATTTAGAAATTAGACATATCGACAGGCTTAGAATCATGTTGGCAATACTGGCATGTATGGTCTTCTGAAAATTAATCTGGAAAGCTATTGCCCATATGCGTGCCAATTTTGGAATAGCTTGCATGCATAACTTCTGAGATTTCCAACATAGAGCTCAAATTACAATTGCGATTTTTCAGCAGTTAGTAGCACTGACGTCAATTTAAAATATGGCCGTGAGATATTCAGGTATAGATCTTTGCTCTTACCAAATTTGGTTTCGATAGCGGCTGCCGTTTAGGAGTAAATAGGGGGAGGGGACACACACTCAGCCAGATAGATAGACAGACATAAGGACAGACAGACAGACATACATGCGGACAGACAGACATACATACATTTTCCCGGATCGATTGCATAAGTCTACTTTTTCCCCATTTTTTGCAAAATGAGAAAAGTAGGCTAATGATAAACTTCTTCTATCAATGTTCAAAATACAAATTATTCAAACGTGTGTTATTAGGCCAAGGGCACATCACTTATTGTAAACGTTAAAATAATGTTGAGAATTCTTATCGTAGTAACGTCAAGAAATCATACAAAACAGAAGAAAATTGATTGAATGACCGCAATTAGAGTAGCAACCCTATACATTAAATACATTTAAGTCGAATATAGTCACAGTGTTTCATAAATTCTTCTACTGCCTTTGTTGTTGTTTCATTTCGGGGTGTCTGTAGTATTGTATGTATTTATAATTGAGGCGAGGATTGGGAAGGAAGTGGGTGAGGCCTTAAAAGTAAGGAAACATCCCAGCATTTGCTTAGAGTCGAAGAAGAAAACCATGGAAATCCACTTTTAGGATGGCTGAGGTAGGTATCGAACCTACCTTTATACAGTTATGTATAATAAGACTGAATGACTTCATTCTAGCCCTTAAATCAGGATTAAATTTCTTGACAGAGCTACAGTGTGGAATCCGGATCTCAGGGGTGACAGTCAAGCCTGCTAGCCACTACACCACGAGCTGGGAGCTCCTCAGCTCTTGTGCTGGAAGGGAACAAACTCAGTTTCATGAGGAACACTGATAAGAGGTAGGTTTGATTCTCACCTCTCCTAGAAGTGGTTTTTCCTATTTTCTCCTCTTCCCCTCCAGACAAATAAAGGGGGAGTATTGCCAACTCATGATTAAAGAAAAAAGGCTTATGTTACCAACAGAGAACAAATATTTTTGCCGCTAACGTAAGTTCAAAAAGTTGCTAAATCTCTATCTAAACTATACTATGCGAGAAATCTTGCATATTAAACCACCCATCCTTCTTTACTGTTATGCGGGCTCACCGTGACACAGTTCTGGCAGGGGCCATCGCCTTGTTTATTTGTTTAATCGCACTTTTTAAACAAATTGTCGACATTTATGAAGTCATAGTGAAATATTCACTGCTGGGAGGTAATTCTCTTTCTTATGAATGCTCATTTGTCACAATCAGTTAATTGTTTGACTGGCTGCTTGGCGTAGCGGTAAAGTTCTCACGTGCTTTGCCCAAGGTTGCAGAATCGATTCCTGGCGCAGTCAATTGGCAATTTGCGAGGGAGCCTTCTCAGTAGATTGACTCGCAATTTAAAGATCCCCTTCGGTGCAAAATTCCAGCACCCCGGCGCCTCTGGAAACCTCAGTAGTTAAAAGGGACGTTACACCAATAGCATTGTTATAGGTTAATTGTAAGCGCCCCCATGTGAATATATGACCCGCTCGGCTTTACTGTGATGCAGGTTGGACGCGACACAGTTCTGGCAGGGGCAATTGCCTTGTTTATTTGTTTAAACACAGTTTAGAAATAAATATATTCCAGGTTTTTTTTTTTCAAGAAATGGAAGATTTTTTCTGTACTATTGAGACGATTTGGAAGATTTTGGTACAAACCGCACTTTCGAACTCCCACCGGTTCAAGAGCTTGAGTTTTGTGAAACATAGACCTTAGGCTAGTGTTTTATATCTACGATGATGATGATGATGATGATGATGATGATGATGATGATTGTGTCACCAAACCGTTCGCAAAAGTCGCTAGAATCACTGATAAAGTTGTTAAATTAGCAACATTGACGAGATTGTATCCAACTTAAGGCCATACACAAATGGTTATAATTGGGCCGTTCCTTCTTCACCGGTACATACTCTATTACCTGCGCAGTGGTTTTTCAACGCAGTGAGCCTTCAAAACTTTGTGATTAATGCAAATAAAGTGCACTATGTGTCCTCGGCAGCGCAAGTGTATATTCAGTAGTATCAGTGTTCTACTCGGGACTTAAGAAGAAATTTCACGCGCTTACCACCGGCCACGAATGTTCGGCCCATCTATACTAGTCCAATTAAAACAACACACACCAGTGAAGCCACAAAAATAACACATGTTATCAGTCAGATTTTTCACATGCCCAAGTACATGGGGCTGATGACTATGATGAAGCAAGACCCTAGGCCTGTATGAAGGAAATCAAGAACAACTCATAACGAGCCACCAACCAGCTCATCGCATACCACATTTTGACCGCCCCTGGCTTATGGTATAAGTTACGGTGATGCCAAAGGCGCTCTATCTCTATCAAGAAATACTTCAGTAGTTCCCTGTACATCCGTGATACAAACGTGCGAATGTAAACTCCTTTAAAGGGTTTCGGAAGCGATAATATCTTAAAGGTGAGCCATTGTTATTGACCTGGTTAAAAGGCGCTCCCCAGTATTTCAGGGCACCTTGCTTGAGCTGTCACAGGAAGATCACCGCCAAAGATAGCTTGCGGATCCTGTTGTTATCGGTTCGCGTGAACCAGTCCGGGGTTCTTATCTCTGTCACCAGCATCATAGCCATTAACAAATTACAAGCTCCAACCTCTCGACAACTCTTCAACATGATTAATAACCCTTCAAACGCATTCCATTTCTTCTATACCTGCTCTGACAGCTAACGCCATTGTATTAACTAAGAAAAAAACTATTGCTTTTATCTCTGTGAATATATTTATTAGTATTAGCTAACGGGTTTGTCAGTTATCTCGAGAAGTTGCAACTGGAACAAGACTGTGTTAACTGTGTTACAGATCGGGTTTGCTTGGAACTGTTAAACTCGTGACAGACAACATTCTTTCCCCATTCCATTGCGGCCTCTGTTCTCAAATCACAAGTAGGAAGGAATCTCGCTGACAACTCCTGATGCACTGTCTGATGCTATTTAGAGTGCTACCCGCGGATATCAGCATACACACAGGGCTTTACCTATCGAGTGCTATGGGGGGCTAGGGGGCAAAGAAGGAAGTTCAGCGGCAATGTTTGGCAATGCCCGTAGCTATTGATCTGAACTAGCCCTCTGTAAGATATATACAACCTATATTAGAGTATAGTCTCTCCTTAAGCGGACATATATTTGCCTGTAGTTTCAATCATTACATGAAGAGATGCCAATCAAATTAATACTAAGCACGGGACTAGACAGGCGAGAGCGTAACAACTGTACGACCAACGGCTCCACTGAGTAAGTAACCATACATATATCAGAATTCAAGTGAATGCTCTAATTTTAATTTTATTTTATTTATTATATTGTGTTGTTCTAATTTGTATACACGTGCATGTTACTCATACGTAATTAACAAACCCTCATAAAAATATAAATAAAAATCTTATAGCCTAAAACGAGATTCAAACTGTGAATCATTACCAAAAAAACAATTAGATAATATTTGTACTCGTATATAAATTTAAATCTCAACACAGTGATCAGGATCTGATAATGACCGCTTGAAGGTTGAACCAGGTAATCCTAAAATTGCCCCATTATAACAGTGATCATAACAGGACAGGATTTAGGAAGTGTTGGTTGTTAATGTTGGCAGCATGAACAAATGAATGTATGTAAGAGGCCATCATGGCGACGGTTTTAAGTTGAATCGCATTTTAAGAATTCCATTCGTGTTATGTTTGTTACCAGTATTGTAATGCAATTTAAGTGCAACAAACCTAATGATAGCATCCGGTAGAATCAGTGTACACTCTATTGTATTTCTTAACGTTACCAGACTAACTTTTAAGTTATTTTATACATTAAAATTGGTCCTCCAGGCCGGATGCTATTAAGAGGCGTAATTGAAGCCGAATCTCTTTTGTGCTAAAGTTTTAAGTGAATATGAACATCCCACAGATTTGTGAGTGTTAAACACAAAGTGCTAGTGAATACGGTACCGTAGGCCTACCAAAAGCCGGTAAGATTTTAAGCTTATATTTCATTGTGGTGGATGCCTGTAGCGTTTCACAACTGGGATTGTTAAGGAGTGACTATTGCTGATATTATAATCTCAGACTGTAAAGACCACAGAACATAGAGCTCAGCAACTTGAAGTGTGAACCTGCGTGAGCGCTAGCTCCTTAAGCCAGTGTGACAGAGAGGACAGCGAGCTTGAAGTTCGCATTTTTTCCGGGGTTTCAGTTGGAGTTGCGTTGGGCAAATTCATATTGACCGACTGAAGAGTTACAACTGACCGTTTGTATAGGCAACACTGGAAATAATGGCTTCAAAACTTTACGCTACAAAATTGGTATCTCCTTTTCGAAACGTGTTCTGTGGGAAGCTACTGTAGGCCTATTGTATATGTCAAAATCTGTTATCCTTATAATTGCTTGCTTCCACCTGAACAATAAAATGGCAACAATGGAACTTACAGTTTACTTCAATAACATCCTTCTTCGCCATAACAGACATCCCAAGTATTTGGGTATAACACTGGATAGAACATTGCCATTCAAAGAACACCTACGAATGACTTCTGCCAAAATGAAGACAAGAAACAACATCTTACGGAAATTATGTGGCAACAATGGAACTTACAGTTCACTTCAATAACATCCTCCTTCGCCATAACAGACATCCCAAGTATTTGGGTATAACACTGGATAGAACATTGCCATTCGAAGAACACCTACGAATGACTTCTGCCAAAATGAAGACAAGAAACAACATCTTACGGAAATTATGTGGCACCACTTGGGGTGCCAATGCAACTACTCTCCGTTGCTCAGCTCTAGGTTTAGTTTATTCTGTTGCTGAGTATTGTGCTCCTGTGTGGATAAATAGTCCGCATGTAAGATTAATAGATGTACAATTGAATAACACCATGCGCATGATAACAGGAACAATTATGTCAACTCCTACACAATGGCTTCCTATACTCAGCCACATCCCACCACCTCATTTGCGGCGATGCAACATTTTGATAAGAGAATATAGAAAGATCCAGACCAACAAACAACTACCAATCCATGGAGACATTGGTGATTTGCATGTGAAACGATTACGTTCAAGACATCCACCTATCTGCACAGCGGAGAATCTTGCAACTAACAAATTCAACTTGACTGAGAGATGGTCTTCTGATTGGAATTCGTTTGCCCCTCCAGAGAGTACAGTAATGCCATGCATAACTGAGCAGGTGCCAGGGTTCACTCAGCCTAGAAAGACCTGGTCAAAATTAAATACTGTAGAATCCGGACCAATCACGGTGTATGCGGCGATCTCCTGAACAAGTGGAGGAAAAAATCTTCGTCATGTTGCGAGTGCGGTGCTGAAAGACAGACTGTTCGGCACCTAGTTCAGGTATGCCCACAAACATCATACAGTGGTAATTTCAGCGACTTCTTCCTAGGGACACCACAGGCACTTCATTACGTTTCGAAACTTGATGTCAAATTGTAAATAATTTTCATGTATGCCATACGATAAATAAAAATAATAATGCTTTGTATTGCAGAGAAATTTGCAATAATGACCGTTTGGAGTGACCGTCATGAGCCTATACCTCATCCACAGAATCTGTGAAGTAGGTTTGCGAATGACATCACACGGAGGAAGTAAAAAGAGAATGCGATGGGCGGAGCTTGGCAGCCCAGCCATTCCGAGAGTTAGTTGAAGCCAAGGTTGCGCCACCTTCCTGCGCTAATTATTCAGTGGCATCGCGCCTCGTTGGACCAGTCAGCCGAGTCGCTCCTGCTGGCAGACTACGTGTTTTCGCACTGGCACTTCGCAGATTGCCTGGACGGAGTATAGCTTTCAGAAGTCTTGTTCACTTAAACTTCGGCGTTGAACTGGAGACTGCTTCTGGTGTACAGTGTACGTAAGCGCTCGACTTGTGAAAACAAAATCACATGTTAGAGTCAAGGTATTTATACATCCGATTGTTTGTTTTAAGTGTAATTCCTACTGCGAAATTTCCTTGTCAAACGCGGTAGACTGACACCATAAAATGTCCAGTCAATTAGTGTCGCTTTGCAAGTTCCGGCTTTAGACTGAATTTCTTACAGATGTTTCATTGCATAGTGGGTATTTCAACATATTGCACGTACCTACTATACTTTGCTGGAAGGAACTACCTGTATTGCTTTTCAGCACAGAGACTCATAATATAGTTCCCATGTAAAGTAATAATTAAAACTCAACAATTTGTCTAGGTTTGTGCCGTCTCTTGTGTGGGGTTTCGCCTAGGACACCAAGCTGGCTCATCAGCGGGCTCTTGGTGTCCCAGCCCGGCTGAGTTTTAATTCACTGGCCGTGAAAGACAATATAACTTACCATCTTTTAAAATAATAATGCTTGAAGTGTTGTCACTCCGCAACAAAGAACCTGCGGAGGTTGTGATTTCATATTTAGACAAACATAATCTCATATTATATGACCATAAAGAAAGATACTACAATTTTGAAATATCCGGTGTAGAACGATAGATACACAAATACAGAAAGAATGTGCCAAAAAGGAAAGTTACACATCGAACTCGGCATCTTTATTCACTGTACAACCGCAGCCCAAAGAGGAATGGAAGGTTATTTATATTCTCGCCTCATCCCGAGTTTGACAGTGGTGCAGATCAGTAATTTGATGAGGGCTGTGGTCTCCCAGGGCAGCACCCTGGGATGAGAGCAAGTCAAACACATGTCCGACCGCCAGAATAAACACACACAACCTTCCCTAGCGAGGAACAAGTTGTCATCTCCACAAGTGTCTCGAGCTCGTAATTCCTCTGTCTCATCACCAGTGAGATGGGTGATTCAAACCCCGTCGATTCGAATCTGCTCCATGGATTACTGGTTCAGATAATTGATGCTTTACGGGGCATAACATCTAGGTTATCAACCTGTAACAACGAAGAAGGTTGGTTGGTTCCTCAGTTTAGGGACGCGCTCATGTAGCCTCGTGTACTTAGGGTGTGTGTAGAATCTATCAGATAACCTGTGTTAATTGAGATGGCTGTATTAGTGTGTGTTATCTGTAATTCAGGTAAGGACTGCAGACGATTAATTCCTACTTTTGCTGCCATGTGCTATCGTCAACGACACCTAGCTGTGAACTTGGCTACTAGTTGCCACTGCAACCGGCATCTGGCCGCAAACGTTGGAACTTAATCGAGCGTTAATCTAATCTAACGTACACATTTAGCTGCACACAATTGTAGTTTTGGGAACAGAAGATCAGCACGCTACCAACTACGCCACCGAAGCCACCTAACAATCAAAACGAATAAGGGAATTTACTATTACTTATTAACTTGTATACTAGAATAAGAAATGGAAAAGCATTAAATAAAGAATATTAGGCAAATAAAAGAGGGGAGAAGAGAGTAAGAAATGCCCTCAGTCCTAGAAGAATGATGGACTAGGAAAGGCTATCAAAGCAGTGGCGATTCCTCCATGTAGGACGTGAGGATCATCCTACGTCAGCTCTCAGCTTTAACTGTTTAAAAAAATGAAATAGATTGTTTTGTAAAATAGTGTTTGGGACTACCTTGCGCGCCCTCTCGGTAAGCTATGTTTCACTGTCACTGTCAGTACTTTTAACTAGTTCTACATTTCACCCCTAGATGGGCGAGTGTGACCTTCACCGCCCGGAGTAGAAAGGTGAGGAAGGAGGCCTTGCATCCTCAAAGCACGTGTTTATAGCTTTAGAAATATATGGGACCGCTTGAGGGGGATGAGGCAGGTTTGGTCTCTTTAATGCGCCGTGAGGACGTCTACTGAGATCCTCAAGTCTCGCTATTGGTTACTACAGGCTTATTGGTTACGATTTCGCGCGGTCAGAATGCAAATACTGTTTTCGGCGTGTGCACATCTTTGGAGTGGTATTCGATTGTATTGTATTGTGTAATGTGTTCGTAATGGTGCTATGCGACTGAATAATTAATATTAGAATGACCCTAATATCTCAATTTAGCCCAGCTATAATAATAATCTTGAGTTAATAAGTTAATTACGTCCTACACATTATAAAAATCAGCCGCCGCCACTGTTTGAATGGCAGTAAATCAGCTCAATCGAAATATCTTTGAAAATATTGATTTACCTGTTCGTTTATGTAACAATCTCTAGAAAGGACGACAATATGACTGGAGACAATTTAGCTCATCTCTTCAGGTATTAGAGTTAACGAATGTCAAGGATTAATTTAACTAACGAATACTTAGTGAACTGTCGGGACCCTATTGAATCAGCACCCCATCACCTTTCCATTAACTTGAGAGTTCTCATTTCTCTCTCACAATTAGTTCGAACGAGTGCATTGTTCCTGGAAATAGCATAATTGGAACGAGAATTCAAGTGAAGGTTAGACGTTGATGCACTTACTTCATTATAATTTAAGTAGAGCAACCTACTTTCGCCAGTGATGTTATAAAAACAACAAAATACAGACGAGCAAAGAGAAAGTTCATCGATTATTCAATTAAAATGTTTTGCAACGTTCTATCATTCTATAGGTGATCAGAGCAGGGATTCTCAACCTTTATACTCTCTCACCTCCCCTAAAAGTAAACTTAAAAATTCACCCCCCCCCCATCCCCTCTTTCACAAAGTAATTAATAATGGATCAAATATGTAATAATAGTACATTATGCAACGAGCCTATAATGGCTATAATTAAGACACGAGTATTTTTTATAAAACGAGCGTATGCGAGTTTTATAATTTCCATACGAGTGTCTTAATTACCATTATAGGCGAGTTGCATACGACTGTTTATGTTCGACGATAATTATAACTTTATTATATGTTTTAACATAAATATTCATAAATATCTGTTGAGAGTCAGCTACTGGAATTTTGTGATCGCAGAGTGTTATACCTTCGTCTTTCAAGAGCTTTGAACGGCCGACGCATGCGCTCTGTGGGCTCTCAATGCCATATGCAGCCATATGTTTACATCAGCCGTCCCTCAGTAATATTGTCACCGCAGTCATTTGAAGACAATGCTCTGTGTAGAAATTAGTGTTAGTGATTTTAAGGTACTGTGCTATTTCTTGTCTCATATTCGCCAGTTTATTTACGCGAACATATGGACGGTGGGTATTCCATGTCGGTAATTTATTATAGTTCGATGTTGTGTTTATGTCCGACATGTTGGATTTTGAGCGCATGCGCGAAATTATCGTTTCCTAATTGGTCAATGAACGAGCTCTGATTGGCTGGAGAAACTGTATCGTAATGAAAAACGGTGTTATAATGACCATCATTATGATACAGTTTTCAAACACATAATAGTGAGGGTCGAACATAAAGATTTTTTTACCTTCTCAGATGGAGTTTGGCAGGCAAACAATATTGGCACATAAGAAACACTGCGGTTTTTCCAATTCCATCACGACCAAGGTTGCATGTGAACCCATATTCAACATATCCATCAATCTACTTCCTTTTATTTAACATGTTTTTATCATTTCAAATGATCTTGTCAACTTCATCGTTATGCTTTGGTCTACCGTTATGCGTTACGGTTACGGTGTGATGACGTCATCATGTTGTTCAGTGCATATGCACTGAGTCTGAGTTTACTCCTGGGGTCTGGCGTTATGCGATGCGGAGACGGCGAGTGCGTGACGTCATGCAGCAGAGTGCACCTCCCGCTCTGCGCTCACCGCGCGGGAAGCCTAAGTTAAAGGGTAATGGAGTCTGTTGAGTCTGAGTTTACTCGTGGGGTCTGGCGTTATGCAATACGGAGACGGTGAGTGCGTGACGTCATGCAACATAGTGCACCTCCCGCTCTCCGTTCCCCGCGCGGGAAGCCTAAGCTAATGGGAAATGGAGTCTGTTGAAAGAGTCCCCTCTTGAGCCTTTCTAACATGTGTAGCATTTGTAGCATGCGTCGTTTGAAATGATATAAAGTCTAGTCTCTCAATCTGACTGTATTTTTTTTTCTTTCTTAAGACACAGCACTGTAACTTTGATAGTTTTGATAGTAGTGGAGATAATAACGAAACAACTCCTACTTTAAGTAGTAAAGACGGCTTCAGTGGCGTTGTTGGTAGCATGATGGCGCTTCTAATGTCCAAGGTCGTGGGTCGTCAGTGAGGCGCTCCATTCCTATGTTCGAGGTTGCGGCACCAAATCCTGACACAGCAGATCGGCGTTTCAAGGGTCTTAGAATGGTAGGGACCCGAGTCTGTATATTTACTAGAATATCCAAACTTACTAGTCAGTAGCATGCTGAACTGCTGTGCCCAAGATAGCGGGTCAAACCCGGCCGAAGTCGTCGGATTTTTTAAGAGCGTTAAAAATCCTTCAGTATGCCTTCCTTCGGAGGGGAAGATTTATGGCATGTAAAAGATCCTTACACAGACTAAACTTGTGTGCAGCTAAATTGTTAGGTTAGATTTCGTCAGAACGCTCAATCAAAGTTCCAACGTTCACCACTAGGTATCATTGATATTTGGTAGCGAAAGTTGGAACTACTTGAAATTGAACGGAACTTGTACCTCACCCTAGGGGTGTCCGCTGGAAGCAGCTACAGACTCAGGCGAGCCGAACATGTCCTCGGACACTCCCGGCACTAAAAGCCATACGATAAATAAATAAATAAATAAATAAATAAATAATAACTAGGTCAAAATTCTACTTTCCAACAGCTGAATCACAGAAGCTAAATGGGACATTAAACAAACATTATTATTATTATTATTATTATTATTATTATTATTATTATTATTATTATTATTAACATCCAACCTCCAGCTCTTCGAAGATCAGAGGATCTCCTGAAGATATGGAAAACCATTCAGAAGAACCCCCAGCTACCCATACATACTGATGTAGCAAAAGCAGGTAATCAACGGTTGAAGTCAAGAAAACCACCTTGGCGCTCTGTAGTACTTCTTGAAGACTCTTCAATCAACATCTCAGAAGCATGGAAAACTATGTGGGAACAATCATCAGTATTCAATGCACATCTGATTGAAAACTCTTCCAACCGGATAGAAGGTTTCAAACTCCCCAGACGCCAATGGAGAATCATTAACCGGATCCGTACAGGATAAGGCAAATGTGGATTCCTGCTTAACAAATGGGGTTGGGTTACTTCTGCTAACTGTGATTGTGGAGCTACCCTGCAAACCATCGGGCATATTGTTGGTGAATGTCCGCAACGAGCGTTCCTAGGATCAGTAGGTGACATTCATCATGCATTTTCTGAGGCACTTCAGTGGATTGATGGCCTGGATTTAGAAGTTTAAACCAAGAACTTGTGTTTATGACTGTGTTTATGACTATGTATATATAACTTTATATGTAGGGTATGAACTTTTATTTTAACTCTGTATCATCATACGATAAATAATAATAATAATTATTATTATGTCCAAACTCATGGCTAAACGGATAGGGCACTTGCCATTGATCCGGTAACACTGATTCAGTCATAGGCTATAGAATGTTCAAACGGTGCGATCTATCACCAGCCCACTAACTACTCAAGCAACCGATAACGTATGCTAAGTGAGCCTTTTGGCACTCTGCCGCTTAGGTGTTGTATCAGATAACAACGAGCAGTGTAAAACATTTTATTGAGAAGCAACCAGTTTCAAAATTCGATTACGTAATATGCCAGTTGGACAGCTCAGATGGAAGTAAAGCATCTGACAGCAATTTGTCCCAATATGGTGCGACCACGCAAGGAATTAGCCTTGCTACCTAACATTTCATAGAAGCACGACAAACTAACTTAATTCCCCTATTTTACCGTCTGACACTTATGGCAGCCACCTGTCCTAATGCAAACAAATTATAATAGTAGTAATAATAATAATAATAATAATAATAATATTTTTTGTTAACAAACTAAACCAATGAGGTGTGGTCCACCATGGTAGAAAAAGACCTGCATGAAGAGGAGATAACACAGGATGATATTATTGTTGTTGATTGATTTAGGGATTTTTTTTACATCGTGGTCATGTAGCCCTGTGTATTTAGGTGTGTGTGTGGGGGGGATTTGTCTGATAACCTGTGTAATTGTGATGGCTTTATTAGTGGCCTATGTACTTGTAATTCAGATAAGGATTAGGAAGGAGGTGGCAGTGGCCTTAAGTTAGGAACCATACCGGCATTTGCCTGGAGTAGAAGTGGAAAACCACAGAAAATCACTTTCAAGATGGCTGAGATGGGAATCAAACGCACATCTTCTCACTGTTGCCTCACGAAGCTGAGTGTACCCCGTACCAGCCCTCACACCAGAATTAAATTTGTTGGCAGATTCAGGAATCCAACCCGGGCCCCCTGCAGTATTATTTATTCAGCGTATGGCTTTTCGTGCCGGGAGTGTCCGAGGATATATTCAACTCGCCAGAGGCTGTAGCTGCTTCAATGTGGACACCCATGTGGTGAGCTACAAGTTCCGTTCAATTTCAAGTAGTTCCAACTTTCGCTACCAGATGTCACATGTCACTGACATCTAGTGGTGAACGTTGGAACTTTTATAGAGCGTTTCAATGAAATCTAGCCTAGAAATTTAGCTTCACACAAGTTTAGTTAATGGAAGGGTATTTTAGATGCCATAAATCTATGACATGGGACCGCCGGCTTTACTTCCCCTCCGAAGGAAGACACGCTGAAAGATTTTAACGCTCTTAAAAAATCCGACGATTTCAGCCGGGTTTGAACCCACGAACTTGGGCACAACAGTTTAGCATGCTACCAACTAAGCCACCGAAGCCGCTCCTCTTGCTGTAACAGCCAAGAATCCTAGTAAGTGAAATATATAAACAGACAGCTGGCCTTAATGGCTGAGGTAGGAATCGAACCCAACCCTTCTCACTAGGCTGAGTAAACCCCGTTCCAACTAGAGCCGGATATCGTCGGTGACAGCCAAGACTGCTAGTCACTGCCAGTATGAAGATCTGTTGTCATGGCCAGGCGGGCTTGTGAAGTTCAGCTCACGTAACTGGCATTTCATTGTTGGTGCTACAAAAACAGCCGGTATACAAGTGTTGACACCTGGATTGGATGAACTTGTTGCACACCACTGCCAATTATCTTGTCTCTAGGGACAGCTGAAGAGTTGCTATCCAAATACAAGTCCCTAGTACTTCACAAATAGTCTATCTTTATAAAAACGAAAATAAAGGCAGGTAATCACTGATCACTACCACTGTGCAACCTATTTTAAGCAAAGGTTTGACTATTACAACTGGGCTCTTTTGCCTAATACTCTAATTTAAAAAAAAACTACATACTTGTGGACTATTCCTGACTGTTACTGTACATATTCTGTTGATTGATTATACACGCAACACTAAAGAATACTTCAATACTCACCGCTAGTCAGGGAAATCGTGAAGCCAAAAGATTCAAATCACTGACGCTTACACTCACACAAAATGTAGAGCTATTTTGTCTTGTATATTTGAATCTGATGATGTTAGCTTGACGAGCGAAACATATCATCCAATCAATATAAAGTTTGTAGAGCTATTATGTCTTGTGTATTTGGACCTGATGATGCTCGCTTGACGAGCGAAACTTCATCCGATTAATATAGTGTTTTGTAGAGCTATTTTGTGTTGTTTATTTGGATCTGATGATGCTCGCTTGACTAGTGAAACATGTCTTCCAATTGAACCCCCACCTTTCGTTAGAGGTGTGTTAATGTATAAATTATTCATGTAACATACTCGTATCTTTCAGAGAATAGGATGATAAAATAATAATCGTCGCTTTCTTTCCAATCAATTTGGGCACTCTTTTGTTGACCGACTGAAGAGCAATTCTGTGAATTGATTATACAGACAACATTGAAAAATGGTTTCTAACATTTCAATGTTTGTCTTAGGTACACTTTTATCATAAAACTACAACACTACATGTACTGAATATTTTGAGAGAATAAAATACAAAAAATGCGATCAATTGACCCTAAAAATAATTTTTAAATATAATCAAATTTGCTAATTATTTTAATCATGATAATTTGATAATATGCTTTGTATAATAGACATTTTCAACTGAAAATATAATTGTTCTCCACTCTGAGGAAGGTTCAGAGAAAAAACATAAAGCAAAATCAGAATTTGATCACGAACAGTTGCTGAGACAAGTGTACCTAAAGACCAGCATATGAGAAATGAAATTAATTTGATATGTTCCCAAATTAAAACCGATTCTAGTCGATCCAGTTGCATTAGGATTAATAACATGCATAATAACAGTCAAGAATTCTACACAAATATTCAATAAAAATTTCATTAGTGTAATATGAATAGGAATCCAGCTGTATTAGTTAAACTTTTGCCTAAGATAGGCTGTTAAATGATAACGACTACCTGCCTCGTAAACCCTAAATAATAAACGTACAGACACGCTGAATACACTTAAATAGTAACGCTTTGTTACCCACCATTGACTGCAAGCTATCATGCGTACAAATTACAAAATCCAGATTCAATGCCGAGCATCTTGTATCTGGCCAGCATTCTTGGCTGTCACCGTAGAGGACCGGGTTGAATTCCCGGCTCTGACAAGACATTTAATTCTGGTCTGAGAGCTGGAATTGTGTACACTCAGCCTCTTGTGGCTATGCTGAGAAGAGGTGGGTTCGATTGCTAACTCTGCCATCCTGGAAGTGGTTTTCCATTCTTTCCCACTTCTAGTCCAGGAAAATGGTACCTAACATAAGGCCACGCCGCTTTCCTACCCAAATCTTACATCAATTACAAATACACGCAGACATCACAGTGAATTCTGCACACACCCACGTACACGAGGATACATGACCACGAAGTCGCAAGCTTTTAAAAGAATCAACAACAACAGCATCTTGTATCCAAGAGGTCTGCAAGAGTACCAACAGAAACTATCTTACCACTGATCGATAGTGGACTAAAACTGCCATATCTCACGCAATCGCGGTGATGCATCCTCTGTTATGCAACAAATAATGTTGTTCCACTGATGTTTTTGTCAGTTGTAACTCTTCAGTCGGTCAACACGAAATTGCCCAATCACTGGGCGGGGTACAATGAGTAAAATATATGAATAACAAGCAAAGAACACACCTGAAACGAAAACCGTTTCTTAATAATAATGTTATTGGTTTTACGTCCCTTTTAAATATCGTGGCTTTTAGAGACGCCGGGGTGCCGGAATTTTGCTCCGAAGAGGATCCTTAACGTGCCAGTAAATCTACTGACACGGCTCCCTCGCATTTGCGCACCCTCAAATGCCAACTGGCTACGCCAGGATTCGATCCTGCAACCTTGGGACCAGCAAGCAAGAACGTTACCGCTGAGCCAAGCAGCCAGTGAAAACCGTTTCTTCTAGGATATCATAGGTAGGAATAAAACCTATCTCTTCTTAGTTCTACCTCACGACGCTGAATGCATCTTGTTTCAGTCCGCAGACCAGAATTACATTTCTTGGTAGAGTCGTGAATCGAAGGCACACCTCAGGAGTGGCAACCAATAATGTTAGACATTACATCAAGAGATGGTCTTTGTAAGTTTATGTTCGGCCCGACCTGATTCTCTTCCCCTGTGTTCACTGGTCTCCACAATGGGATTACTACAAGTCTGTAAGTACATGCTGGGGTTGAGTGACTGTCTCCACGGACTTGACGGCCTGAGCCCTGCACTCGCCTGTGGCCACACCATGACTTGCAGTGTAGATGAGAGATATTAGCCTGAGAAATTAACCTCCTATGTTCTCAAGATACAGGCACGGTGCGCTCCTGAATGTGTAGTCTGCTCCTTCCTAAAGAAACCATCTTGAAAACGTATAGCTGTTTGCAGTGGCAGCTAGCGGATAAAAAGGCGCCTACTGTCGACCAAAATATTATGTGCACTCGAGTTTGAAGGTTGTTTGTGAAGTAACCAATAGACCTACATAAAATCCAATAACATCATCATTTTCATCGTTCTATTTTACGTTAGTTCATGTAGGTTTGGAATTTTTAATTTATATTTTAATATTGTTTAATGCAGTTGAAACACAAAGAGTGCCCATTTTTAAGCGTGTTTCAACCATGCGTCACATTTAAGAATTATTATCGCACAAACCCGTCATCAGATCGAATCCAAATTTTAACACAATATACATTGGAATGTTGTATAACAGGTTTATTAATTTCAAAATTGTGTGTGTTCAAGAACGAACGTCGTTATTATTTTTGTAAGGTAACTTTTTCTCGGCTCGGGGTGGTTGGATAATGTAGTTCTTGGTTGCATTGTAATCCTAATACATCAAAAGATTATGCTGTATGACTGTGAAATACGTAAATTAATTCACTTATTTTATATCGGTTTGTATTTGTACGGGGAATTAAGACATAGTTTGCATGCTAGCCGCTCCAGGAAAAGCTGTACAGCGTTGCTGATATGGAGCCCATCACTTCCGAGCGAGGCGCGCCATGACGCGTGATGGAGCCCATCCTGGCAACGTTGTACAGCTTTCACCGGAGCGGCTAACTGGTGTACCATGTCTTAATTCCCCGTACAAATACAAACCGATATAAAATAAGTGGATTAATTTACGTATTTCACAGTCGTACAGCATAACCTTTTGATGTATAAGGATTACAACGCAACCAACAACTACTTTATCCAACCACCCCGAGCCAAGAAAAAGTTACCTTACAAAAATGATAACTTTCGTTCTGGAACACACACAATTTTGAATTGAATAAACCAGTTATATTGTGTTAAAATTCGGATTCGATCTGATGACGGGTTTGTGAGATAATAATTCTTAAATGTGACGCATGGTTGAAACACGCTTAAAAACGGACACTTTTTGTGTTCCATCTGCGATAAAAAATATTAAAATATAAATTAAAAATTCCAAACCTACATGAACTAACGTAAAATAGAACAACGAAAACGATGATGTGATTCGATTTTATGTAGGTCTATTGGTTACTTCACAAACAACCTTCAAACTCGAGTACACATAATATTTTGGTCGACAGTAGAATCAAAACACGCCTAGTTCATCGAACATGAAACATGAGATGAAGTTGCCTTTATATGAACTTGCACGTGGGCAACTCAATGGTGACATTATTTTCCTTCAAATGACGCTATTTCGCTATGAAAATGGCGGACAAAACTTAGGGTTAATTTCAAATTCCAGTAGATTCAATTGAACTTCCGCCATTGTTAGTTTCAAAATCCACTAAGTCGTTTTCAGCCAATCAGCACATAGAATTGCAATACCCAGGATTCCTTCATACTGCCATCAGCTGTGTTGTGTTTTGTAATGTGTGGTTAAGTGTTTGTTAAATTTTAAATTTATGCATAATCATAATTTAGGTCTGGTTTTCATTTCATGCATAATTTGGATGGTTCACGTTCACATGCTTTCCTTCTTCCCATGTTTTTATTCCTAGAATTGCTTTTCTTACTTTCAAAACCGTCCATATGTACATTTCACTTTCAAAACCAGTTAACTTCTATTTAATCTTAAGAATTGTGTTACTTTCCATTAAGGGATAATCCTGTATTTTTTTGGAATGCATCGTTTGATGACAAAGTAGGCTAATTAATAAACGGAATGTTCATATTCATATTCATATTCCAAGGATGTTTTTTCATATGTTAACAGTTTTCCTCATTTTCCCACAAATTTTGTTTTGTGGACCTCGCGGGTTTTGATTCTAGGTGCTTCTAAATAATGGTTCTGGTCTGGGCGTTGCACTATTTTCACCAAGGAGGAGAGGGAGCGCTGGGTTAGGGTAAATTGCTGCTTGATATCATAGAAGACAGTAAACACGTTCGTGGTAAAACTCATGTAGCTTATTCGTAACAGATGCCGCAGTTCAGAGGACATCTCATACACCTTGGGATTAGATGGACTATATACGAATAACTCATGTAGCTTATTCGTCACAGATGCCGCAGTTCAGAGGACATCTCATACACCTTGGGATTAGATGGACTATATTCGAATAACTCATGTAGCTTATTCGTCACAGATGCCGCAGTTCAGAGGACATCTCATACACCTTGGGATTAGATGGACTATATACGAATAACTCATGTAGCTTATTCGTCACAGATGCCGCAGTTCAGAGGACATCTCATACACCTTGGGATTAGATGGACTATATTCGAATAACTCATGTAGCTTATTCGTCACAGATGCCGCAGTTCAGAGGACATCTCATACACCTTGGGATTAGATGGACTATATTCGAATAACTCATGTAGCTTATTCGTCACAGATGCCGCAGTTCAAAGGACATCTCATACACCTTGGGATTAGATGGACTATATTCGAATAACTCATGTAGCTTATTCGTCACAGATGCCGCAGTTCAGAGGACATCTCATACACCTTGGGATTAGATGGACTATATTCGAATAACTCATGTAGCTTATTCGTCACAGATGCCGCAGTTCAGAGGACATCTCATACACCTTGGGATTAGATGGACTATATTCGAATAACTCATGTAGCTTATTCGTCACAGATGCCGCAGTTCAGAGGACATCTCATACACCTTGGGATTAGATGGACTATATTCGAATAACTCATGTAGCTTATTCGTCACAGATGCCGCAGTTCAGAGGACATCTCATACACCTTGGGATTAGATGGACTATATTCGAATAACTCATGTAGCTTATTCGTCACAGATGCCGCAGTTCAGAGGACATCTCATACACCTTGGGATTAGATGGACTATATTCGAATAACTCATGTAGCTTATTCGTCACAGATGCCGCAGTTCAGAGGACATCTCATACACCTTGGGATTAGATGGACTATATTCGAATAACTCATGTAGCTTATTCGTCACAGATGCCATAGTTCAGAGGACATCTCATACACCTTGGGATTAGATGGACTATATTCGAATAACTCATGTAGCTTATTCGTCACAGATGCCGCAGTTCAGAGGACATCTCATACACCTTGGGATTAGATGGACTATATTCGAATAACTCCACGAGTTGGCGGCTTCGGTGGCTTAGTTGGTAGCATGCTGAGCATCTATGCCCAAGATCACGGGTTCAAACCTGGCCGAAGTCGTCTGAATTTTCAAGAGCGTTAAAAATTCATCAGTATGCCTTCCTTCGGAGGGGAAGTAAAGCCGGTAGGCCCGTGTCATAGATGAATGGCATGCACAAGAACCTTCCACTAACTACAATTGTGTGAATCTAAATTTGTAGGTTAGATTTGATTAACGCTCTATTAAGTTCCAACATTCACCGCCAGGTGCCGTTTGCGGTGGCATCTAGATATCAAGTTCGCAGCTTGGTGTCGTTGACGGTAGCATTTGGTAGCAAAAGTTGGAACTACTTGAAATTGATCGTCTGCAGTCTTTACCTGAATTACAGATAACACACACTAATGCAGCTATCACAATTAACAACGGTAATCAGACAGATTCTACACACACCCAAAGTACACATGTTACATGACCGCGTTGTCGCAGCCCCTAAACTGAGGAACCAACCAACCAAACTGTACAAAATAACCCTTTCCTCAGTTTACACATGTCCTTTGATGGCCACTTTAGCATGGTCTATTCACTCATTGTACCGACCCCCGAAATAGTCACTTTTGATCTTATACACTTGATGTTTTACCAATTGTAACGATAAGTAGGTCGCGAGGACGTGAGGTTTAATGACGCGTAGTAAATGAGACGCAGGCATTTCAAACACAGGTGGCTCGGCGTGCAGGCAGGTGTTCACAGTTCGTAACGACTCTCAATACTACAAAGCAGGTGGAAGTAACGTTTAAAGAGCTACCACTCGCAAACAGTTCCTTTTAATAATAATAATAATAATAATAATAATAATAATAATAATAATAATAATAATAATAATAATACTGAGTCATGATTGACCAGTGTAATCCACAGAGCCAGCTCCTGCAAGAAAACAACATCACTGTGGTACCAGCAAGTTAAACAAGATCTGCAAACCTTTAACATCTCTGAATCCGTTATACAAGACAGACAAGCTTTCCGGAAGATGTTAAAAGGAGACCCACAGATTAAACTTAAGAAAGGGCAGAGACCAAATGGTCAGAAGCAGCTAAACAACTACAAAGTCAGAAATGAAGGAGATATGGGCTAGGAAGAAGGCTCTTAAGAATGTGAAACCAATCCCAACTCATCAAGCTGAAAACCATTTTGGTTAACCTACGCAGTTCATAGTTGGCTCATTCGAAGAAAGAAAGAAAGAAAGAAAGAAAGAAAGAAGAATAGCTATAATAATAACTTTATAATAGAAATTGAAAATGATCCATAAGTCAACGTAACAGACGAAATTTTATGGGACTATCCTAGATTCAGATTGTTGGTGAAGAAACATAATTTTTCTGTAAACTCCCGAATGAGGGACACCACTACATGGACAGCAGGAAGGAAGAATAATCATAGTGAGAGAATGAAGAGATTTTGGGATGAGAAGATTGCTAATTCAAATTCATCAATTCAATCGCGCTCCTAAGTTGGGCGTAACGCCGTAAAAATATAATAATAACAAGACAGTAATATAGTAATTACGTTGACTTCTTGGTCATTTTCAATTTATATTATAAAGTTATTATTCTAGATATTCTTCTTCTTTCTTTCTTTCTTTCTTTCTTTCTTTCTTTCTTTCTTTCTTTCTTCGAATGAGCCAACTATGCACTAAGTAGGTTAACCAAAATGGTTTTCAGCTTGATGAGGTAGGATTGGTTTCACATTCTTAAGAGTCTTCTTCTTAGCCCATATCTCCTTCATTTTCTGACTTTGTAGTTGTTTAGATGCTTCTGATCTCTTTGGTCTCTGCCCTTTCTTAAGTTTAATCTGCGGGTCTTCTTTTAACATTTTCCGGAAAGCTTGTCTGTCTTGTATAACGGATTCAGAGATGTTAAAGGTTTGCAGATCTTGTTTAACTTGCTGGTACCACAGTGATGTTGTTTTCTTGTGGATTACACTGGTCAATCTTGACCCGTTATTATTATTATTTATTATATAATACGCTAAGGTGTATGTATCACAAAACTCAAGCTCCTAAACCAGAGGGAGTTAGAAGGGAGTTTGTACCAAAATCTTCCAAATCGTCTCAATTGTACAGGGAAAATCTTGCATTTCTTGAAAAGTCAAGGGAAATATATTTATTTGTTTATAACGTGCTTTTAAACAAATAAACAAGACGATAGCCCCTGGCAGAACTGTGTGGCGTACAGCCCGCACAGCACTAGAGCCGGGCGGGTAGTCTGTACACATGGGGCGCACACAACCCATTATAAGAGATCTAGCACGGGTCCACTAGTAGTAGTAATGATAATAATAATAATAATGAAGGTGTAGTTTATCTGCACGAGAATGGGATCTCATGAGCCGATATCCACTCCTAGAATATCAGAGTTTCCAACAAAATCTGACGCAGAAAACTAGAATTGTATGGGCAAAGGAGAGAAATGAACAACACCGTCAACACAATTAATGAAGGAATACTGTATTAATTTAAAACCAAAAGAAAACGGTTGAACTGACATGGATCTTAGTCGTCCGAAACGAAACAAGACGAAGAAGAAAACTGCAGTTTTACAACTCAGATCTTCAATGAAATGGACAACTCAAACGTTGGACAATAACCACTGTTCACTGATGATGACCAATTGCTGATTGTTCTTGGCCGATAGCATTCTTGCTATATCACTCCACGTGGAGTCCCGAGTCCAGCCGTGGCTGCCAGATCACTTGTCAGGACTCCAGTGTTGTACAGTTGCACTCAGTTCTGTCCAGTCAAGCTGCTTGCTCTCAGTGCCTACAGTGGAGAGTTGACAACGCTGTGCCTCGAGCTGGAAAAGCTCTGGCTCCACACAGACATCAAATGCTAACATGGCCGCCCAGCAGGGTTTCAAAAGCGAGCCGGTCGTTAACGAGTTTTGCTGTTGTTGTTGTTTGATTTAAGGGGTTGGACATAATGGTCTTTCAGCCCCGGCCGATAGCCTAGATGTTAGGCCCCTTAAAACAACAACAACTCTTTCAGCCCCGTGTACTTGAGCGTGTGTGGAAGTTTGTCTGATAACCTGTGCTACTGTGATGGCTGTATTGGTGTGTGTATTTGTAATTCAGGTGAGGATTTGAGAGGAGGCAGCCGTGGCCTTTAAGTTAGGATCCATCCTGGCATTTGCCTGGAGTAACAGTGGGAAACCAGGGAAAACCAGTTCCATGATGACTGAGGTGGGAATCAAACCCACCTCTTCTCAGTTTTGCCTCAAGAGGCTCAGTGTACTGCAGCTTTCAAAAGACATCTTTCATCCCGCTTCTTGGAGCAGTATACCTCTCACATTTGATTACTGTATTATGTTAAAATACTTTTTTAAAAGTTCAATTATAACACAAGGACAATAGCTGACAACCTGTCTACTTCAATAGCTCTTCTTGTACAGTATATGGTGTTTGTTTTTCGGGCTGATAGTCTGTATGCACTCTCACTCTTTTGTATGTAATTTTTCCATTATCATTAGTAATATTATTATTATTGTATTGTTACTATATTTTTGTTACTATAATTGTTAGACTATGATTATTTATATTGTAATGTAGGTGAAATGTTTTATTTTTATAAGCTCTAACTTTATTTTATGTAGGGCGCTACTGTAAAGGAGCTCTTAAGCTCTAAGTGTAGCAGTGAAAATAAATCAAAAAAATCTCCCTCAAAAAAAAAAAAAAAAATCTCCCAACACTCAGACCAGAATTATATTTCTTGGCAGAGCCAGGGTTCGAACCCAGACCACAGGGGGTGACAGCCAAGAATGCTAGCCTTTAAACCAGGAGGTGTTCAATGGTTGTTAATGAAGAAAGCGATCGATCTACAGTATACTGACCATTAGGAACTCGAACACGCAATGTTGGGTCCAGTAGATTGAGAGTTTCAAGCAACCTGGTAATGCAACGGGTGATATAATTTTATGGAGTGCGTTAAGAATGACCAAGTCATTAACGTCTAAAATAGGACTTTCTGTGACATAACAAAAAATCTCAACAAGAATCATGCCATTTGTCACAGTGGATGCACCCCCCACACGTCCCCCACCATCACACCCTTCTGCGGCGTCACCCTCGGCTGACCATCAGCATATAAACACGCCATAAAAAACCTAAGCAGGTGACTGCTGATTGGGTCTGATTCAACTCGCCATTACGTCGAAAACAGTAATGTTCCCCCATAGTGGTGTTCCACACATTGATTCTGAAATACGAGTGAAAGGGTTGAGGGGGGTAGTGACCACACTATAATCTGGAAGGCTATAGGCCTACACATTTAGTGGACGGGGAAATATATTGGAAAAGCGTATTTCATTGTGACCTGAGTGCGACTGGTTTCATCGGGCAGCATACTGGGCAGTGATCAAATCAAATATACTGTACAGCAAACGTTTTCTACCTGGTGCTCTTTAAATGAAATTTGGTGATCTCGTCATTGAGCACAAGCTCCCCTGAGATACTTTCTACAAATCAAATTCTGTTGCACGAACCGGAATAATAGTGTTTTGAAATCGAATGTTCTCGAAGGATAATACGACGTTGATTTGCCCATTTGAGCTGATATACAGTATTATAACAAATATTTGTTTACCGGTATATTAAACTATTTATTTTTACCTAAAGTCAATATTTTAAACCGTACCGGGCTACTTATAGTCACGTGTGTGCTTGAATACGGATGCCTATGCTGCAAAGAAGATATTTGGGGAAGGAATAGGGTTAGAGGGGCCCACTTGGTGTCGCTTTGATAGTATTTTCCGCTCTATCTGATGGTGAGGTTATATTTTTAATAGGTGGAATATTGGAAACGTATTTTGGGGTAAAACCCTGTATTTTGCTATTTTTCCTGGTATCTGGCGAAGGGATGATGCGATTTTGAAGTGTGACATGTCATTTTTTCGTCGCGTTGCCCTCTTGACGAGGATGCCTGTGTAGGTGTGAAACCGATTTTGGGGTAAAAACCATGATTTTAGACTTTTTGTTATATCTGGCGAACCTTATTGTGACCTTCTTCAGCGTGGTATACAGTATGAGTAACTGAGTACCATACCAAAAGTTCACAGAGTAAAATAAAAAAATAAAAAACAGATCTGTTACAGTTATTTTTGTTAATAATGCATAAAAAATGTCTTGAAATGAGGAGATGTGTATGTGAAAATATGTACTGTATGTTGAAAAACTTATGTTATAAAATGATGCTTGATGTGTATTTGCCAGGCATTGTAGAGACAATCTTTAGAATATGTGTGGCGAGGTTATTATGAAGTGTTGAGAAATGTATCGGTTGTGTAGTTGATCCGGCTAGCTCAAAAATATTGTTGCCAGCGTTTCGCTCATCAGTTGATATGGTACACCTCACCAAGACGCGTGGCTAGCACATACTGAGAAGGTCACTGCAAGGCACAAAATATTTGTGGTACTGACGCCACGAGCAAAGCCAATATACTAAGAGAGTCAGGCTCCCTTTCATTAATAGTACATTATGCAACGAGCCTATAATGGCTATAATTAAGACACGAGTATTTGTTTATAAAACGAGCGTATGCGAGTTTTATAATTTCCATACGAGTGTCTTAATTACCATTATAGGCGAGTTGCATACGACTGTTTATGTTCGACGATAATTATAACTTTATTATATGTTTTAACATAAATATTCATAAATATCTGTTGAGAGTCAGCTACTGGAATTTTGTGATCGCAGAGTGTTATACCTTCGTCTTTCAAGAGCTTTGAACGGCCGACGCATGCGCTCTGTGGGCTCTCAATGCCATATGCAGCCATATGTTTACATCAGCCGTCCCTCAGTAATATTGTCACCGCAGTCATTTGAAGACAATGCGCTGTGTAGAAATTAGTGTTAGTGATTTTAAGGTACTGTGCTATTTCTTGTCTCATATTCGCCAGTTTATTTACGCGAACATATGGACGGTGGGTATTCCATGTCGGTAATTTATTATAGTTCGATGTTGTGTTTATGTCCGACATGTTGGATTTTGAGCGCATGCGCGAAATTATCGTTACCTAATTGGTCAATGAACGAGCTCTGATTGGCTGGAGAAACTGTATCGTAATGAAAAACGGTGTTATAATGACCATCATTATGATACAGTTTTCAAACACATAATAGTGAGGGTCGAACATAAACAATATAACCTTACCTAGGTATCCATATCGAAATAGAATGTTCCCAAAGGAAAACATGATGTTGATTTGTCCATTTGAGCTAATCTTAACCTATGAAAGGGAACTACATGTTTCGAACGTCACGCGTTCATCCTCAGATCCTGTTCCCTTCGGCTTAATTAGTGTACGATGTTTATGAATTGCACTTAAACATATACACACATCAAAAAAAGTTTTGCATCACCTCGGTTCCCAGATCTCCGGCATATAGACGTTGACTGTGTATATTGTATCCAAGATACAGTCCCTTTGACTGTTCATAGATGTCACTAAAACTGCTCAAAGATGTAAACAACCATGCATGAGCAGGGCCTATTAGACGGAGGGGGTACGACAGCCGATCAGTTCCAGTCATTCCACCAGGACGAAGGTACGCTGCTCATGTTGTCTGTAGTTCTACCATGCCTAGAAGGTCAATACCGCAGTTCGATCGCGTCCGCATTGTTACTTTGTGTCAAGAAGGGCTCTCAACAAGGGAAGTTTCCAGGCGTCTCAGAGTGAACCAAAGCGATGTTGTTCGGACATGGAGGAGGTACAGAGATACAGGAACTGTCGATGACAGGCCTCGCTCAGGCCGCCCAAGGGCTACTACTGTAGTGGATGACCGCTACTTACGGATTGCCGCTCGGAGGAACCCTGACAGCAATGCCACCATGTTGAATAATGCGTTTCGTTCAGCCACAGGACGTCGTGTTTCAACTCAAACTGTGCGCAATAGGCTGCATGATGCGCAACTTCACTCCCGACGTCCATGGCGAGGTCCAGCTTTGCAACCCCGACACCATGCAGCGCGGTACAGATGGGCCCAACAACATGCTGAATGGACCTCACGGAATTGGCATCACGTTCTCTTCACCGATGAGTGTCGCATATGCCTTCAACCAGACAATCGTCGGAGACGTGTTTGGAGGCGCCCTGGTCAGGCTGAACGTCTTAGACACACTGTCCAGCGAGTGCAGCAAGGTGGTGGTTCCCTGATGTTTTGGGGTGGCATTATGTGGGGCCGACGTACGCCACTGGTGGTCATGGAAGGCTCCGAAACGGCTTTACGATACCTGAATGACATCCTCCGACCCATAGTGCAACCATATCGGCAGAATATTGGAGAGGCATTTGTCTTCATGGACGACAATTCTCGACCTCATCGTGCACATCTTGTGAATGCGTTCCTTCAAGATAACGACATCGCTCGACTACAGTGGCCAGCATGTTCGCCAGACATGAACCCTATCGAACATGCCTGGGATATGTTGAAAAGGGCTGTTTATGGACGTCTTGACCCACCAACCACTCTGAGAGATTTACGCCGAATTGTCGTTGAGGAGTGGGACAATTTGGACCAACAGTGTCTTGATGAACTTGTGGATAGTATGCCACGGCGAATACAGGCATGCATCAATGCAAGAGGACGTGCTACTGGGTATTAGAGGTAGTGGTGTGTACTGCAATCTGGACCACAAATGCTGAAAGTCTAGCTGTATGATGGTACAACATGCAATGTGTGGGTCTCATGAGCAATAAAACGAGCTGAAATGTTGTTTGTGTTGATCTCTATTCCCTTTGTATTTAACGGTTCCGGAACTCTTGGAACCGAGGTGATGCAAAACTTTTTTTGATGTGTGTATATAGGCCTACAATATTTATATTACATAAGTTTGTAAAACACTTGTGTACTTGTGAACTATTTACAGACAGTAACTCTTAGTGCACTTCTATGGTTGTTGTGTAGGTAGTTTGTAAGGTATGCAAATACCGTACTTGTTTCCTGAGCAATGTAATTGGGCACAATTTGTGTTGACCTACTGAAAAGCTTTCTTTAATAGAATTAGGCAAAACTGAAATATGGCTTCTATCACTACAACGAGTTCAGTAGCCTATATATCACTTTCTTGTGGACACGATAACTACCGTCATTCTCATTTTCATAATTATACATAAAATATAACCAATCAAAATATCGTTCGAGTTCGTTAATGGGAAAAATCGGATCAAGGGGATGGAAATGGGGCGTTTTTTCGAAAAAGTGAAATATCACTATAACTTTTTCAATATGTGAAAAATCGAATCCATTCAAAGTTCATACTATTCGTCGGACAAATCCCAAAACTTACCTCAATAAAGTTTTTAGATAGCGCCAATCATTGACTAAAGGGGTGGGAAGTTAGTTAGTTAGTTATTGTTGTTTAAAGGGGTGGAACTACGAGGTCATCTGCCCCCCCCCCTTTAACGCAGATTAAAGTATTCAAATTTGGAATGGAATTAAAAATTTACAGGTGGACACCTACATTTGAAAGACCGAAAATTAATAAAACAAAAAATTAATTAAAACTAATAATTATAATATTAAGAAAAATTACAGAAAAAAGGGACAGTCGGTCTGAAAGACTGGACTTTATATCATTTTAAAAGCTACAAATGCTGAAAAATGCTAGAAAGGCTGAAGGCTTCTTGCTTCACTCGAAGCCAAAGACTCTTGACATGTTAGATGATCAAGAAACAATCAGAACGCTAGAAAGTTACAAGTTATGAGGGAGCTGGCAGGATGACGTCACGCTCGCCGTGTCGTTGCCGTCTCGTAACGCCAGAGTTCACCACTGAACTCAGTACACATGCACCAAGCGGTACTATGACGTCACACACCTCAGTGCATTCTCGGTACATTTGGTGACGTCACCGTAACGTAACGACGAAGTCGACTAGATCATTTAAAATGATAAAACAAAAATTCAGCATTCAAAAACGAACAAGTCATTGAGTCAATGTACAAAGGAAGAATTTAGATTGCTGGTGGGAAGAATTGGGAGTTTTTGGAGAAGAGAAAATATACCACCCTAAATGGACAATAGTCGTCTAAAAAGTAACTTTTTTTTTAAAATATGGCCTACCCTTACGCCAAAGGATGAGAAAAATATTTTCGTAATTATATTAGGATGGGACTTCTCGTATGCTGAACATGGGAACGTTTGTAGGTATACATCAATTGGCAAAGTTAGTGAATAATAATAATAATAATAATAATAATAATAATAATAATAATAATAATGCCTGTATGCCAGCGAATGTCTCTCGATGAATTACAAGTTGGAGAAGCTAGAGATCCTAGAAAGAAGAATACTACGGAAAATCATGGGCCCAGTCCAGAGTGAAACCGGCTGGAAACTTCGGAGCAACAATGAAGTCTATAAAAATGTGGAGACAATCTCAGACCATGAAGAAGAGGAGGTTATCGTTTCTCGGACATTTGTACAGAATGGACAAAACTAGACTAACCAAACAGTTATTCGACTACCTGTGGAACAAGAAGACAACAACGACATGGATTAAGGAAGTTCGAAAAGATCTCGAAAATTCCAACATCCTGGAAGTTCAGATGTCAAACAGGGAAACATTTAGGTACATAATTCAAAATTTGGAAGGGTTTCACGTCACAAGAACCACAAAGAAGGGAAGAGCCTGGACGGATGAGCAGAAGAAACAGCATAGCGCCCATATGAAGGAGTACTGGAGAAAGAGGAAACTTCAGGCAAAGAAAAAATGAAATTGTAGCGTGATCCGAAGTGGTCAATTCGCAAAAAAATAAAATAATAATAATAATAATAATAATAATAATAATAATAATAATAATAATATCGTATGGCCTCGGATGCCGGATGCAAGCTTTGTTATTTGACACCCAAAGGGTAGCTTGCATGTAGAAAGTCGTTGTTCCTTGAAGCACTATGAAAGTCAAGGAGGTTAGATATCTAAGCTCCATGAACATTATAGCGCTTTCTAGTAGAGAAATGAGGAACTTTATGTTGGTAGAAACTCGCGAGACTAATGTTGCCATTATAAACAAGGCCTACTGAATTAAAACGGGTTGTTTGACATGCCAACAACGTATGACATGGTGTCGTAATTTTTGCCGCCTTTCAAAAATCACTTACCACGGCCACGAGCGAACCTGCAAGCTTGGGGTTTGTAGACCGACACGTCGACCACTCACCTACCGTGGCAAGCAGTTAGTGAATTAGAAATACTTTTCTTTTACCGGCAAAATCCATCACCGGTTTCCTGCGTGCCGAGAAGGATTTCTGGAGTTGTGGCAGTCTTGCGAGTTGATAACGTGTTCTAAAATGAACTATACAGAACTACAATAACCTATGGTCTCGTGAAATGGCACTTGGCATGCAACTCTCGATTACTGTGGACCAAAGACGAATACCTTTGCAAGTTAAAGAGCGCACACGGTCAATCGTGCAAGTCACGTCAAGTTCTCCCACTGCACACATGATGGGGAACTCCAACAGGCTGGTCTGGTCGTGAGCTAAGGCAATAAACAGTTCACGTGCTCAACTCTTGATGCCTTCCTTACACCGGCATATTCTACGTTTGATTACTACTTCGCATATTTAACTTTTTCTGAAGATCTCATCAAGTTGGCAGTTCTTATTTTTGTGAAACTCTATGAAATACAGTCGACTTCTATATCTAGAAGGACTTGAAATTTCCCGTCGAAGTTCTACACAAATTAATATGTCATGTTTTTGTTGTTGTGTAACATCTTTCCACTCGGTAGCTGGATATTTTTTGTGGGAGTGATTTTGGAAAAGGGACGGGAATGGGACGGAAACAATGAGCGCGCGCGGTGGCAGAGATTGGTACTACGACGTACTGTCGGCCATGTGGCTATGTGGAATGTATATCGCATACGGTTTACTTCAAGGCTTGGAGGCCCCATTTAAGAATTCCTACAATAAATCATCTTCAAGTTGTCGTTCTGTGGTGTGAAAATATTCATTATATCATATTTGCTGAAAACAATATGAGATATTTTAATCTTCATACTTTTGCTGTATTCTTAATTAATGTAAGCATTGGAGGTACTGTCGGACAACGTACATCCCTATGTGGAATGTATATCTCATACTTTACTTCAAGGTGTGAAGGCCCCACTAAAGATATTCCTACAATAAATCATTGGCACTGGAGTTTTACAAGTAGTTATTTCAATGACCAACAGAGTTTACTGTTAACAAGGGATTTGCGCTCCCGGCAGATACGTAGTAGGATAAGGTGGCACATGTTACACATCATATACGACTACTGGAAGGCTCGTAATTTTTGCTACCTAGGCCTATATAATTCGAAGTTCTATTACTGGAATATTTAAATAACTCTAATGCTATGCTGTTCCCCAGTTATGAAATATGTGTCTTTAACTCGAAATTGGGGTGCAAATGGAGTTGAATTACGCTCTTTAGGTGTTTCATTGGAATTAAAATATTCATTCAGTGGTATAGGGTACCTGGATTGTGTATTTCTGTGCATTTCTGTCAGCAGCTTATTATGTTTGGAGTCCCAGCTAATACGCCGTCAACTATCTCTACTTAGTATAGGCATAAAACCAAGTCCCCGATTCTTGGATGTCACGGGTAATCTCGAGAACCACTGGATGGATTTTAATGCTGTTTTCACCATTCTGTAAAGGATATCGCGAGGAAGGTGTCTGTACAAAATAATTTATTTATAATCAAAGGAAGCCAAGCAGTAATTATTCCAGTGAAAAAGTCGAAAAGAAAACCTGGCGTCCGTGCGCTTTTTAAGCTTACGCTGGGCAAACCGTTAATAATATCAATGCAGTATGAGTTATACAAAACGGTCTGCAAGAGGATATCTCTATCTTCAATACATCGCCGGCTATATGTGTTTTTAGATTGGACGGAAGGGGGATTTGTGTTCCATGCACCTCGCCTTTCCTAAATTACGTCCGACAAGAATTTGTTGCACATGCATCTCCATGATAATATTATAATTAATAGTCCAGTCAGTGATTTTAACCCATTATGCTGAGACGTAAAACGGATATAGGTCGTAGTTGATTGACATAGAAAAAAAGAGCGCTTATCACGTAATGCATACATAACTGTTCCCGGGCGAAGCCAGGGTGGGTGGATAGTTATGAAATAAACACTAGATTTATAGTGCTATGCAAGAGTCAGGTTTCTGAAAGGAACGGAAATAAAATACAGTAAAATAAATCGAAATTTATGTGCAAAATTTGTACAGCAACATTTAACCCTACAGTGTTTACTAGGCTATACCAGCATGAGTAGCCTAGTGACAATAACAGCATGATGTAGTAACAGTGACTATTTATGTACCCCTATTTATAATAACAGAATCCCATTTTTTCAGGTATTTCTATGTCCAGCTCCGTGGCTAAATGGTTAGCGCGCTAGGCTTTGGCCCGACGATTCCCAACCGAGCCATCAGGGATTTTAATCTCCTGGGGTTAATTCCCGTGGCTCGGGGACTGGGTGTTTCTGACATCTTCATCATCACTTCGTCCTAGAAACACCTGCACTCGGCTTCTCAGAAGGCCACACGATGTATGTAGTTGTATTTCTGTATCTTCGATAACTCGAAGTAATTTTTATTTCCAAAAGCACTTTAGAATATCGATGTTCGACTGTACTTCTCTTTCTGGCCACTAAATGGCTGTGTGGCTTAGTGGTAGTGTTCTCGCCTGCTGTTCCCAAGGCTGCAGGATCGAATCCTGGGGTAGTTAGTTGGTATTTGAGGGTGCGCAAATGTGAGAGAGCCGTGTCAGTCGATTTACTGGCACGTTAAAGATCCCCTTCAGGGCAAAATTCTGGCATCCCGGCGTCTCTAGAAGCCGCACTAGTTAAAAAGGACGTAAAACCATTATTATTATTATTATTATTATTCTGGCCAAATGACCTCTGAGGGGTCGTATGCCTTGAATCTGAGGGTTGAGAAGGCACAGAACCTATGGTTGCCGGACTCTTCGATGTTGTAGTTTTCTAGGTGCTGTGCGACATCGTGGTCATGTAGCCCCATGCACTTTGGTGTGTCTAAGGAATCTGTCGGGCAATCTGTGTCATAGTACAAGTGTGTGTCTTTATAATTGGGTTCAGGAATTGTGTAGGAGGCGGCCATGACATTCATTTAGGTGCGATACGCATTCACCTGGAGTAGAAATGGGGATACTACGGAGAACCATTTCTAGAATGATTGTACTTGTTTTATATAAGGGGCTTTGTGACATCGTGGTTATATAGCGCTGTGTATTTGGATGTGTATATAAATATACAAATACAATGTGTCTGATAACCTGTGTTATTGTGATGTCTGTAATAGCGTGTGTATTTGTAATTCAAGTGAGGATTTGGAGAGAGGTGTCCGTGGCCTTAAATTAGGAACCATCTCGGCATATTCCTGGAGTTGAAATGGGAAACCATTGAAAACTACTTTCAGGATAGCTGAGGTGGGAATCGAACCCACCTTCTCTCAGTTTTGCCTCACGAGGCAGAGTGGACCCCGTTCCAGCCCTCGGACTAGAATTACATTTCATGCCAGAGCCAGGAATCAAACCTGGGCAACCGCGGAGATAGCCAAGAATGCTAGCTACTACGCAACGAAGCGGACGGTCCATACAGTATATGCAAATGGGGAGTTGTAATTTTTGCATTGAGGACAATTTACTTACTAGTGTTTCACAGGAAAAGACAGAAATTGTTTTTGCTGGGAGGTCCTTAGGGAACACACTGTCCCCTAAGGACTTTTTCCTTGCCCCTCACAGCAGGTTAAACATATTGACACAATGTTATGGATGGCTTCCAAAGAGCTTCTAAACAAAGGTACCAAAGGATACCCCAGGGCAGTAGAGCGTATAACATCATTACAAAATCGCATCATATGGAAATTATTTCGTTTCTCCTTTCTCTGTTTGATCGTGTTTTTTTATTCTATTTTTCAAATCAGCATCGTATGCAAATTATTTTCCTCTTCCTTCTCCATACAACTGCTTGGGATTTTATTTTTCAATCTAATAATTAGTTCATAGATTTTAAATTTCTTCTCTCCTCTAGGTTTGTGTAGTATTTTAAATTGAGTTAGTGTGAATACAAACTTCCTTTCAATTGCCTTTCGGGTGTTTCTGCAAATTAGGTTTTGAACTCAATAGGTAGACTAGCAAATGAATCACATCGTAACCCCTCTGGTCTTTTATTCCAGCCGTATTGGTTGATTAAATTGTCTTCTAATCAACAAGTCAAACAAAGTAATCTTTGCTTGTACCTTGTTTGTTCTGGTGTGAAGTATTTCAGTTAAGTAATTCACGAGCAAATCCTGCCTTGTTGTATCGCAGTGTCCACCTTCCTAATCGTAAGTTGGATTCCCAATCCAAAACCTCGGATTTTGAAAGGTCTGTAAAAACCCCAAGGCACTCCGTATTGTACTTTCCAGCACATTACAGACTACTTGTGTCACATTTTGAGTAACGTTAAATAAGTTACTAGTTATGTAATGCTACCGTTTGTCCCCCATCACTACAAACATGGTGAATTACAGTGTCATCTCTTGATGATAGGTTGAAACAGGGCTGTACTCACTTTTACCACTCATGTAACGGGTTAGTTAGCCGTGGTCGTTACGGCATGACTGCTGGCAGTCGCTCATATCCGGGAGGCGAGGAGGTTCGAATCCCCCCGCCGACAACCTTGAAGATGGCCTTCTGTGGTTTCCCATCTTCCTTCCAGGCAAATGCCGGGGTTGGTCCCTAACTATAGGCCACAGCCGCTACCTTCCAACTCCTTGTCCTTACATTCAAACTTTCCTCCCCAGACAACACTCCACACGCGACGGTACGTGTAGCTGACCCATTGGGTGTCCGCCTCGAAGCAGCTACAAAACACTGGCGAGCCGAACATGTCCTCGGACACTCCCGGCACTAAAAGCCATACGCTAAAAAAACCACTCATGTTCGCAAACCATTTGCCGACATTCAAACTGACACTTGCAATGTAACTTCAAAGTTGGCAGCATGAGTTGTTGAGTCCATGATTGCCAATTTTCACATTGTTTAGTAAAATTACATCGCTAGTACATGTCTGTACTAGTGTATGTATTTGTAATTGATGTAGGATTTTAGTAGGAAGCGTCCGTGGCCTTAAGTTAGGTACCATATCGACACTTGCCTGGAGCAGAAGTTGGAAACCACGGAAAACCTTTTCCAGGATGGCTGGGGTAAGAATCAAACCCGCCTCTTCTCAGTTTTGCCTCACGAGGCTGAGTGTAACCCGTTCCAGCCCTCAGACCAGAATTGCATTTCTTGCCAGAGCCGGGAATCGAACCCGCGCGTCCGCAATGATAGCCAAGAATGCTGTCCACTACGCTACGAGACGGACCCTATTGAGTAAGAATAGAGTTGTGAGATCGTAAAGCAGGAGGGGAACATAATATCTACACGAAACATATAAACTTTGAGAACCTCTCTCCCATGGCACTATAGCCGATTGGCTTACCAACCGTCCACTCGCTGCTTAGCCATTTGACTACAGTTTGCGGGGTGACGCGTGGACAGCACGACAGGTCCCCTCAGTCGTTAATCTTAGCTTTCTTGAACGGGACGTTGCCTATCTAATTAGGTAGCCACTCAAATGTCCTCACCAGGCTGAGTGCACCCCGTTCCAGCCCTCATATTAGTTTCTAAAATACGTAAAGGAGCTTGGGAGAATCGAATTGGGGGACTTCAAGGGAGAGGCAGGTGCTTTACCCCTACAGCATGGGGCCGGCACACTTTAAGAATACACACTTATTTTCGTATAAAAAGAAAACCGTTCGGTTAGTTCGTTAGCCCTCTACGTATTTATACACAGTAAAATATCCTTTTTACGAACTAGATTGTAATAAAAATAAATGAAACATGATTTGCGTTGCAGTTTAACACTATTTTCCATAAATACCTGTATGCAGAGTCTTCATAGTATGAATTCGATGAAATGATATCCGGGTAAAAGCCACACCATGCCATTGTACTATGCTATTATCACTTCATATGGGGAAACCTGTACAATGAATCCTGAAAGCATAAAATTAACCAGTTACGAGAAGTGTGATGAGTTCATTAGTGTATCTGCAATCTCCGTAATTACTTTAACTATCAACAAGTATCTCACCGAGTTTCTACTGTAATGTTCTTAGTGGGAAAGAGGACATTACCGGAACAAAACTTTTGAAAGTCGAACTTTAATTTAAAATGACCTTACTGGGATACTCACTAATATCATGTGTTCACTTTTGTCATCTGAATGTAAGAACCAGGTTACACCATTTCCCCAGATTCGAGATAATGACAATTGTACGTGCCTCTTTGCAATTATGGGAAGGTAGCTAATTCGATCGTATTAATTAAGGTCTTCCCTGTAGGTTTTTGCTTGTGGTCCTTATTTAAGTTGAAAGGCAGTTAAATAATATTTCAAGCGCGTGTCATAGTGTTAACTAAGGCCCGGAAGTTCATGCACTATTAGATGAATAAATATGCCTGCAAAAATGCACTAATGATTGGTCAAATATTCATCACCTTTCAAAATATATGCTCTATGAAATAACTACGTCAATTACGATCATTCCATATTCTTTAGCGTTTCTATGTTTAATATCAAGAAAATAGGAACAGACGGACATATAACTACACTTTTTTTTTTAAATATCTCAACTAAGAAACTGTTCTAAATAGTAGGAAATTATATTTTATGGAACTTCAAGCGGTGTTGACCATCAATAATTATTTTATGTTTATTTTTAAGTATAACTGATATACAATTCTAACAGCCATTGAATTTTCTTTCTTAATGGAAATTATTTTACAATATTTACATAGTAAGTTTTGAATAAAAATAATTGATATTAACTTGCAAAAAGGATTGAAACGTACTAGGTATTAAAATAATTTCAGTATTATTCTGTGACAGACTCTCGGAGTCCGAATCGAAATATACGACTTAAAGAACATGAAGGTACAAAATGCGCTTCAAAACAACAGGAAGCTAGAATATACGCCCTTCTCAAGCAGAGATATGCACTTAAACAGGTGAAGGAGAAAAATATGATGCATTGTCTCAAAATAACCAAAATATCCATAAATATGCAAAATATGATTTTTATGAACTTCCAGACCTTAGTTATAAAAGTTATATTGAGACAAGACCACTGTTTTGTTTTGCGTTTGACTGGTTTAAATGGAGAAGAAATCCAGTTCTTAGGCAGACTTATGTATGATTTGCTTTAGAATATATATTGTAAGCACCTCAAAATCCAATGCAGTTTATCACACAGCAGATTGTTAACTGATCAAGAGGCCGTGGAAGAGCTCCAATAAACATTGCATGAGGTTATTCATCTAATAGGTTGTGGTGTGTGGCATTCTAAGCCATCAGGATGTTAACCAGTGACTAGAGCAGGCCTTCGCAATTACATTTTCAATTAATGTTACGTCTCTTTTAACTACTGTGGCTTTTAGAGACCCCCGGGAGCCGGAAATTCCCCGTAAATATACTGACACCGCACCCTCACATTTGCGCAGCCTCAAATGCCAATTGACTGCACCAGGATTTGATCCTGTAACCTTGGGAACAGCAGGCAAGAACGTTACCGCTGAGCCAAACAGCCAGTCTTTCCATATAATGACTCGGTACAGAAAACTCCGACAAACGTAAAGACAGCTTTATTATTATTATTATTATTATTATTATTAATCTTCAATAGCCCAAAACGATATATATAATCTTAATCACATGAAAATTTTTCAGGTAATTTTTTCACAAATTTAGAATAATTTTTGTGTTGAGCGACTGAAAACTATTACATTAATTAATCATTTCCGCCCCCACATCACCGTTTATGACCCAAACTCTTCACGACACTGGTTGAGGGTATAGATAATCGATTTCATTTAATGTAAACACAAATAATGATTAATTTAGACTTTAATATTACTACTATGCAGATTTTAGTCGAATATTGAGCATAAAATGGTTTTGCAATTCATGCAACCCCACAACTTACCTCCATTCATCTGTTCTGTATATCACAAATGTCACTAGAAACTATTGTAGAAAGAAGGACACAACTGTTCCAGTTCCGCTCACAAACTGAGTGTGGTGTTCTACATATTGGAGGCCAGACACTTGTAAGCACGGGGAGAATTTCCTGCCCTCCACCACGCCGGAAGTGGATTTTGAACAGACAGGTGCATACACTCCGCGGTGGGAAGTGGCTTCCTTCTCCAAGCGAGCACCGAATTAGCATCCATACAAACACGAATTATTTATTCAATGTTCACCTACGACGTGAGAGATGAACACTGAAGCAGAAAATTGTGGGAACCTAATTTCTGACAAGAAGAAATTTACCTGTCAAGGATCATTTCTAAGTTCAGAACAAGCATTATCTGCTTCAGTAGAGGAGACAAACCAATAAAAATTAACCTCTTACTGCTAGAGGAAATATACCAACTTCGATTGACTTCATAGCTCGTTGGTTGGTTGGTTCCTCAGTTTAGGGGCTGCGACAACGCGGTCATGTAGCCCCGTGTACTTTGGGTGTGTGTATAATCTGTCTGATAACCGGTGTTAATTGTAATGACTGTATTAGTGTGTGTATCTGTTAGGTAGATTTCTTTAGAAAGCTAACTATTGCAATGGGTCCCATGTTTTGACTTCCGGAAAATTTCGACATATCTTCGCGTTTCACATCCCCCAGACCCCAAAACCACCGTCAGTTCAAAAGTTTATATATAATTTATGTATATATGTATCTATCTATATATATATATATATATATCAGTTTCTTGTGGACACGATAACTGCCGTAATTGTGCACCAATCACTTTGAATTTTTTACATAACATGTATCCCTATAAAATCTCGGTCGAGTTCGTTAATGGGAAAAATCGGTCAAAGGGGGTAAAAATGGGGGGCTTTTTTCGAAAAAGTGAAATATCGCTATAACTCTCTTAATACATGAAATATCGAATCCCTTCCAAGTTCATAATATGTGTCGGATAAGTGCCAACAATTTATGTCAAATAAGTTTTTTGATAGCACCAACCATTGACCAAAGGGGTGGGAAAAAGTGGGTTTTTCGGGAAACATTAATCATATCTCTGTTAATAGGCACAATATCAAAACCGCACATAATGGACAATATTCCTCCAATAATTACCTAAAACTTTTGTCTGAAAGAATTTTTGATATGACCCACCATTACACCACGGGGTGAACAAAATGATTTAAATTATAAGAAAATGCCAAGTGCCAAGAGAGGTTGCCATGACAACTTTACTTTTAATTGATAAGGGATGACCATCAGCAGTTGCTATGACAACGCCACTGCACGAGATCACATTCAGTTTTCATATGTCAGTGGGAAGCGACTTCGGTATCGGAACTGGTAGCATGCTGAACTTCTATGCCCAAGGTCGCGGGTTCAAACCCGGCTGAAGTCGTCGGATTTACTAAGAGCGCTAAAAAACCTGAGTTTGCTTTCCTTCGGAGGGGAAGTTCCAACGTTCGTTGCGAGTTGCTGATTGAGGTGGCATCTAGTAGACAAGTTCACAGCTAGGTGTCGTTGACGGCAGTATTTTAGGTAGATTTCATTAGAAAGCTAACTATTGCAATGGGTACCATGTTTCGATTTCCGGAAAATTTCGACATATCTTCGCGTTTCACATCCCCCAGACCCCAAAACCACCGTCAGTTCAAAAGTTTATATATAATTTATGTAATATATGTATATATATGTATATCAGTTTCTTGTGGACACGATAACTGCCGTAATTTTGCACCAATCACTTTGAATTTTTTACCGAATATGTATACCCATAAAATCTCGGACAAGTTCGTTACTGGGCTAAATCGGTCGAAGGGGATGAAAATGGGGGACTTTTTTTTTTCGAAAAAATGAAATATTGCTATAACTCTCTTAATATGTGAAATATCGAATCCGTTCAAAGTTCATACTATGTGTCGGATAAAGCTCAGAAATTTATGTTTGAAACGTTTTTTTGATAGCACCAACCATTGACCAAAGGGGTGGGAAAAAGTGTTTTTTTCGGGAAACATTAAACATATCTCTGTTAATAGGCACAATATCAAAACCGTACAAAATGGACAATATTCCCCTAATAATTACCTAAAACTTTTGTCTGAAAGAATTTTTGATATGAGCCACCATTACGCCAAGGGATGAGAAAAATGATTTCGGAATTGTAAGAAAATGCCAAGAGCTATCAGTGCTTGACATGGCAACACTACTAAATTGATGAGGGATGAGCCATCAGACGTTGCCATGACAACGCACTTGCGCGAGATCAGATTCAGATTTCCATCTGACTAAGTGTGATGCGGCTTCGGTGACTTAACTGGTAGCATGCTGAACTCCTATGCCCAATGTCGCGGGTTCAAAGCCGGCCAAAGTCGTCAGATTTTCTAAGAGCGCTAAAAATCCCTCAGTATGCTTTCCTTTGGAGGGGAAGTTCCAACGTTCGTTGCGAGTTGCTGATTGCGGTGGCATCTAGTAGCCAAGTTCACAGCTAGGTGTCGTTGACGGTAGTATCTGGTAGCAACATTAGGAACTAATGCTTGAAATTGAGCGTCTGCATTCCTTACCTGAATTACAGACTAATACAGCTATCAAAATTCACACCGTTTATCAGACAGATTCTACACTCACCCAAAGTACACGGGGTTACATGACCACGTTGTCGCAGCCCCTAAACTGAGGAACCAACCAACATCTCTGCGGGAGATATAATTTTGCGTGAAGAAGTAACAGACCGTTACATAGTTACACATCAGTGTCGAAACTTTGCATAAGGACAGTGTGACCACAAGTATAAAAATGGACTCCAAATGACAAGAAGGTTACCGTCATCATAAGACAATAGAATGTTTAAAATATGCTTAAAATGACGAAAAACAAAGTTAATTAATCTCCAATTATAAAATACTTTCACGCAATAAATGTGGTCTGATCCTTCTACGAAAACCTGCATATTCTGCCTATTTTCGACTATCCCCAAGTTTGTCCGGTGAAATCTGCCTCCGCCTTCCGGCGTGCCGAGAGGACTTTTTTTAATTCAAGTAAGGACTGCAGACATTGAATTTCTTCAAGTAGTTTCTACTTTTGCCGCCAAACGCCACCGTCAACGACAAACTAGTTCAGAACTTAGTTACCAGATGCCCCCGCAGTTGGCTCTTGACGACGAACGTAGGAACCTAAGAGCGTTAGTCAAATGTTTAACCCATATATAATTTAGCTTCACACAGCTGTAATTAGTGGAAGGTTCTTTAACATGCCATAAACCTATGACATGGGACCGCCGGCTTTACTTCCCCTCCGAAGAAAGGCATACTGAGGGATTTTTAACGCTCTTAAAAAATCCGACGACTTCGGCCGGGTTTGAAAAAGGAAGATTGTAGTTTTACGTGACCGTGAATCTTGTGATTATGAGCCACGGGACCTCCTTTTTACGTGGAATCCGAACCACAGGACATGGCATTTCACATCGAAAATCTCACATGCATTGACCGGGAATCGAAACCTTGGTGAGAGGCATACAGCTAGACCGCTGAGCCACCACGCCCCCTAGGCCGGGTTTGTACCCGCGATCTTGGGCATAGAAGCTCAGCATGCTACCAACTACGCCACCGAAGCCGTTCATAGCTTGTCAATGCAGAGAAACGATGTTCTCTTACGAATTTCGATCCAACCAAGCAGAAACAAGTGTAGGCGTAAATAGCGGAATGGATTAGCTTAATTTTCTCTTTTGCTTTCTATTCGTATGGCCGAGGTTCGAATCGCACTGGCTGTAGGGTGGGGGGGCATTTTCACATGTAAATAACGTGGCATCAGGAAAGGCATTTGACCAAGGTCATTAGCTTAATTCAAATTAATTTTTAGTGGCCTAGAGTAAATAGAATAAGGTAAATGTTTTCATTCACTTTGAAGCACGTGACCTTTCCAAAGCAATGAGTTTGCATTTTATCCTCAAAACATTCATGTGTATAAAACCTTTTTAAAACTAGTGACATTATTTGCTCAGGCAAGGAAAGCATTTCTACAAAAAGTAATCTGTTGACAACGAATATAGATTTAGGTATTAGGAAGTCATTTTTGAAAGCCTTTGTCTGGAGCGTGGCGCTCTATGGAAGTGAAACCTGGACTATTGGTGCAGCAGAAAAGAGGAGAATTGAAGCATTTGAAATGTGGTGTTACAGGTGAATGATGAAGATCAGATGGTAGAAAGGGTTACAAACGAAGAGGTATTATGATGATGATGATAATTGTTGTTTTAAGGGGCCTAACATGAAGAGGTATTAAGACGAGTGGGAGAGGAGAGATGTTTCTGGTGACAGCTAATGAAGAGAAGAGATAGGTTGGTAGGACACATACTAAGACACCCAGGAATAGCAAGCTTATTTATGGAAGGAAGGGTTGAGGACAAGAACTCTAGGGGTAGACCAAGGTTATAATATGTAAACAGATTGCCTCGGATGTAGGCTGCGGTAGCTATGTAGAGATGAAACGATTAGCTCAGGGCAGGGAGGCATGGACAGCTGCATCAAACCAGTCAAAAGACTGAAGACTAAAACTAGTGACATTATTTTAATAGTGAATTCTAAAAGTTACTTTTAAATATGTACTCACTGTATTATTAAACGTAAAGCAAATTTTATAAAATATTTTTAGAAGCTTTCTTGAAAAGTATGACGTAGCATAACGTCCAATCTGCAGTTCTTGGAGGATAAATTAGGTAACAAAACTCGTAGCTCTCAAGTTCTAGAGTTACGAGATCCACGTCCTGTTCTAGAATAAATCATTTTCAAATCTTACATTCCATGACATTATTTTCATGTCTGGCAGCTTTGCGGGCCAGAATATCGATTATGCATACTATATCAGACTATTATGAGACATTTAACATTCGAGTACTGATGCATGTCAGATATTATCTGTAAGTTGTTGTTTCCTTAGAAATATGTACATTTGCTTGTACAAAAACAAACAATTGGAAATACTACATAATAACCACCAATCGAAAACGATCCACGACCCACCAGTTGAAGACCAGAACTTTCAGAAAATACTGTTCCATTACAGCCAAATTAAAATTTACAGGTGCACTTGAGATACACTCCCTGATATTCTCATGTTATTCCACTGTCATGTCATGCCAGTTTCTGACTTGTACTGCCGTGGAAATATAGGTTCGAACCCGATGAGGCATCTCACTCGAGACATACATACCGATTGAACATATGTCATGTCGTGGGACAAGCAAGTTGAGCTCGGTAGATGGTACTCAGTGATAATAGAATGATCATATCGTTATTCCACTAATGACCGTAGCAACCGGTTTTTGTGAAATGAATTATTTCATGAAACAGTAACACATCAATAATTTATAAAAGCATATACGGTATGGTTAACGAGGGCTCTTTCAATATCGTTCAATTGGCATGGACAGGTTAGTTTCGTATTATTATACAGATTACATTTTCATTACTTATTAGTAAACTGTAACTTTTCTCGTCAGTATTATTAATAATAATAATAATAATAATAATAAGTTGGAGAAGCAGGAGATCCTAGAAATAAGAATACTTCGGAAAATCATGGGTCCAGTTCAGACTGAAACCAGCTGGAATCTTTTGAACAAGAATGAAGTCAACAAAAATGTGGAGAAAATCTCAGAAACCATGAAAAGGAAGAGGTTGCCATTTCTAGGACACTTGTACAGAATGGACAAAACCAAAATAACCAAATATATATCCGACTTCCTATGGTACAGAGCCCTGCGCGGATAAACAAAACGTTATCCGCATCCGCCCCGCATCCGCACGTTTGTTATCCGAATCCACTGGCAGTACAATACTCTTTTCTTTTAGATAAAATATTAAAGCAACACATTCAGTTTTACAAGAGTTTAGTGCTTTTCAGTCGGTCAACACGAATGCACCCAAAAGAGATGGGTTATGCCCTAATCCTGAAATAAATTACATGAGATTAATAAAACACTAGGATGACCAGTTTCGATCGTCAAGCGATCATCATCAGATCCATTACACTTAGGCTACAAAATCTATGTTTGAAATACAGGTGAAAATATTTACAATATGTACAATTATTTAGTTGCAGTATTGGTACTGCAACTGTCAGTGTATGTTAAATGCAGTATATATGTTAGGTGAAATGCTAAATGGTGATAACTATCCGGAGATTGTTCTTTAGAGAGATTATATGGTTGTAAACTATGGTTAAACTATACAATTTTAGGCTAAATACTTATCTGATTGTCTTCCGTACTACAGCTACTCGCAGTTTTCGTGCTTACTGGAACTCACTGTGCGGTCGACTGCGGTGGTTATCTTAACGACTGTTTTTTCCCTGCCTTCTCCCCCCTGTCCCTACGTGCTGTGGGGAGTGATAGCGATGTGTTTATGTGAGTTGTTGCCAACCTAGATAAGATGAAATGATATGTTTTATTAATCTCATGTAATTTATTTCAGGATTAGGGCATAACCCATCTCTTTTGGGTACATTCGTGTTGACCGACTGAAAAGCACTAAACTCTTGTTTACTAAGGCAACACTGAAAATATGGCTTCAAACACCACAACATTCAGTTTTGAGGAGAAAGTCGTTCCATTAGGCTATGTATGTCAAGTGCTATGTTTAAAATGAATGTTATACTGCCAGAATTGCAACCCTTTTCAGTTCGGAGTGTTAATTATGCCTAATGACGTAATTTGGATGAAATTAGCGTAAATCATCATCTTACATTTCTTATGAAGAAAAAAAAACATAACGGAAAAATATGATGTCATAAACATCCCGGTCGTTGTAATGATATTCAACAAGTTCGGATTGTATATTAAAACTAACCGCAAATTTACTCCAAACATTATCTGCATCTTATCCGCTATCCGCACAGCCATGCCAACTATATCCGCATGGCGAAATATTTGGCGGATATCCGCGGGTTTATCCGCGGATATCCGCATCCGCGCAGGGAACACGAAGAGAACTTACGGCATGGATTAAGGAAGTTCGTAAATATCTAGAAAGATCCAACATTCAGGAAGTTCAGATGTTAGATAAGAATACATTTCGGACCATTATTCAAAATTTGGAAGAGCTCGAACACGAAAGAACTGCGAAGACTGGAAGAACCTGGATACATGAACAGAAACAGCAGATCATCATCCTCAGTGGGATATCCGCAAATGAAGAAAAGAAATAATAATGTTGCTAAGATCTTACATCGTGAGTTAGCTGTAAAATGTGGACTTCTAGATACGAGCGTGGTGTACTACAATTACCAGCCTGCCAACGTGCTTGAAAATGAGTGACATAAAATGTATAAACCTTTTCTAAACCACCTCTCTTCAACAAGTGAGAGTGCGTGGCAATCCTATGGCTGATTCATATATGACATATTAGCACGGCTTCCTTCAACCTGGACCAAAAAGAAGATACCCTTGTCTCCTTGATAATTCTTAATTTTTTAGGTAGAAGAGTCACCCACCATTCCTCCTCCCAATAAGACTTGATGGCAAGTCTCAGCTGATGATATGAATATTCGTGGAACGCACACGGAAATCACTAACCATTCCTGTGACAAAACCAGAAAAGCACATCGTTACGACCAGGACTCGGATTTTGATGACGTGTCATCTTTTAATTGGTTCACCACAAACATTGCTAACTTATACAGAAGTCTTGATCATAGTTCCAACATTGTAGAAATGGTAATGTATTACGTCATTTTTGAAAAGTTATTATTTTCAGATAATTTTCCAAAAGTGTACATTATTACTTGGTCATTTTATGGAATTTATTGCATTATTTAATACTTTTTAATAATTTTATCATACTTTTATGCGTTTTGATGCATTTCTCCGTATGGTATTGGTTATTATCTGAACTTGAAGTGAGGATGAATACGGAGACATGAGAATAATAATGTTATTGGAGTTACGTCCCTTTTAACTACTGCGGATTTTAGTGAGGCCGGGGTGCCGGAATTTTGCCCCGAGCCAGTAAATTTAATGATATGGCTCTCTCTCACATTTAATCACCCTCTAATGCCAACTGACTGCGTTGGAATTCGATCCCGCTATCTTGGGAATAGCAGGCGAGAACGTTACAGCTGAGCCACGCAGCCAGTCACGACGGGTATGAAAGCTAGTAATCTACAAAGTCTTGACTTACTGTAAGTCACTGGGGTTAATAAGTTCTCATTTCATTTCATGGTTTGGATTCAACGTAAAATGAAGGGTCCTGTGGCTCATTATATCAAAACCAATGGTCAGATAAAACTGCAAGCTTCCTTTTGCTCTTATTTCCTCTAGATTAAATAAATAATTGTTTGGAATTCTTGCGGAAAATAGTGGGATCAAGGATCTTACTAGATGGAGAGTGATGGCACAAAAACAAATGGTGGACTCTACCAACACCAGCGAAACCTCACAGATGCCATCAGAAGAAGACGCCTGGCTTTCTACGGGTATCTGTACACCACAGGCTGTCCTATAAGATGTTCAAAGTAAACAACAAGGGTAAAGCCACTGGATCTCTGCGAATCAAACATGTAGAGAAGAATCTTGCTGAACTTAAAATTTAGCAAGAGACAATAAATGACATAAGTCGCTACCATTTGACAATTGATACCAGACCTTTCTTCATATCCATCACAGAAACTCACCACAACACGTCCTGAAAATGGTCCGTGGAACGTAAGATTGAGTTCATCAGGAAAATGAACGAATACTGGGCCGACAGGAAAGCTCTAAATGTCAACACGAAAGCAGCCACCCAACAATCCACCAACAACACCAGAAATTGCGCCGGTCTCGGTGGGTGAGTGGTCAACGTGTCGGTCTACTAACCCCAAGCTTGCAGATTCGCTCCTGGCCGTGGGAAGTGATTTTTGAAAGGCGGCAAAAATTACGACACCATGTCATACGAAGTTGGCAAGTCAAAGAACCCATTTGAATTCAGTAGGCCGTGTTCATAATGGAAAAATTAATCTGGGGAGTTTCCGCCAACACAAAGTTCCTAATTTCTCTATTAGAAAGCGCTATCGTGTTCAAGGAGCTTAGATATCTAACCTCCTTGACTTTCATAGTGCTTCAAGGAACAACGAAATTTGACATGCAAGCTACCCTTTGTGTGTCAAATAACAAAGCTTGCACCGGGAACCCGAGGCCATACGATATTATTATTATTATTATTATTACCAGAAATGGCACACAACAACTACAGCTACTGATATCGCGTCAGGAGTTGGCAGTCGGGTTTGAACTGCATCGGTCTTCCCGCTCACTGCGTATCACGCATTCCAAAAACATTCAGTTGGTCACTACTTGCTTCACTCACTCAACACATTCGTTCATACAGTGGCTGAGTGTCGCCTGTTGCAATGACAACCATTGGCATGCAGCAAGCCGATATATTTAACTTAGGAATAGGCGGGCCTCGCCTGCGTACTGCAAGACCCCCCCGCACCCCGTCACAGCGTGTTCAACTGCCAACTCCTGCCGCGATGACAGTACAACACAAGCACCGTGGTCCATAAGTGGCCCAAAAAACCAAATAAGGATTTTTCCTAACGTGGGTTGTCCGGCTGGCCTGTCGAGTTCTGCTTTAGCGGAGTTGATCCAGTTCGTCATCCTTCAACTAAAATATTTGGCGAGAGTTTGCGTTACTGACATTAAACTGGTCTGATTTTTAGCCTACTTTCGATTTTTGCAAAAAATGAAAGTAGACTTATGAGATCAACACAGGGCGAAAAAAAATTGTGTCTGTCTGTGTGTGTGTGTATGTGTGTGTGTGAGTCTGTGTGTGTGTGAGTGTGTATTCTGAATGTCTGTCCCCCCCCCCCTATCAATTTGAACACGGTGAACGCGAATTGAACGAAATTTGGTACAAAGGTAGCACTAGGAAAGGACACCTCAGTGTCATGTTTTATATCGCGGACATCTTGACGGAAACGTAATGGCGGCCACACAAATGTTCAAAGCTTAAATCAAATTACGACTAACCTAATCATCCGATCTCTACCAAATTTTGCAACAATATACCTTTATGGGGGGAGCATCCTTTGACAAAACTAATAGGTCATCAGCCTAATATTTTGCGGATGGCAGCCATCTTTGTGTGAAAATCGATTCCCCCTATCAATTCGAACACGATGAAACCTAATAGAACGAAATTTGGTACAGGGGTAGCACTAGCAAAGGGCACCTCAGTGTCATGTTTTATATCACCGGCATCTTGACGGAAACGTAATCGCGGCCACCCAAATGTTAAAAGCTAAAATGTAATTACGACCAACCTAATAATTTGATCTCTACCAGATTTTGCAACAACATGCCTTTTTGTGGAAAGCATCTTATGGCTGACTACAAGGTCATCACCCCAATAGTTTGCAAATAGCGGCCATGTATGTGTGCAAATCCATTCCCCATATCAATTCAAACACGGTGAAACCGAATTGAATGATTTTTTTTACAGAGGTAGCACTAGCAAAGGGCACCTCATATTCATGTTTAATATCCCTATAGCACGTTGTATTTCAACAAGCTACTACAACCAACATTCAATTATACTCCTTGAAAAGGACAAAGATTTATTACAATACCCAAGCATTTAGGAGAAAGTAGGCTATATGTTCTTTACTGAACATCTTGTTAACTTTTCACACGCAGTCATTCGAGGCTCCCGCATGTCCGACAATAGTGCAGAAGCACTCAAACTTCGCGCAATCCATTCTGTTAATATTTTCTTGGAAGAGTACTTGTTACGAACCTCAACAGCACTACTACAAGTCAATTCTAGGAAATAATAACATTCTTGTTGCGAGTTTCGAACAACGCCTTTGATCAACGCGTCCTTGGGAAACACAGCAACATTGAAGTTCATCCACGGAAGACTAAGAGCCCCGATATTGCACCAACATTCTTTATACAGTACTTGGAAGAAATTCAATTGAATCGGTCCTAATCGGCATTAGTTCAGTTTTCACTACTTTTCAGGGGAGAGAAAAATCATAATTGACAGAAGAGAACTTAACAAACACACTCTATTAATCATCTGTATAGTGGGGGAACTGTTCAGGTTTAATTTATCTTAGCGGAATATCATTATAATTTACATACTGTATATACATTTTCATTTGTAAACTGGTTTACCTTTCATCGTCCCATCCAGTCTGCAAACTTCTGTTTGCGAACAAGTCATCTCCATGATCCCCTGTTAGCAGTTAGCACTGCAGCCTCCTCAGCTTCTACAACTCTCACTTTAAAATCGTTCTACAACTAATCTAACCATCACCTCCTAGGTCTACCTCTGCTTCTCTTACCGTCTACAACCGAACTCATTAAGCTCTTACGTTAGGTAATCTCTCCTCACCCATTCTCTTCACATGACCCCATCATCTAAGTCGGCTCATACAATCAGCTTCATCTAGCGTGTTCATTTCCAACTTAGCCTTTATCTCTTCATTACGAGTACCTTCCTGCCATTGCTCCCATCTATTTGTCCCAGCAATCATTCGTGCTACATTCATATGAGTTACCTCTAGATTATGTATCTGATATCCTGAATCTACCTATCTCTCACTTCCATACAACAAGGTCGGTCTAAATATTAAGCGATGTAGGGAGAGTTTCGTCGCTACAATAACTTCTTTCTTGCAAAATACTTTAGATCGCAACTGAGAACTAAATTTAATGTTATTTTAATTTAATAATTTTTCAAATCAATTTTGGAAACGTGACCTAATGCAGTTGAGCTCCGTGGTCGGGTGAGTACAGCATAAAGCCATCCAGAATTAATATTTCACTTGAAATTTTATTGTAAAATGGATTTTTAACGTAAAAGAAACATCTAAATCCTGTATAAATGTAATTTACAATGTAATATAACACGCGGGAATCTTGCAGTGCGGCCAACATTATGTACGGAATACGGCGTTAAGTCATTGACTTAATACTCTTCTCCTCTGATCGCACTCAGTAGTTTCGGCTTAATTCTTTCCAATGCCGTTCGAAGGTCCTTGGTTCAATATTAAAGAATTCTAAATGTTTAAAGAATGGACATTTTTGTCTGCACGTTCTTTTCAGCTCCGTCCGATTCAATTATATCGCATTATTTGCCATTCTAACAATTTTATCGGTAGTTGAAATTCCTCATATTTTAAAGGAAGCTTGTATTTTCACGTGACTGTTAATCTCGCGATCATGAGCCACCGGACCTACATTTTTACGTGGAATCCAAACCACGTGATAATTCACTTGAGAAAATCTCACATGTATTGACCGGGATTCGAACCCGGTTCGCCTTGATGAGAGGTAAGCAGCTTGACCACTGGATCACCACGCGCGAGCCCCGTCTCATATTTACTCATACCAGCAGCGTAGCCAAGAGCTCCACGAAATCTAACCTAGAAATTTAGCTTCACACAAGTTTAGTCTGTGGAAGGATCTTTCACATGCCATAAATCTATGACATGGGACCGCCGGCTTTACTTCCCTTCCGAAGGAAGGAATACTGAAGGATTTAAACGCTCTTAATAAATCCAACGACTTCGGCCGGGTTTGAACCCGCTATCTTGGACACAGCAGTTCAGCATGCTACCAACTACGCCACCGAAGCCGCAAATAAGAACAGTTTATTCGTAAAATTGAATAAAATGCACGGGGATGATGATCAAGATATCCCAAAACCCTCAACCATTTCCAGAATTCTGAGGTAGCAATAGAACTCACCTAATCTCAGTTTTGCCTCATGAGGCTGAAGAAATCCCGTTGCAGCCCTCGGCCCTGAATTACATTTTCTTAACAGAGTCGGGAATCATACTGTATGTAAGGAAATCACCTTGTGTGCAGTAAACATATTCAGTAAGAGAATGACGGGCTATTTATACTCCTGCTTGGGGAAATCTATTTTGTGTACATTTCCTGGGCAAGGCACTACACGACGCTTCATAATATTTCAAGCAGGGTGAGCCATTTCTTCTCGTTTTGTGGAGGTTATGACTTGAACCCGGAAATACGAGCCTCACTGCTTGAAACACGAGCACTTGCGTGAGACGTGACTCACATGATAGAACCCTTGCCTCGCGGATATCCACATACATTGTCACTGTATGATTCTCAAGAGGAACACATTTACAAAGAGTCACCATCTCGATTGAGAGAATTCCGAAAGCGTTGGTTGTAAAAATAGCCACTTATTAAAAAAAACTGAGATCGCCTCCTGGGAAATATTCCGACACTGCGGCGTCGGAAAGATTATTACTGTTAATAATAATAATTATAATAATAATTACACGAATGAAATCAACACGGCTATCCAACAGAATGTTTGCTTTCCTCCATGAAAAAAAAGGGGGGGGGGGAGGCAAAGGTTCAGTAATGTAGAGAAAGATCTGTTGGAGATTGGATTAACATGTGAAGATATCCAGGAGCGTAGCATCAAGAACATCGGAGTTTTCAACCTAAGCCGAAACTAAAAACCGGGAAGGCGTGGACGACGGAGAGAAAGCGAATGAAAGAGTACTGGGCCAACATTAAAATGCAGAAGAAACAGTTGACATGGCGTGTTTCTTAGTTGGCCGTAACGAAGCAAGAATAATAATAATAATAATAATAATAATAATAATAAGAAAGTAATAATAATAGTAATTGTATTAAAATCAGCATTTATAAGACGAAGGTGATGTCGATAGGGAAGAATTGCAAGAAAATAGTCTCAAATGCAAGTACACACTCAACTTCATTCACAACAATAACACATTCTTTTGTGGGCAGGAAAAATACACGGTACTCGGATACGGTAGGGGCTTGCATGGCGCAGTCGGTAGAGGCGCTGAGCTTCTAACTGAATGGGAGTTGGTTCGATCCCCACCCAGATAGTGGATTTTATAAACGTAACTACCACTTTCGGAAACGCAAATAGCCCTGGGGTTCACTTAGCCTACATCAGAAATGAGTACCAGGGTAATTCCTGGGAGCAAAGACGGCCGGGCATGGAGCTGACAGTTCCCAGTTCAGTTACCCCAGGTCCTGTACAATTGTAAACTAGGCCTAAGCTCTAGTCACGCACTGCACAAGGTGCGTGATGCATGAGCGAAAAGGGTCACTTGTACAGTTCGCAGACCACAACACACCGGATGTAATGTGAGAGAGATGTAGAAATTATTCCACTCGATTTAAACGTGGGATTACATGAACCAACATGAATTTCATTTAATTAGTACTGGAATCACAACACTAAACACATTCCACAGTTGGTCGATAGAAAAGCAATAACGAGTGGCTATGGATTTTAAAAGCATTAGTTACGTGGCAACTGCCATTTCTGGTCACCGCTTCCGTTCGTTCATGGACTGTATGCTGTGCTGTACCTATATCGGAATATTTTAGCTCCGAGTTTAACATTCAGAGTAAATTAGACTCTTCACAACGCACTGGACCAACAAAAACATGGTCTTTCAGAGCTCTAGTAGTTAAATGAATTAACCTTCGACTGGTGACGTGGGGTCATCATGACTCCCCCCCCCCCAAAAAAAAAAAAAAAAAAAAAACTACACATCAATCCCTCCCTTCGACTTAGCAATCTGGTTAACTCTGTGCATTCTTGTCAGTCTGAGAATGGCAACCTTCTGCTACTATTGCTGGGGGTCATCTTGACCCCACACCACCTGTTAAGTTACTAGTTACTACTTGCTAGTAGTCATTCAGTTTGTCCATTATAATTATTATTTTGACGTTTGCCACGGTGGGTGAGTGGTTATCGTGTCGGACTACTAACACCAAGCTTGCAGGTTCAACGCCGGCTTTACTTCCCCTCCGAAGGAAGGACAATTATAAAATTCTCAGAGGCATTAGTTGGAACCATTTGTCTGGTAAGCATAGTACTTATGTTCTCTTCATGCAATGTTTTTTCAGAAAATTAATTACTTTCATGTTAAAATTCAATAGTATTTGTTTAAGAAACTCACTGTTCAAAATCGTTGATGTTATATAAATATAAACTAGCAAACACATGCGAAAACACTCGCTTCATTGGTAAACTGGCTCAACGCGACACAGTTCTGGCTGAGGCTATCGTCTTGTTTATTTGCTAATCGCACTTCGTTAGCACATTCGTTACTGCTGCAAGTGATTCATTTTCATTTGAATGCTAATTTGTTACGATCGGTTACTTGTAGGACTGACTGCGTGGGGCAGCAGTAACGGTCTCGCCTGTTGTGTCCAAGGTTGCAGGATCGAATCCTGACGCAGTTGCGTTCGGGGGTGCGCAGATGCGAGGGAGCTGTGTCAGTAGATTTACTGGCACGTTGAAAGATCCCCTTTGGAGCAAAATTCCGGCACCCCGGCGTCTCTAAAAGCCTAGTAGTTAAAAGGGACGTAAAACCAATAACATCGTTATAGGTTACTTGCGAGCGCCCCATGTGTATATACCACCCACCCGACTTTACTGTTATGCGTCAGGGACGCGAGACAGTTAGGTCAGGGGCTATCATCATGTTTATTTGTTTAAACACACTTTATAAACTAATAAATATATTTTCGTTGATGTTTCACGAAATACAAGATTTTCCTGTACTATAGAGACGATTTGGTAGATTCTGACACAAATCGCATCTTCTAACTCCCTCTGGTTTAAGAGCTTGAGTTGTGAAACATACTCCTTAGCGTTTTATGATGATGATATTTATGTTGTATATAGTCAGTGACTAGAATTTTATGTAGTTTTGTTTTATCATGAATATGTAAATCACTGAATGATAGTATTTTCTCACGGGCCATAATGAAGGTCACAGTAACCAGAAAAGTTACTTCTGTAATTTCTTTCACATTCAAGGCATGACGATTATTTGAATCTCCGGGAAAAAACATCTCAATTTACCAGTACATTTTCTAAGAAATGAAATGTATTCCGAAAGAAGTCCGTACAAAAGCTTTGATTGCCCTATGTCCCACATCACTGTCACTGTGCCAAGTTAATAGCGTGCCATTATGTGTCCACTTTGGCAGGAATGAATGATTAATATTAAACTGCACAAGGACAAAACTTCAAGCTTATTAATATGTGCTTTGAAACTGGCGGACTCTTCTACAAATGGCGGTGCACAAAAAAAAAAAAAAAAAAAAAAAAAAAAAAACGTAAACCACTGGTTCTAATTTGGGGACATAAATCACAACAGAAATATAAAATGTTTTATTACTACCCTCATCATCACTAGGCTGGCGCTTAGAATAAAAAAATAAAGCATCGATTTTATATACGTAATGACAGGTAAAGTATGTCTTTAGATTTCAAATGGCAGACTGTCCAATACGACAAATGTGCAGGCCCACGCCGTCTTCATATTACACAATTAAAGAGAAAAACACGTCTCTTGATACATTGCTTGTGACTCCTATTTTTGGAGCTGACATGGGACGCCATATTTTGTATCTTCATAAATAATGGCGTTCCCTTAAAAGGGGATCAGACGCAAGCCATGTCGTAATAGTCTCACATTTCATATGCGTGAGGAGTAGTTCACTACACAGTAGGACATAAAGTTCCAATTTGAAGCGAGGGATTGTTTGCCGACACCTCCAACTCTTTTGGGGCTTCTGGACTTAACAGATTTCTTAGCATACGATACTGTACATATTTCACTCTCTGGTTTAATGAGGCCCTTTATTTGATAATGTACAGACATGACCAAATTACTAGAATAAACATTCATTTTCCCTATTTACTGTAGCCTATGATTTACTACAGTGGAGCCTCCAGAATACGCGGATTGTTTCTGTATACCTTTTGTTTGAGGTTCACCCACAAGTAAAAATGGCACGGCGCTGAAACTTACAATAGCACATTATGCAACGAGCCTATAATGGCAATAATTAAGACACGAGTATGTTTGCGAATTCCATCCGAGTGTCTTAATTACCATTATAGGCGAGTTGCATACGACTGTTTATGTTCGACGATAATTATAACTTTATTATACTCGTATGTTCTAACATAAATATTCATAAATATCTGTCGAGATTCTGTCGGTTAACTTCTTCTACTTGGACATTGTGTGGGCTCAGCATTTGCTCTCTACCCAATAACGGATCCCAAAGCTTTGAAACATTGTTTATCCTGAAGTTGCACCAACATACAGCGCACAGGTACTATGTATGATCATTTAGCTATGTTGGTCAAATAACAAAACATAGGCTGTTACAAACGCTTTAAAATTAAAATGTATCGTATTATCAACTAGTTATTCTTCAAATTTAATGCGTATAGAATGTAAACGGAAGGCAAATAAATTTAGTCCCAAGTAGAACAGTAACGGTATCTGGCGGAAACGTTTCGCATAAGAAATCCATTTACTGAACAGGGAGCTGGATTACAATTTCCGTGGAACTAATGTCATAAGCCTGCTTCCTCCATGACGATGTGGTGTGTTTATGTCAACAACTGCATTCACTAAAATTGTCGGCGAAATCTTACGAATGTCTAGAAATTGGAGTTGCGGATATTAAGGTACAGTGCTTTTTCTTTTGCAATATTTCCCAGTTTGTTTATGCATTGTAACTAGGCCACAATGGTTGATTCAATATAGGCTACATTGCCAACTTTCAAATCATGTAATTCATGTCCGACATGTTAGATTTTGAGTCCATGTCAGAAGCTATCCTTATCTGATTGGTTAATGAATGAAAATATTGAGCTCTGATTGGTTGGAGAAACTGTGTTATAATGAAAAGTAGTACTTTAATGACACCTATTATGATACAGTTTTCTGACATATCATATTTACATATCGACATCGTCGAACATAAACAAAATTACTGCAAGACTTCTTCTTGAGAAGAAACGTTTTCTAGACGACAATTCGATGTTTTGTTCTATACCTAACCATGTTCATCGGATACGAGATAGGCTACAGTACTTAATAACACGTCTTAATTACCTGAACTGTGGTATCTTGCCAGCTGCATATGTATACATGCTATGATATAAAGGGGACTGCGTAGCGCAGTCGGTAGAGGCGCTGAGTTTCTAACTGAAAGGGAGTGGATTCGATCCCCACCCAGGTAGTGGATTTTAGAAACAAAACTCCTAATTTCAGAAACGCACGCACTCACTCGGCCTACTCCAGGAATGAATACCAGGGTAATTCCTGGGAGCAAAGATGGCCGGGCTCCATCCCATTTAGTGCTGTTGTCACATAGAGTGGAAGCCTCTACCTTCCACTACTCCCAGGCCTCCATGGCCAGTACGGGGTTGGCTTTGATTTTGCTATGATATAATCCATGGCTTCCCGACCCACTGATGTGTAACGGTAGATGCTAGTCAGGTTGTAAGAAATTTGCGCCCAGGGAAAATAGCGCCCATTGAGAAATATGCGTGAATCGCGCCCAGTCTAGAAATTGTCCTCGTGACAATACTGTTCTGCATACAAAATAAACCTAACATGGGGCTTATGCCCCAGACACCATTGCTTGTAGTGTAGCCCGTAATTTTCGTCCAGATTGCCATCTAACGAAGTCCACTTCCAGGTATAGCGGAGGTCCGGGTTCAATTCCCGTCTCTGCCAAGAAATTTAATTCTGGTCTGAAGGCTGGAATTGGGTTCATTTAGCCTCGTGAGGCAAAACTGAGAAGAGGTGGGTTCGACTCCCATATCAACCATCCTGAAAGTGGTTAATCGTGGTTTCCCCCCACTTCTACTCCAGGCAAATGCTGGGATGGTTCCTATCTTAAAGCCATTGTCGCCTCCTTCCCAATCCTCACATGCATTGCAAATACACATGCTAATACAAACACCACAATAACAATAACACAGTTTCTAAAAACACACTCACACACCCAAGTACACGGGGCTAAATGACCACAATGTCTCTTAAATGAATGTACAAAATAACTTTTCCTATTATGATTACAAATGCTTTATTCATTTCTTATGGTTGCGATGAAAATGAGCTTCCACGGGACATTTACGAGCAGAAATGTGGGTAGGATGAAGAATGGGTGCCATGATATGTTTCACGCCTAATTGTAACCGCTGCGATGTACTAGTCAGATGGTTTCTGCCTGAAGAAAACACCTTGCAAGGGCGTAGGATCTTTAAATGAACACTGAGAAGCACTAGAACTTGTATTTCAGCAAGTGAAGTGCTGTTCACATGATAATTTTAATTAAGTGCATTACTTACAGCATAGGATGTAGATCAAGCTTGGCATGACAATAATTATTAATGCTGCTCTCGATCGACGTATTAATTCTAACACGCAGCATGGTAAGTTGAAAGCGTTGGATGCTTTATGTCTTGAGTTTCATCATTAGTTGTCAAGAGATCTGCACCTACTGGAGAGGAATAATTAGTAATGACGGTAGCACGATGAGGTTTATCTGCTACATTATTGAGTCTTGTCAAGTGACTCATGAACAACACCTTGCACCTAACAATATTATAATAGTACATTATGCAACGAGCCTATAATGACAATAATTATGACACGAGTATGTGTGTGAGTACGAGTGTCTTAATTACCATTATAGGCGAATTGCATACGACTGTTTATGTTCGAGATTTCGCCAGTTTTATGTACTGAACAGAGCGCATGGGACGCAGAGAATACCATGGCCTCCTCGAATAATCCACCTATGACACTTGAAGCCACGCAGTGATATTTAAAATAGAAGGCCGTGGAAGTCAGCGCAGGTGCGATGCTATCCTTACCTAATTGGTCACACAACTGTTTCTTGAACTCTGATTGGCGGGAGAAACTGTTTCATAATGAAAAATAGTGTTATAATGACCCTCATTATGATACAGTTTTCTAACATATAATATTTACATTTCGACATCGTAGAACATAAACTAAATATTTAATTGTCGATAGATAAAAGTAATATTCATACAGGTAGCCTACACCAGCTACTGAAACTCTACTGATGTCCAATTTAGAGTTTCCAGTTTTGCAATGAAATTACAGGAATAACGGAACATCAAAATAGACACGTAGGTAGCTAAATCGCGGTCTGATAATAATAATAATAATAATAATAATAATAATAATAATAATAAATGAATAATAATCAGAAAAAATGACGAGTACAGGAGACAGCATAACAACGAATTCTACCTGCACACTGAGAGGATAACCGACACCATTCGGAAAAGGAGGATTCAATTTTATGGCCGCATAACACGCAATAGCTTGCGGAGACAGACCAACAAGATCTTTTCCTACTTTGTTAACAAGAAAACCAAGGGACTCTGGTTCATCGAAGTTGAAAAAGATCTTCGTGAAGTAGGAATCACATTTGTAGATATCCAGGAACGTGCACCACTCCAGAGAAAACTTCGAGTATAAAAGAGCTTCCACGAAAAGCCAAAATTGAAAACCGGCAAGAAGTGGACTAATGAAAGAAAGTAGGGTCACAGAACACGAATGCGAGAATATTGGGGAAGAGTTAAAGCTCTAGGGTGCAAACGGTTGAAGTAACGTGGTCTACAGCAGGCCAAAACGAAGAAAGAAGAATTAATTAATGATGATGATGATGATAATTGTTTTAAGGGGCCTAACATCTAGGTTATCGGCTCCTAATGGTTTGGGTGATCGTGAAGATGATAATGAAATGTAAATTATAACTAAACCTATCGACTAACTTATATACCAGAAGAAGAAATGGAAAAACAAAAGGAGAATAAGGCAAATAAAGGACAGGAGGAAAAGAAATGCCCTCAACCCTCGAAGAATGCGGATTGAGGGACTTGGAAGGAAGGAGAGCCATGAAAGCCAGATAGGAAAGTGAAAGAGGAGAGGGGTCCGCCTCACAGGTAATGGATAAAAGGGGGGGAAACTGGACCCAGCTCAGGAATCCCTCGGGGTCGCCAACTCCCGAACTCACCAGTCGTGAGCCCCTGAGGGTGTAGCAATATTCAGGGTGCACCAGAAGTGGTGGGACTACGTACACCCTGCCTCCTTGAGGGACATGTGCAGAAGGCAGGAGTTAACAGGAAAATAAAAAGAAGGCTGACCCCACGCAGAAGGAGGGTATCAGAAAAGATGAGACAAGGGCCAATTAAGGCGGGAAAGGAAGAGACTCGCTAGGCCTCGGATACCCTAATACCGTCGGGGTCGGGAGAGAACAAGAGTTGACCAAGTGAGGTCGAGAAGCCCGGCACAAGTAAGTGGAAGCAATTCCGGACTCAGCTGGGGCCCCGTGGTCGCCAACCCACGTCCCACCTATTAATAAAATCAAAATTGCACTCCAATGATCATTCTATTTGGTTTTTTTAATACCAAGTTATGTACACTTCATAGCGAACGTAAGGGCAAAGAAGGGAGACATATGGAATGAATTCTACTCCACAGATGCCATGATCTAGAAAGATTGACAGGGTTCGATTCCGGCTCTGTCATTAGACTTAATTTTGGTTTTGAAGTACTGGAACGGTTTCGTTGACATCCACGTCACCCCTAAAGTGCACATTTGCGTACTTGCAGCAGGTGAGTTAGCTACATGAGTTTACTTACCACAATATACTGATTTCAGTTTGTGTATGAAATTAAAAACTGAGGCAATTACAACAACATCTCTCATTTCTGAATATTACCCATCACTATGGTTACTCTCAACTTGAAAGATAGATGAAAATCACCACGAGCTTTGTCTGCCATACGCGAATGTCATTGACGTGGATAAAAATAAATAAGGAAGAAAAGGTTCATTAGAACAGTTTGTTGAGTACTGGACGCTTCTTAGAATTAGAGTAGAATCGACAAATGTTTGTACTCGTAGTTAATTGAGAAAAATAATGTTCTTGCTGCCAACACAGCTCTCACGCAATCAAACAAGCTAGCAAATGAACACTCCTAGGAGGGTATATGATGGGACCATCTTTACGACCTGCGGGGAACCGGATGCCTGTAGTTACATCATAATTGTAGACCACAAAGATATACGAGGCCAGAACGTCGGAGAAGAAAGCACATCCATTTCGAACAGAGTTTAACGAGCACTGTGAATGGCTACTGAATATCTACACTTTGGAAGGGAAATTTAGCTGTAAATGAAAATTTGCTAAGAAAATCAACATGGTTGGAGCTCGTGGAACTAGAAGGACTCATCACGGAATTTCGAAGATATTATGCTAATTAATTCTCAAGGAAGGCCCTATAAAAAGTTCTAACACCATCTTCCAGAATCACTGTCACTGTGGAGAAGTAATAACAGCGTTAATACTACTACTACTACTACTACTACTACTACTACTACTACTACTACTACTACTACTACTACTACTACTACTACTAATAATAATAATAATAATAATAATAATCACAATATTCACAAATGTTCAGAGTAAAGCTCTTTTGTAAACCCTAATTGTAAACAGTGTACTTTAGTCATTTAGGCAACCCAGAAATCTTGGAAGTACAGGGTAAATAAAAACCACACACACACACACACACACATGTATATTGCACACTTCAACAAAGTTTGGAACTCTGTTGTAAAGCACTGTGTCTGGGATAACTACACTTTGTGCCGTATTCCAAACAGCATGTTCACCCCTGGGTTGACATATGCAGTCAATATATTCAAGAGAATGGTATTCCAAACTTTTGTTGAGATGTGTTTTTATATAGGAATAACGAATTTCGTCAATGGTGTTGCTGGAATTCCAACCTTAAAATAAAACCTATTTAACAGACTAGGTATCGGTATTAGATTAGGTATTATTTTATATCAGTACTAAGCAATCTTAAAAGCGACGAGTTGATTCGCAGTGCATTTTCTACAAGGGGTTACGTCGGCGTTGGGCCGGAACATCGCTTGCATGCGTTGCCCGTGATGGCGTGTCACTTGCAGATACTTTCGATCTCCAGCCTACCGGTCCATGCCTAGTGTTCAGTTTCCATTCAAGATTTGATTGCCGCTGAACGTGGCTGCACCAGCGTGTGTTGTTTATTGCAGCAGGCACCTTTCGGGTTTGCGATGATGGACTGCAGTCTACACATACGTCAAGCAGCATTGCGCGCTACAATCCTCGCAATAGCACGGCTAAGTGTCACATGAGCTTATGTCACCACGAACAGTTGAACGATGACTGAGGCTACTGGAGCAGACTCATATCCTACTCACGCAACTGTACCTGTCAACCAAGCAGGTAATATTGTGACACGTGTAAACAAAGAATAGTTCCCATCTCGACCGGCGGCTGTCAAATCTTAAAAGGCTAATGCTAACCTTACTAGAGACGATGTTGAAAATGATGTCCATAACCTGTCACACATTACTAACACTATGAAATTACCATTCCATTCCTATCAACTTAATCTTTTTAATGCTTATACTGTAATTCCTTAGACGACGTAAATATGTTCTTTGTGACAGGGTTATTTCTAAAAGATTGTAGTTGGTTTCTTTCCCGATTTTAGCTTCAATTTACAAAGGTGATTAAAACTTGTAACGTGTTTTTCGAGGTTTTTTATGCCACTGGCATAAGTCAGTAGGAAGCCATTCTATATTTATTTACGCGGCAAATTGTTTAGCCAAGATAATTTTTCATGTTAATTTATTATTATTATTAATTTATTATAATTATTATTAAGCTATTTTCGGAGCATTTTATAAAAATTATAAGCATACAGATAGGTTTTCTATGTCTTAGAAAACGGTATCAAGCAAATTATTACGAACGACAATATCATAGAAAATTATGTGATTACGGAATTTTACGGAGTTTCGTCAGTTAGGATATTATGAGAGACATGACTCACTGGAAATTCAGATACGGGTTGATTCTTGTCAAGAAGTATTACGCAAGCGGGGTTGCAGCGTCAAGAAAAGGCGGATAGTTAGAACGGAAATCGACTTCATCATCCGCGCGCCGTGTGTAATGAGCCAGAGAAGGGGAAGTAGAGCGTGGGGAGCAGCCAATCAGTGGAGACCACGTAAGCTGGAAGTCGGTACCGAGGTGGGGAGCCGACAGGGGCATATATCGTCCGATGTTCCGTGGAGTGGGGGACAATCTGTGAAAGACTTGACTAGTTCGGTTGGAAGTGTGTGTCGCTCCGATGTTCCGTGGAGTGGAGAACTATCTGTTTAAAACTTAACCAGTTTGGGTGTACGAGGGTATGGCTCCGTTGTTAGGACCATAAAGTCACAAAATCTACAAGTATATCATCAAATATCGACGGAGATGGCGACGTCCAGGAGACTGTGGGAAGCTCACAGCATCATCCAGTACGAGGGAAAGGCTTCGGCCATTTCCAGTGGTAAGCGCGAATGACGCAGAAATACGCAATCTCTCGTTTCTCTTTGTTTTATATTCAATATTTCAGTAACTTCATAGCTTGGGAATAAGAGTAAAATCAATAATTTATCAGACTCCGTTTTCACGTAATTTTCTATCGGTAATATTAAAATCGCAACGCTCCAATTTAAATTTTAAACTTATTATTATTATTAATGTTGCTATACTTGTTTTATATAATAAATTCAATTCTTTTACAATGCAATCTTTGCTTTCAGTAGGTAGCATTAGATATAGACCAATTCCTTCTCCTGATACAATTGTTTGTTGGGTTAATGATCAAATCATACCACGATCTGAGTGAATAGATTCTTGAAGGTGTTCTACCAGAGCTAGACGTTGTTAAATACAAATTTAGATTTCAGCATTGCGTTGAGGTCTTGGCGCCCATTAAAACAACATAGCTTAGGCAAAGTCAAACCGTAACACTTGTCACGCAAAAGTGAGGGCGATAGAAACCATTACATTTGTCGCTACCAACATGGGGCATTAATGACTGCTACAAACTCTGAAACAGAATTGTCTTTAGTTATCAGGAAGAAAGACAATTATTGTATATGTAATTTACAGTTATTTTAATCTGATGTAACTGATGTTCTGATTTTAGTAAAATTGAGCAGATTATAATTTGAATTGGATATTTTTAAAAGTTAAAAAATATATCATTTAAATGAGATGCCCAATTTTTTGCCGATATAATGTAGATTAGCATATATTTGAATGGTTAATCCGACAGATTAGTCACACCAGACGGTGATAGTATTTAGGTGGTGGCTGATGAAAAGTTAATTACACAACACTGAAAATGGCTTCAAACCTTTCTGTAATTTTAACAACTCACTGAGGACAACATGTTCTGGAATAAGCGATTGGTCAAGGCTACTCAGCGTGCATCTCTTATATACAATTAAATTATATTCTTTGTAGAATATAGTTTCTGTCAACACAACACGTGGACGATGTCCAATGTTCGTGTGAGTAGTATTCCTATAATATTATTTTAGAGTTCCCCATGAATAGAAGTTAAACAGTTTACATTTGTAAAATGAATGTATTTCGGCCTTCAATCAACAAAACAGTCTTCCTTCCTGATAACCTACAGCACATACAATTCTTTGTAAATAGAAGCTAAAACTGGGGAACACGCCAACTACAATCTTTTAGAAATAACCCTGTCACAAAGAACATATTTACGTCGTCTCAGGAATTGCTGTATAGGCATTAAAAATAAAGTTGATAGGAATGGGTGGTAATTTCATAAAGTTAGCAATGTGTGACAGCTGATGGACAACATTTTCAGCATCGTCTCTAGTAAGGCTAGTATTAGCCTTCTAAGATTTGACTGCCGGCGGTCGAGATGGGAACTATTCTTTGTTTACAAGTGTCACACGTCGGCCAGCTTGATTGACAGGTACAGTTGTGTGAGTAGGATATGTGTCATCTCCAATAGCCTCAGTCATCGATCAACTGTTTGTGGTGACATGAGCTCCTGTGACACTTAGCTGTGCTATTGCGCGCAATGTTGCTTGACTTACGTGTAGACTGCTGTAAGTCATCGCAGTGTCCCCCGCTTCGTCCCGCAAGACGCTTGCTGCAATAAGCAACACACACTGGTGCAGCCACGTTCAGCGGAAATCAAATCTTGAATGGCTAATATACAGAACCTGAACACTATGCATGGTCTCAGCACACTGACCGGGAGGCTAGAGATCGGAAGTGTCTGGAAGTGGCACGCCATCACGGGCAGCGCATGCATGTGATGTTCCTGCCCAACGCCGACGTAACCCCTTGTAGAAGATGCTCTGCGAATCAACCCATCGCTTTTAAGATTGCTTAGTACAGACCTAAAATAATACCTTTTCTAATACCGACACCTAGTCTCTTAAGTACGTTTTATTTTATGTCACTCCTTGAATAAGATAGCGTATTGTTTTTTCTTTTAAACATCGAATATATAAATTATATTAAAATTCAATAATACGGATTATTGTTTGTTTTGAAAACTCTTATGCTCAAGAGGAAACAAGGATTTTATACACCGAATGAGAAAGAATAGCCTATGTATAGGAATTAGTTCGACTTCTCGTCAATTTGCAACGGTTACTCCAGTATGTATGTCTACCCCTTATTATGCCCGTTTTCCAACAGGGTCGGAGATGAGATGCGATGGAAGTCTTTGTGGCGGATGATTTTTACGGCCGGATGCCCTTCCTGACACCAACCTCATGAGAGGAGTTAATGAGGGATGAAATGAATGATGGTGAATGAAACTGGGCAAGGATGTGGAAGGAAGCGGCCGTGGCCTGTCAGAAGGTACCTTCCCAGCATTTGCCTGGAGTTGAAAATAGGAAACCACGGAAAACCATTTCAAGGACAGCCGACGGTGGGGCTCGAACCCACGGCCCCATGGCCTAACGCATCACTTTAGCGAGTGCAGCCACTACTGTCGGTCAACGGTTACTCCAGTAAGTCAAAGTAATTAGGTTAGAGAGTAATACAAAATAATTAATTAGAAGGTAGTTTTCAAATTAAATTGACTCACAGACAATTTTTATCTATTAAACGAGTAATTGATTTATTGTTTTTTCGATTAATCGATGTACTTTGCTACTTTCAATATACTCTCACAAAAGCAAAACTGACATTTAATTCCATCGGATTTTTTAAGAGCGTTAAAATCCCTCAGTATTCCTTCGGAGGGGAAGTAAAGCCGGCGGTCCCATGTCATAGATTTATGGCATGTTAAAGAACCTTCCACTAATTGCACCTGTGTGAAGCTAAATTGGATAGGTTAAGAATGTAAACAACGCTCTTAGGTTTCTACGTTCGTTGCCAAGAGCCGACTGCGGTGGCTTCTAGTAGCTACGTTCTGAACTTGGCCTAGTAGTCGTTGACGGTGGCGCTTGGCGGCAAAAGTAGGAACTGTTTGAAAAATTCTAAGTTGCAGTACTTAAATCAAAAAACAGATAACACACACTAATACAGTCATCACAATTAACACCGGTTATCAGTCAGATTCTACACACACGAAAAGTACACGGGGCTACCTGACCGCGTTGTCGCAGCCCCTAAACTTAAGAACCAACCAACCAACCAACCAACCAACCAACCAACCAACCAACCAACCAACCGACATTTAATTAATTAAAATATATTGTTTCATATATTTTGAAATAATGTGCCTTCTTTGTGAAAACTAGACTAAAACAAAGTTAAACAAAAACGTTCCAGTTCTAAATTATGAACATCGAACACGAATTCAAAATCTTTGCTGACTGAAAACTCTTTATTGTCTTTTTTGGAAACCCTTCCCAATTTGATTGATATTTGTCCCTCCATTGTCACCGAATCTTATTTGTTTTTTGTTAACATAGTCTAAACACGGAAGGACACTTTGTATATTTTATTTATTTTATTTATTTATTTATTTATTTATTTATTTATTTATTTATTTATTTATTTATTTATTTATTTATTTATTTATTTATTTATTTATTTATAGGTACTGTTACAGTTAGGCAAAACCTGGAGGTAACAAGATATTTACATACTGTATATCTCAATTTCTCTCCATAATGCCTCTGTGTTCCCTGAATGCGACATTTAATTTCTTCTTGAAAAATTTTAAACTGTTAGGAAAATGTTTTAAGACTTCTTCAGGTAACTCATTCCATGTTTGAATATCCCTGTTTATAAAAGAATACTTAGCTAAATTAGTTCAAAAAAGTAACTTTTATAGATTTTTACATCCGAAAGTAAGCGTAACTCAAATTAAGCGATATCCTCTCATTTGGACTTAGTTTCTTATCTCGTGTCTACTGATCAATCGATTCTTTGGTTAGCCGATTAATCGATTAATTGTTTTCGATTAATTTCTAATAATTCGATTAACATCGATGATTACCAACTCTAATAGAAACGGAGGACTCTGGCTCCAGAAGGTAATCAACACTTTCAGTGTTTCTATTTTAATAACTACTAGAAAAAATACTAGTTTATTTTCTATAAATACTTTTCGTAACAATATAAAACCTCCGAAATAGGTGGAGATAGAAGTAATTATAAAACACCAAAGGCACCCTTCTTTTCACTCCTAATATGTGCATGCAGCATGTTAACCTAAAGACAATGGCTGTTAAGGAAACAATAGGAGAAACAAATTGTAATAAGGAGTAAGCTGCAGTGATTACGTTAGAGCTTTCACTGGCTGTGCATTCCCATAAACAGGGCTAGTTCTTTCAAGGTAACTATTTAGTTCACTCACAGACAGCAGACAGCCTTGTGCAATGGCCAGCCAAGTAGCACCGATACTCACCTAGAACAGAGAGAAAGAAACCAACATTAATGCAGTTGAAAACCTTCAGTTGAGGGATTTCGATAAACAAACTGGTAGCTTAATTCCAGTTTTTAGATAAGGAAAGGGTTTTCTTTTACATTACATATTGCTTAAAACATGGATGAGAAAAGGGTGAATACTATAGGAGTTTAAAAACTTTAACATAACCTATACTGAGATATTTTAGTAATTCAAGGTTATCTGGATGTTTTAGGATAAAATGAAAATTTTAGTTAATTTCGTTTCTCAACAATTAGTTGCAATAACTTAAGTTTATAGATTTAGTTAAGTTTTTTAAAGTTCGATACTCATTTTATTGAAGAAAGTCGCACTAGTGGATGGAAACACGTACAAATCTGTAACAATCAGCTTTCATATTGACTAATACGAATTAATATTAACTTTGCTATTGTAAGTGTTTACGAATACCATTATTAATTAACCATCATTGCTAATATTTTCGCATATTATGTATACTGGATCAGTACAGTCATTTTCATTTTCTTTATTTGCAATTGGGGGTAATTCGCCGGTGGCAAGTTGTACAATTACAGAAAATTACCAACAATAATATCAAAGACAATAAACGCAAGGAACTCTAAGTAATTACATCGTAGTATCAGCCTTAGCTTAAACACATCAATTTCTTTGGGGAAACGCTCCACTACTCTGGCAGGTAATGAGTTCCAATTATCAATACCACGATTAATGAAATAATATCTCCCATAATTTGTACGATGCAGTCGAGCCTTAACTGTATGTGGATGATCTGCCCTGCTCAGGTAGGTCGGATTTCCCAGACGCTTGCTTAGTTCTCCCCATGTTGACTGATTAGTGTAAGTATTAAACATAGCGTATAGTCTGGATTTTTGTCCTTCTATCTTACACAGAGATTCCCACCCTAGATATTTTTTCTGTCATTCGAGTTACACTACTTCTAGGATTAAAATCGTTGAGTGATCTATACGTTGATATAAGAACGCAAGCTTTTAGTTACGTGGTGTTGTTATTTCAACTATGCATACTAGGCCTACACACGACTACAGACACCACAATAACAAAGATTATTAGACAAATCCTACACGTAACTTAATTATGTCGGGCTGAAATGAGCACAATGTCCAAGCCCCTAAATGTAACAACAAAAAAGTATTTCCACCCTTTCAAAATTCCTATTTCTCCGGGAATCGAACACGCGATCATGTGTCGGACTTTCTACAACAGAGGAAAGCGAATACCGCAATAAAACCTTTTAGAAATTCTGACACTCCGTAATGGTCCTGTTCTAAAACATTCCCATAATGTTTGCCTCATGGAATGCCGTTGTGCAAGCCCATGTTCCAGATAACTCACATGTTTTGTTAGCAAACCGTAACAAAGAAGCCAGAACGGAACTGATAAATCCTCAACTCCCTTCTTCTCGAACACGGTGCTGTACCGTACAAGAGGCATCTGCGGACAGGAACCTGTCTGTTGAACAAAAAGCGGAAATTGCTTTTAATTTTCACGACCAAATGATGAGCGTGTTAACCTCGACAAGACTAGACTCAGTAGGTGAACGAACGGCTCGGCTTGGAACACTTTGCCCACACGGCGAAGACGTGACTGGATTCTAGCATTCATCAGCGATACACAAGACGAATGTTATCCGGATATAGAGGGATCAGTGTGTTACCTTTCCCAGAGTTTGGGGGGTAACTAGCTACTTGTAAAGCCGTTACTAGTGACTGATACTTTAAAAAAATTGTAACTTAGGTCGTAACATTTAACCGTTTCCAGCCCAGTGATGACAGAACATGGCATTATGATTTTCCTTCCTTTCTGTGCATTGAAATTATTGTTGTTGATTGTTGATTCTTTTAGGGGCTTTGCAACATCGTGGTCATGTAGTCACGTGTACTTGGGTGTATGTAGAATTTGACTGATGTTGTTGTTGGAGTCTTCAGTCTTTTGACTGGTTTGATGCAGCTATCCATGCCTCCCTGTCCTGAGCTAATCGTTTCATCTCTACATAGTTACCACACCCTACGTCCGAGGCAATCTGTTTAACATATTCTAACCTTGATCTACCCCTACAGTTCTTGTCCTTGACCCTTCCTTCCATAACTAAGCTTGCTATTCCTGGATGTCTTAGTATGTGTCCTACTAACCTATCTCTTCTCTTCATTAGCATTCGCCAGAAACATCTCTCCTCTCCCACTCGTCTTAATACCTCTTCGTTTGCAACCCTATCTACCCATCTGATCTTCATCATTCTCCTGTAACAGCACATTTCAAACGCCTCAATTTTCTTCTTTTCTGCTGCACCAATAGTCCAAGTTTCACTTCCATAGAGTGCCACTCTCCAGACAAAGGCTTTCAAAAATGACTTCCTAATACCTAAATCTATATTCGATGTCAACAGATTCCTTTTCTGTAGAAATGCTTTCCTTGCCTGAGCCAACCTACTTTTTATATCCTCTTTTCTTCGTCCATCACTGGTTATTTTGCTTCCTAAGTAACAGAAGTCTCCTACTTCCCGTAGCGTTTCACCTGCCAATTTGATGTCCATGGAGGTTTCTGATTTCTTTCATCTGCATTCCAATATTTTTGTTTTACATTTATTAATTTTCATCAGGAATTCTTTCCTCAAGACGGAGTCCATACCATTCAAATACTCTTTCAAATCCTCTGGCGTGTCGGCCAAGATGACGATGTCATCGGCAAATCTCAGGGTTGAAATTATTTCTCCTTGAATCTTCACTCCCACTTAAAATTTATCTTCAATTTCCTTGATTGCTTGTTCAATGTAAAGATTGAAAAGTATGGGTGATAAGTTGCAGCCTTGCCTTACACCTTTCTGAATAGCAGCTTCTCTTTCATGTCCTTCAGCTCGAATGACTGTTGTCTGGCTTCTGTATAGATTGTAGATCACCCTCCTATCCCTGTACTTTATTCCAATTACCTGTGTCATTGTGATATTTAAAGCCATTTTTCAGTGTTGCCTAATTAAACAAAAGTTTGGTGCTTTGCATTCGGTCAACACGAATGTACCCAAAAAGAGCTGGATCGTGCCCTAATCCTGAAATAAATTACATGTGATGTATGTATTAGTATGTGTATTTTGTCATTGAGGTAGGATTTGGATAGAGATCTGCCAATGGGTTTAAGTTAGGCGAAATCCCGGCATTTTCCTGGAGTAGAAGTGGGAAATCATGGGAAACCACCTCCAAGATGACTGAGGTAGGAATTGAACCTAACTCTTCTCAGTTTTGCCTCACGAGGCTGAGTGTACCCTGTTTCAGCCCTCGAACCAGAATTAAATTCCTTGGTAGAGCCGAAATTGGGCCTCGGTGACAGCCAAGAATGCTAGATTGAAGTTATGGTGGATGTCATTAATAGGGACCGGACATTCATGCAGTTATACACTAAAAATGTAGAGAATATGCATTAAAAATTGTAATATGCACTTGACAATAATTCAATCTTATTAACTCTTCTTTCCCTCATTCGCCGTTATATGTGCAGTCGTTTTTACATGTTGTTCAAGTTGAAATTTATTTTCACATTTCCCTTCCTTCGAGCATACTTGACAATAAACGACAACGCCATCAGTTGAATAATCACTATTATCTGGCACCCACTGATTTAATAAATACTTCTTTCTTTCTTTCTTTCTTTATGTATTTTATTTCCTTATGTTTCTTTGGATAAACATCTTTCACCTTTCATTATGGTGCACCATAATAGGGTTTTTTGAAGGGAATATTTTATGAATGTTTAGCTATCCGACTACCTGTTTGCCTTGACTTTTTATCTATATAGGCTGATGAAGGGGCCAAAACAATTAGGCCTCGAAACATGTATCAATGACCACTAAGTGATCATTTATATTTAGTACAATAAAGGTATTGATAAGGCGGAACTTTTGCAAAATATTAATACTAATTGTTGCATCAATATGGAACCAGAATGAACCATTCAAATACTAAAAGGTTCAGAATATGCAATAAATACAATAAACTCATATAAAATCCGGTCACAGTCATTAAACACCATGGAAGTTTACTTTGTGGTGTTAAGAGCTATTGTTGGTAGCATTGGAGAAGTCAACAAGTGAATATTGCCAAATATTTATGCATTTTCCCTGATCTATTGGACGAGCAAGAATAATCCAGGACTAATAATTAGACGCCTTACGGGCCAGAGTGTGAAGCCAGTGAGCACGGCCACTGAGATGTTCGAAATATTGTTGGAAAGTGTAGGAAAAGGACTGTTATCCGACCAATACGTGCCTACGTTTGACACACAAAGTTTTGTAAGTAGATGCCTGAAACTTACGTAATTATATGAACTTAATCATATTTTTCATTTCCTTATTGACATTCAATCTAAAAAGGAATATCCACAGGTATTTAATAAATCTAATACAATACACATCAGTCAATACATTTTTAAATATAATAGTATTCTTTAATTAAATACCAGTTTCAGCCACATTATGGCCTTCTTCAGTTTTTCAAAGAAGAAAAGAGAAAAATGAAAAAAAAAAAAAAAACTAATAGAAAATCTACGAGCAAAGCGTTTGAAAAGATATTTTAACCTGGTCTTTCCTTCCTTCTTTTTTGTTGTTGTTGTTGTAAAAGATACATTTAAAAATCAGATCTGTCACAAATATGGCTTTTAATTTGATAATATAAAATAATTTTGTGAAAAATGTGTGTTTGTATTCTCATAAATAGACTAAAATTATGTGTTTGTATTCCCATAAATAGAATAAAAATGTGTGTTTGAATTCCTATAAACAGACAACAAATTATGTGTTTGTATTCCCATAAATAGAATAAAAATGTGTGTTTGTATTCCCATAAATAGACTAAAAATATGTGTTTGTATTCCCATAAATGGACTAAAAATGTGTGTTTGTATTCCCATAAATAGACTAAAAATATGTGTTTGTATTCCCATAAATGGGCTAAAAATGTGTGTTTGTATTCCTATAAATAGACTAAAAAAATGTGTGTTTGTATTCCTATAAATAGACTAAAAATGTGGGTTTGTATTCCCATAAATAGACTAAAAATGTGGGTTTGTATTCCCATAAATAGACTAAAAATATGTGTTTGTATTCCCATAAATGGACTAAAAATGTGTGTTTGTATTCCCATAAATGGACTAAAAATGTGTTTGTATTCCTATAAATAGACTAAAAAAATGTGTGTTTGTATTCCTATAAATAGACTAAAAATATGTGTTTGTATTCCCATAAATGGACTAAAAACATGTGTTTGTATTCCCATAAATGGACTAAAAATGTGTGTTTGTATTCCTATAAATAGACTAAAAATGTGTGTTTGTATTCTCATAAATAGACTAAAATTATGTATTTGTATTCCCATAGATATACTAAAAACATGTGTTTGTATTCCTATAAATAGACAAAAACATGTGTTTGTATTCCTATAAATAGACTAAAGAATGTGTGTTTGTATTCCTATAAATAGACTAAAACATTTGTTTGTATTCCTATAAATAGACTACAAAATGTGTGTTTGTATTCCTATAAATAGACAACAAATTGTGTATTTGTATTCCCATAAATAGACTAATTTTCTGTTTGTATTCCCATAAATAGACTAAGAATTGCGTGTTTGTATTCCCATAAATAGACTAAGAATTGCGTGTTTGTATTCCCATAAATAGACTAAGAATTGCGTGTTTGTATTCCCATAAGTAGACTAAAAATTGCGTGTTTGTATTCACATAAATAGACTAATTTTTTGTTTGTATTCCCATAAATAGACTAAGAATTGCATGTTTGTATTCCCATAAGTATACTAAAAATTGTGTGTTTGTATTCCCATAAATAGACTAAAAATTGAGTGTTTGTTTTCCCATAAATAGACTAAAAAATGTTCTTTAATAAATCTTGAAATGGTCTGAGACGAAATAACTCCTCGCTGAGTAGAGCAAAGGTTGGAATGTTTATTGTAATTATCCTCTGCACCAATGAAAATGTTTTGATGCGATATGGAAAATGTTTATGGTCCTTGACTAATAACTGTTGTGTGGTTGATTTTGACATATGTTATTGTATGCTTTGGTTTTCATTAGTAGTGTTCGTAAACTTATAATTCATAATATACAGTACTACTTCTATTTAATTTTTAACTCCTTTTAGCCTAACCAAGCTGAACTACTGGAAATGCATATTCATTGTGAACCCGCTATGGGTATTGTATGTGGTTCTCTTGTTAGTTGCTGTTCATTGTTTCTCAGTGGGCTACTGAAAATACAAATATAGTATGATGGAATATTCACAGCAAAAATTCACCCACATTTGTACGCCAAAGTTAGGCATGTTTTGGTCGGACATTGCCAGCAATGTTTTGAACATCACAGTGGGCGTGCCTCCTGGATTCACACTCTGGCCGTTAGGACGTCTCCTTATTACTCCTTGATACAGACAGCACATTGTATTTCACGAAAAACTTAACATTTTGCTACATATCGTATCCCCATAACACGAACTAATTTGGCATACCCTAATGATTCGATATATCGATGTTCAACTGTATCTTGAAGATAGTATAATATTCTAGCGAAATATATTTTTGCATAGGTTTATGTAGAACTGCTTTCACGTGCCGTTCTTGAGCAGAAAGCTTCTGTGTGTAAGTTAAACAAAACCAAATATGCGTGGCACTTAGAGCGATCCTGCCTTTCAAGCAGAGGGCAAACACAGCCTGCATCTAGTCGTGGCCAGAAGCTAATAGATAGTGCCTACATGGTTATGTACTTAACATAGTTGTGTCAAGGAACACCTCACCACAAATGATAATGAATGAATAGGGTCAAACCTTAGACAAGAAAGGAAGAAGGAATCTAGAACGACACACAGAAAATGATGAAACACAGGGGTCCAACCATTTAGAATTTAATGACCGAATTTGAACTTGGAAATTATTCGCAGTCCGGAATGAATAGGACACGAACAAAGCAAGGATATTACATTACATACGACACGTTCCGTAATCTGGGGGTATGCCAAGGTCACGGGTTCAAACCCGGCCGAGGTCGTCAGATTTCTTAAGAGCGTTAAAATTCCCTCAGAATGCCTTCATTCGGAGGGGAAGTAAAGCCGGTGGTCCCATGTCATAGATTTATGGCATGTAAAAGAACCTTCCACTAATTACACTTGTGTGAAGCTAAATTATAGGTTATATTTGACTAACGCACTTAGGTTCCAACGTTCGTCGCCAGGAGCCGACTGCTCTGGCATCTAGTAACCAAGTTGAGAACTAGTTGTCGTTGACGGTGGCGTTTAGTAGCAAAAGTAAGAACTACTTAAATATTGAATGTCTGCAGTCCTTACTTGAATTAAAAACATATAACGCACACTAATACAGCCATCACATTTAACACCGGTTATCAGACCGATTTTACACACACCAAAGTACATGACCGCGTTGTCGCAGCCCCTAAACTTAGGAACCAACTAATCTGTGGTATGATTGAAACTTCTCATTGGGGTGCCTTTAGAAGACTGGCAGGGACAATATCGTTCATAGAAGACTTGATGGACATTCACAACCTGACACCTCCCCAGCCTCCCCAAGGTTTCTAGAGGTAGAACTACAGAAAACAATCTAAATAAATATAGAATTCTATGAAAACCCAAGCCATAACCAATGAGGAATGGAAAGAAGCGAATTTCAAGTTATGTCACGTCTACACGAGTGGTGCAATACACGGGTTTCACTACCGCATTTGTAATAGGAAAGGATTTCATGAAATATCCAGTGACTGTGTGTGTGAAATCTGTGGTCTACACCATTCATTGCATCGCCTGTTGGAGTGCCAACTAACTTTCCCACAGTGAAAAAGACGAGCATTTTAAACACTGTTGAACTATTCAATTGGCTGTACACATTGTGCTCATTTAAGTTTCGACTGGCTGTGTGATTCAGTGGTAACGTTCTCGCTTACTGCGCCCAATGTTGCAGGATCGAATCCTGGCGCAGCCAGTTAGCATTTGAGGGTGCGTAAATGCGAGGGAGCCGTGACAGTAGATTCACTGGCACGTTGAAGATCCCTTTCGGAGCAAAACCCGGCACCTTGGCGTCTCTAAGAGCTACAGTAGTTAAAAGGGACGTAAAATCAATAGCATTATTATTATTATTATTATTATTATTATTATTATACTTTTTACGTGTATTTGCAATGGAAACTATTAATAGACTTTATGGTCTTAATTTAGGAACCATCCCGACATTTATCCGGAGTAAAGTGAGAAACCACGGAAAGCCACTTCCAGGAGGGCTGAGGTGGGAATCAGGAATCGAACACACTTCTACTCAGTTTTACATCACGAGGCTGAATGTACCTATTTTCAACCATCACACCACAATGACTTTTCTTGAAAGAACTGGGAGTCTCAATACATATCCCGAGACCACAGAAGATGGAGAATGGCGTCAGCTCATGTCCGTGTGTTTCCAATAAGCTATAGATTGGATGGAGCATAGGATTTGTAGAATATTAAATATTGAACCTGACAGGCCAAGTGCTCGATATCTAGCTAAGGCCCGCCGGAAGTACATTTTATTTCTTACCAGGAGCGAAGAGCCAAGTGAAATATTTTATTTATCTTGGAGCGACTTTTAATAAAACTCTTGTAGGTCAGGTCCTAATTTTAGAAACTTTCTCAGTCCAGTATGGTGTGCAAGCGAATTTTTCACCGACAGTCAATATCTGGGAAACTATCATGGCAAACATGAAAACAGGTACACAATAATGATCATGATATTTGTTGTTATAAGGGGCCTAACATGTAGGTTATCAGCCCCTCATGGTTGGGTGATAGCGAAGATTTTTTTACTCGAATCAGAGGCAGATAAGCGGCTTCGGTGGCGTAGTCGGTAGCATGCTGAACTGCTGTGCCCAAGATAGCGGGGTCAAACCCGGCCGAAGTCGTCGGATTTTTTAAGAGCGTTAAAAATCCTTCAGTATGCCTTCCTTCGGAGGGGAAGTAAAGCCGGCGGTCCCATGTCATAGATTTATGCCATGTAAAAGATCCTTTCACAGACTAAACTTGTGTAAAGCAAAATTTGTTAGGTTAGATTTCGTCAGAACGCTCTATGAAAGTTCTAACGTTCACCACTAGGTATCATTGATATCTGGTGGCGAAAGTTGGAACTACTTGAAATTGAACGGAACTTGTAGCTCACCCTTTAGGGTATCCGCTGGAAGCAGCTACAGACTCAGGCGAGCCGAACATGTCCTCGGACACTCCCGGCACTAAAAGCCATACGATAAATAGATAAATAAATAAGAGGCTGATAAATAATATTATTGTACATACAAAAGCAAAGGAAAACATGGAATTATACATATACACACACAATACCTACATAATCGAACTGCCTTTGCCCAGAAACGAGCTACTGCTCTAGCATTTTCTTGTGCCTTAAACAACTCCTCCTCACTGCAAGAATCAGGGCATAGCGAAGATGAAAAATATAGTGGATATTATATCTAAAAGCTAACTACAGACTTACAATTAGCACAAATGGAAAACAAAAGTGAGGGAAAACGGTAAATAAACGACAGGACGAAAAGAAATGCCGTCACCTCTAGAAGAATGAGAATTGAGGGACTAGGAAGGAAGCAGAGCAATGAAAGGCAGATAGGAAAGGGATAGAGCGGAGGGTCCGCTCCGAGGCAATGGAAGAAGAGAAAGAGACCCGGACCAAACTCAAGAATCCCTAGGGGTTGCTAACTCCTGAGCTCGCCAGTCGTGAGTCCTTGAGAATGTAGCACTATCCAGGGTGCACCAAAAGTGGTGGAGCTACACACACACCCTGCCTCCTTTAGGGCTTTGAGCAGAAGGAAGGAATTACCAGGAAAAGAACAAGAGGTCTGACCCCTCGAAGACTGAGGGATCAGGAAAGATGAGACAACGGCCAATTAAGGCGGGAAATTGAAAAACTACCTAGGCCAAGGATACCCCAATACCGTCGGGGTTGGAAGAGAACAAAAGTTAACCAAGGGAGGTCGACAAGAAAGATGACAGAGAGGAGCCCGGCATAAGTAAGTGGGAACAATGTGGGACCCAGCTGGGATCCCTTGGTCGCCACCCGCGTCCCACGAGTTGTGAACCCCTGGGAGAGCACAATAACAAATTACAGTGATCCTACAGATGGGACCTCGGAAATGTGATACGTAGAGCACGAAACAAACAAGGCGAACATGTAAAATCTTGAATGTAATGGCTGCTTCCCTTCTTTTACTCTACTCAACCGATCAGAGTAAAACTTGGTACGATAGCCAAGAAAAATACGAATTATTAAAAAACAAAAACAAAATAGCATGATCTAATTATCCGATAAGAACAGACCTTGACATCATAAACTAAGGAAATAGTACGGTACCTAACAACGAATAACCACTCAAAGAAAAATTGAGCACACACGAGAGAACTGTTTTGGCCCAAATCCCAACATACAGTAAGAATCTTTACTATGGTTATAAACATATTATGAGGTTACTCTACACATTCTTATAAGTTTTAATTCTGGGCTGAAGAAAGAAAGAAAGAAAGAAAGAAAGAAAGAAAGAAAGAAGAACTGAGCAGTTACCAATAGTGAGATCCTTCTTTCTTTGAGCGACTGTACCTTAGTATAAATACATTATCGGTGGCGTGTAAGAATGTCTCGAAATGAAACACTAAAAGTAATTGTACTGTAGGCAAATGAACTAATCTGGTGATCTCGTAATTTGGTACTAAAATATGAATTTTCTGGAACATACTAGTATTTCGCCGGGGGTATTTTTGAAGTAATTGTAGATTATGCGCATGCCCTTATTGAACATGAATGACGCTTACTCGTGACCTAATGCACTGTCCGTAGCGATAAATGGCAAGCCGAATCTTTAATATGATGGTGTAAGTGTTTTGATTGACTCTTAAAATGAAGTTAGAAATCATCATACTGCTATAGAAGGCATACAAATTAATAAAACCTTATTGATTAATCAACATCCTCGTCTTTATAACCTAATAACAATGTATTGTAGTCGTTGTTTAGTGAGTTTCGCATCTGGCAGAGTCGAAGCTTCTAGAGACGATCTGCCTACACCACCATCATTACCCTCAGTTCCTCCGGCCAAGCAGGTATACTCTACTTCTTCCCAAACGACTGGTGTTTAGGAAGATAACATCAACTGCGAGGGAAGAAGACACTGCGTTTTTGGAGCGATTGCCCCAAGACTTCAGCTGCAGTATACTTATGGACAAAGATTGTTTTGTATGCATTTCTCGCGAGGTTACTGACATTAAAGTTCAACCCTGTTAACAGTAGAGATCCATCGTAAACTTTTTTGTACAGACACGGCCATATTATCGGAATAAACATTCATTATCCTAATTTTTCAAAGTTTTTACCCACATATTTTAAGATGTCTAGCGGACCCGTGCGAGAACTCTCGCAGAATGGATTGTGTGCGCCCCATGTGTACAAACTACCCGCTTGGCCCTAGTGCTATGCGGGCTATACGCGACACAGTTCTGCCAGGGGCTATCGTCTTGTTTATTTGTTTAAAAGCACTTTATAAACAAATAAATATATTTCAGTTGACTTTTCTAGAAAGTACTATTGAGACTATATCTCCCTCTGGTTTAGGAGCTTGAGTTTTGTGAAACATACACCTTAGCGTATTATAAATAATAAGATGTTTTAAAAAGAGCAAGCCGACGCCACACTGTGGTTCAGGGGTAGCAAGCTTGTCTATTACCTAGGACGTACTGCTTTCGATTCCAGGCTCCTTCAAAGATTTTAGAACCGATGTGAGGGTTGGCATTGGGTGCCTCGTGATAATAATTCTGTAGTGCCGGGGAAAAGTGTCATACGTCAATATTTCATAGTTAGTTATTTCTAGTGACCATTTCTATCATATCCAAGTTGAGAAGAGAGGCACAAGTGATTCCGGAATTAGAAAGGGTAAACTGAAGTTTTTTACATGTGAATAATTTATTCGTTTGGACATATTTTATCTCTCTCGTAAAATTTAATTTTTCGACTTGTGCCACTTTTCCCCAGCCGGCCCCGTGGTGTTTAGCGCACCTGATTCTCATCTAGAGGTCCCGGGTTTGATGCCCAGTTCCATCAGGGATTTTAGAAACTGACGTGAGGGCTGGAACGAGGTGCACTCAGCCTCGTGAGGACAATTGAGTAGCTGTATGACAGTGAGGCAGCGCCCCGGTCACGAAAACCGAGAATAACGGCAGAGGGGACCCAATGCGCTGACCACCGTCATCCCAATATCTGCAAGCCAAACGACTGGGCAGCGGTCGCTTGGTAGCCCTAGGCCCTTCACGGGCAGTAGTGCCACGGGGTTAGTTTGCCATCTTTCCCCGGAACTACAGAATTGAGTAGTAGTCTCAGTCAAGAAATCCAAAATAAATGGCCGATGGGACACTTCGCGCTGACCTCGCATCACCCCGTAAAATGTAGACCAAATGGTTGCTGGGCAGTGGACGTTTTGTAGTCCAAGGCCCTCAAGCACGGAACGTGGCGTTTTAACCTTAGGTCTCCTTTTCACTTCACTGGACGAGGTTCTTCATTTCGATACTTTCACATGTATTAATTAGAATTCGAACCCAGCTTGATCACTACGCAATTGCACTGTTTTAAGAATTGTAGATGGGATAAGGTCGTCTTTCTGTTCATTCCGGATGTCGTATTTTTAACGTGCCAGTACATCTACCGACCTAATTATGTGGCATTTAAAAAATCTCAAATGTCTTCAAACTGAGCCGAGACTGAACCAAAAAAGTTTGAACTTTCAAGGTCAATACTATCAACTGCACCACGAAGCTTGGCAGAAAGAAAAAGACAAAAATTAAGGCGGAATAAAGGAAAAACATTCTAATCTCTGTATGCTCTGATACAGTCGTATGGCAAATGAGAACATGATTTGATCAAAGGAGGTTGAAAGGAGAGATGAAAGATTAAATAGAAGCAATGTTCGACTCAGCTAGGCTCTGCAGTCACTATCCTAGAAGTTGTAAGCTCTGAGAGAAAATCTTCTATTGTTGCGTGATATAACAGGTAAATATATCCTGCGGGTATGTGAGTATTTTCTACAACACTATACTCAGGGACAAGAAGAGGAATAATAATAAGAAGAAGAAGCAGTATAGCAATCCCGTCATTATCTTCCCTTTCCAAAGGTTAATAATCTGAAGGTCAATAGTTAAACTTCTTAAATCATCATTAGTTTAAATATTGCCGTGACAAGTGCCATGGCTTTCAAAACAAATTACCTCTACTTTAAATTACTATACCAAGGCACTTAGTTCGCAATGTGATGGGTGCAAGCATTTCAAAAGGAGTTATGTTGTTACTCTGTAATAAAATCATTGTGCTACAGTAGCAGAGTTAATGCTCATCCGCCATTACACTTGTTCCTTTTTTAAAACCTCTGTGCTCAAAACTAATTTACATCTGCCTTTGTCTGTCTCTGCTCATTCCATGAGTCACACAGAAATGATACAGCAATAGTAAAGAATGCTTTCTTTTCACAAGGTATGCACAAAGGCATAAACAAGCCATTTTCACAGTACTGACATGAAATGTTAAGGGCTTCCGAATGCCCAAAATCTTCAAATTTTTCAAAAGAAAAACGACCTTATCCTACTTAGAATTCTTGAAACAGTGCCGGGGCGTGATGACGTAGAGATCAAACTGGGTTCAAACTCTAATTAATATTTAAAACAAGTAGTTCCGTAACGAACTACAGAGCCTACTTTCCTTAAAATATAACATTTATAGGCCTACCAATGATTGACTTATATATACCTAGAATAATGACGAAATTTACTTGGTAATACTAGCATTTATGATTTGTTCGAAATATACCTTACGTAGGCTTATAGAGTATTTCGAGTCTGTTTTAAGCACCTAAATCATCACTTTCTAGGATCTAAACTTTCGCTGTCTGTTTATAAGACAGTCTTGTTTCTGTAGAGAAGCCTAAAACGTATTTTTCTAGAAATTTGTTTTATGGGATCAAGGTCATCTTCCTACAAATCTTCATCATTTTGAGATCCAAACGGTGTGTTTGCCTAAAAATGCACCATCCATTGGGGCCAAGCTATGCCCAGTTTTTCCGAAAATGAGTGGTTTGGCACTCGACAGATGGCCATCTATGAAATGGTTTTCCGTTGTTTCCCATTTTAACTCCCGATAAATGCCTGGAGAGTACAATTTAAACCTCATTAAAAATCCTTGCTTCGTCTCAGTCTTACCACATTAACTGCTCTGATGAGGCTGGTGTCAGGAAGAGCATCACGACCGTAGAAGAAAACATTCACCACAAAGAGACTTAGGCCTATACCACTCCATCCTCGATTTCATCGAAACTTATTCAAGAATAATGGGAAACTAAATAGACTTAAATATTTTGTCAGTAATTTGTTTAAACTGGTACATCCCCAAACTATATTTGTAGTAATGAATTGAAAATCCACAGCCTGCTTCCAGTCGACCGACCGGATCAGGGATGGAATGAATGAAGCCTTCATCTAGCGGCGAGGATATGAACTGTGTCGGCTGACGAAGTCTGTCGTACTTCTCTAAGGCAATTATTAGATGAATGACAGATGAAATGAAATGACAGTGGAGAGTGTTGCTGGAATGAAAGTTGTGATAGGGAATACCGGGGTACCCGGAGAAAAAACTGTCTGCCTCCGTTTTATCCAGCACAGATCTCACATGGAGTGATCGGGATTTGAACCACGGACCCAGCGGTGAGAGGCCAGCGTGCTGCCACCTAAGCCACGGAAGCTACTATTTGTAATAATAATAATAATAATAATACGATTGTCTACAGAATCACGATGATAATAATAATAAATAAAGACATTACACCACAGTAATCAAATCTGTAGCAGTGTATGTCTCGTAAACTTTGATCATTGTACACAGATCTTTCATTAAAGACGTAAAGAAACAAGAAAGGAAAATATCGAGGAAAGTCCATGGTCTGCTCATAAGAAATCTGGATGAAACGGAAGTGTCAGAAATTTTATCAGCATGCTGACAAAATCATGACACCTTCTGGAAAAGGCAGTTGTAGTTCTACAGCCACATTCTCAGAATGAACAATGACAGGCTCACCAAAGAGATTCTCAACCTTGCTCTCTCAATGGTAGTCAAGAACAGCACTGGCTTAGTAAAATAGAGAAAGACCTTCAAGAAATTGTCTTTACAGAGGAAATTATACAAGATCGACTCCAGTTCAGAATATCAATCAGTAACCATATTTTCTCTGAGAAAATTATTACCGAGACCAAGAAATCATGGACGAAAGAATGAAGGGAGATTTTAGTGCCCAGATGAAGAGATTTTGGGAGAAGAAAAAGAAACTCATTAGCAAAGTAAGTTCTATCGCCAATTGCAGAAGAGATGAGGGAAAGCCGTCTCCCCAGGTAGTACAGTACAGCTGGAATGGTTTTGTTCCAAAAACCGTGCTATGGTTGGCTTTTTGTAAATCGTTAGAAAAGCACAAAGAAGCTTAACTCTAAATTTCGGAATAATTTGTAGTACATGTCCGAAAACTAAAAAAAAAAAAATATTGAAAAGCGTTTTCTCTGAATCTCCGTATTTTAAAGAAAAGTTTTTTAAACACAAAATGTAGAGGACATTGTCACCTACAATTTGCCTCATTGAGGTCATGTCATACGTTTTGAAATGCAGAAGCTAGGTGGCGCCAAAGTTTCCAAAAAAGTGTCCTAGAAAAAATGTATTTTTCATAAAAGAGTGAATCAGAAATTTGTTCCTCTAAAAATTGTCTGCAACATTTATTTAAACGTTTGTTTCCTCCGACTTACCATTCCAAAGTCATAGCGCAGCAAATGCAACGCTGCGTAGTCAAGGCTACTATTGTTACTGCGGAGAGAGCGGTGGGCATAGTTTAGACCGGGACCAGTGTCGGACAATTTTCACACTTCGGCAGACTTTTTTTTTTAGCGTATGGCTTTTAGTGCCGGGAGTGTCCGAGGACATGTTCGGCTCGCCAGTTTTGTAGCTGCTTCGAGACGGACACCCAATGGGTGAGCTACAAGTACCGTTGGGGAGGAATGTTGGATGGGAGGGTCGAGGAGTTGGAAGGTAGCGGCTGTGGCCTAATGTTAGGGACCAACCCCGGCATTTGCCTGGAAGGAAGATGGGAAACCACAGAAGACCATCTTCAAGGATGCCGGCGGGGGGATTCGAACCTCCTCGCCTCCCGGATGTGAGCGACTGCCAACAGTCATGCCGCAACGACCTCGGCTAACTCACCCGGTTTCGGCAGACTATAACATTGGAACGGTAAGTCGGAGGGAAAAAAATGTTTCAATAAATGTTGTAGACAATTTTGAGAGGAACAAATTTCTGATTCGCTCTTTTGTGAACAAAACATTTTTTCTAGGACAAAAAGTGAAAAAAAACCTCTTTTTTTGGAAACTTTGTCGCCACTTAGCTTCTGCATTTCAAAACGTATGACATGACCTAAATGAGACGAATTGTAGGTGACAATGTCCTCTAAATTTTTTGTTTAAACAACTTTTCTTTAAAATACGTCAATTCAGAAAAAAAAAACCGCTTTTCATTATTTTTTTTTAGTTTTCCGACAAAATGATCGTGCAAATTATTCTGAACTTTAGAGTTAAGCTTTTCTTGTGCTTTTCTAACGATTTACTAAAAGCCAACCATATCACGGTTTTTGGAACAAAAGGGGTTTCTTCTGTGCAGCTGTACTGTACTATGGTATGGCCATGCCTTACGGGCTGCTGAAACAACACTTGCACACACTGGATTAGCATTGCGGATAGATGGGAAGAGACCAATAGGACGACAGAGACAGCGTTGGCTTGACACTACATGACGATTTAAAAATTGCCCGACTTCATCGTGATATGGTACAAAATCGTGTAATATGGCGACAGAGAACCATAAAAGCAGACCCGGCTAATCTGTGGGACAAATGCTAAAGTAAAACAAGAAGTTCCGTGAAGAACTATACAGCCTACTTTTCATGCCAATGATTGTTCTACAGAATATGAACCTATCTAGAATAATGACGAAATTAAGTTGGTAATATCGAAATATCTAATTAGTTCAAAATATACCTGGTATAATGTAGCCTAATAAAGCACTACAGTTGGCAGCCCTGGTGACTGAATATATTCTTAGTTCCATCTCTTAAGGTACAGAATACAAAATTTGGTTGAAGTCCAATGGACGTTACATGCAGTTAGACATTGGATCTATCAGCACGCGTAAAAGCATGTTGCCAACAATGTCATGCGTGTGCTGGTCAGAAATAATCTGAAATATTATGATATCTTGTTGTGCCAATTTTGGATGAAATACATCTGTTAGTATAGAAGTTACATGTATTTTAAAATTGGACATATCAGCAGGCATAGAATCATGTTGGCAGCACTGCCTTGTATTAATTACTCCAAATTAATCTAGAATGTCAGGTGCTATACGTGTGCAAAGTATAGAGCTGTTGGCTTGCATACTTTCTGATATATTGATATTAGGGTAAAAAAATATAGATAGCATTTATTAACAGTTGGCAGCCCTGATTGCTCTTAACAATACTAATAGTAATATCTGTTATGGTACACATAGCACATACGAAATTTGGTTGAAATCCAACTGATAGTATAGAAGTTAGATGTATTTAAAAATTGGTACTATCAGCAGGTTTATAATCATGTTGGTAGAACTGACGTATATAAGTTACTCCAAATTAATCTAAAATGTCAGAATATACGTGTGCATAGTTTAAAGCTGTTGGCTTGCATACTTTCTGATATATAGGTATTTGGATTTAAAAAAATAGAGAGAGCAATTATTAACAATTGGCAGCCCTGGTGGCCTTGAGAATATGCTCAGTCATATCTGTTTATGTACAGATATTACATACAAAATTTGGTTGAAATCCAATTGATAGTATAGAAGTTATATGCATTTAAACATTGGACCTATCAGAAGGCTTAAAATTATTTTGGCAACACTGTCATGGTTGGCCTCCTGGAAATTAAACTGAAATAGTCTTATCTACATGTGTGCCATGTGTGTACATCTTTTCCTTGCAAGATATCCAACATGGAGCTCAAATTTCTAGTGCGTTTTTTCAGCAGTTGGTAGCATTGACATCATTTTCAAATATGGACGTGAGATATTCCGGTGCACATCTTTACTCATACTAAATTTGGTTTTGATTGCTGCAGCCGTTTAGGAGTTGATAGGGGGGGGGGGGACACACACACACAGCCAGCCAGCCAGACAGAAGGACAGACAGACAGACAGACAGACAGACAGACACACACACACACATTTTCCCGGATCGATCTCATAAGTCTACTTTTTCCTCATTTTTGCAAAATGTGAAAAGTAGGCTAATAATAATAAGAAGGTAAGTTCTATCTCACTCAACAGATCGGGATAACGAAGCAATAAAAAAGAAGATCTGATCTAGCCTACTTTGTCCAGGATAAATATCATATGCATTGGCCGAGTTTTGAACCCGGAATGTAGTGGTTTTCTCTGCCTGACCCGTGGAGGGGGTTATTATTGATGTGTAACATCTTTCCATTAGGTTGCTGGATATTTTTCTGAGAGTGATTTTGATAAATGGGACGGAAGTGGATCGGACGGAAGTGTGTAAGACGCACTGCAGCTAGATCGATCCAGCTAGCAGTGGTACCATGTGGAATGTATATAACATACGGATTACTTCAAGGTTTTGAGGCGCCATTACAGATATTTCTACAATAAATCATCATCAAGTTGTCGTTCTTTGGTGTAAAATATTCATTAAATCATATTTGCTGCAAACAATTATGATTTATTAAGAGTCTGTTTTTCAATCTCTGGATAAAAGTGATGGGCATCCACTCGCTGAGTCACTTTCCTCAACACTTTCATGCTGAACGGTAAACGCTCATGCGAACTCTGGTGTCAACTCATTGAAACACAAACCACATGTCTTCGTATCAGTATTTAAATGATGATATGCTTTTATATGAAACATTGTAACTAGTCGGCAAAGCCGGTATTACGTTTCTGCACAATGGCTATTCAGATATTTACCCACATTGCGGTAATGCAGTGATCAATGTAATATATATCGATGATTTTATACGGGAACTGGGCTAGCCTTTCACGGACCACTATAGGAATTCCCTTTACTGTCAAGTAGGCGTATTCATAACTAATTTAAAACTCAATTCCACGCAGGAACATTATCGAAAAAAAGCAAAATATTAATGGAGCATAAAAAAATACTTGCATATTATTACCGGCACGTGAAAATGAGTACCTGTCTTTGAATCCAAATGTCTGGGGTTGTAATGGCTGCGTGGGTAACATCTTGGTCTGCGAATCTTGAGGTCTCAGTTTCGAACCCCAGTCCCGGCATTTTTTTTTTTGCTACCGGATTATCGATTTAAACAATATATCATAACATTATGCTTCATTTTAACAGAATCTACATGAAATTACGGTTTATCTCATTTTAATTACAATAATTTGCACCAAGCAGGAGTTGGGAAATTTGATTGTATTGAACATTATTTCTAGTAGTCTATAGATAGGCTAGATACTATAGTTTCATTCCTCCTCTTAATTTACAATATAATATGTGATGTTTGTACAAACAAGTGTGACAGTAGCATATCTACAATTCAATCTATACAATCATCATAGTACCAGTACCAGCGTAAATTAACATTTTAAGAATGTCCAAGCTGTGTAGTATTCGAGTAGGATAACATGTCAGATGACTTCACACACATTTCATCTCTATTTCATAGTAGGATAACATGTTACACATCATATGCCACTACTGTAAGGCTCGTACCTATTTTTAATATTATTATTATTATTATAATAGCGTTCCTGAAGTGGGAGTGGGATAAACATGAACTCACTGTGTCCTCAATAACCAAAGATGAAAGTTGAAGGTAACAGTTACCGCACCTGCTCAGCTTCTTCCAATGAACAATCGAGTACCACAAAGAGATGCATATTTTCGTGTGCGTCCTTGGCTGACCTTTGAAAGCCAATGAATCTGCTATTTATTCTCCATGTGGGCAGGGGAAAGGAACATCCGTCAAGCATTTTAAATGTTGATGTAAAATAAAAACTAAAAATTCACCACACCTGACGTTTACTAATCGAGTCCCGTAAAACACAATAGTCTATTAGATACTCGTGGCCAAGGTGGGCCGCCAAATGTCAACATTAACAAACAGCTACTTAGCATTCTGGAGTGCACTTTCGTCGAGTCACATGTTAACATGCCTACTTTAGTATTTCACCAACTAAACCTTGTCCTTGTCCTTTCTTCCCTACTCTCTTTCTTTCTTTCATTCTTTCCTTTCTTTCTTTCTTTCTTTCTTTCTTTCTTTCTTTCTTCGTTATGGCCATTCATAGACCGCGTTGGAACTTGTTAGTTGGCTTCAATAACTTTTCCTTCTCCCAAAATCTCTTCATGAACTCACTGTGTTGCTTCTTGCGTTCTTCTGCCCATCTTGTACCAGTCCTACACACCCTAAATGTGTGCTTATTTACAGATGTCCTGAAGATTTTTCGGTTTTACATAATGTTCTCTCCAATGTTCATCTCATTCAGGACACCCCTTGTTTCCTCCAGCCAAATTTTCTGCTAATTTTTTGATAATTATATTGAATAATAATTTTTTAGTCTAGTGTTGTCCATCTTAAATATGTGCCCAACAAATTTCAACCGTCTCCTGCTTCCAGTGTTTGTGAAACTGTATTTGAGACTACAGAGATCTGCAGTTCGTCTCTTGATACAAATTCCATTTTCTTGTGTAGAGCCGAATATTTTCCTAAGAATTTTGCGTTCTTGCTTTTCAATGTCTGCAATTTTTGAATGGACTCCTCAAGTTATGGTTTCTTATGCATATAGAGCTTCTTGGAGGACAACGACAGTCAAAACTCAACCCCTGGTACTATACAGCCCATGACGGGCTAAGGCCGACCAAGCGACCGCTGCCCAGCCATTTGGCCTGCAGATATTGGGGTGACACGTGATCAGCGCGTCGGGTCACCTCGGCCGTTAATCTTGGTTTTCGTGATCGGGGCGCTGTCTCACTGTCAGACAGCTACTCAATTGTCCTCACGAAGCTGAGTGCACCCCGTTCCAACCCTCACGTCAGTTTTAAAATCCCTGACGGAGCTGAGGATCGAACCCAGGGCCTCTGGGTGAGAGGCAGGCGCGCTACCCCAACACCACGGGGCCGGCAGGACAACGACAGTATAATTTTGCATTACGTGACATTACTCTTCTATTGTAGTGATTTTGGTTGGTTGGTTGGTTCCTCAATTTAGGGGCTGCGGCAACGCGGTCATGTAGCCCCGTGTACTTTGGGTGTGTGTAGAATCTGTCTGATAATCGGTGTTAATTGTGATGGCTGTATTAGTGTGTGTATCTGTTTTATTTCAAATAAGGACTGCAGACGATCAATTTTCAAGTAGTTCCTACTTTTGCCTCCAAACGCCACCGTCAACGAACAACTAGTTCAGAAATTATTTACCAGATGCCACCGCAGTCGGCTCTTGACGACAAACGTAGGAACCTAAGAACGTTAGTCAAATGTTTAACCTATATTAATTTAGCTTCACACAGGTGTAATTAGTGGAAGGTTCTTTAACATGCCATAAATCTATGACATGGGATTGCCGGCTTTACTTCCCCTCCGAAGGAATACATACTGAGGGATTTTTAACGTTCTTAAAAAATCCGACGACCTCGGCTGGGTTTGTACCCGCGTTCTTGGGCATAGAAGCTCAGCATGCTACCAACTACGCCACCGAAGCCGTTGTAGTGATTCTACGTCAGTGTGAATATTTAGCATTTATTATTATTACTAGGTATTATTATTATTAATTATTACACAATATATATTAAAAATCTTATTATATAATACGCTAAGGCTAAGGTATATGTTTCACAAAACTCAAGCTCATAAACCAGAAGAGTTAGAAGGTGTGGTTTAAACTAAAATCTTCCAAATCGCCTCACTAGTACAGGGAAAATCTTGCATTTCTTGAAAAGTCAACGGAAATATATTTATTTGTTTATAAAGTGTTTTTAAACAAATAAGCAAGGTGATAGCCCCTGCAACAACTGTATCGCGTACAGTCCGCATAGCAGTAGAGCCGTGCGGGTAGTCTCTACACATGGGGCGCACACAACCCATTATGCGAGAGTTCTCGCACGGGTCCGCTATTACGACTGATTTTGCCTTTCGGCATCGGTTAGGGGAATGAGAAACTAGTACATCAAATGTAAATGGATAAATGCAATAGCACGACCTAAAACAGCTATAACAAACTAGTATACGCCATTTTTAGACTTGACGTGACAACGTCTTGTGCACCGTTCAGGCGTTGTGCACATTCAATGCACGAAAGAGGCTACAACTATTCGCTGACTGGAATATTGATAGCTTAGTTTACTCATTGAATGTGTTGTCGAGTTTCCAATGAATATGCAATCTCTGTGATGTGTTTATCAAGTCTTAAGGAGCTAACCAATAATTATAATTCTGTTCGATTATCCGTAACGACTAAAATATCGGATCGCTTCAAAAAAGAGCAGTTGAAGTGATTAAGAAGCTTTTACCGTATAAGTGAAATTCAGCAATAATTTACTTCATACAGAACTCCTCAATTGAAGCATAAGTGGCCTAATGGGTCGTACGCAGCAAATATAACCTTAACTAAGTAGAAGAAAAAAGAGGATAGAAGAGGATGTAGAAGAAGAAGAGTTTTCTTTACAGGCAGTTCTGAACCTCCGAGAAGGTGTCCTAGGCAATAATTTACTTGCGGTAGGGTGGCAAGTGGTGTCGGGTAGCCCACCTGCCTCACACCCAGAGGTCCCGGATTCGATTCCCGGCTCCGTCAGAGATTTTAGAAACTGACTTGAGGACTGGAAGGGGTGCATACAGTCTCTTGGGCAGAGAAGCTCAGCATGCTACCAACTACGCCACCGAAGCCACTCACAATATCTCTGAAACTATTTAAACAATCAAACTGAAATTTTGTATGGTGATAGAGGACTTTACTAAGTACAAATATGTTACTTTCAAAATACTAAAGAGCACAAAAACAATATGGCAGCCAAGCGTTTCTAAATATTTCAAATGACCTATCTGGCGATTTAATCATTCGAGAGAAATTAAAATAAGAACAGTGAATCTTTATTCAGAGCTTAGTATAGATACATTACATGTGCAATTGATTTCAAAAATTCAACAAGGCATCAGTTCAAAAATTAATATATTTTCCTTTTGTCGTATTCTATTCAAGTGATTAAGGAGAAGAACCGCATTAAAGACTATGATAATCATAATCTAATAGCACTAAATTCGGTAGCTTACTTTACGCAGAAGCCGTGCATATGACTTTTCTTAAATTAAACTCGTGGGAGGAGTTTTAATCACCGACATTGAAAGCTATACTGTATATTCTAGCACATTTTTTCTCAATGTAATGGTGTTGATCGAGAGGTCGTGGACCAAAAGATATTTAGTATATCACATGGAAAATCCTTTTAATAGCTGGGGGTGTTTTTAATGGTAAAGACCAGTAGGATATATGAAAATAGGTCATTTAGTTCTTCATGGAACTACCTGTTAATTCTTTACTATAACATGTCATATTCTTGCGGCCATTCAGTTGATTGCTGTCTGGGAAGTGTGAAACTCATGAAGAATAACCTGGTTCGTCAAGAAACCTCATTGTGTACGCAATGTCAACTGTTGATGAGCCCATTGTGCCAAGTTCATACCTCGACTGTCAAGCAGACTGAATACCTTATACGTAGTAGATAGAATCAACATGAGACTATTAATATTAGTACCACTGTCTGTGCTGAATCGGATGGGAATACCCCTACATGAAGTAAAGAGAGGAAGCCTGATCTCCGTGTCTAACAGCTGAAAGGTGCAGCAGATTTGCTTACTAAGGCAACCTTGATTCCTCGAAGGTAATCTCTCACCACTATATCGGCATAAATTTGGGATTATGTTGTCGACTTCGCGATACAAAACTTGTTTGTAACCGAAATGCACGCAAGACAATATTAGCAGTATTTATGAGATGAGAACAGTACTTCGAGTGCATTACAACATCTCTCAGTTCAATTTTAGCGAAGCGCACCTCTGCTCTGTCGTATGGAGAATATGTTATAGTTTCGTAAATTTAGGGGCTTTGGACACCTTGGTCAACATCTCTGTGTAATTGTGGTAATAATAATAATAATAATAATAATAATAATAATATCTTTCACCTTTTTTTATTCCAACCACAAAACCACGATGCCCTGGTATAGAAACACCAATGAAGACCTACAAATGCCTCAAATCAATCCCGATGAAGCAATGGACAGGGATCCTTTCCGAAAGCAGATAGTGATGAACGGGGTCATCCGAGTCTTACCTCCAAAAAAGGAGACACATTGCCCTTGGACAGAAGAACACTACCAGGCACATTCCCCAAGGATGAAGGAATTCTGGGCGCAAAAGAGAGTCAAATGTGACAACAATTATCGTGGTCCTAGATGGCCCTAGCGAATTGTATATAATAATAATAATAATGATAATAACAATAATAATAATAGTAATAATAGAAGGAAAAGTAAAATAGTAATTAAAACGAAAAGAAGGATATTATGTAAGAATTTAGGCAACAGAAGGGTTGATGGTCAGGTACGATTGAAATCCAATTAAGTACTATACATTAAGATAGAACCAGTAATGTCGTCCACCAAAAAAATAAAAGTTTGCTGTTCTACGGGCACATCTTCCGTACGTCTGATGACTAAGAAAATCTGGAATTTCAAAAAGCCAAGCCTAAGGCAATCAAATGGAGATGGTTTCTAGAATGTGAGAAAGACCTGATGCAAATTGGTATTACAGACTAGAAAACACACGGCAGATTTGAATTTAGAAGAAAATAATTAAAAACTATCAAGGTTTTAAAATGGAGATGGAGACAAGGACGAAGAGGGTCTCTACCAGAAGCATGAAGGAAGGAACTGATCAATGGACTTAAATACTGGGAGGATGTCAAAACCGGTGGAAGAACAAGAGCTAGATACAAAAGAAACTGATTGTTAACGTGCAGCCCATATGAGGGTCAATTCAAATGTAAATAAAATAAGGAACAGCAAGTGGCCTACCAAGAGGCGTGATGCATGTCTTTCAAGTTTAGCCCGCAGGTGACTTAAGTGCCTTAATAAGTATGAAGAAACACTGGAGACGAAAAGCAAAAAAATATCGAATCCCCGAACCAGGAGAAATATCCATACAAATTTAGAATCTTACAACCTAGCCTTCTTACTAGACACTGTAGTGACTGTAGCAGGGTGTGTAAGTTTAGGGTTCTTGAAATAACGAACTAATCCTGCATTTACGTACAGGGGGTTGACAATAATCCGTGGGAAAACCATACTCAGGATGAGCGCTGTTAGTGCTGGGATTCGAATCTTACATGCCCATAATACTGTACAACGAGCAAACATACGATATTAAGAATTTTTTTTTTCACTCAAAGTGACCCATTTTGATTCAAATATTGGGTGATTCCATTGACCTCTGTCGCACAATATCCTATTGACAGAGAAATATCCACTTCCTGCTAGGATACATTCTCATTACACGAACATGCAGGCAGATCAATTATTTGATAAGATGTCTCAAACAGGTTACATATCTTCCAACTTCAGGTTAATGAAATATTCACACCATTATTGTTCCCAGCTTTCTGCTACTTCTTGCCTCCACTGCGGTTTTCAAGCAAAAACACATCCTACTCTTGGGAATGGATTTGCAATAGAATCGTAAAACCTCCTCTCCCAGAAGTGTTCGTATTGTAGTGATTTTATTGTGACTATAGTGCCTACATGGACGCAGTTGTATCTAACATTGATTTTTATGGACTTTTTAGCATATAGTATTTCTTTCGTTCTATAAATCTTTCATTCTTAATATGCCTCATTCGTTATATCCTTCACTCTTTATTTCTTTCATTCTTTATATATTTATTACTTCGGTTGTTATTACTTTACATTTTATTACTTTAATTTTTATTTACTTTTTATTACTTCCTTTTTTACTTTACTATTTATTACTTTATTTTAATTACTTTATTATTTATTAGGCCTACTTTATTTTTAATTACTTTATTTTTATTACTTTATCTTTTATTACTTCATGTTTTATTTCTTTACATTGTATTCCTTACGGTATTTCTATCGTTTATTCTTTATCTTTCTTTCTTTCTTTCTTTCTTTCTTTCTTTCTTTCTTTCTTTCTTTCTTGCAAAAATATATCAAAATATATTAATAAAATTATTAAATAAAACGTGTATTTACACAGGTTACAACGATATAATAATAATCATCATCATTATCGCCATCGATTTAAGGGGAAACATACAGCTTAAAGATATAAGACAAAAACTAATTTAATATTATAATCGCCTGCGATAGACCTTGTACAACAATTATATACATTCCCACGGAACCACACACATCTTGTTATTAGAAAATAATTCTAAATTTTTAAAATTCAAATCTTAACTATTTTTTTCTCCCATTTTTCAAAAAAATAATTTTTGGCTGATCTTCGTATATCTCCCAACGTTATAGAAATGTTTGGACTTTTCTATTTTTACGGTGGATGTTAAACCTTTAGCTACCAAATGCATCTCACTCAAACCTTTGTGGATTTAATTAGTCTTTCTATAATACGTCAACAATATTTCTTGAGTTTGCTCAGAATAAAAATGAAATAATAACGCTTAAATAATGAAGAACAGATGTTTAAATGATGTTTTAATACTGTAATGATACACTTTACTTCTGTTAAACATGTGAATGTCTTAAAACTGTACAGGCCTACATAAATAAAGTTTAGAATGCTCAAATGAACAAACTCAAAGATCGTACCAGAATGATTCACGTCTTACAATGCAGACTGTACAGATATCTTCAAGAAGACAGATTGCGTCACATCGTAGACAACTCGGAAGTTTATACATCTACACAGTGGCGTAACTGTAGGGAGTGATCAGGGGGATCAATCCCCCCTAGAGCCAATTAATACAAATACACCGGTGGCCATAATTTTGGAAATATATAAATACAGCCCAGGAGATTCTCGAAAAGTAGCTATTGCTATCCATTGCCGACTAGAGCTCAAATGGAAATGACGTAGTATTCCATCACGATGATGTACCATGCAATACTGCCAAACGTGTTGTGCCGTGGTTTCAGGATAAGAACAAAACGGTTTAAAAGTGCTTGCAAATAGTCCGGATCTTAATTTGATCGATTAATTATGGTCAAAATTGATGATTTTAGTGTCTAAAGGAAATACAAGCAACGACATTTAGTTGATTTAAACTATTGTCAACAACTGGTTTCCGGTTGTAAAAAGATGATCTGTAACGTCTTACAGACTCTATGCCCTGCAGAATTGATGCTGTGCTTGAACTAGAAGGCTGTCAAAACTTACTGAACATTACATATATTTTCTCTATAATGCGTTGAATAGATACTGCATTTTATAATAATGAATAATAATTCACAATACTTCACTTTATTTTTGTTTAATTGATTCTGTGCTATTGCAACTAGGTGTGTTTGGAAAATTAAAATTACTATACTGTATTTCTTACAAAGTTTACAGAATTATGGCCACCAGTGTATATAAAATAGGTCAAACTTCCATTTTTGAAAAGAAAATCTATCTTGGGATTAATTACTAATGAATGGAAAGTTTATAGTTACTTAATTTGAATGCATTTACTCGTGTAGAAATTTTCACCGTTACCTTAACTTAACACTTAAGTTACTGAATGAGCAAAATGGTTAACCGTTCAGTTAGCCAGAGGGTGGGGTGAGTGAGTCACTATATTTCCTCCTCTCATTTCCAAAATATACCATTTGTAAGTTGCTATTCTGTTAGTATCCAAGAGTGAGTGTAATTTGGGAAAGTTAATAATATTTTTTTTAGTTAAGGGGCAGATGACCTCACTGTTTTGCTCATTAAAACCTCAATAACTAACTAATGTGAAGTTGCATTGCTTTTTAAGGTTAAACTTTCTAATTTTATATGAACAAAATTGTTAATTTTTGAGCATTTGCACATTGATAAGTGCAAATACAAAGTACCAAATGTTAATGATATCAAACAAGAAATAAGTAGGCTATAGATGTGAAATTGAAATTTGAAATTTATTTATCTTAATTTAGTTACAATTAAGACTATTATACATGTTTCTTTTATACATTGTCTTATATTAACCTAATTAGTCTAAATACTGAGGAAGAAAGAAATATTGTATACAAAACTGTTTTAACCTGAGGATTAAAAACCTGAAGTCAGTAATAATTTGTACCGGTTTCGGCCAAATAATAATGTGAATAGAAAAGCAAGACTGGCAGTACATGAACAATTTTACCATAAAAAAGGTTGTTCTCAAAAATATATCAAATAAATTAATCGTCTAAAAGCTAAAAAACTAAAAAACACATACACTAAAATTTAAAAAACCACATCTGTAAAAAAATATGTTACTTCGAAAGAAATCAATCTTGATATGAAACCGGCTTGAAGAAGGAAACAATGATCTAGAAAGAAGATTAAGATACAAATGAGAAACAAATTCTAGAAAGTCATAAAGGAGAAGGGAAATATATATATACCTTAGAAAACTTACGTGGATGTAATGTAGACAAAAATTTTGAGGTTGAGATGGAATATGTCAGAATGGTTATAATGAAGAACAAATGTGAAGAAGCCTGTTTGAAGACAGTCAGTCTGAAAGACTGGACTTTATATCATTTTAAATGCTATAAATGCTGAAAAATGCTGGGTGAAAGCCTCATGATCAAGCAGCGAACTGCGTGAACTCAAAGTCCATTAGCAAGTGCAAACCAAGGTCAAATGAGGTATCTGGCTGGATGACGTCACGCTCGCTGGAGCGCGCGGGGAAAGGAGGGAGCTCAAGCGGTACTATGACGTCACACACCTCAGTGCATTCTCGGTACATTTCGTCCCGTCGCCGTAACGTAACGCCAGACCTCAGCGTAACGACGAAGTCGACAAGCTAATTTGAAATGATAAAAACAAACAATATAACGTAAATACAATAAATAGTACAGATTAATATTCACTTAAGGGTTTTAACCTTCAGAACTTATTATACTTCGTCAATTATGAACAGCGCTAACATTGTCAATTTCATGTCACATTATGCTGCAGTTTTATCATATTAACTAACACAGGAGGTTTTGAAACTTAGGGGTCGTAGCCTTATTTGCTTTCATTGATTACGTCTCATTATGTCCGACTTCTCACCCCCCAATGTAAATTTGACTCAGCTCACCCCCCTCCAGAATTAAACCCTAGTTACGCCAGTGCATCTACTGCTGGCAAGATGCAGATAATAACTGGGCTAGGACTTGTGTAGGTTATGGCTGTGGCCATAATTCAGACACTATATCGACATTTGCCCGGGGTAGGGGCGGAGAACTACGGAACACCAGTTCTAGGTAGCCTGAGGTACGAATCGAACCCAACTCTTCTCAATTGTGCCGACCACCTAGTGTAGCGTCTAGCGTTCTTGCTGGTCAGAGTTGGATTCCCGGCTCTGCCAAGAAATTTCTGGTGTGAGGGCTGTAACGGGGCACAGTCATGAGTCAAAACTGAGAAGAGGAGGGTTCGATTCCCACCTCAACCTTCTTAGAAGTGGCTTTCTGTGGTTTTCCCGCTTCTACTCCATAATTTAATAAGAGGCCACGGCAGTCTACTTCCCAATCCTATCCTCAATATACAAATACACACACTAGTACAGTCATCACACTAACACAGGTTATCACACAAATACCACACACACCCTAAAATATACGGCGCTATATAAGCGTGATGTCACAGCCCCTAAAATAAGCAACAACAACAACATCAATTTTGCCTCACGATGCTGAATGATCTCCGTTCTAGCCCTCAGACCAGAATTAAATTTTATCGTGACAAAGCCGGGAATCGATCCCAGATCTCCTCTGAGGCAGCCACTGCGCCTCAAATTAGATATTAGTTTATATAATGTACTGGTTTGTACTCTTCTCCATGACCGAGCTCGATAACACATTTCTAGATGGTGGAACATTCTTTGTTTACCATACATGTTCCGTTTTATTGTCACTAGTCCATTAGCACCTCCAACACAGATAGACTAATGACGGGACAGGAACATCTTGTAGTACAAGTACGCTCGAAATAGCGACCAACAACACTTGCTTGACAACTCCCGCAGAAGCAAGCGAGGTTATCACTCCAGAGGCCACACCAACACAAACAACAAGGCGTTGGCAGCATTTGATTCGCTGCTTAGGCTTAAACGTAAACATGAATGTCCCTAGGGGGCACACGGATTCCTAGGAAATCATCAAATGAATTCTCAGCAATACAAGTCTATTTATAACAGCATCAACCATAATTCGGGAGGTGCATTTGCAATAGGAATACTATCAGGAGTTCAGATAGTACACAATCTCATACTGCGAATAATGTTGAAAAAATATAGATTACATCCGACTATGCGACTGTATGCCGAGGCAGGGGTGTTCAACATTAAACAAGTGCATGGTTTTGAAATATATAAATACATTTTTAAGGACAGAAATAGGATTCAAATTTTAAATCACCGGTATGATACCGGAAGTATTATAGCGAATCACTCTTATTTTATATCAACGTAAATTAAGTATAGCAAAACAAAACATTATGTACTTTTCATCAAAATTACATAACATTCTCCCAATTAAATTAACTCAAATTAAATTAAACTAGCGGACACGAGCGAGAACTCGCGCATAATGAGTTGCGTGCACCCCATGTGTACAGGCTACCCGCCCGGCTCTAGTGCTATGCGGGCAGTACGTGACATAGTTCTGCCAGGGGCTATCGTCTTGTTTATTTGTTTAAAAACACTTTATAACAATACATAAATATATTTCCGTTGACTTATCAAGAAATGCAAGATATTTCCAGTACCATTGAGATGATTTGGAAGATTTTGGTACAAACCACACCTTCTATCTCCCTCTGGTTTAAGAGCTTGAGTTTTGTGAAACATACACCTTAGCGTATTATATAATAAGATATTATACAGAGTGTTTCAGAAATACTTTTACAAATTTTGGGGATTGGTTCCTTACACCAAAAAAGAAAAAAAAGTTCATATACACATATGTCTCAAAATCATTCGTTTTCCCTTTATTAATGAAAGAACATTGTAGAGTGACACATTAATTGACAGCCTGTTCGCAAGTGTTTAACACATTAACTCATATCAAAACAAGTAGTTCCGTGAAGAACTATACAGCCTATTTTCTTCTATCCTACTTATGTTAACTGCCACTATCAACATACACAATTTCAGTTTGATTGCTGTAATAGATTCGTAGATATTGAGAACCGACTAAATATTTCGGATGGTCGCCATGTTGGATTTTATATATGTAGGTCCTAGAGTTATGCACTGTTACATGCAGATTATTGTGTACGTGTAGTATTCAAATTTTAATCGCAAAATTAGGACACAAGAAGTAACAAGGAGATTTTAAAATTTCGCACAGCTGCCATCTTGAGGTTGTGGAAACAATTGAAATAAATTAGATGCCAGTGGATTAACATTCGTATAAGGATATACTGTACCAAGTCTCACTGCACTCGGATGGTTAAATTGCGAGAAACGTCCATGTGAATATTTATACTTCGCGTCGCTGCCATGTTGGATTTGTGATCACCATGTTATTTAAAGTACTATAGGTGAACTTAAGTTCATAGACCCTATGAACATTAAAAAAATCAGTTTGATTGCTATAATATATTCGTAGATGTCTAAATATTGTATTGTATCTGTTATGTTAAGGGTGTTGTTGGTTTGACTAAACCGCGCCTCCCACCATTTGTATTGTATCTGAGAGGGATGCCAATACAAATACTAAATCTAGGGGATGAAATTAATCTAAATTGGGGTTGTAGCTTGGCGAATTTGTAAGAGGTTGGGATTGTTTTAGGAAGAGCTGCGGACACGTTTAGAGAGCAATTTACATACAGGGGAATTGGCGGGAGGAATGAATACTCACCTAGCTCACCTCTAGGCCGCACGCTGGCGGTGCAGTGCCTCCAGCATGTCAGCGTTCAATGTAGATCTTAAAACTAGGTACTAATCTAAAGGGAAGGGCTTCTTAACCTAAACGAAATAAAAAGGTAGTCAATAGACTGTTCAGAAAGGGGGTTTATTAAGAAATAGTGGCAATTGCAATAGGGGAGGATGGAAATAATAATCTAGGGGGAAAAAGGAATTATGCAGGCACGATGTCACTCACCCCACCGTTAATACCGGTCTTCCATGATGATGGTGGCGTTGGGACTCGATATGGGGCCATCCCCCATATCGGTCCGACGTAGCACAACTCCTATAGAGTGTAGGACTGTCACTGCAGGTTCAGAAGAGTCCACGTTCCTAAGAGCTTAGAGCGTCAAAAGCTTAGAGACCGCGGCGCGTGTTCGTACCTCTATTTATAAGTAAAAGGTGCGATGTCAGTCCAGTCAGCGGTATGTTGGGAGTGTAATGTCCTCTGTGTCCTGTCCAAGTGCTTGCTATTGGAGCTAGGTCTATGACCTACGGTCTACTCCGTAGTCGCGTTGCCATGTCGTCTTTTACGTAGTTATCTCTTATTATATTTTATGTATTTATAGGCACAGTCCTTTCCTAAAGGGCTGGGGCCAGGACAAGTCTTCTTCCTGTTTTAATAATCGTCCTCGATTATTGGACTAGACGTGGGGGCGGAAACTTTTATTTTCTTCTTTCTTCTTCTTCTTCTTCTACTTCTTCTTCTCCTTCTTCTTCTTCTTTTCTTCTTCTTCTTTTTTTCTTTCTTTCGTCGATGTGAATTTGTTTTCGATTCGTCGTATCGTCCTTCGTCGCTTCTGGTCTTCTTCGTGGGTGGGGGGATGAGCGAAATTGTACCGTGCCAAGGGTTGGAAGGCGTGGCAAGAGTGTTGGGGTGGTTTGTTTTACAGTCATTTCATGGCAGATAGTTCTCTGTATCTGTCTATATCCCATATTGTATGTTTTACATAATCTGTATTGCCCATTTGGCAGAGTTAAAATTTTCATAAAAGTGTTGACATTGTTTTGTTAAAATTGAAGAAAACTAATAAATGGAATTTCAGCGGAAATATAAATTGAAAGAAATGAAGCTGAAAGATATATCTATAATGCAATCGCATAGGAAATTTACATTATTAGCACCGTACTCGGACTAGTGCGTGACTTGCCTACGATGCCGTCAGTCGAGCCCTGCCGCGAGGATGCATACATAACTGTAATTTTCCTACGATGGGAAATGATGCTGTAAGGAGCTTAAATAATGGCGATCCCTTATGAACAAGCACGCGCCCTTTGTAGCGTGTATAAAAAAGGGAAAGAAAAAATGTAGTGTATTGTACTCTAGGCCAAGTGTAGCTATGAGGGTGCGCTACTATGAATAACCTCCTTACAACGTGGGGGATGATGAAATAAAATTGTAAAAATATCCTAGAAAACGTGAAATTCCGTCAAAGTTACTTGATGAAGTGCGTAAAAAAAACATGTAGTTAGGTTATTAAGAGAAAAAATTAGCATTGAAGTATTGTTAATAAATAGCTGAAGGCTCCTGCCTAAATCGGCTGACATTCTAGTATGGTTTGTAGGTTTTGACTGCTGTTGCTGCCATGCGTGTCGTAACTTTGGTCTTGCGTCACGTTCATCCGGGGGGCATCCTGCATGAATGTCCTACTGGGGGATTACAGGATTGTACACCGTATAATTAGTCTGAAATCAGAAATCTCTCTTAACGTTTTGTACAGAGGGATTGGTTTACCCTGGTACCGTTATTTTTTTTCACTGAAGTTCGTTACGTCGTACGCGGTAATCTCGTTACTTAATGTCTGCATTATGACATAATATACTAATATCCTTATAAACTAACGTGCAATATGTATTCATTGACATATTGGCCATTGTGGTTATACACTATACCCCGTCTTATATGCGTCGTTGTAAAACTGCAACATGCTTCCTTAAGCATTTAGCTGCGTATATCCTCTTATATTTCGTAGAACTTGAATCCTTTATATTTGTAAAAAACTTTCTTATATATCGACGTATATCTTTGCTATAGCTGAGAATTAATCCTTAAGTTTTACATTTACACTTTCTCAGCGTGAATTAAGCGACGTATTCGCTTCTTAATCTATAGATATGCAGACATTATGTAAGGATACTCGCACTACGTGTACACTCGATCGTTAAGTTTAAATAGAGTATTGTTAAAATGGCGACTGTTTCGTCGGGAAGTTATTGAAATTAGAAATTATTTGTTGCCTCTCCGGGCTAACTTGGAAATTCTGTGCACTGTATAGAACTTCAGGAAATATAAATTAACAAGATAATACTATCTGAAAAAATATTATCTGAAAAAAATGACATTTATTATTGACATGTGATAATTGCCTGTAAAAAATAACACTGTTAACGACATGGTATGTAAGACCCTTTTGTAAAACTTGCCACGTTATATAGGGGGGGGGGGTGATTTACTATCTAACTTAATTCTTAATGCTAAACCTAATAATACTATCTTTTCTTAGCTAACTATGCTATATACATGGGGTAAAGTGGAATAACGTGCCTGGACAGGGGTGAAAAAATCTCTTGAAGGGGGGGGGGGGCGATATATATTAAAGGTATTTCTTAAATATTTAAGCTCTCTCTATATTGTATCCGCAGCCATGAAAATTTTCTAAAGTGTGCCTTCAATGAGGTGGCTACCTTGCTCCTTAATAAAATAATAGGGCTGTGTCTTCACTGAAATGCATATCTTTGCTTCGTAAGAAAAATAATGGGACTTTATCTTCACTGAAATGATAATGTTTGCTCCGTAAGCAAAATAATGGGGCTGTAACTTCACTGAAATAGCTACTTTTGCTCTTTAATAAAACTAATGGGGGCTGTATCTTCAATTAAATGCCTACCTTTGCTTCGTAAGAATATAATGCGGTTGCTCTATATGGAATGCCTAATATTATGCCTGAGTTGCACAGTTTTATTTCTTTTACATATCCTGTTGCCTTCTTGTCATAGAAAATATGGATGCATGTGATTATGACTTTTAACCAAGTGGTGTCACTCTTTATATAGAAAATCAGCAAATGTGTCCAGCGGTGTAGGTTTCAGTTTACCTACTATGCTACAATATCATAAAACGTGTCACTATATTCTCATGTTAAACATAATACCAAAGAGATATCGTCTGTTGGTAGACTGTCCGTACTTCGATACAGGACGCATTCCATCGGACGTTAAATCCATGCTGTATTGGGTTTATTTTAATATAAATATCTCCTAACATCTTATCAGAATACTATAAAGTTATCGGCTGTTGGCAGGCTGTCCGTACTTCGATACAGAACGCATCCCAGTGGCCGTTAAGTTCATTATGTATTAAGTTCATTTTAATATAAATATCTCCTAATATTTTATCCGAATACTATAAAGATATCGGCTGTTGGCAGGCTGTCCGTACTTCGATACAGAACGCGTCCCAGCGGCCGTTAAATTTATTATGTATTAAGTTTGAATTGACCGCCACAAGATGTATAACGTGGAGGGTTTAATTCCCTGAAAGTATTAAAACGAACGTCATCTAGGCGAAAGGGTTGGCTATGTCCTTTCAAAGTTCAGTAGCGTTCTAATATCTGGACTACTTCTTACGTGTTCAGCGGGTTGGCTAGGTCCCTGAATCTGAAATGATAGTCCTCGGTCGCCGGTTGTCATTATTATATTGACCAATATACCTGTAGCTAATTAATTCCCTCTGGGTGTGACGTTTCGACTTTTAAGCATTTGACTTGCGTAAATTGTGGACTTTGGGGCCACGGTGTGGACACTAATCTTATTTATTAATGGCATTTGTTATCAACGTAGGTGTGTTAATATCTCCTTAATCTCCTCCATACTACCCTTATCTCAAAGCGATGTCCTCCCTGGGACCTGCTGCATGATATCAATAACGTCGTGTTCTTGAGGCTGTGCGAACTATTGTGCCAGCTCAAGATATCTATAATATATTTCTTCAACTTCACTTAATACTTCCCTTATCTCAAAGCGAGGTGCACCCATGGACCTGCTGCAAGATATCAATAACGTCGTGTTCTTGAGGCTGTGCTAACCATTGTGCCAGCTCAAGATATCTATAATATATTTCTTCAACTTCACTTAATACTTCCCTTATCTCAAAGCGAGGTGCACCCATGGACCTGCTGCAAGATATCAATAACGTCGTGTTCTTGAGGCTGTGCTAACCATTGTGCCAGCTCAAGATATCTATCAACTTCACTTAATATTTCCCTTATCTCAAAGCAATGCTCACCTTTGGACCTGCTGCAAGATATCAATATTCCTTCAACTTCACTTCAACTTCACTTAAATTACTTAATACTTATTACTAATATACTAACGATGATACTCTTGATAACAATTGTCGTACGTTGCGATGTTGCCCTGCTGTGCCCAAGTCCGTGCTTACGCATTTATGTTATACTGATATCGCCGTGCCTTTGTCGGCGTTTTTCATAAATTCCTACTGGATTGCTTTCTCACCTATGTTACTTCGTGAGGGAACGGTGTTTTCTTTGCTAACTGAATGTTCTGTTTGAAATGTACTGCTGGAAAAAGAATTCTACCTTAAGAGTGTACTTTACGCTTACATCTTTAAAATCATTAGTGCGTTTTTTTCTACTATCGCACGCTTCGCATTGAAAACAAAAATAATACAGGCAAACTTATGCAAGGTCATCTGGCGTGTGAGTGAATAGTGCCAGGAATTGAACTCAAGGTGTCTGGCTTCCGCTCGAGTGCGTCTGCACGCTGAGCTAGCGAGATAGTGTCAGGTTTAATGTCCTTGCGGCGGACGGTGTGCTGAGCACGTGTTAGTCATATGGCATATTGGATTGTGTTACAATGGACAAATAAGCATTTCCTCTGTGGTCGGCTTTCAGAACAAAAGAGAAACTGTAGTACGTCTTGACTGAATGCGTGTACAAACTAATTAATGCGGCACCTTGCAGAAATGTGATTGCAAGGTCTCCTAACTCTATGTAAGCATCTAGCCAATACTACCTTCCGCTAAGTTATACTAAAATGGATTCAGAAGAAAATATTTTAGCCTACAATCATATACAATGTATAGTTGCACTGCTGTAAAAAATACAAAGTTATTTACTTATTCCATTTATCCTATGGGATATCACAATCTTATTCCTAATAGAGCTTCATTGTGGGGGGTTTAATCTGAAATAAGGAGCAATTTTCTCTGAATATAGTAGGGTAGTTATCAATACGTCTTCCTACTAGGCTTCCATTAATATTCCTAGTGACTTATTAGATAGGGGTTGTTACTATTCAAATCGCTTGGCGTAAGAGGTGTTTATCGCGAAATCTTAAAAGGGTGGGGGTGGGGGGATTATAATTATTGTGTACTAAAAATATTCTCTAACTTAATCTACTAAAAAAATTCTGTTCGGGGGGGATTTAAATTGTCTCACTCGCTTGGCTAATGTAATGAGTATAGGGGGCGTTTACATATGTATTAGTTACTGGGGCGGGTGTGGGTGGGTAACAAAAATAATATTTGACCCGTACTTCAAAAAATTTTCCTTAATTTTGGGTAAATTTTGCTTGGCTGCATAAGAGGGTTTTTAGGGACCTGTATCGTAGAAATTCGTTGTCTGAACTCCTGTAGGCGTTGTCTGACGACAACGTCACGATACCCCGGGCCTCCTCCATTTGTATTGTATCTGTTATGTTAAGGGTGTTGTTGGTTTGACTAAACCGCGCCTCCCACCATTTGTATCGTATCTGAGAGGGATGCCAATACAAATACTAAATCTAGGGGATGAAATTAATCTAAATTGGGGTTGTAGCTTGGCGAATTTGTAAGAGGTTGGGATTGTTTTAGGAAGAGCTGCGGACACGTTTAGAGAGCAATTTACATACAGGGGAATTGGCGGGAGGAATGAATACTCACCTAGCTCACCTCTAGGCCGCACGCTGGCGGTGCAGTGCCTCCAGCATGTCAGCGTTCAATGTAGATCTTAAAACTAGGTACTAATCTAAAGGGAAGGGCTTCTTAACCTAAACGAAATAAAAAGGTAGTCAATAGACTGTTCAGAAAGGGGGTTTATTAAGAAATAGTGGCAATTGCAATAGGGGAGGATGGAAATAATAATCTAGGGGGAAAAAGGAATTATGCAGGCACGATGTCACTCACCCCACCGTTAATACCGGTCTTCCATGATGATGGTGGCGTTGGGACTCGATATGGGGCCATCCCCCATATCGGTCCGACGTAGCACAACTCCTATAGAGTGTAGGACTGTCACTGCAGGTTCAGAAGAGTCCACGTTCCTAAGAGCTTAGAGCGTCAAAAGCTTAGAGACCGCGGCGCGTGTTCGTACCTCTATTTATAAGTAAAAGGTGCGATGTCAGTCCAGTCAGCGGTATGTTGGGAGTGTAATGTCCTCTGTGTCCTGTCCAAGTGCTTGCTATTGGAGCTAGGTCTATGACCTACGGTCTACTCCGTAGTCGCGTTGCCATGTCGTCTTTTACGTAGTTATCTCTTATTATATTTTATGTATTTATAGGCACAGTCCTTTCCTAAAGGGCTGGGGCCAGGACAATATATCGGATGGTCGCCATGTTGGATTGTTAAATGTATTGGCCATAGAGGCATGTACCATTAAAGGAAAGTTATTGCGTAGGTTCATTATTCAAACTTTCACTTCGATCGCATGACTACATCACAAGAAATAAGAACTCAATTTTAAAATTTGCACAGCCGCCATCTTGAGGTTATGTAAACAATTGAACAAAATTAGATACCAGTGCATTATAATGTGTATAGATATTTCCTGTACCAGATTTCAGTGCGTTTCGAACATTAAATCGCGAGAATGGTCTATTTAAAATTTTCAAATTCGCTTGGCCGCCATGTTCGTTTTGTAGTTAACCGGTTTTTGAAAGTCTTATAGATGGACGTCCAGTAGTGCCCTTTATCTCCGTACAAAGTTTCAGGGAGATACCGCTAATAGTTACAGAGATATAGAATGCCAGTGAAATATTTCGCACATCCGCCATCTTGTGGTTATGTAAACAATTGAACGAAGTTAGATGTCGGTGCATTACAATGTATATAAACATATACTGTACCAAGTTTCATTGCGGTTGGTTGGTTAAATTAGGAGAAACGTCTATTTTAAAGTCGAAAATTCGCTTGGCCGCCATGTTGGTTTTGTAGTTACCAGGTTTTCAAAGGTCACATAAGTGAACTTATATTAGTTCCCTTTATCACCATACAAAATGTCAGGGTAATATCGGTAATAGTTTCGGAGATATTGAATGCTGGTGAAATATTTCGCACAGCCGCCATGTTGGATTGATGAGTCGTAACAAAATTTGAAGGGCACGGTCGGGGTCGCCGGGAATAATGCTATGAACTTACCGAGTTTCATTGAAATCGCTCCGGCCGTTTAGATTTTATTAGGGGGACACACACACACGAATCACACACACACACACACGCACACACACACGGACAAAAGGTGACTCATAAGCTTATTTTTTCAAAATTGAAAATAGGCTAAAAAATGGTTCCTGACACCACATATAAAATTCTAACGGACCGTGCAAACCATGGAACGGGTCCTCCTCTGCCCAACCATCTGTCCTGGAAGATCTCCGTCAGTGCAGTGCGAACAAGGTGATTAAAGTGTGCAGGAGCCCCATCATGCATCCACCACTTACGTTGTCGTATTTGCAGGGGCATATTGTCATGTAGTAAGTCTGAAAGGGTGTTCTGGATAAAGTCTCTGGAGACAGCACCTGTAAGACGTGCTGGTAGAACGTATGGACCTACAATGCCAGCCCACACATTAATCCTAAACTGGTGCTGATGGCGAGCCTGTCTGGAACACCTGTGCATTTGACAGTTTTTCCATCTGTCGGTGTCAGGAACCTTTTTTGATGTGAGTTCATGTGTTAAACACTTCCAAACAGGCTGTCAATGAATGTGTCACTGTACAATGTTCTTTCATTAATAAATCGAAAACGAAGGATTTTGGGACATGTGTATATGAACTTTTGTTTTGTTTTGGTGTAAGAAATCAATCCCCAAAGTTTTTTTTTAAATCTGAAATAGCCTGTATAATAAGATTAACGGAAATACGCAAACCTGAAGATACATATGATACATTTTCTCATGGAAAACAAAATTAAAATTAACAAGAAGTTCCGTGACGAACTAAAGAGCCTACTTTTCTTCAAAATTAAGATTCATGCCAATAACTAATCTATATGGATCTATTTAGAATAATGACGAAATTAACTTGGTAATATCGAAATTTCTAATTAGTTCGAAATACTGTATACGTGGCATAATATAGCCTAATAGAGAACTACAGTTGGTAGCCCTGGTGACTGAATATGTTCTTAGTTCCATCTCTTAAGGTACAGAATACAAAATTTGGTTGCAGTCCAATGGATAGCATGGACGTTGCATGCAGTTAAACATTGGATCTAACAGCGCACGTAAAATCATGTTGGCAACAATGGCATACATGTATTGGTCAGAAATAATCTGAAATAATATGATCTATTGTTGTGCCAATTTTAAATGAAATCCATTAGTTAGTATAGAAGTTACATGCATTTAAAAATTGGACCTATCAGCAGGCTTAGAATCATGTTGGCAGCACTGTCGTATATTAGTTACTCCAAATTAATCTAGATTGCCAGGTACTATACGCGTGCAAAGTTTAGAGCTATTGGCTTGCATACTTTCTGAAATATTGATATTAGGGTAACAAAAATAGAGACAGTATTTATTAACAGTTGGCAGCCCTGGTTACTATTAAGAATCGGCATAGTCATATCTGTTATGGTACACATTGCACACACGAAATTTGGTTGAAATCCAAATGATAGTGTAGAAGTTACATGTATTTAAATTTGGACCTTTCAGCAGGCTTAGAATCATGTTGGTAGCACTGACGTATATAAGTTACTCCAAATTAATATAGAATGTCAGGTATTATACGTGTGCATAGTTTAAAGCTGTCGGCTTGCATACTTTCTGATATATGGGTATTTGGATAAAAAATGAGAGCATTTTTAACAGTTGGCAGCCTTGGTGGCTCTTAAGAGTACGCTCAGTCATATCTGTTTATGTACACATAGCACATACGAAATTTGGTTGAAATCCAATTGATAGTGTAGAAGTCACATGCATTAAAAATTTGGACCTATCAGCAGGCTTATAATCATTTTGGCAACACTGCCATGTATGGCCTCCTGGAAAATTAAACTGCAATTTTATTATCTATACGTGTGCCAATTTTGAAATAGCTCCCATTTATACCTTCCAAGATATCGAACATGGAGCTCAAATTTCAATTGCGATTTTTCAGCAGTTGGTAGCACTGACATCATTTTCAAATATGGCCGTGAGATATTCAGGTATAGATCTTTACTCCCACCAAATTTTGTTTCGATTGCTGCAGCCGTTTAGGAGTTGATAGGGGGGGGAGGAAACACACACAGCCAGACAGACAGACAGACAGACAGAAGGACAGACAGACAGACAGAAGGACAGACACACATTTGCCCGATCTCATAAGTCTACTTTTTCCTAATTTTTGCAAAATGTGAAAAGTAGGCTAAAAATATAACTAGTTGAGCCTACAAATTTTATTTTTCTTTCTTATTCATTACCGTATTTTCAGTACTTAAAACATATACCGGTACACAGAACGTGTTATTCGACTAAGCCATTGTATAATTTTAAAGAAATCGTGATCAATGATATGCATTCTATACACAAGGTTGTACCTAAGTGGCATATGTGTTTGCTCTTCCTCCTCTGTATAAATTTGATATTATATTTCCACATGTCTTCATCATATTGTAACAATATTCAACAACTGTAAATTTACAGGTCAAACAAATGAGTAGGAATTGTAAGGAAATTCATAAAATGTGCACAGTCTTCCTGAGTTTTATAAACAGTGTATATTGTAACGTTTTTAATTTTAATAATAACAATAATAATAATAATAAATATTCCTTATAGGCTACAAGGAATTGATAATATGTACAGGCATTCTTCAGAACAATCCTACAAGAACTTGTTCTACAACGCAAGCAAGTGTTGTTTCAGACATGAAGTAAGCTACATATATTATAAGGGGCAAATAACCTCGTAGTTCCTGCCCTTAAAACAACAATAACTAACTAACTAACTTACATTATATTGCATATAGACCATTACGCCATTCCATTGTTCTTCAGCTCAACCTCTCGCTCCCAGCACAGTCTGTTGGCATTTGAGGGTGCTAAAATGAGAGAAACGGCTTCCGTAGCGTAATCAGTAGCATGCTAAACTGCTATGCCCAAGATCGCGGGTTCAAACTCGGTCGAAGTCGTCGGATTTTTAAGAGCGTTCAAATCGTCAGTATGCCTTACTTCGGAGGAGAAGTAAAGTCGGTGGGCCCATGACATAGATTTATGTAAAAGAACCTATCACTGCAATTGGTAGTGTGTGGCCAAATTTGTAGGTTATTTGGTTAGAAACGCTCTACCAAGTTTCAACGTTCGTCGATAAGTGTCGGTGACAGTGGCTTCTGGTAGCCAAAGTTGGAACTACTTGAAATTGAACTTGCTGGGAGGCTTCGAGCGTTAAATTTAGAAATGCCCTGCTATGGCTATTGACTGCAATTTATTGTAGAAAATGAGAGAAATTCGTGTCAGAAAATTTACTGGCACGTTATAGATCCCTTCGGGGGCAAAATTCCGGGACTCCGGCAGTGACTAAACAGCAAGGTCGGGTTGGTTTTCATCCTAAAGAGCAACGAGGTCAAGACTGTCCCGCCTGGGGGCCAGGAACTGATCACATGTTGTGTTAGATAGTTAATCAATAGAACGGTTAATTACGTTTAGACGTTTGAGATATTGATGTCTCACCTTTAAAGTTGCGAATAATAAAAGGAGAAAGAACATAATAGTACATTATGCAACGAGCCTATAATGGCTATAATTAAGACACGAGTATTTTTTATAAAACGAGCGTATGCGAGTTTTATAATTTCCATACGAGTGTCTTAATTACCATTATAGGCGAGTTGCATACGACTGTTTATGTTCGACGATAATTATAATTTTATTATATGTTTTAACATAAATATTCATAAATATCTGTTGAGAGTCAGCCACAAGAATTTTGTTATCGGAGAGCGAGCGCGAGACATCTCTCTGTCTTTCAAGATCTTTGACGCATGCGCTCTGTGTCCTTGCAATGCCATATGCAAGCCATATGTTTACATCTGCCGTCCCTCAGTAATATTGTCACCGGAGTCGTTTGAATGCGCTGTGTAGAAATTAGCGTTGGTTATTTTAAGGTACAGTGCTATTTCTTGTTTCATATTCGCCAGTTTATTTACGCGAACATATGGACGGTGCGTATTCCATGTCGATAATTCATTATAGTTCGATGTTGTGTTTATGTCCGACATGTTGGATTTTGAGCGCATGCGCGAAGGTATCGTTACCTAATTGGTCAATGAACGAGCTCTGATTGGCTGGAGAAACTGTATCATAATGAAAATAAGTGTTATAATGACCATCATTATGACACCGTTTTCTGACACATAATAGTGAGGGTCGAACATAAATAATTATGTCCTTATTTTCTAATATCTCTATAATATTTTATTTGAAACATCTATACATAATTTTCACTCTAAAGTTCACATTATTAACATAAATTTTAATTAGAAGTAATTGACCTCTAACTTAAAAGAAAAATAATTATTTTAATCAATTAAACTAGGTCAATTAGTATTTAAAAGTGTAAATATTATTCTCCTAAAATCGTAAAAAAATTTATTTTATTTTAGCGCAATGTTTTCAAAAAATACAGTTTATATTTATGTAGACCAGTATGTGAGGCGCAATGTATCACCAGTGGCGAGCGTGACAAAGAATGGCTAAATAAAGTAGTGGGATTTACACGGAGCCGAACATATATTTAGATCCAAGTATGTAATATATATTGATATTACATACAGTCTCTATAGATTAACAACCAGCTCCCCAAAGGGTTGCCTAGAAGAGAAGTGGAGGGTAGTGAAGGACGCTGAGTTACGAATTTTCTTGAGTGATTATATATAGTTTTAGTAAATCAAGTCGCTGCGGTTCATTTCATCGTGCAACATTGTTTATCACTCTACGTGGAATAATATATAAGCTTACATTCAGCATTTTCGTGTTTTTATTGGATACCGCAGGGCTCTCGATGGTGCGGCATATCTCAAATACACTAATATTCCTCCCTAGTCAACTGAAGCGGCCACTGGCGTGCCACAAGTAAAGGAACATCAAAGTCATATAGCTTGTTAATGTTTAGAGAAACACAATAATATATCATCACGTTCAAGTTTCAACGGAATACTGGCCCCTAATGGTCTGTGGAGATAAGGTGGGTAGCTCAGCCGGTTGAGGCACTGTGCTTGTAATTGGAAAGAAGTGGGTTGGATTCCACGCAGAAAGTGGATTTGAGAAATAAACATGTTACTTTCAAAAACGCAAGTGGTCCTGGGATTCACTCAACGTACAATAGAAATGGATACCAAGGTATTCCTGGGAGCAAGGGTGGCCGGATATGGAGATGACAACTCCATCCCATCGAGTGACCATCCTTAAAAAAGTGGAAGCCTCTTCCTTCCACTGCTCCATGGTTCCCCTTGGCATGCACACGTTGGATTTGATTTATTAATCAGGAGAACTGAGAAAAGATAGGTGGAGAGAACTATTGGCTTTTACTGGAAGCGGAGAGACTGAAGATGTTACCTCAGTAGAAGTGACCAGGATTTGTATACCGTTATAAATAATGGAGAAATATTCATGGGGTAACTCACGACCAGAAGAACCTTCTTTAATCACCATTCAAATAGCACTGGTACTCACCTAAAACACAAAGAGAAAATATTTATACGATGTGGACAAAATCTATTTCCAGTAGTCTATTTTGTAAGAGAATCGGCAAACGTATAAATCTAGAATAGAATAGAATGCTCTGTGTTCCGAATCTTAGATTTCCAGAGATTGGGGCGAGAGTATTATTTACAGCAATCATCATTATACCCTGTATTTCGAAAGGAAGAACGTTAAGGATATGGCGGGAGCTTGGAACAACTGAGCTGTGTTGCCAAGTTTTATTGTTGTTTTAATGAAATGATTCGAATAATGCACAGGGGAACACTTCGACATTATTTCGGTACAATTACGCGTAATATTATTTTAAAGGGGGGCGTGATGGCGGAGTCGTCAAGCTGTCTGCCTCTCACCAAGGCGGACCGGGCTCAATTCCCAGTCAAGGCATGTGAGATTTTCGAAGTGAAATGCCATGCCCTGTGGTTCGGATTCCACGTAAAAAGGAAGTCCCGTGGCTCATGATCGCGCGATTAACGGCCTCGTTCAACTACAAGCTTCCTTTTTTTATTATTATTTTAAAAGTTGATCTTGAGTCAACTCTGAGTACATTCAAATAAATAAATAAATAAATAAATAAATAAATAAATACATAAATAAATAAATAAATGAGTGAATAAATAAATAATAAATTAAATAAATAAATAACTAAATGAATGAGTGAATAAATAAATAAATAAATAAATAAATGAATGAGTGAATAAATAAATAATAAAATAAATAAATAAATAAATAAAATTATATAAAATAAATAAAAATAAATAAAATAAATAAAAAATAAATGAAAAAAAATAATAAAAAAAAATACACCGAAGTTGTGCTACCTTTATTACTGTATTTAGTTCCATAAATACTAAAAAGTGGACACACACATTGCAGCTAATACAAAGTAATATGATCCATGTAAAAACACTCACTATGCAATGATTATCCGTCAAGATGAAACAAGAGTCAGAATGGAGGTCGTTCACAGTATAGTTGACACAGGTACAACAGATGATAACACCGAGCACACTCTTTGCATCGTGATTTGCCTCACGAGGCTGAGTGGACCTCGTTCCAGCCTTCAGACCAGAATTAAACTTCTTGGCAGACCCGGGAATCGAACCCGGTCGTCCGGACTGACAGCCTAGAATACTAGCCACTTCGCAACGAGCCGGACCAATACAGGAGGGTAGATCACAATGGCCACTAACGGAATAATCTCGTAATGGGAATTTCTATTTTGAAGACAGTTAGTCGACTTAATGGCCGGTCTTGTGGTGTTGACACTCATCCGGAGGTCCCGGGTTCTATAACCGGCTCCGTTAAGTATTTAAGAAACCAACGTGATGCGGGGTGCCGTTAGATTTGTGTAATGACTAATTACAACTGAGACTAGAATGGCTCGGCAGCGGTCGCTTGGTAGACCAGGGGCGAGGGGGAATGTACATTATGAAATCCTGTTTCAATTAGACCGTGGGCCAAACTCAAACTAGTCCATGACTATTTGGGGCAGTTCCCTGGGACCAACACAACCTTCCTACACGCGCAGCAACATTGAGGTAAACAGTTACGAAATCTGTAAATATCACAACACAATGCGTCAATACATTTCAAAGATATGACACCTTGAGGAGTTCACCTGTTGCACTGTAAATACTGAAAGGCACTGACTTTACGACCTGTCTTTTAGACCCAAACAGGTAGAGGACACATTCCACAGCCCGGCTGGGTCGAGATTTACTGCGGCCCATAAATAATGTAACCAGTTGCCTTACATGCCAGCGTTCAAAAGAAATAGGTAATTGCAGTGTCCCACACTACACAGGAATGTCGGATTAAGTTATAAACACGCATCCAATACGAAGCAGACATTGTCACTTGTATTCACACCAATGATTCAACACTAAAGCAGCGACACAACTCACGGATTTCTTGTTGTTATACATTAAGGGGGCTGATACACCTGGAATGCATGCATTTTGTAAATTACTCTATATCTATGGAACCATAACAGGGATTTGAATTAAAGTTAGTACACTTATAGTACAAATGATGGGCTTTCATTTGATGTATAAAGTTTTTTTTTTCAGTATGTACAAGTGTAATAAAATTAACATATTAAAATATTACAAAAATATTTTTAAATGTTACAATAAACATCATTTCTTGAAAACTATCAATGTGATTGGCATAAACAATTTTTTTCCTTAAAGACAACACTAAATTACCCAGAATAGACCTCTATGAACTTAGTGGAAGAATAAGTTACCCTTTTATAGGTATTTCATTTGAATATTGAAAAAAAAAAAAAGAATTTCACATGTTTTTTTTTAGATGCACTGAGCATATTTCTCAAAGGAATTCAATAATAGAGGGTCATCCTCTATAACATAGTTCCAACAAGGGGAATTTCAAATTTCATGCATTTTGGACCATTAGTTCTTGAGTTATTGTGTTTTTTGTGTGAAAAAATTAAACTTTTGGGAAAATGGCTCTAAACACATTTCCACTTACACATAATACTCAGCTGACAGTTCAGTACATGCATGGATTTAAATCGTAATATCTCGGTCAAAATTGGAAATTTCGCTATAAAACTTCAGATGTAGATAAAGAAATGGTTATTCTTTCGTTCGAGATAAAAAAATCATATTTCCAGGTGTACTCAGCCCCCTTAAGAGGCTTTGCGACATCGTGGTCACGAAGCCCCTGGTAGGCTATACTTCCCTGACTTCCCTCCTTAACGCACGAGGACTGGCGCATGGGAATTTTTGAGCAGAGGCTTAACTAATGCTTTATATTTGGTTTGGCCAGCCCTTATTTCCTATCGCTTCCTAGCCTTGAACTTCACCCTACAAAAGAAACATGTCCATAGTTTTTGAACACTCAAGTTTTTTCTCTATTATTTACGGTTGGGTCAGATTTACCCATGGCGCCAGTCCTCGCATGAAAGTTTTCGGCTTACGTTAGTTGGAACAATCTGTAAACAAAATAAGGGGGAAAATCTACCTATTTTGGTGCAGCACAATCACATAGCTCACGTTCTTGTTGATTTTTTAAATGTCTAGGGACACCTTGGTCATCAGCTCCTTTGTTCAAAAAAATGAGATGACTGCTTTGCCGCCATTATCATGGCCAATTATACAATTACGAATATTATTGTCATTTTTTCTGCGTGTTAAATTTGAAAAATATAAATATACCTCATTTTATATTGGGAATAGTTCATAGGAAGACACCAGGGGTAACATTACCTCGTTAAAATCTGTACGACTATGACATAAAGGGAGTGAAACACTAAGGGTCAAAACGACCCGGCGCCTGTCCTCATGTTATTTTTTTTCATGCCAGTTCTCAAGGGTTAACGATTGGCTCACTGGTCGTCCATGTTTATGTTTACATTCCATGTCTGTGTGGAGCCGGGGCTTTGCCAGCTCGACGCACAGCGTTGTCAACTCTCCACCGTAGCCACTGAGAGCAAGAATTGAGACTGGACATAACTGCTTGCAATTGTGCAACACTGGATAATGGTGAGGATGATGATGATGATTAGTATTATTATTATTATTATTGTTTTAGGGGGTCTAACATCTGGGTTGTCGGCTCCCAATGATTTAGGTGATCGTGAAAATAAAATGAAACTAAGTGTACACTATAACAAACTAACTACACACTTACAGCTAAAACTAACAACTGACTAACATACCGTACTAGAAGAGGAAATGGACTACAGAAAGAAGAATAAGGTAAATAAAAGACAGAAGGTTAGTATATGCCCTCAGCCCTTGGAAATGAGAATTAAGGGACTAAGAAAGACGTAGAACAATGAAAGGCGGATAGGAAAGGGAAAGAGGAGTGGGACCCACCTCAAAGGCAAAGGAAAAGGGGGGGGGGGGAACAGGATCCAGCTCAGGAATCCCTCGAGGTTGCCAACTCCCGAGCTCACCAGCTGTGAGCACTAGAGGGTGTAGCGCTATCCAGGGTGCACCATAAGTGGTGGGGCTACATACACCCACCTCCTTTAGGGCCTTGAGCAGAAGGCAGGAGATACCATGAAAAGAAAAACAAGAGGTCTGGTCCCTCAAAGAATGAGGTTATCAGGAAAAATGAGACAAGGCCTGAAAATGATAGGTCCCCTAGGACTTGGGTACCATAATACTTTCGAAATCGGACGAGAACAAGAGTTGACCAAGGGAGGACGAGAGGAAACATGACAGAGAGGAGCCCGGCACGAGTAATTGGAAGCAATGCCGAACTCAGCTTGAGCCTCCTGGTCGTCAACCCACGGCGCACTAGTCGTGAGCTACTCGGGGGTAGGGGGCGGGGGGCGGTGCAACATTGGAGACCTGACAAGCGAGCCGTCGGTCAGGCCCGGACTCTCAGCAGCGAACAATTATTATTGTCGTTGTGTGCTGCTGTCGAACGTTTGAGTCGCCGCTTGTTAACGAGGAAAGTGAGAGAACTATACTTGAATGTGTGTGGATTCTGTCGCATAAATCTGTGTCATTGTGGCTAGAATGTGGATATGAGGTGGTCGTCGTCTTATCTTAGGTATTATCCCGTCATTAGCTTGCCACGGTGGGTGAGTGGATATCGTGTCGGTCTACTAACCCCAAGATTGCAGGTTCGCTCCTGGCCGTGGTAAGTGATTTTTGAAAGGCGGCAAAAATACGATACGCATGTCATACGATGTTGGCATGTCAAAGAACCAATTTGAATTCAGTAGGCCGAGTTCATAATGGCAAAATTAATCTCGGGAGTTTCCGCCAACACAAAGTTCCTAATTTCTCTACTAGAAAGCGCTATAGTGTTCAAGGAGTTTAGATATCTAACATCTAACCTCCTTGACTTTCATAGTCAAGGAACAACGAAATTCGACATGCAAGCTACCCTCTGGGTGTCAAATAACAAAGCTTGCACCCGGCACCGAGGCCATACGATATTATCTATATTATTATCCCGTCATTATCGTGGGTTCAAACCCGGCCGAAGACGTCGGATTTTTAAGAGCGTTAAAATCCTTCAGTATGCCTTCCTTCGGAGGGGAAGTTAAGCCGGTGGTCCCAGGTCATAGATTTATGGCATGTAAAAGAACATTCCACTAATTAAATTTGTGTGAAGCTAAATTTGCAGGTTAGATTTCGTTGAAACGTTCTATCAAAGTTCCAACGTTCATCACTAGGTGTCAGTGACATCTGGTAGCGAAAGTTGGAACTACTTCAAATTGAACGGAACTAGTAGCTCACCCCATGGGTGTCCGCATTGAAACAGCTACAGCCTCTGGTGAGCCAAACATGTCCTCCCAGCAGTAAAAGCCAACGCTAAATAAATAAATAATCCCATCATTTACCTGGAGTTAGAGTGACATACCACGGAAAACCCACTTTTATCGTAGTATGGTTGTAGTAGAAATCGAACACCTTTCTAGTTCTGCCTCAGGAGGGTAGGTGAATGCCGTTCAAGTCCTCAAATGAGAATTAATTAATTTTGTCAAAGTCCAGAATCGAACCCGGACCTGAGAATGCTAGCCACTGCATCACGAGGTGGTCCAACTATGAAAGGTGGCTCAGACCATTAAAATACGTTCGCAAAAATGCCATAAAATTTAACGCCTCTTTCCTCCATTGTAACAATCCGTAATATCCCCCAATGACTTTTAAATGGGCACCACTCTTGAGTTGAACAAACTCTCTGGTCGGTTGCCTCCGCCTGCATTTCTTGCACCAAAGGTGAACACCGTTAGCAGTTGGTAATTAAAGTGGTTAGAGGAGGAGTCTCTAAATGAAAGAACGGTGAACTACTGTAATTACTTTCGATACCACTCAGAATCTCAGCGAGCACAGGATTTACGCATGTCTCCAGCAACTCATAGCTGGACAATACTATACTAGCAGTTGGACCGTGCTTACTTCCTGCTGCAAGAACTAGCATTAGCAGTTACGTTGCAGCACGGCTGTAGCTTGTATCTAAACAAACAAACAGTAAACGTCGTACTCACCACAGCCATTCAAAACAGATGCTGGAAGTGTTGGAAGACAGACTTCAACATGTCTACACATATTGTCGAAGACTTTCTTGATCTAATTTGCGTGTTTTTTTTTCTTTTTGACTACGCAGCATTATATTGGAGATTTCATCAAGGTTTTGGTCGGTTAAAAGCGTAGGCTGGCCTGTTCCCGGTACATCGAGAACTGATCCAGTCACACGAAATTTACTTATCAAATCCTGAACGGTATCCCGGTTTGGACACTTTGAATTAGGATACAGCACCTGAAATTTTAGTTTTACATTTTCTATAAACCGATCACCTTCGCGAAAAACGTATTCCACCAAAAAAGCTCTCTTCAGTGGCAAGCATTACCGTCTGTAGGCCTTCCAATAATATATGAGGACCTTACATGCAGAAGCCGCCAAGTCCACATTGACAAAAATCTCAGAAATTGAGAAAAATGTGCCTCTGCTTTACAATTCGTACTTATCGTGTGTGTATTGGACAAGTGATATGTAAGGCGTTTGTGAATAATATGAGCAAAGAAGTATAAACGTATAGGGCCTACCTATGATTTTTGCTGTAAATGTGGATTTCATTTTGGACTTGGAGGGTTTTGGTTACAACATGACAGTAATCATCAATTCAAAATTCTGTCATGTAGATGAATGAGAAGCTAAGTCTCTGCAATTAAGTATGTTGTGTTAACAATGCAATATTTCAATAATAAGGAGCATTTTCACGAATGCAAATTCAAGAATAATGGTCAATTGAATTAGTTATGTTTCTGCAGTACATGTCACGTGAGACGGATGAGCAGTTTCATTGGCTCCTGTGGACTTGGCGGTTCTTGCTTGAAACTGCAAATTTCTTCATGCATTTGTAACATTAAATGGTGGGGTTTGCTTATATGACTAATAAAATATAACCAAAGAATTGTTCATTGCGCACATAATGGCGTATAAAGCTTAAACATGTCAGAAATTGGACTTGGAGGCTTTTGAATGTAAGGTCCTCATATCTGAACGCTCGCTCACTGCAATACACACTGAAGATTTCGACACCCCACAACCCACACGTGTGGCCTTCACTGTACCGCTGTCCTGTCAGGGACACCGAGCTGCCAACTTAACTGCTGATGCTACCCCTGGCAGTAGCACGTAGTCTCTGTGGAGAACATTCCCTAGCGCCTGTAGAAGAGAGTACCTATTGATGCATAGATATGAAATTTAACATAGAGTATCCTTAAGGAATGCCTGGATTGACATTTGAATCGTGGACAGCTGAAGAAGGTGGAAAGTCTCAAGTACTTGGGAAGTATAGTGGAGGAAAATGGGAGAAATGACAAAGAGATTACGGAACGTGGCAGACAGGCAGAAGCATTTCTGAGAAGCATTAGGAGCTTAGTGTGGAATAAAGATGTCCCACAAAAAAGCAAGGAAGTGTTATACAGAAGCTACTATATCCCGATACTGACCTATGCTTCAGAAACGTGGACAATGAAGAAAAGAGACATAAGCAGAATACAGGCAGATGAAATGAAGTTCCTGCGAAGTAGGATCGGAGTAACAAGAAGAGACAGGGTGAGGAATGAAAAGGTCAGGGAAATGGTGAAAGAGGAGCCCTTGCAAGGTAGGATTGAGACATCAAGACTGAGGTGGTATGGACACTTAAAGAGAATGGATGAGAAGAAGATTCCCAAGAGGATACATGAGATGCAGATGCAGAAGAAACGACCAAGGGGAAGACCAAGAGATAGATGGCTGAAAGGAGTGGAGGAATGTGTCAAGAAGAGAGGCGAGGACTGGACCAGAGTGACAGCGGAGAAGTGGTGGGAAGCAAGAACTAAGTGGCGAGGCTTATGTTCCAAACAGACCCAGCCTGGGGCTGGAAACTGTACAAGATGATGATGATGATGATGACCAAGAATGAGGTACGTTGATTTATTCAACCTGAAACAATACAACTAAATTAATCTATGTTGAATGTATGTTTCGGTTGACCTGATGACTTAGTTGTAATGATGTTAGGGAAGAAACGCAAGAAGGTAGGATGCCAGGTAGGAGGAATTAAATTGGAGCAGGTGGAACATTAACATTTTAAGTACTTGGGCTATGTCTTCTCTCAGGATGGTAGTATGGGGAAGGAAATAGAGTCGAGGTGAAGAAAAGTCTTTGGCTGCAATTCAAATATAATTAATCGAACGGTATTAATATCCTTTTTTTTTTTTCGAGATCGTTGGATTGTTTCCCGGCCAGGAAAGTCACCATTTCAAAGGACGTAGGCTAACTATTCCATAGTAGCCCTACTTCGAATCCTAGGATGTCGGGGTCATGTCATAGACTTATGGCATGTAAAAGAAGGATTTTAACGCTCTTAAAAATCCGACGACTTCGACCGGATTTGAACCCGCGATAGTGGGCATAGCAGTCAGAATGCTACCGACTACGCCACCGTTCGATTGAGGAAGTTACTTTCGTACCATCAATACTAAATTCAATTCCTCATCCCCTACTAGTCGATCAAACCAGACACCAAATTAATTTAGATTACTATAAAATGGGCAACGGTGCAGGTGCGCAGCTCTGGTGTTTTACGGCGACGCGACGTTATCATGCCGTAAGCATCTCGTGGATCTTCTTGCCAAGACTGCAAGTTCAGAAGTTATAAACATGTAGCGCTGGTCTACTTAATTGCTAGTGTGCGACAGCTATTTGCAACCAAACGACCGCACTAAATCTTCATCCACAGGTGGCAGGCCATTGTTATTCAAGATCATATTATAACATGCCAGGTTGGAGCTGTAAGCAAGTGGCAAACATTTCAAAGGGCTGACACTCTAGAGCCGTTTTGAGACTGTGAACACCACCCTCAAGCTATACCTAGTACCCAAATACGATTAAATCGAATATAATAATAATAATAATAATAATAATTTATTGCATTAAACGGGCCTTTGCGCAGAAGGACAATAGGAAAAGAAAATATTATAAATATTACAAAACACAAACAATAACAAGAAGTTCTGTGACGAACTAAAGAGCCTACTTTTCTTAGAATTTATGACTTAATCTAAAATTAATCTATTATTGTGCCAATTTTGGATGAAATCCATTTGTTAGTATAGAAGTTACATGCATTTAAAAATTAGATGTATCGGAAGGATTAAATAATGTTGGCTGCACTGACGTACCTTAGTTACCCCAAATTAATTTACTTATAGAATGCTAGGTACTATACGTATGCAAAGTTTAGAGCTGTTGACTTGCATATATTCTGAATTATAAATATTAGGGTAAAAAGACAGAGAGAGAGCATTTATTTACAGTTGGCAGCCCTGGTGGCTCTTAAGAATACGCATATTCATATGAGTTATGGTACAAAAATCACATACGAAATTTGGTTGAAATCCATTTGTTAGTATAGTAGTTACATGCATTTAAAAGGTGGATCTATCAACAAGCTTAGAATCATGTTGGCAGTACTGACGTATACTAGGCACTCCAAATTAATGTAAAAGGTTATGTACTATACATGTGTAAAGTTTCGAGCTCTTGGTTTGCATATTTTCTGATATATTGGTATTAGGATAAAATAATAGAGAGAGCATTTATTAACAGTTGGCAGCCCTGGTTGCTCTCAAGAACACACACAGTCTTATTTGTTATTGTGCACATACTACATACAAAATTTGGTTGAAATCCCATTGATAGTGTAGAAGTTACATGCATTTAAAAATTAGACTTATAAGCTGGCTTAGAAACATTTTGGTAACACTGGCATGTATGGCCTCCTGGAAATTAAACTATATGTGTGCCAACTTTGGAATAGCTCCCATGCATACCTTCCAGGATATCCAGCATTGAGCACAAATTTCAATTGCAATTTTTCAGCAGTTGGAAGCACTGACATCATTTTCAAATATGGCCTTGAGATATTCCAGCATAGATCTTTACTCATACCAAATTTGGTTTCTATAGCTGCAGTCGTTTAGGAGTTGGTAAGTGGGGGACACACACACACAGCCAGACAGATAGACAGACAGACAAACACACATTTTCCAGGATCGATCTCACAAGTCTACTTTTTGCAAAATGAAAAAAATTGGCTAAAAATCCAATAAAAGGCAAGTCAGTCAATTACAAGAGGAGGTATTTACTGCAGATGGCACTCCATCTTTTCCGGTCTCTAGCATCATCCTCCACGGCTGTCAGTTCCACTTATTGAAGGATCGTCGTCACTCGATCCTTCCTTCGTGTTCTAGGGCGTCCTCTCGGGCGTTTTCCCGTGGGTTGAGACTGGAGAACTCTCTAGGAAGGGATCCGTCCGCTCGTAAGATGTGTCCAAACCATTGTAGTCGCCTCTGTCCCAATATTTGTCCAATGTGTGGCTTTCCAAACCTCTGGTACAGGTCTTCTTTCTTTCTTTCTTTCTTTCTTTCTTTCTTCTCTCCCATTTATCTTCCATGTTATTGCAGACGGGTCCATACATTTTTCGAATAATAATAATAATTATTATTATTATTATAATAATAAAATCATAATAAAATCATAATAATAATTATAATAACTAGCAGACTACCCCGGCTTCGCCCGGTATCTTTAACGGTTTACCCAGCGTAAGCTTAAAAAGTGCACGGACGTCAGGTCCCAGACGCAATTCAGAAAAGCCGAGGTGAACAGCGAAACTCCAAATACATATACTCTTCTCTGAAGTCTTCACTCGACACGACTTGACAGTTTTGATGCTGGCCGAAGCTGGGGTGATAGGTTCGCTCACTAGCTCGTAAACTCGCTCCGAAGTTAGTAATTTAAATTTCCACTAAATGGGGATTGTTGGAAGAAATTAAAACGTAGAAACACTTATAGTGGGCGATGTATTAGTGATAGATATGTGCTGTCCCGGAGTTTTTGGTAGAACTTTTCATGCTGAACAATATTCTTACACTCATAGTATAATATATATTCTTTAACGGTTTATCCAGCGTAAGCTTAAAAGGCGCACGCACGGCAGGTTTATCTTCGACTCCATTCACTGAAATCGTTACTGCTCGGCTTCCTTTGGTCATAAATGAATGTTTTTCTAGAGAAACCTTCCTCGAGTAATCCTTTATAGAATGGTGAAAACTGCTTCAAAAACCATCTACAGTAATGGTTCTCGATATTACTCGTTACACCCAAGCACTGGGGACTTTACTTGACGATGGATTAAGTGGGAATCGAACCCACCACTTCTCAGTTTTGCCTCATGAGGCTGAATATAGTCCATTCCACCCCTTAGAATAGCGTTACGATTCTTGACAGAGCCGGGAATCAAACCCGGGCCCCAACTGTGTCGGCCAAATATTTCAATTTTATGTTAGTAAGAACATCCTTTAAAATAGAGCTGCTGAAAAACTTTTCAACAATAGTGGTAGATCAAGGATCGCACTGAAATATTCTGTATACTTGGTAATTTGTTTACATTTACCTCTCAGATAATTATTATCGTTCGCCTCGTAACGTAGTTTTGTTTGAGAACAAGTCTCAACTAGAACCAGAAGGAGTGGTCACTGGCTGCAATTATTTATTATTAATAATTGTTACCATATTTTCAAGTATTTTCAAATAATAATAATAATAAATGTTGTAAATTCATTCTCGTTAAAACGTGCACCATGGCCACGAGGGCAGCTGCACTAACCTCGGAGATTGGAGGTTTGAATTCTGGCACTGTCAGCGTCTATCCTGAGTGTCGTTTTCCCCAAGATTTCCCACACTCCCTCCAAGCAAATGCCGGGATAATACCTTACTTCAAGTCGCGCGACTGAGAGACAGACAGAGAGACACTCACTCACTCTCTCATGTCATCACATAAATACAGGTTATTGGAAAAGTTCAACACACACCCAACTACCCGGGGCTGATACCCAAGATGTTCCATGCCCTTAAAATGAATTAACAACCAGAATAAATATACAAAATGCTTTCAGCAGATCACCTTCAGATTTCGTCAGAACGCTCTATCAAAGTTCCAACGTTCACCACTAGGTATCATTGATATCTGGAGGCGAAAGTTGGAACTACTTGAAATTGAACGGAACTTGTAGCTCGCCCTTTAGGGTGTCCGCTGGAAGCACCTACAGACTCAGGCGAGCCGAACATGTCCTCGGACACTCCCGGCACTAAAAGCCATACGATAAATAAAATAAAACCTTCAGAATGTATTATTAATAAAAATTAATACAGTTACTTATAAAAGTACTCATATATTAGCTCTCTTAATTTGCAATTGATCTATGGGTCATACACGTTGAGGAAAGGTTAAGGAATCCTGGTGTACTCCGTGGTGCGCTGTATTGACTCCTGAGGTAGACGAACATCTCCATTGCCACATTGCCAAGTAGGTCAATGCGAGTTGAGAGCACAAGTTTGTTTACGCGGAGGGGGGATGATGGGGTAGCAAGGAAACACTAACCTGATTGGAAACGAGGCGAACTCCCAGAAGTGTGCAGAGATCTTAAATATTAAACACAATCGTGCTGCAGTAGGCAAAGGAAAATACAGAGAGAATACAAAGGTGCTGAACTAAATATTAACTGAAAATTATTAGAATCAAAGCCAATATTTCAACACTTATTTCATACTTTTCACGACGTATTAATGCAGTAAAAGTTGCCAAGCGATTAAGTTATTACACATGTTTAATCAATGGTTTTAGCTAGAGTTTTAATTTCATTTCATTTCAAGGAACTAACAGTAGAATGTTGTTTATCAGAATCTCCACAAAAGAGGATCCTTGCTAATGTGGACTGTCACACGTTTAATTGTGTACATTTACTTACAGATAAGAGGGATTCTGAGTTTCTTTCCACTGATGGACCGCAGTTACGTCTTTTAACATTTGCCATCTTTCAGCACTATTTACCGAGTATATTGTTTCTATTTCCTGAAACTTCTTAATATTTTAAGAGACTCTCAGATGAGGATTGGGAAGGAGGCGGCCATGGCCTTCACTTAGGACCCATCCTAGCATTTGCCTGGAGTAGAAGTGAGAAACCAAGGAAAACCTCTTCCAGGGTGGCGGAGAGAATCGAACCCACCTCTTCTCAGTTTTTCCTCACGAGGATGAGCGTACCTCGTTCCAGCCCTCAGACCAGAATTACATTTCTTGGCAGAGACGGGAATCGAACCCGGGCCTCCGCGGTGACAGCCAATAGTGCTAGCCACTACGCAACAAGGCAAGCTTGTACATTTTAGCCTACTTTTCTCATTTTGCAAAAGTGAGGAAAAAGTAGACTTATGAGATCGATCCGGGAAAATGTCTGTCTGTCCTTCTTTCTGTCTTTCTGTCTGTCTGTCTGTCTGTCTGTCTGTCAGTGTGTGTGTCTCCCCTATCAACTCCTAAATGGATGCAGCTATCAAAACGAAATTTGGCAAGAGTAAAGATCTATACCTGAATATTTCACAGCCATATTTGAAATTGATGTCAGTGCTACCAACTGCTGAAAAATCGCAATTGAAACTTGAGCTCTATGTTGGAGATCTCAGAAGTTATGCATGCGAACTATTCCAAAATTGGCACACATAGAGACAATAACATTCCAGATTAATTTTCAGAAGTCCATACATGTCAGAGTTGCCAACATGATTCTAAGCCTGCCGATAGGTCCAATTTCCAAATACATGTAACTTCTATACTATCGATTGGATTTCAGGCAATTTTCGTATGTACTATCTGTACTACAACAGATATCACTGTGCGTATTCCTAAGAGCCACCAGAGCTGCCAACTGTTAATAAATGCTATCTCTGTGTTTTACCCCTAATATCAATATATCATGAAGTATGCAAGCCAACAGCTCTAAACTTTGCACAAGTATAGTACCTGACATTCTACCTTAGTTTGGTGTAAGTGCTGTCAACACGGTTCTAAACCTGCTTATAGGTCCAGTTTTTAAATGCATATAACTTCTATACTAACAAATGGATTTCAACCAAATTTCGTATGTGTTTTGTGTACCATAACAGTTATGACTATGCGTATTCTTAAGAGCAAGCAGGGCTGCCAACTGTTAGTAAATTCTCTCTCTATTTGTTTAATCCTAATATCAATATATCAGAAAATATGCAAGCCATCAGATCTAAATGTTGCGCACGTATAGTACCTGACATTCTAGATTAATTCGGAGTAACTAATGTATCTCAGTGCTGCCAACATGATTCTAAGCATTCTGATAGTTTGAATTTTTAATTACATGTAACATCTATACTAACAAATTGATTTTATCCAATATTGACACTATAATACATCGTAATATTTCAGATTAATTCTGAGCATCACATACATGACATTGTTCCCAACATGATTTTACGAGCACTGACATATCCAATATCAAACAGCATGTAACGTCCATACTATCCATTAGACTTCAACCAAATTTTGTATGTGCATTCTATAGGCTACCTTAAGAGATGGAACTAAGAATATATTCACAGTCACCAGGACTGCCAACTGTAGTAAGTTACTCTATTAGGCTACACTATTTCAGGTGTATTTCAAACTGCAGTGCTTAGAAATGTTACTTGATTTCGTCATTATTCCAGATAGGTCTATATAGATCGGCATGAATCTTAAATTTTAAGAAAAGTAGGCTCTTTAGTTCGTACGGAACTACTTGTTACATTATACATGTTTTGCGGGATATCATGGAGCACTGCGATGAAGAACGCGAGTTGCCAAAGACCTACTTCATTATTACATAGTTTCCAGTCGTCTGTGGACCGGATTCCTCCATATAGCTGTGGATGGGGAAAAAGTATCAACGCATAGCCTAATTGGGCTTATAGTGAGCAATGTCATGTTATCAGCGGAAATATCAATACCTTCATGCTAGTGACGTGGAGAAATGATGGTATAAAGAACACTTGGTGTTTGAAGAAAAATCTTTGAACTGACGTGATTTAGTACTATAGGCTTACAAACCATGTCTACTATCTCGCACAGGCCAGACAAAGTTTCAAATACAACAGGATCGACGTGTATAAGATATATTAGTCTAAAATTGTTTCCTCAGGGGCTCACAACTAGTGGAACGTGGCTTGGTAGCCACGGGACCCCAGCTAAGTCCACCATTGCTTCCACTTGTGCCGGGCTCCTCATATCTTTGTTAATATCGACTTTCCTTGGTCAACTCATGTTCTGTTCCGACCCCGACGGTATTAGGGTATCCAAGGCCTAGGGAGTCTTTCACTTTCCCACCGTATTTGGCCCTTGTCTCATCTTTCCTGATTCCCCTTCTGCGAATGGTCAGACCTGTTGTTTCATTTTTTATGGTAGCCTATCTCTTGCCTTCTGCTCAAGGCCATAAGGAGGCAGGGTGTATGTGGCCCCACCAATTATAGTGCACCCTGGATAAAGCTACGCCCTCAAGGGCTCACAGCTGGTGAGCTCAGGCGTTGCGGACCCCAAGGTATTCCTGAGCTGGGTCCGGTTTCTCCCCTTTTCCTACTGTCTTTGAGGCATACACTCTCATATTTCCCTTCCCTATCTGTCATAAGGGGAGGTGTGAATATTTATTTCGGATTTTGAGGCAAAAACTTGTCTCCTTGTTTTACTCATACAAAAATAGCCCAGTTCTTCCTCTTTCAGAAAATGATTTTATTTTAGTAATTCCGGCTATTGTTAAGCTTTTAGAGGCAATTTAATATGTGACCGCATGACATTTAAACATTTGAGATGTTTTCATAATACTACTACTACTAATAATAGGCCTAATTCCAACCGAATTTTTGCTTTTCTCCATGAGAAAAAGACAAAGGGGACCTGGTTCAGTGAAGTAGAGAAAGATCTGTTGGAGATTGGGATAACATGAAGATATCCAGGAGCGTGGTCCTCTTACGGAAAAACTTCAAAAACATCGGAGTTTTCAACCTAAGCCAAAACTAAAAACCGGGAAGTTGTGAACGACGGAGAGAAAGGTGCAACATCGATTGCGAACGAAAGAGTACTGGGCCAACATTAAAATGCAGAAAAACAGTTGACATGACGTGGTCCTTAGTTGACCGTAACGAAGGAAGGAAGGAAGGAAGGAAGGAAGGAAGGAAGAGGCCGAATACAGAAGAGGGACCGTAATCAGGAGGAAATGACTAGGAGACATTTAAAATGGCTGAACTGTAAGGAAGAAAAGGGAGGAGATGTGAAGGGGACACATATGCAGGAGGGCAGTTCTGAGTGAGTAAATATTAATTTGTCTCTTTCTCGCATAGCTCTTTTTCAATGTTTTGCTGTTTACAAAATGCTCCTTGTGGTGTGATTCTTATCAGATATTGTTGTAATTTGGTAGGATAGTTGCTAACGGTACAGTATTGTAAATTTACTTTGGGTTTTGAACCTCGAGAGATTTAATATAAATTTTGATAGATTTAAATTAATAATGCTGTATTTTCAAAAATATTTTAAACAAGAGTATAAACTTTTTGTTGTTGAAAGAACAGTATCCATCTGACACCAAACCACAGAGCAAATATTGTATCTATACATCTTTACTACATGTGGGAAAAAAACAGCTTGATCAAACAAAAACTTTGATGCAAAGGACTTTTTTAATGAGACCACTTTTTTAATAAAAACGATCAAAAACTCAAAAACTAATGATGTTACTTAATTATAAATTAGAACAATAGATTCCAGTGACGCTCTATGCAAGTGGTTAAAATTTGGTAATGTTATGATGGAAATTGTCAAAGTTGAAAAACTCAGTCATACCTCCCTTTAAGCGGCTCTACTTATTTCTGAGACTCTCAGTCCTCATTCTTCGAGGGCTCAGGGTATTTCTTTTCCCTGCTTGGCTATTTTGTCCTTTTATTTTACTAGTAAGTAAGATACTTGTTAAGTGAGTAGTTAGTTTTAGTTGTATGTGTCGTGTCATCATCTTTCATTTTCACGATCACTTTCATCCAAACTATTAGGAGCTGATAACCTAGATGTTAAGCCCCTTAACACAATATTTATCATCATCATCATCATCAGCAGCAGCAGCAGCAGCAGCAGCAACAACAAAATTCGTTCCCAGCAGAGTAGCCGAGCTCGTTAAATAACGCTCCACGTCTGCAATAGGGAGCTGCACTCCAGAGATTAAGACAAATTTGAAGTTTAATTTTGTCATTGTAGATAAAAAGGCATACTGAAATGATGATATAAGGTTATATTGTAACACGTTCCATTTTGTTACTATAGACTAGTTGATTTCTCCACAGAAGAAATCCAACATTTAAGCGCTAGTGTGCAAAAACAGTTGACGACTAGATCACTCACCAGGCTAGTTGCCATGGAAACTTCACAGCGCTCCCAACTGGTCACATACTTTTCGCCGACAGTCGCTCAATTTGAAGTGTAAGAACGCTTATTGCATTCTTTATTTATATAGTTTCTATAATATTGCAGTGTTTGCGTCCCCACACATGGCTGTAATAATATTGCCCCCGAAAGCAGAAATAATAGACTAATAATAATAATAATAATAGACTAATTTTATTTATTTATTTATTTCATATTTTATGGCCAACACAGGACCAAAAAATCAATTATACAAAAACAAATTTATATTTTTCATCCTAACATGTGTCAAGATCCTTCCTTCAGCGGAGAACACCCTTCCTTTTGCCCTTTTATGTATTTAATAATATACTAATAATAATAAAAATACTAATAATAATAGACTAATGATACTAATAATAATAATTTAAAATAAATATTAACTTTCGAAATCGGCTCGTCACTACATTCTACTCACCTTGGTACCAGTAAGAGAGAAAACCACACGTGACAAAACCATTAACTGTTGGTGTTGTTATTATTATTGTTATTATTATTAGCAGAGAAAGTTGGGCACAGATTGCTGTCTACATCTCTGAGCTGCTAATAACAAAAAAAGAAGAGGTACCGAGAAGATTGGTTGCTGAAGACAGTGAAGATGATTATGAGTAATTTCATTATCATGACGTTAAATGAAATTGACTGAGACTTCTGGTCGTAACAGTGGCTACACCCTGAAGTAAGGCTGAACAGGCAGGCAGTTTCGGGGTGGCCTTAAGCCAAGTAGGCTATAGTGTTTGCGGGGTTTTAGTAGGTAAGAATCCTGCACAGTTGTAAGTCCGGAAGCATGTAATCTGTCTTTTGAAGATTTCCTCACGGTTTAACCTCGAATATATATATATATTTATTATTATTATTTTTTTTTTTTTTTATTATTATTTACTTTTGAAGGTTTGACATCGTGGTAACTTTGACCCCGTGTACTTGGCAGTGTATATAACTTGTGTGAAAACCTGAGGTATTGTGGTGTGTGTTGGAGACGGATGTTGCCTTGAGTTAGAAACCATCCCGGTATTTGCCCGCAGTAGAAGCGGGTAACCATAGCAAACCATTTCTAGAAAAGTTGAGTTGGGAATCGAACCTACCTCTACTGTGTGTACTCAGTGTACCCTGTTCCAGCCCTCATGTCAGAATTAAATTCCTTGGCCGAGGAGCCATGTATCGAACTCTGACCTCCGTGGTGTCAGCCAAGAACGCTAGCCTCTATACCACGAGGTGGTCAATGAAAAACACGCTCTTAAATGTTAAATTTATGTGCACTTAACATGATTTCTCTGTACTCTAATGATCATCGTTAAGATAGCGCAAGTGTGTTATAAAGATACAAGTTCATTGATCAGCAAAGTGAATAAGCAGACTATTACTTTCACGGGCAAGCATGTGATTTTATTGCAGTTAACGAGAATGGATGGCTTACACTATTAAGAGTACATACCAGAAGAATTTATATTTCTTGACACACACATTGCCGCCCTAAGAAAGTTAATATACCAACATTAAATGGTAATGCTGAAAATGTGAACTTGAAAGTGGGTGTCCAGTATCTATAGAACAGCCGTGTTAGACACGTATTCTCTAAAGTTTTATAGGTTACTAGCTGACCCGGCATACGTTGTCCTGCCCAATCAAAGAAAGTGTTGTAACTTTGTTTCTTGAAGTGCTTTTGGATACACAATATTTTTATCAATTTCTGTTAACTGCCTCTAAACTATCGGGAAATGAATTAACTAATATAGAAACATTCGTGGGAGCGTGCACAACAACTCTCCAACGTTTCATCGCAATTGGATAAATGGCATAAAACGCATACGGGATTTTGTTTAAATGATTCGTGCGCTGTCACTCATTTGTTGAATCTACACGTGCTCTACCTACTGTGAAATTGATTTACTAAGTTAGAAAGCTTCACGAAAGTATACACAACAACTCATCAAAGTTTCATCGGAATCGGATGAATGACATATGAATGTATACGGGATTTTTTTTAAACGATTCGCGTGCCGTCACTCATTTGTTGAATCTACTCCTGCGCTACCTATTGTAAAATAGATTTACTAAGCCTGAAACCTTCTCTGGAGTGTACTCAATCATTCACCAAGGTTTCATCGCAATCGGATGAATGATATATGACCGCATACGCGACATTGTGGAAACGATTCACGCGCCATCGCTCATTTGTTGAATCTACTCGTGCGCTACTTATTAAAAACTGGATTTACTAATCCAGAAACTTTTCCTGGAGTGTACACAACAATTCACCAAAGTTTCATCGTAATCGGATAAATGGTATATGAACGCATACAGGACTATATTGAAACGATTCGCGCGCCATCGCACATTTGTTGAATCTGCTCGTGCGCTACCTATTGTAAAATGAATTTACTGAGCCAGAAACCTTTACTGAAGTGTACACAACAATTCACCAAAGTTTCATCGCAATCGGATAAATGGTATATGGACGCATACGGGACTTAGTTTAAACGTTCGCACAGCGTCGCTCATTTGTAGAATCTACTCGTGCGCTACCTATTGTAAAATGGAATTACTAATCCAGAAGCCTCCCCTGGAGGGTACACAACATCTCACCCAAGTTTCATCGCTATCGGACGAATGGTATTTGAACGCATACGGGACCTTGTTGAAACGCTTCTCACGTCGCCGTTCATTTGTTGAATCTACTCGTGCGCAACCTCCTGTGAAATGGATTTACTAAGTTAGAAACTTTCACGTAAGTGTACACAACAACTCATCAAAGTTTCATCTCAATCGATGAATGGTATATAAACTTATACGGGATTTTGTTGAAACGCTTCGCGCGTCGTCACTCATTTGTTGAATCTAGTCGTGCGCTACCTATTGTAAAATTAATTTACTAAGCCAGAAGCCTTCCCTGGAGTGTACACAACATCTCACCAAAGTTTCATCGCTATCGGACGAATGGTATTTGAACGCATACGGGACTTTTTGAAAAGCTTGGCGCATCGTCGCCCATTTGTTGAGTCTATTCGTGCGCTATCTATTGTAAAATGGATTTACTATGCCAAACACCTTCCCTGGAGCTCACTCAACATATCACCCAATTTTCATCGCAATCGGATGAATGGTATATGAACGCATACGGGACTTTGAAACGCTCTAACGTGCAGAGACAAACAGTAGAATTCGACATCACTGCCACCTTTGGTATAAAACACAACTTTCCGCTACGGGCGGAGTGTATGTAATGGCGGTAGTTGCACAGGTTGCGACCAGGTGGCTCTAACGTGCAGAGACAAACTGTCCAAAGACATTAGCTTTCACCAAGGCCAAGGTTAGTGGTTTCATTGACGACTGTTTTTGACTTTATATTATGGTTCTAAAATTGTGTGTAAATTGTGGTTCTAAATTGTGTTCATTCCAACTACCGGGTCAGATTGTGAATCTAAACCATACATGGACCCACCCTAATATACATACCAAATTCCATCAAAATCGGTTCAGTCGTTTAGGACAAGTTCAGTCACATACACACGTGTCGAAGAATTATATATATAAAGATAAATAAACAAGCTGCACATTGCCAGCCCTGTGGTGTGGGGGTAGCAAAACCTGCCTATCACCCCGAGGCACCGGTTCCGATGCCCTGCTCCGTCAGGGAGAGTTTAGAAACTGACTGAGGGCTGAAACCGGGTGAACTCAGCCTATTGTTGTTGTTTCTTATTTTAGGGTTGTATTTTGGGTGTGTGTGTGGAATTTAAATGATAACCTGAAGTCTAGAAGGTGTTAGCTACATACACTTTGCCTCCATTAGGTCCTCGTGCTGACGGCAGGAGATGCCATGAAAAGGAAAGGGGAGGTTTGACTCAGCGAAAATAAGGGGGCATTATGAAAGATAATAATAATAATAATAATAATAATAATAATGTTCTTACGTCCCTTTTAACAAATGCGGCCATAATTTTGCCCCGAAAGGGATCTTAAATGTGCCAGTAAATCTACTGACACGGCTCCCTCAAACACCAACTGACTGCGCCAGGATTCAATCCTGCAACCTTGGGAACAGCAGGCGAGAACGTTACCACTGAGCCACGCAGACAGCCAAATCAAGAAAGAAAATACAAGAGCAATCAAGGCAGAAAAATTAGGACACCATAGGCAGTGGATACCCGAATACTGTCCGTGTCGGAAGAGAACATGAGTTGAGCAAGGGAGGTCGACACGAAAAACGAAAGAAGCCCAGCACAAGTGGAACTAATGCCGGACTGAGGTGAAATCCTGTGGTCAGCAACCTACGCCCCACTAGATGTGAGCCCCTGGGGAGAACAGAAGGTTTTCCTAATATATTTTTCACAGAACTAGGAGGTTGATACTTCCCCGAGTTGTGCCGAGCGTATCACCTGCACCGCACAACTCCATCACTGAACTGTCACAGTGGTAACGGCGGAACGAATGTAGCTACTGCCTATCTGTGTCTGTGCCCACCGTGCCGTTCCATCATACAACTGTCAGGGGAGGAATATTACAGCGTGTGTATGTCAGAGGCCTGACAACTACACCAAAGTTAATTCGGATAAAGATCGCACTTGGTTTCAGATAAAAGGTCCAGTATGTTACACGGTCAATTCATGGCAAGTAGGAGGAGAAAAATGGAGATAATCTCTGTTTTTAACTATCTTGGCTCACAGATTTCTGCCGATGGTGACTGCAGTCATGAGATCAAAAGACGATTGCTACTTGGTAGACAGGCATTTTCAAATCTGGACAATATCTTAAGGAGTAGAGACCTAACCTTAACAACAAAGATCCGTATAGTAAGGGCTATGGTTTTCCAGTTGTGATGTACGGATGTGAGACCTGGACCATAAGAAAAGCTGAACGTCGTAGAATAGATTCCTTCGAATTATGGTGTTGGAGAAAAGTTCTTAGAATTCCATGGACTGCGAAGAGAACCAATAAGTCAGTTTTACAGCAAATTAAACCAGTGTGTTCCTGGAGGGCTTAATCCTGAAACAAAAACTGGGCTACTTTGGACACGTCATGAGAAGACATAATTCATTAGAGAAGACCTTAATGCTGGGGAAGATAGAAGGCACAAGAAGAAGAGGGAGGCAAAGAATGAGATGGATGGATGGCATCACAGACGCACTAAATTCCAGCTTGGAAAATCTTCGAGAGGCAGTGCAGGACAGAAGAAATTGGCGTAGTTTAGTGCATGGGGTCACGGAGTGTCGGAATCGGCTAAACGAATAGAGAGAGAGATGTTACACGGTAACTTTATAGAACACCTTCACTATAACTCAGACTTGCATTGTTTTATAGTAATTTGAAGTTGTTTACTGTAATTTAAATCCCTTTATTTAGCTGGAAGGTTTATGCTATGGTGACTTTAGTTTGATGGCAAACCCACCTTTCCAACAATCCCGACACGGCCTGAGACACCAAGATCTTGATCCGACTGAGCTAGTTACGATAATTCTGAGCCAGATTCCATAGCATAAATCATTTCAAATATGTAGTTGTGTTCTATTGTCGGCGTTGTGTAATGGGTTTAACCGAGACATTGCGCATCGAATCTCCATCATTGGCGACGGGTACAATACGCGTTTTAGGTAGATTTCTTTAGAAAACTACCTATTGTAATGGGTACCATGCAGTGACTTCCAGAACATTTCGACATATCTTCGCGTTTCACGTACACCAGACCCCAAAACCACCGTCACTTCATATGTTGAATTTATACTGTATATCTTTTTTATTGTGAACGCAATAACTACCGCCTTTTTGCACCAATCACTTTCAAATATAAACAGACAAAATCTCGGTCAAGTTCGTTAATGGGCAAAATTGGACCAAGGTGGAGAGTGGAAATGGGGTAAGGGCTGGGGTGGGGAGGTTGGGGCGGGATGTGTGTGTGTAATGGCTTTTTCGAAAACATGAAATATCGCTCTTTAATATGTGAAAAATGGAACCCATTCAAAGTTCATGAACTATTCTTCAGATACGGTCCAAAACCTTATCCCTGTCAAGTATTTTGATATCACCGACCTTTCACCAAAGAGGTGGGAAAAATTGAATATTTAGAGAAAAAAACATAGCCTACCTCCCTTAATAAGCACAATATCAAAACAGTTTAAACTGGTCAATACTTCCCTAAATATTACCTAAAGCTTTTGTCTGAAAAAACCTTTGATATGTTTTCGGAATTATAAGATGGACTTCTCCTTTGCTAAACATGTGGAACTTTTTTAGTTATAGAACAATAATTGGCAAATATAGTGAATTCGAAAATTTCCTGTTTGCTCAATGAAATCTACCTCCACCATCCTGATTGCCTAGAGGGATTTTATTAAATTTATATTAGGAATCATTTGTATACCAAGTCCTTGGTTCACTACAGGCTATCAATAAATCCCAAGTACAAACATTGGAAAAAGACAGGAATATTTTTTACCGAGACCAGTGTCTTGCCACGATCGACCATTATGTAGTTTTTTAAAGAGTGAAATTATTTAAAATTGTCAAAGTTGCTATTGATGAAAATAACCCACAAAAATTATTTATTTATTTATTTATTTAATAGTTATTAGATGCCGATAGCGGTAGCTACGCTCGGTAGAGCGCTGCGCTAGGCCATGGGGCCAAGCTATCTGCGGACTCAGTAGACGTGGGTTCGAGCCCCACCGTCGGCCGTCCTTGAAATGGTTTTCCGTGGTTTCCCCATTTTCAACTCCTGGCAAATGCTGGGACGGTACATTCTAGAGACCACGGCCGCTTCCTTCCTCATCCTTGCCCAGTTTCATTCACCATCATTCATTTCATCTCTCATTAACTCTTCTCACGAGGTTGGTGTCAGGAAGGGCATCCGACCGTAAAACCGGCCGCCACAAAGACTTTTATCGCATCATAATCCCAACGCCGTTGGAAAATGGGAATAGTAAGGTGTAGACATACTCATTTAATAGTTATTAGATACAACCATGAAAGGGTCATTTTACACTAATAGTTTAACAAATCTTAAATTGAATTAAAGACAACAATACCAAGTAACAAATGGTTGTGATGACAGCAAGGGACAAATATCGGGAAAGCCACAGGGAATTATTGAGGTAGTGGGTGATTAGGAGGGGGATACAAGGAATATTCTAATGTTATGTTTGAATGTTCTATAGGGACAGAATATGTCAATGTTTGGAAGGGCGTTACTAAGGGTAGGTAGACGGTGGACAACAGAGCGCTTCTGCAGCTCAAGACGAGGGCGAGGTACATGATGTAAATGGTGCTGACGAGTTGAGCGAGACAGAACGTGGGTGAGTAACGGGTTACATTTTGTGTAGCCATTTATAATTTCGTGTAGTAAACACAGGTCATTAAATTGGAAACGGCTTCTCAAGTCGAGTACATTGAGCTGATTTAGTAAGTCGGATTTGGCAAAGTGCCTTTGTGAAGGATTGCGAGCTTTGACTATCGATATGAATAAATTAAAGACACTGTTCAATTTAGAAATATTGGTTATAGCCGCAGTAAACCAAATTGGGGAAGAGGAATGTAGGATAGGGAGAATGTATGTGGTGAAGTATAATTTAAGTGCAGTGAGGTCTTTCATTTATGTGAATGTGTATAGAATGCCGAGACTGCGCATTGAGCGAGATTTCATATGGTCAATGTGAGGTCAATCATAACATTGAACTTAATAATACATTTTTCACTACCTAAGTCAATATTTGAATAGGCGAGACAAGAAGGGAAAGATTCCACATTTTTGATAAAATGAGCTGAAATAGCCATGTTGTTCTTCGTCTTAAAACGCATCTCATGAGCTGAAAAAGGAAAACTTTTCAAAATCATTATGCGCCAGTAACCCGGTGAATATCTGACTGAGACCAGGAAGGGAAACATTCCAGGAATCAAATCCCATTAAAAAGAAGAAACTTGAAGATATTGCAAAAATAATAACTTATGTGCCTGATATTTACAAAGAGTTCTATAATAATATCTTACAACTGCCTACAGCTGCCACTAGTCCGACTGAAGATGATGACAGTGAGTAAGGACTAACAAACTCTGCATAGACTAAAAGGTGAAAAATTTGTAAATATGTCTCTATGATTTATATAATCCATGTTTTGTGTTTAAAGGCAATAACATATTGTAATTAATAGTTAGAAAATTGGTTCTGTACTATTTCACTCAGTTGAGACCAACATGGGAAATATTCCACTAACTTTGGAAACATATCAGACCTGAAATGACGATTTGAGAATCAAACCACTAGTGGAATATTACACTTGTGATTCTAATGAATAAGTTTCTAATTGTAAGTTCCTTCATCCAACCTTTAGTTTCGTTGCTATGACATTTTTTTTAAATTTCCCGAAAGTACGGTCAAGTGGAATCTTCCCTTTCTTGGTTTCACCGATTCATTTCGATCACATTGTGACCTTCTTCAGCGTGGTATAGGATAAGTAACTGTGCAGTATCATACAACTAAATCAACATTTAATCATAATAGAGGACAAGACATAGCAGAACCTTTAACTGCTCTATTCAACAAATGTCTTATGATGAATTCAATACCGCATCAATGGAGAAGATCAACTGTAATAGTACTTTACAATGGCAAAGGAAGGAAAGAAGACCCTAACTCCTATAGGGGAATTGCTCTAGAGAGTGTAATGTTTAAACTGTTCTCCGAAGTCCTATTAGGACGCATCGCGCAAAACCTTTATGCAAATATACCTACATTTCAATATGGATTCACTCCAGGCAGATCAACACTGCACGCGGTGCAATAAATTATTCAGGAAATAACTCTATCACTCGCTCATCGCAACTCCCCGATATATGTTATCTTCATCGACTACTCCAAAGCTTTTGATAGCATCAGCAGATCAACATTGGTAAACAAATTGGAGAGCATATTAGGCAAATCAAGTCAGGAGCTCCAAACCATCAAGTCTATCCTTGATGCAAACCATATAGCGGTGTATGATGGCATAACTACATCGAATGCCATCATACAAACACGAGGGCTCTTGCAAGGAGACCCGATGAGTCCGGTCTTATTCAACGTCTTGACAGTTGATATCGGCAACGCTATAAACGTCAATGGAAAGCTACTGATGTACGCGGATGACATGGCCATTGTCTCCAAAAGTCCCAAACATTTACAAACGGCATTAGACGACATCAGGAACTGGGCAACATACAACTCTATGGAAATAAATGGCTCGAAAACCAAAGCAATGAAATTCAGGAGAGGAGGCAAACTTGCAAAGGGGGATCATTTCACTTGTGGCAACTCTCCCTTAGAATTCGTAAAAAAATTCAAATACTTGGGGGTCACCCTCCAAACTACGGGAATTACGTTTTCACTACACATACAAGAACGAACAGCAGCTGCAGCAAAAACAATATATGACATACCCAAATTACAACTACTGTCAGTTTCAACAGCAATGGCACTATTCAAGATCAAAGTCATGCCGACGGCCACCTATGGATTACAACTAATCTGGAACTACCTGACGGTCGGAAATCTAAAAAAGCTGGAAAGCGTTAAATCTAGCTTCCTCAAAAAAGTGTTATCCATCTCAAAATTCACAAGAAATAGTTATGCTTATATCCTTGCGCAGGAAACTCTCTTCGTATATGACATAAAACACTGCTTTAGTTTATCGGAGACACAAGCATATGCAACCTTCATCGAAGAGAGGAACAGCAAAGCAAGACAGATACCGGAGGGGATTAGAGAAACAGACGCAATGACATCAGACTGCTGGAAAGGACCAAACTTCCAACTCCGACACATGTACACACGATTTGCAGTACACGGCTTTCATGGAAAGATTTGCACTGAAAGCACCTACCATGATCCTATGGACAGCTGCATCTGTAAGCTATGTAATTAACGGTGCCCGAAATATCACCTGCAGGAGTGTAAAAATAGGACTTTATCACTAATTGAGCAATCGAAAGATTGGTGAAATCACGACAATGTAACTTTTCATTTTTTTCTCAGTACACATTGTGTTTAATAAATATAATATAATGTGTATGTCTACCCCTTATTATTCCCGTTTTCCAATGGGGTTGGGGATGAGATGCGATGGAAGTATTTGTGGCGATGGTTTTTACGGCCGGATGCCCTTCCTATCGCCAACCTCATGAGAGGAGTTAATGAGAGATGAAATGAATGATGGTGAATGAAATGTGGAAGGAAGCGGCCGTGGCCTGTCAGAAGGTACCGTCCCAGCATTTGCCTGGTGTTGAAAATGGGAAACCACGGAAAACCATTTCAAGGACGGCCGACGGTGGGGCTCGAACCCACGCGTCTACCGAGTCAGCAGAGAGCTTGGCCCCATGACCTAATGCTGCGCGTTAGCCAGCGTAGCCACTACTGTCGGTAAATAAATATAATATAATAATAGAGGATATTATAAATATTTTGTTCCAATTGCTCACAGAGTAAAATTTTAAAACCAGATCTGTTACATTTCATAATAACTTCATCACACCTATTTCCAAAGTTCTCTCTACAATATCTCCCTAACTGGCAAATACACATCAACCATCAATTATAACCTAACTCTTCAATTCAAAGCTGTTTTATCAAGACTTTTTATGCTTTATTAACAAAATGTTTGTAACAGATCTGGTTTTTGAAATTTTACTCTGCGAGCTTTTCGAACAAAAATATTTGTAGTATCCTTTATTATGACATTTTTTTTTATTAAGGTGTATGTTACTGCACAGTTACTTATCCTATACCACGCTGAAGAAGGTCACAACCGGTACGGTTTCAATGTACCGTACTAAATATTGACTTAAAATAATAAATAGTTTATTATAATATTAATCGTCGTCGTCGTCGTCGTCGTCGGCTTTAACTCGTTTCCGAGTATACATCTTCTTCCAAAACAGTCTAAAATAATCTAAGGTTGAGGTCTGTGGGCATGTTTGCGGTGACTGAACAGCCCAATGCGTGCATGAAACAAACGTCCACACAGATCACACAGAACTGTTGGTGGAGGGCGTGGCTGTGCTGCACGGAGCTTACGTGCTTGTCGCTTGGCCTTAACAATTCTACGACGTTCTTCTTCAAACATTTTGACAGCAGCCGGGATGGTCTGGCGCCAAGTTGAACGGTCTTTAGCAAGCTGGTCCCAGGTTTGTGGATTGAGACCTGTCAACTTCATATTCTGCTTAAATTGGTCCTTGTAACGTCTCTTAGGGCCTCCATGAGGTCTGGTGCCGGAGGTGAGTTCACCATACAGAACCTGGCGTGGTAGTCTCGTATCATCCATCCGATGGACATGTCCAATCCATCTAAGTTGATGACCAATGATGGATGATTCTATACTATTAGCAAGCGCTTTCTCAAGAACATCAAGATTGGTGATGTGGTCTTCCCACTTTATCTTAAGGATGGATCGAAGCTTCTGTTGATGGAAGCGCTCAAGCTTTCGGAAGTCATGTCGATAGAGGGTCCAGGTTTCACAGCCATACAACAATGTTGAGATAACAACAGCTACGTCAATACGGTATCGGGCTATCATGGACATTTTTATGTTATTTTATTGAACGTTGTATAAACAGAAATTCTCAAATCTCTCTATATATAAGAATGAAAGTTTGTCTGTTTTTTCAGAATTTCTACGGAAATTTGCGTTATTTACGCGTTTCAGACTGTTTTATGACGGATGCGCGCGAAAATAAAATGTGTGTCTGTCTGTCTGTCTGTTTGTCAGTCTGTCTGTGGACAAAGTGGTTGTTCCCTTATAACTCGAGAACGGCTGGGTGGATCAACGTAAAATTTGGTACAGATATCCTTCAGAGGCACGACACTAATCATTGATGTAACTCTTCTCTGTACCTCTCATAAAAGGGGGCCTACCCCCTTCAAATACTTGCTGAAATAGGCGTAGAAGGGTGAAACAAAGCTCATTATCAGACCCTCAATGTGAGAAATGAAACTCGGGGGCCCCCGAAAACCACATTTTAAGGCCCTAAAACCAACAGTTTTTGAGATATTTCCAGAAAACTAATTTCATTTCATACAATAACGAAAGAATGCAAGCCGGTTACTATGGCAACGGAATCTCACAGGTCCATCTATTACTGTAAGACGCAATACAATTCCATTTATTAGCCTACTTTCGATTTTTGCAAAAAATGAAAGTAGACTTATGAGATCAACACAGGGCGAAAAAAATTGTGTCTGTCTGTGTGTGTGTGTGTGTGTGTATGTGTGTGTGTGTGAGTCTGTGTGTGTGTGTGTGTGTGTGTGTGTGTGTGTGTGTGTGTGTACTCTGAATGTCTGCCCCCCCCCCTATCAATTCGAACACGGTGAACGCGAATTGAACGAAATTTGGTACAAAGGTAGCACTAGCAAGGGACACCGCAGTGTCATGTTTTATATCGCCGCCATCTTGACGGAAACGTAATGGCGGCCACACAAATGTTCAATGCTTAAATCAAATTACGACTAACCTAATCATTCGAACTCTACCAAATTTTGCAACAAAATACCTTTATGGGGGGAGCATCCTTTGACCAAACTAATAGGTCATCAGCCTAATAGTTTGCGGATGGCGGCCATCATTGTGTGAAAATCGATTCCCCCTATTAATTCGAACACGGTGAAACCGAATGGAACGAAATTTGGTACAGAGGTAGCACTAGCAAAGGGCACCTCAGTGTCATGTTTTATATCGCCGCCATTTTGACGGAAACGTAATGGCGGCCACAAAAAAGGTTCAAAGCTTAAATAAAATTACGATTAACCTTATCATCCGATCTCTACCAAATTTTGCAACAATATATCTCTATGTGGGAAGCATATTCTGACCAAACTGCAAGATCATCAGCCCAATAGTTTGCAGATGGTGGCCAGTATGTGTGCAAATCGATTCCCCCTATCAATTCAAACACGATGAAACCGAATGGAATGAAATTTGGTACAGAGGTAGCACTAGCAAAGGGAACCTCAGTGTCATGTTTTATACTGCCGCCATCTTGACGGAAACGGAATGACGGCCACCCAAATGTTAAAAGCTTAAATCTAATTACGACCATCCTAATAATTTGATCTCTACCAGATTTTGCAACAACATACCTTTATGGGGGGAGCATCTTTTGACCAAACTAATAGGTCATCAGCCCAATAGTTTGCAAATAGCGGCCAAGTATGTGTGCAAATCCATTCCCCATATCAATTCAAACACGGTGAAACTGAATTGAATGAATTTTTTTTACAGAGGTAGCACTCGCAAAGGGCACCTCATATTCATGTTTAATATCCCTATAGCACGTTGTATTTCAACAAGCTACTACAACCAACATTCAATTATACTCCTTGAAAAGGACGAAGAGTTATAACAATACCCATGCATTTATGAGAAAGTAGGCTATATGTTCTTTATTGAACATCTTGTTACATTACTGAGATAGTTTTCAAACCGCTATAAGGTTATAACAGAACCAAATTAAGCTGTACAATTCATCAATGTCATATAATGCGCTTAAGGGGGTCACTGAGTACTCTAAATTTTTTACGCGATTTACACGTGCGGGTATGGTACGGAAGGTCTATTATATTCCTATCCCTATATTGTCATATTATTATTATTATTATAATTATTATTATTATTATTATTATACTACGGCCTACAACGACGAGACAAAGCTTATTTTCAGCCCCTTGGTGTCAGAAACAAAACTCGGTGCCCCTAAATAGCAGTAAAGGGTCCCCGAAAAGTACATTTTAAGGCTCTGAAACCAACAGTTTCTGAGATATTACCAGAAAACTAATTTCATTTAATAAACTAATGAAGGAATGCAAGCCAGTAATCATGACAACAATATCTGAAAAGGTGACATCCAACTTTCCATCTATTTCTGCAAGAAGTAAGGCCACTCCATTTATTAAATTTCTGTGAATGTTTGCAAATGGCTATAAGGTTATTACGGAATCAACTAAAACTGTAAAATTCATCAATGTGCTTAAGGGGTTCAAGGGGTACCTAGATTTTTTTTCACACGACTTAAATGTGCGTTATGTCGTACAGAAGGTCTATTATATCTCCAAACAGAAACATTATTTTCAAAAATTCCTGAATTGAAATACGGTATAGTTTTTTTTTTTTTTGCTTTTAGGAATTTGGGCCATTGGAGTCTAAAAACCCTGAATTTTCATGCACCACAAGCCTTTATAATTTGTTAAAGGGGTCTTCCTCTGGATGGGGACTTGACACAACAGTGAAGGTCAGTTTTATTTGACGTGTATTGCGTTTCGTCTAAGAGGTTTTCAATTTTTTTGCACGTCAGGAAGTACACGTTAGGTAAATTTAGTTTCAGAGCATATTATAACTAATCATTTTTCTTTGTCGAGAAACAGGTTCCAAGTCTCTAACCATTGCAACAGTAGCTCAATTGATTACGTCTGGTTATCAATACCGAAGACCGTTCGAAGAATGGGTACTTCTGCTAGTCTATCTATATATATAAATGTGCATTGCTTTGTGCTCAATTTCAATGAAATAAGTTCGAATAACAACTTGCTTTTCTTTTTCTTTTTAATGATATTTCTGTTCACGTTTCAATGCCCTTTGAGCGGGCTCAATAGAACTGTATGTATGTATTATTTCCAGAGTGGGATGAGCTCATGAATCTGCAATTACTGAAATACGTGTTTCCTATTACACAATACTTCTTATCATTCTCTTAGAGTTGATATGAGTAGTCCAATCCTGAAAACTAATCAAGAGCTCTATGGGATGGAAATAATAGCAGATGTGAAGCAGATAGAGTGTAACGAACCAAGGACAGGGCTCTTCTAATAACAGATAACGTTCTGACCTTGAGCGGTACAACTCAAAGAACTGCTACGAGATAATTTTCTGCATTGTTTACAATTACCGGATAGGCGATTCAATTTCGTTGGCAGACCACCCAAAATTATAATTTCTCGATCTACCTTCCCAATGTTAGTTACACTCGTACTATGCATGAATTGCACGAGGAAATCCTCAGAAATACTACAGCAGTCGTGAGTACTGCTACCAACCCAATGGTGCTAACAACGATAGGTTCATTGGCAGACTCGCTTCTAATGGCTCAAATTAAAAGCTGCATACATTATTCTGCGAATAAATAAATAAATAAATAAATAAATAAAAATAAATAAAAATAACTAATCAACTTAAATAAATAAATGAATAAATACATATCTTGATAACGAATTAATTTTGAAAAAGGAATACAGCTAGTCAGATTAATTTATGTAAGTTTACTTCATCGATCATGATTGGTATTATTTCAAAATAATGGAGTGAATATCACAGACTGTAATAAGCACAACGCTAGAGGAGGAGGAGGAGAAACACTATGTAAGAAGAAAAATAAGATAATAAATACAATTCGACACCCATAGCAAATGGATGTTTCTTATAAATTGGAAACAAATTAAGATTAATGTACAAATGCGATATTCAGGAACAAACTGTTGAGGCTAAGTCAAACTATTAAAAAAATTCCTCTCGGCACGCCGGAAGGCGGAGGTAGATTTCACCGGGTAAACTAGGGGATAGGCTATAATAGGGAAAATATGCAGGTTTTCGTAGAAGGATCAGACCTCATTTGTTGCGAGAAAGTATTTTACAATGTAATTGGAGCTCAATTAACTTTTCTTTCGTCTTAACTATGCATATTTTTAACATTTTATTGTGTTAGGGGGACGGTAACCTTCTTGTCATTTGGGGTCCATTTTTATACTTGTGGTCACACCGTCCTTATGCAAGGTTTGGAACTGATGTGTAACTATCTAACAGTCCGTTACTTCTTCACGTCAAATTTTGTATCCCGCAGAGATGTTGGTTGATTCCTCAGTTTAGGGCTGCGACAACGCGATCATGTAACCCCGTGTACTTTGGGTGTGTGTAGAATCTGTCTGATAAACGGTGTTAATTGTGATGGCTGTAATAGTCTGTAATTCAGGTAAGGACTGCAGACGGTCAATTTCAAGTAGTAGTTCCTAATGTTGGTAGCAAATATACCGTCAACGACACCTAGCTGTGAACTTGGCTACTAGATGCCACCGCAACCAGTAACTTGCAACGCACGTTGGACTTCCTTTCTGAAGGAAAGCATACTGAGGGATTATCAACGCTCTTTGAAAATCCGACGACTTCGGCCGGCTTTGAACCCGCGACCTTGGACATAGAAGTTCACCATGTTACCAGCTAGGCTACGTCACCGAAGCCGCTTCCCACACAGTCAGATGGAAAACTGAATGTAATCTCGGTGTCATGGCAACCTCTGATAGCTCATCCCTCATCAATTTAGAAGCGTTGTCATGGTAACATCTGATGGCTCTTGACATTTTCTTCTAATTCCGAAATCATTTTTCTCATCCCTTGGCGTAATGGTGGGTTGCACCAAAAATTCTTTCAGACAAAAGTTTTAGGTAATTATTAGGGGAATATCATCCATTTCGTACGGTTTTGATATTGTGCCTATTAAGAGAGATATGATTAATGTTTCCCGAAAAACTCACTTTTTTCCACCCCATTGGCCAATGGTTGGTGCTATCAAAAAACGTTTTAAACATAAATGTTTGGCACTTATCCGACACATAATATGAACTTTGAAGGGATTCGATATTTCACATATTAAGAGAGTTATAGTGATATTTCACTTTTTCGAAAAAAGCCCCCCATTTTTACCCCCTTCGACCGATTTTGCCCATTAACGAACTCGACCGAGATTTTATAAGGATATACATTATGAAAAAAATTCAAAGTGATTGGTGCAAAATTACGGCAGTTATCGTGTCCACAAGAAACTGATATATATATATATATATATATAGATAGATAGATATATACATATATACATATATACATAAATTATATTATACACTTTTGAACTGACGGTGGTTTTGGGGTCTGGGGGATGTGAAACGCGAAGATATGTCGAAATTTTCCGGAAGTCGAAACATGGTACCCATTGCAATAGTTAGCTTTCTAATGAAATCTACCTAAAAGTACTTTCTACAAAATAGATAACATGGCAAAAATGCAAGATGAATAAATGAGAGAGGCGAGGGAGGAGTTACAAAAACAACAACTGCTACTACTATTATTAATATTAATAAAAGACGGATTATGTTTTATGGGCACGTGGCCTGAATGACGCCAACTCTATTAACTTACCGCATGTTCACTTTTCTCCAAGGGAAAAGACAAAGGGAACCTGGTTCACTGAGATACAGAAAGATCTGCACGAGATTGGGATCTCATGTGAAGATATCCAGGAGCGTGACCTGCTTAACTCTTAACTCTTTGAACATTGGAGTTTCCAACCTAGGCCAACGCTAAAAACTGGAAATGCTTAGTCAAAAGAGAGAAAGGAACAAACCCGTCTACGAATGAAGGATTACTGGGCTAATTTTAAAGCTAAAAGGAAACAGATGAAATGGCGAGGTTCTTAGTCGGGCGAAACGAAACAATAATAATAATAAAATAATAATAATAATAATAATACAACGCATGGTGCAATAAACATCTGTGGTGCTAAGACAACTGACCGATGGCTGCTATCTTCGAGAGTTACGTAGGCAATGTCCGACAAATTCTACCTATTTCTTTTTGTCACTTTATCCACCATAGTATTCTTTGTATCTACCTAGGTAGGCTAGGAATCGAAGTTCTGGCTGTGTGGAAGCACTGTGAGAAACTCCCCACTTCGATTGTTACTGTCGACAGCGAAATTCGAATGCACAGTAAGTTTCTTTTAGGTGCATGAAGTTGGCAGCAGGAGTCGTGAGAGATGTCGATGAGGAGGAACTTCTTCATTTAACAATTACTAGATTATTTACGGGAGAGCATTAAGGTATCTCTAATGATATACGAGTTCGCTGCATAGTTCCAGGCCAATGTAATTTTCTTGAGAGCTGTGCGCAATTCTCTACAACTCCCTCTATGAGAGATTTAATTTACAAAACCGAGAAGTCTTTATTTAATCCTACCTTTCTGGAGGAGTTAGTTCCAAGAGTAGCAGTCTTGTCAGATCAAGCAACCTGGAGCCACCTCTAGCATAATTTATTGTACGTTGGTTTAGCATCTAGCTCATGCCTGCAAAACTTGATTGTCTTTGAGGACTACATCCTCTTTTTACCACCCTTTCATTGGGCACACCTCTTCTTACATTCAATTTTTCGACTATTCATATTAATTATCATTTGTTGTTGTTGTTGTTGTTGTTTCAATTAAGGGGCTTGGACATCGGGATCATTTAACCCAGTTTACTTGGCTGTCACTGCGGAGGCCCGGGATTCGATTCCCAGCTCTGCCAACAAATTTAATTCTGGTCTAAGGATTAGAACGTGGTATACTCAGCCTCGTGAGGCAGATCTGAGAAGAGGTGGATTCGATTCCTACCTCAACCATTTTGGAAGTGGGTTTACGTGGCTTTCTAACTTCTACTCCAGGCAAATGCAGAGTTGGTGCCTAACGTAAAACAACGGCAGCTTCCTACCCAAATTCTCCCTGAATTACAAATACACACACCAGTACAGACATTACAGTGACACAGGTTATCAGAGAAAATCTACACACACCCAAGTACACGGGGCTACATGACCATGATATCGCAAACCCCTAAAGAATCAACAACAACATTCTTCGTAAAAGTTCTACAGGATCATCAGCTATTTTCTTAAAGGAAAAACGAAAAACAAGGAGTCGGGGTTGACCGAAGTAGAATTAGGGATAACACAAGAGAATATCCAGAAAAGTGTTCTGGTCAAGAAGAATTTCCAAGAGCAGCATGGTTCCCAAGGAAAGCGAAAACTAAAATCTGGCAAAACATGGACTGAAGCGAGGAAGGAACTGCAAAGGAAAATGATGCGGGAATACTGGGCGAAAGTTAAAGCCCAGATGGAAGGAAAAGGACAGTTAAAATAGCGTGGTCTTGACATGGCTGAAACGACAGCAATAATAATAAATAATTCCTCAAAAAATTTCGATTTTATAAAGAAAAGAACTTTGGTCCACCAAAAGGCACAAGAAGTCTCTTTCGTATATTTTTTTCCCCGAAATCGGCACCTGCCTTACACCTAAGGTAACCATGGAGGCCACCGGGTGAGTTAGCCGTGGTCGTTACGGCGTGGCTGCAGGCAGTCGCTCACATTCGGGAGCGAGGAGGTTCGAATCCCTCCGCCGGCAACCTTGAAGATGGTCTTCTGTGGGTTCCCATCTTCCTTACAGGCAAATGCCGGGGATGGCCCCTCACTACAGGCCACAACCGCTACCTTCCAACTCCTAGGCCTTACATTAAAAACTTTCCTCCCCAGACAACACTCCACACGCGGCGGTACATGTAGCTCACCCCATGGGTGTCCGCGTAGAACCAGCTACAAAATCTGGTGAGCCGAACATGTCCTTCCGGCACTAAAAGCCATACGCTAAAAAAAAAAAAAAAAAAAAAAAAAAAAAAAAAAAAAAAACAAAACATGGAGGCCCAAGAATATACAACAAAAATACAACATTTTCAGCGACACATAACAGGGATGAGAAATAAATCACACATTGTTATATAGGTTGTTATTCAAAATATTAAACGAACCCTTCAGAATTCCCCGCAGCATCTCCGTGTACTGCTGGGCACACAAAGCTAGTGCAGATGCTTCTTAGAATAAAGTAACTAAGTCCCACATGCACTGAAGAGGACACCTCTTACCTCCAAGTGTATTCAGCTGCATTATAATGCTCACTGAAGTGAGGGATACGTGGGATATATATTGCCCTCTTCTCGTCGTCAACGTCGATAGAATGCTGCGCCATCTAGGGCCACGTTAAGTCTTGTCATATTTGGCTTTCTTTTGCGCCCAGAAATCCCTCATCCCTTGAGAATGAGCCTGCTTGCATTCCTCTGTACAAGGGGCAACATGTCTTCCTTTTGGAGGCAAGACTCGGCTAAGACCGTTCGTCACCATCGTCTTGCGGAGGAAATACCTGTCCAATGCGTCATCGGGATTGATTTGGAGCATTTGGAGGTCCTCTTTGACGTTTCTAATCCAAGAAATCGTGGTTTTGTGTTAAGAATAAAAAAAAGTGAAAGATCTTAGTCAACCTGTTGCCGTCTATTCGCCTGAGGTGACTTTAAATCGTGCCCGTCGTTTACGGATTGTGTCTATAACCTTCTCTATTTTATTATAGACTCACTTGTTGGATCTGTTTTGGTGGATGCCATTCTTGTAATTGGATCCCATGATACCGCTATTTTTGATTGTTTGTTTGTCGTGTGGCCTCCTGAGAGGCCGAATGTAGGTCTTTCTAGTCGACGGCCATGGGTGACCTGCACGTCGGGAAGAGAGAAGGAATGGATGAATGAAACTGGGCAAGGATGTGGAAGGAAGCGGCTGTGGCCTGTCAGAAGATACCTTCCCAGCATTTGCCTGGTGTCGGAAAAGGGAAACCAATGGGCAACCATTTCAAGGACGGCCGACGGTGGGGCTCGAACCCACGCGTCTACTGAGTCAGCAGAGAGCTTGGCCCCATGACCTAACGCTAAGCTTTACCCAGCGTAACCACTGCTGTCGGTATATTCCTCTAATGATTCTGCTCTTTTCTTTTCTCCAGTTTAGGGAAAGAGTTTGGGCTGCAAACATAACTACTGGCTTCAGAGCAGTTATTTTTTATTATTATTATGATACACGATTAGAATATATAATACTGTATGATCTCAGTATGCAGTATCTGCCCTCACATGTGGCACTAATATCTCAGGAACTAGTTATGGTAAATGAATTCATTTCACTCCAGTTAATGAAGAACCTGTCTCTTTCTTTTTGTTTATAGACAGGACTGCACTGTGCGACATGACTTATGATACAGTTGCTCTCATCATGTGGAACCATCTATACGAGGTCGTCTTCTTTCGTTATAGACCAACATTGTATTCACATTGGGTCACAAATTCAATCAGGGGAAGTCAGCAGTGCTTAATTCAGGCGTAGTCAAACTCTGTTACCACCTGTAAAAACTGTTTGTCTGATGGAAAGTCCATCAAGAAATCAATTTACATGCGCACGTCAGATAGGAGTGTGTTACATATAAAATGTTCAGAGTTAATTTGGCGAGACATAACTGCGAACACCAGATGAAGTTGAGTTTAATTCTTTGATCTCCGCACTAAGATTAGCTTGTCCAATGAGTGAGTGACAGCCAACTAAGGAATGTGCCCACACAGCGTTACAGCTTGTCTTGAAAATCTAGACATTCGTTCCACTATTATCTCTAATACTATTTCTTCACCTTAACTGACAAGGTGCGCCGATTGAGTTTCATCTGTACATCTCTGCTACTTAGGTACTGTGCATAAGCAGGGGCTCCAGATTGCCAACATTTTGATTTTGCACCATAAAAATGCACGAAATAGTTAGTTATTGTTGTTTTAAGGGGCGGAACTACGAGGTCATCTGCCCCTCGTAACACAGATTAAAGAATACAAATTTGGAATTGAATTTAAAATTTTGAGGTGGACACCTACATTTGAAATGACCTAAAATTAATAATAAAAAAATAATAATATCAAAATAAACAAAAATTACGGAAAAACAAAAAAATATAATTCAAAAACGAACAAGTCGTTGAATCAATGTACACTGGAAAATTTAACCGATCTACGAAATATTTAGCTTCCTAACAGTACATTAATAGTTTTCATATATCATTCCTTATACTTTCCCATTATCGTGTGTCGTATTAGTACATCCGCCAATGTGCATTTTTATTTTTATTTCTGTTAGACGATAGAGAAAAAAATTAAGAAAGAGGCTACGTTAGAAATAATGGCAAAGGGACATGGAACAACAACAAAATGGATGCTAGTGCTTTAAATGGAAGAAGAGGAACCCTATGGAAATGGCATGTCCTAAACATCGGAAAAATCTTCGATTCCCATTTCTCGCTAAAACGTTTTGCTAGATATTTTCGGCGCCACTGACTAGAGTAAATATGCCATTGAACGATCATCTCATGTCCCATATCCTCTACATGAAAACCTTGATTTACGAGACCCCTGTGGGATCCGAAGAAGACCTACTGGAACGGGATAAGGCTGCGGCGGATGTTGGAGGACTAGGAATTGAGTCGTCCAGTTGCAGAACTCGTTTAATCCACTTGTGAATAAGGATCATGTCGTAAAATTATTTATTTAATTATTTTATTTTATTTTGTTTTATTTGTTTAATTTAATAATATTTGTTTTTTACCCATTATTTTGTTGTGTTTTATTTTATTTATTTTGTTTTAATTTATTTTGCTTTTGTTTTGTTTATTTTTTATTCTATTTTGTTTTATTTTATTTTGATTTTCCAGAAAACAAACCCAAACAATAAACAAAAAACACGAAGCAAAAAGCAAAATTCAAAAACAAAAGCAGAAAACAAAAATTAAGAAACACAAAGCAAAAAGCAAAATTCAAAAAAGTAAAAGTAGAAAACTAACACAAAACCAAAACCAAGAAAGAAAAGCAAAAAGTAAAATTCAAAAGCAAAAGCAAACACAAAACCAAAAACTTAAATCACAACGCAAAAAGTAGAAAACAACAAACACAAAAGATACGTGAGGCAAAATCCAGAGAAACGTTTGTCATGCAAATTATTCTTATTCACAAGTGGATTAAACGAGTTTTGCAACTGGACGACTCAATTGGTGATTGTGTGTACCACAACATGGTACGGAGGTGGTCGTCACATCGAGCCCCACCTATTGTACCCAAACGACAAGGAGCAGGAGTCGGATAGAGCACCGAAAATGCGGGAGCAATGAACGTGTGCTGTGGTGTTTATTTTTTGCCGGTAGCGGGAAGACGGTACGTTTCCGGACAAAAGTCCCTATGCTAAACTTAACCGTTTTGGTCCCCACTACAAGCCACAACGTTTGTAATGGGAATTTAGAAACACCCTGTATACGTGTTTCTCTGTATCCGCCGCACTCCTAAGACTAGAATTAATATGAATATTGAATATTGTAGGCTAAGATTTTGTTGATTATTGTTGTACGATTTTGTCAGAGGAGCAAAGAGAGAGCAGCGAGCCAAGCGGCGAACCGAATGGTAAGCAACAGGCCACGTTCACGTTTCAGAGCAAAACTAATAATACTGATTATCGTGAATTTGAAGTTAGCAGAAGGCATACTATAGTCTATAAAATTACACAATTGTGGGAACCTATATCCCGATCCAGTAGAAGATGCTAGCATCCCCTTTACATTACAAAATTGCCACAGTTTATCACGCTGAGGAGATTTGGATTTAACCTCTGAGTGCATAAGTCGGGCCCCCGATGCCGGCCCGGGGTGTGATTTATTAATCATTTATGGTAAAAGTGTTCGGACCTCTAGTGTGAAATTCCCTCATAACTAAGGAGGAAAGCAGTAAAAGAACAAATCAATCATTATTGCTTATGGTTGAGTAACAATGTAGCTTTATTGTATTTACCACACATTTACATCCCGCCTCATGATTTAAATTAATTCAGTTACTTATTCATTTACGATGTGTGGATGTTGACAGAAAACTTGGTAAAAACCATAGTTTGTTAATTTAGTGACGATTTGATGTGTGAAGGTGTTTTAAAATCACACTTACGTATTAGGCTATATTATCACATTTGATTCAATTATTTTCCTCATTTCGATGTTAAATTTCCATTTTAGAACCTAAAAGAACGTATTTATTTATTTATTTATTTATTTGTTGATGGTACACAACAGGGCTCTGTGTGCGCCCCAATAATAGTGCACCTACACAGTAAGATACATTTCCTGATATGTCTACATTATATATTAATATCTTAATGTAATTCTTAAAACTAGGAAGTTCACACAGATCAAAATGCATAGTAGTAAAAAGATAATATAAAAACTAAATCTAAATTTGATCTAATGCCAATTTCATTCGTATTATTAATATAAATCTCACACCAGTACTTCCTCTATAGTTAAAGCACTGCGCGGATGCGGATATCCGCGGATAAACCCGCGGATATCTGCAAAATATTTCGCCATGCGGATATAGTTTGCATGGCTGTGCGAATATCGGATAAGCTGCCGATAATGTTTGGAATACATTTGCGGATAGTGTTTAGAATACAATACACACTTGTTGAATATCAAACCTGGATGTTTATGACATGGTTTTTTTTTCATGACAAATGTAAGATTATGATTTACGCTAATCTCATTCAAATTATGTCATTAAGCACAATTGACACTCAGAACTGAAAAGGGTTGTAATTTTGGCTGTACAACACTCATTTTAAACATAGCACATGGCATACTGAACATAACCTACGGGAACGACTTATTCCTCAAATGTCGAAATGTGTTGCTTTAATATTTTACGTGATTTAAAATATTATTTCAAAGCCAGTAGATTCGGATAACAGTCGTGCGGATGCGGATAACGTTTTGCTTATCCACGCAGAGCTCTATCTATAGTCCACGCTCGCACCCAGCAGGCCCAGCTTATGTAAATTTGTACAAAAGGAGACTTATACACTAAAGGGTTAACTGCATAGCAATTCAAGTTAAGATATTTCTAGTTTCATTCAATTCGTTTCAGATGATTAGGAATTAATACGAGAAATGTGCGCACAAACAGATCGGCAGACACACAGACACAGACGAGAAGAGAGTGATTGCTTATTTTAGGATTCCTTACGTAGCACTGAAAAGCCCCATTTGATGCACATAATCCGCGCTCTGACATAAAAATACAGCACGTTCAACAATCATTAGTTTTAACAAACTGCACATAATTGAAAACTAAAATAACTTAATATATGCAATTCCGTGAAACATTTGCCAAGGTCTCGTAATCATCTTTAATTATCACTTTTAGCCCGCGATCAATGCACTAGGAAGATAATAACAATATCGTATGGCCTCGGGTGTCGGGTGCAAGCTTTATTATATGACACCCAAAGGGTAGCTTGCATGTCGAATTTCGTTGTTCCTTGAAGCACTATGAAAGTCAAGGAGGTTAGATATCTAAGCTCCTTGAACACTATAGCGCGTTCTAGTAGAGAAATGAGGAACTTTGTGTTGGCGGAAACTCCCGAGATTAATTTTGCCATTATGAACACGGCCTACTGAATTCAAATGGGTTGTTTGACATGCCAACATCGTATGACATGGTGTCGTAATTTTTGCCGCCTTTCAAAAAAAACACTTACTACGGCCAGGAGCGAACCTGCAAGCTTGGGGTTAGTAGACCGACACGTTGACCACTCACGCACCGTGGCAAGCACTAGTAAGATGTCTTCTGAGTACTGAACCATGAGAATGTAGTTTGAACAAATTATATACGCGTGATGCGGTACAAATGAATTACTGTACTTATTGTATTTGGCCGTACAATGGTGAGCTATTTTCATAGCAACTTGTGTGAATCTATTACAGTGACTATGAACGTACTCCATACGGGAAAATTGATTATGGAGATATGCTGAAGTATACAGTAGTTACCGTTATAATTGCTATTGCCACTAGTCTTTGGTCCTTTAATTCAAGCCACTGAAGAGAGAGAGAGAGACAGACAGATCACAAGTCTCCTTCTTATATTTTATGAAGGATAGGGATGTGCTTTCCCTATTAGGTTTTAGCCCAAATATAACCTACCGATAAAATGTGCATGGATCTACAACCAATGAAAAGATTTGTTCAAAAGAATACATTCAAGTAGGTCACACAAATTGTGCCTAATTACATTGGGTAGGAAAACAACATGTATTTAGTCAATACGCTTTTCATCTATAACTATCTATAACCTCGATCTGAAACTATGTACCTTTAACCTCAAAGGACTCGTAGAACAGTTCAGCTTCTTGAAGGTCGAGTTGAATATAATAACTGTTTTAATTAATCAGGACTTGGGCTCATATATATTTTCTCCTGGCTTGTATTTCCAACAATAGCAATTCATGAAAAACCTGAAAAAATATTACATAAGATATTTACCGCAAAATTAATGCACCACCCATTTCTGTCCATAAAAGCGTGCTATTTTGAGATAAATATCTCATGTAATATTTCGTTCAGGTTAGGGTGTACAAATACTTGTTTCCCCGCCTAATGTAATTGGGCACAATTTGTGTTGACCGACTGGAAAGCTTTCCTTAATAGAACCTGGGAATACTAAAAATGGCTTCTATCACTTCAATTGTTTAAAGGAGGTTGGAAATACAAGCCAGAAGAAAAATAAATAAGTCCGAATCCTGATTATAACAGATATTATACTGGATGTCATTTATGTACTTGAGAACCCTTAAGGGGTGTGTAGGGGATGGGTATAGGATCAATTTGAGAGAGGGAACCTGGGGTCGTAACGGCCTCCTAACCCCAGAAAACAGGTTTGTTTCAGGCCCTCCGCCCCTGTAAAGTAGGCAAGCGCGCCGTGTTACTCTGAGGTCAGGCACTCTTTCGCTGTCAACTGTCTTGGCGTCACCACCGCTCAACGCTGCGTTAGCCGAGAGGATAGCGGCGAGGCGCGGTTCCTCGCTGGTCCCGGGTTTGTTTCTCCTGGGGTGCCATGGCGTCATTTTTCTTTTTCTTTATTTTTTAGAGGGGAAGGAGGGGGCGTAGTCACAGTGCGTGTTTATTCTGTGTTGATTTTTTAAAACTATCGTTGATTCTGTGAATTAATTGCCTTTGATTATTAGTATCAATAAGTTATGTGTGTTTCTGTGGTAGTTACAGACGACGGAACTATCGATTGGCAAGAGGAATGCAACTTTATTTAGTACAAACTTCGTAGGCTTACCTAAAACTCTTGAAACAAATGTAATTCAGTCAAGAAATTTTCTTCACTTGTCATCAAAAATGTAAAGAAATAGTACATTATGCAACGAGCCTATAATGGCTATAATTAAGACACGAGTATTTTTTATAAAACGAGCGTATGCGAGTTTTATAATTTCCATACGAGTGTCTTAATTACCATTATAGGCGAGTTGCATACGACTGTTTATGTTCGACGATAATTATAACTTTATTATATGTTTTAACATAAATATTCATAAATATCTGTTGAGAGTCAGCTACTGGAATTTTGTGATCGCAGAGCGAGCGTTGAGTGTTATACCTTCGTCTTTCAAGAGCTTTGAACGGCCGACGCATGCGCTCTGCCATATGCAGCCATATGTTTACATCAGCCGTCCCTCAGTAATATTGTCACCGCAGTCATTTGAAGACAATGCGCTGTGTAGAAATTAGTGTTAGTGATTTTAAGGTACTGTGCTATTTCTTGTCTCATATTCGCCAGTTTATTTACGCGAACTTATGGACGGTGGGTATTCCATGTCGGTAATTTATTATAGTTCGATGTTGTGTTTATGTCCGACATGTTGGATTTTGAGCGCATGCGCGAAATTATCGTTACCTAATTGGTCAATGAACGAGCTCTGATTGGCTGGAGAAACTGTATCGTAATGAAAAACGGTGTTATAATGACCATCATTATGATACAGTTTTCAAACACATAATAGTGAGGGTCGAACATAAAACAAATTAAAGCTCAACAACCAAATGTACTCCGTCCAAAAATGGCTTTCAGAAAAATTGAAAACAGGAAGTTAAAGTTTAACAAGAAACATAATAATTAGTCGAAAATAAAATTGTCTTTATTGGCCATCAAAAACAAAAACACGACTAAAAGTCAAACCTGTTTTCTGGGGTTAGGAGGCCGTTACGACCCCAGGTTCCCCATATCAAATTGATCCTATACCCATCCCCTACACGCCCCTTAAGGGTGCTCAAGTACATAAATGACACCCGGTATTCATCATAACCTACAAGAAGCTGAACTGTTCAACGAATCCTTTCAGGTAATAGTCACATCGTGTCAGACCCAGGTTACAGATAATTCACATATTTCAGATATCCTGTGTAGCCTACTTATGTAGGTATATTTCATGACAACTTGTGATATTGTAGTGTGTATCTGTAGGAAAGTATGTTACTATAACTATTTGGAGCTATGATTACGATGGCTCCTCGGATACAATTTTCCAGGAGTGACTGATGACATAATTTATGTAAATACTTCCTCGAACCAAGCTAAGACAGAGTCTAGATTACCACGGAATGTACACTAATAATAGGTAGTTAGAAACACGATGAGAGAGGACATATTCATGTAATCGATCATTGAGACGAACACACATTTTGAATTTAGTGCTGGTTACATTATCAAGTAGTCAATGTTCGTATAGTACTATATAGGGGAATTGTACGTATTATTATGTATTATGTTAATAAGTTAAAAACTTACAAAAGGAATTTCCCCAGCAGCATTGATTAAGAACAAGTTTTAAATCGCCGAGAAAATATTATTCAGCAAGAGCTAGTATTAAGCAGCCACTTAATTTAAATACAGCATAAATCATAGCTGAAGATTTATACCCATTCCACTGTTGAGGCAATCATTCTGGAAATCTCTGTCTCCCCCATAGCATGAGGTCCAGCAGTACACTGGTATTTTTATTGACTACAGCTTCATGTCCAAATGGGATCAGTGAGGGACGATCTTTACTACTTGCTCCAATTCAAGGACGACGCCCAACAACAACAAACAAAAGAACGACAAGTTGTAGTGAAAGAACGAGAATGGAATAAGAATTGGGTCACATGATTAAGGTTTATGGTGACATGTAAGTGGTCCTCATTCGACAAGAATGCGTGGGCATGGCAAAGTGTGTGGGTAGCATGTCACATGTCAGTAGTATGGGACCGCTTTTACAAATGAGAGGTTATGTACGGATGTAAATAATAATTATTGATATGCACGAAAGAGAGTGAAAAATAAAACGGTGCTAATTGTAAGTCCTGATTTCGACAACTAGTAATGTCTGTAAAACGTCTATAGCTAATTGCCTGCTATGAGTATTATCCTCTGTCGAATCCATACTGGCGGTAGATATATGAACTACTAGTTGTCAGTGGCGTAACGCGATCTTTTTTCGTGGAGAGCGAAACAGCCTACCGACAGCAGTAGCTATTACCCGTCTGACGAGTTCTGAATTGAGGATGCTATCAACTATTTACATCTGTTGGCGCATCAGGGTTTGAGGCAACAGGGAAGGTATCTATGCTCCACGCATTAAGTGTTACTGACAATAGAACAATAGATTGCGTACTGATCTATGTCTGATACTAAGGAGAATATTATTAATACTAATTGAACTGTTATAATACACTACTCGACCGTTATGCAAATGAATGCCTTAAAACTATTCACATAAATTCGAAATACCCAACTGATCAAATGCAAAGCTGCTCTCACAATGATCCATCAACACACAGTGCAGACTGTACAGATATATCCATAAAAAGAGATTGTGTTACACTGCCGAGAACTATTAGTTAATACATCTATCACCGGCAAAGATTCGTCAAACGTGTAATAGCAGTGATTTGGAATAGGCTAAATGTTTGGTTCGCGAATATTCTATATTTTACCGCTCTTTAATTCTGTTCAGCCGATACCTTCAACTTTAATCAGATATTTTTGTAACTTTCCCAGTGTACTTAAACGTGAAGGTTCTTTCCATTTCTACCGGCACATAAAGATCTACAGGATTCCAACCTGTTTAAACGTCGAACCAAACCTGCATCATATAATGAGGATGGCCGATCTAATAGCTGTTGAATTATTTTTCCTATCACATTTGACTTTAATATTACTATGATCCGATAACAGTACGTCGCATCGTGTCGTCATGAAGCGTAGCCTAACGACCACAGTTGCTAATCCAGTCGCAGATTATCTGACAGCTATGGTGGTCATTCTCCCTGAGTAACTGAGCACTACTAATTCCATTTGTGTAATGCTAATCTACTTTGATTATGCCATCATGTACTGCTGTACAGTGGGCAAATCCATCTTCGGAATGTTCTCTATCAACTAACTGTAATGTATTCATTAGTGGCTTCTAACTATCAGGGTTATATAATATCCACATAGTATAATGAAGTCCCCAGTTCCTGGATGTAACGGGTAATTTCGAGATCCACTGGATGGATTTTGATGTGGTTTTCACACTGTAAGGGATTTCTAGAGGAAGGTTTCTGTAGAAAAACATTCATTTATGACCAAAGGAAGCCGAGCAGTAACGATTACAGTGAATCGAGTCGAAGAAAACCTGCCGTCCGTGCGCCATTTACGCTTACGCTGGATAAACCGTTAAAAATATACATATACTATGAGTGTAAGAATTGAATCGGTCGGAGCTTAAAAGCGTTAAGTCAAAAATTGTCATTTTTTTTAAGAACTAGTATTCTGAAGTATTGACCCAAGGGTCTTGGAACCGCATAGGAAAGCATTAAGTCAGCCTTCTGTTTAAGCTACACACAAAACATTTTCATCTTACCACCAGGAGAAAATCCACGGAAGCTCACTGTCAACGCAAAATCCATCACAAAGTAATTTGTTTTGTGGGCTTAAGCCAGAAACATGTAGTGCGATCAGAGGAGAAAATAATTAAGTCATTGACTTGCTGCCTTTCAGCACCGTATTTCGTACTTAATGTTGGCCGCACTGCAAGATTCCCGCGAGTTACAGTGCTATTGAAACTTACATTTGTACAAGGTCAAATAACAAATCTTGCACCCGGCATCCGAGGCCATACGATATTATTATTATTATTAGTAGTAGTGGCTTTGCGACAATATGGCCTTGTGGCTCCGTGCACCTGGGTGGGTGTGTCACTGCGAGGTCTGTACTTGTATGTGTGCTTGTAATTGAGGTAGTATTTGGGTAGGAAGTGGTCGTGGCCTTAAGTTAGGTACCATACAGCCATTTGCCTGGAGTAGAAGTGGGAAACCACAGAAAACCACTTCGAGGATGGCTGAGGTAGAACCCGCCTCTTCTCAGTTTTGCCTCATGAGGCTTAGTGTACAACGTTCCAGCCCTCGGATCACAATTAAATTTCTTGGCAGAGCCAAAAATCGAACTCGACCCTCCGCTGTGACAGGCAATAATATTTGCGAAGTATTTTTAACCTATAATTGGTGTTTTTCAATATTTTCATATGACAATGAATCGAAAACAAAATACATGATTATATCACGTCGACAGAATATTCTGATCGCTATCGACGTTGGAATGCACAAATTTGAGAAAGTTGAATCATTCAAATATTTAGGATCAATATTGTCAAACAAAAGTGAAATAGAAAAGGAAATAAGACAAAGAATCACCAACGCTACTCATGTTTCCTATAGCATGAATCGAATTTTCACGTCACGTCTAATATCTCAGGAAAACAAGATCCACCTATACATGACCCTAGTACGACCTCTTTTAATGTATGGTTGTGAAACGTGGGCGACTCCAAGAACTTTTGAAGAACGTATATGAGCATTTGAAAGGAAAATGCTGCGGAAAATCTATGGCCCATAATACTGCCCAGAAACTGACAGTTGGGAAAGACGGAGTAAAGAGGAGTTATATCGACGTTATAAAAAGGCAGACATCAGTAGAGAGATAGAGAGAAGACGATTACAATGGTTAGGACACATTATCAGAGCAGAAGGTACTCTCCCGAACCGTGTGTTCAATTTTCAGCCAACGGGAAAACGTCCAAGAGGTCGACCAAGAACGAGATGGAAAGATCGAGTTATGTTGGCACTGAACCAGGTAGATCCAGATGCAAGTATGGAAGATGCCAGGGATAGAAATCGTTGGTCTAATATATGCAACCATTATTTGAGAAGCTGAAATCATTCTTCCTGTTATGAAGTACAATGTTATAGCCTATATTATGTTATGCTTGCTATTTATATTGTAATCAAGAATTGTATACCCTTGTTTTTCTGCTATGGGTCTTAATGGCCTGTCACATGCAATAAATGATGATGATGATGATGATGATGACAATATACGATGGCTGTTTTTTTTAAGTAAGGGACGTTTCTTTCTTTTAAGTCCGTAGTTAGTTCGCACGCCGCAACAAGCGTGCGCGCTACCTCCCGGGATCATTTGCGAACAAGCAGGCGTCAGTTGCAGTTGTGTAGCTAACCTGTACGCTGAACTGTGCATCTTTACAATGTTCAAGATTATTGATTCGCCCGCCGCGTATGAGGTACGATCTGTGATAGGTTTTTTGAGTGCAAAATCATGTCGGCTGCAGACAATCATCGTCAGCTTTGTGAGGTGTATCGTGATAATGCAATGACGGAAGGTAAAGTACGAAAATGGGTACGCGAGTTCAAGAGTGGCCGTGAAAATGTTCATGACGATGAACGCTCAGGTCTGTGATCACAGATGACTTGGTGACTGCTATTGACAAGAAAATTCACGAGGACCGAAGATTCATGATAACCACTCTATCAATGGATTTTCTTCAAGTGCGAATTCTTGGTTGTCAGAGCAGGCGGCAAACTTCTATGCAGAGGGATTTCAGAACTTAGTTTTAAGGTATGACAAGTGCCTAAGTAAACAAGGCAACTATGTAGAACAAGATGTTCAGTAAAGAACATATAGCCTACTTTCTCCTAAATGTATGAGTATAGTTATAACTCGTTGTTATTATCAAAGAGTATAATAGAACTATTCTTTGTTGAAGACCTTAGAAACGATTTACCTCTACCAAACGCCACAACCTAGATAAAAACTGCTACCATCATTGAAGAAAGAAAGAAAGAAAGATAAGAAGTATATCAAGAATGTTATGGATCTGGAGACATAATCGACCGGACTGGCGGCGTGGCTCAGCGGTAACGTTCTCGCTTGCTGGGCCCTAGGTTGCAGGTTCGTATCCTGGCGCAGTCAGCTGGCATTTGAGGGTGCACAAATGCGAGGGAGCCGTGTCAGTACATTTACTGGCACGTTAAAAATCCCCTTCGGGCCAAAATTCCGGCACCCCGGTGTCTCTAAAATCAGCAGTAGTTAAAAGGGATGTAAAACCAATAACATTATTATTATTATTACGACCTGCCGTGGGCAACATCCAACTTTGAGTTGAGGCATGTCTTTACACGTCTGGTTGTGCATGGCTTTCACAACCCTAATTGAATTAACAAATCTTTCCATGACCATACAGAGACGTGTGTATACAAACTATGTGGATATTTTCGATAATATAATCCTAACAGAGCGAGTGCATTCTAACGGCCAGAAGAAGAAACTTTTCAATAAAATCTGGAAGTTACCTTTTTGGCAGCTAGATGTCTCGAGTAAATCTGCTGGCGAATTATGTTTTAATTAAATATATATTTTACACCATAATGTGCACAATATAACGCTTAATAACATTTTCAAGTAACACAAAATAGGCTGTTACAAACCCTTTAAAATAAAAAGTTAAAATGTATCGTAGTATCATCTTGTCATTCTTCAAATTCGATGCGCATAGAATGATAATGGTATAGTAATCAATGGATCCCCACGTAGACTAGTCGTGACATCTATTGGTGAAATATCGAACAATATAATCCTAACAGAGCGAGTGCATTCTAGCGGCCAGAAGAAGAAACTTTTCAATAAAATCTGGAAGTTACCTTTTTGGCAGCTAGATGTCCCGAGTAAATCTGCTGGCGAATTATGTTTTAATTAAATATATATTTTACACCATAATGTGCACAATATAACGCTTAATTTTAAAACATCTGAGTCATTACAAAACAATAAACATATAACATTTCAAGCAAAAAACCTAGCTCTGAACGGGTTTGAACCATAGGCATTTGAGCGATAGGCTAACGCTCTACCACTGAGCTAATTGTGTCAACGAATATCGTTCTATTTAAAATGACTTACATAGAACTTGTTAGCAAATAATGATTTATACTAAACGATTTCATCACTGGAGTATATTATTTATATATAAAGCATTTCATACACAGTTTATTTATTTTTTATCAGTACGCTATATTGCATGCAATACTCAAATTAGTGAAATATAAGTCCGGCACAAGATATCCGCTGCCATCTTGTCTTATTACTGAATCAGTTCAGCTTTTTAAAATCACGTCTGCACTATAGTATTACAAAATAAACTTTTAATTTCGAACGTGCCTCTTCCTTTAGAACAGTTAAAACGATTCTCGGCTCGATAATCGGAACTGGTGGGTCCCATGATATGGATTATAAAGTTTGCATAATTCGCACGGCCGCCATCCTGAAATGGTATGGCGGACGACCTTGTAGTTTGGTCACAAGACGCATCCTATACGAAGGTATGTTGTTACCAAATTTGGTAGAGATCGGATGATTTGGTTAGTCGTTATTTGATTTTACGTTTTGAACGTTTGAGTGGCCGCCATTCAGTTTTAGTAAAGATGGCGGCGATATAAAACATGACACTGAGGTGTCCTTTGCTAGTGCTACCTTTGTACCAAATTTCGTTCAATTTGCATTCACCGTGTTCGAATTGATAGGGGGGGACAGACATTCAGAGTACACACACTCACACACACACACACACACACACAGACTCACACACACACATACACACACACACACACAGAGACTCACACACACACATACACACACACAGACAGACACACTTTTTTCGCCCTGTGTTGATCTCATAAGTCTACTTTCATTTTTTGCAAAAATCGAAAGTAGGCTAAAAATAGAGGAGGGTATCTAAAACCTAAAAATAAATGTGGTTTCAAAATAAAATGTTCGGTTAATTAAAACAAAACGGCCCTTACTTAAAATAGTTAGCTTTCTAATGAAATCTACCTAAAACAGCCTTCGTATTCCATGAATTCTTCTATCATCTCACATTCTATTGTGTTCCTAATCGGCTTCGACTCTATATCACCTGTTAATATGGTTAAGAAAGCGATTTATTTAGGGGCATTGCGAATTGTCTGGACGAAAATTATTACTTGTAATACACGAGGGATGATCAGAAACTAAGGTTACAATAGCGATATTCCTGAAGTTTCATCTGCTATAGACTATGTAGTAGTGTGGGGTAATTCGAATACATATGGTTGGTACCTGTGCAGAGTTTCAGCGACTTGCCACTGACAGCGCTAGTTGTAGGTAAACAACTAATGGCGGATCTTTTGGAAAACTGGTCTCGCGAAGAGATCCGCCTAGTTATTCGATTTCTGTGGGCAAAACAAGTAACCGCGGCCAGGACTTTCTTTTCAAGTAGTTTTATTGTTTTAATTGAAACAAACAATAGTGCCCGGCTTCGCCCGGTGGATTCATTTGTTTTATGGATGATAATGAATACTAATGCAGAACTTGAGTGCTCAAGGATAAGGATCGGAATAAATGAAAGTAAATTTGAAAGCACCAACGCTTATTGATAACCTCAGTATTCTGCACCAAACCATCGCCCTTATACAGAGGCATACTATTGTCATGATGATAACTGTTTTAAGGGGCCTAAGAAATCCCTCTGCACTAATGAATCCCCGTGACTGCAATTAAGCAGCTCGCAAATCTGCACCAGAACACTGGTAGGGGCGACGTGATGCAGCCCGCATTGCTTGGTAACAATAGACTTCGGTATTATTGAAGCTATTCTTGAGCGCTTGTTCTTCCGACTTACTGAACAAAAATCAAACTTTAAGGTTACCTGAGAGGTATAGCCTAAACTATTACTCTTGAATCAGGCTATCATATACAAAAAGCATTTTTCGAATCAGACTGGCAGTTCCAGAGATTAGCGCGTTTAAACACACAAACAAACTCTTTAGCTTTATTATATTAGTATAGAAGTATAGATGATTATACAGAATCAAAAGATGAATAATCATAACATGGCTTCAAAAAGACTGAGTGAATGACATTTGATAATTGTGAAGAACAAAAGAATGGTAGCACATTTCTCAGCACATCTGTCAATTTAGATTCCGTGGTACATTTGATTTGAAGCAGCATCCCAGGAAATGTCATAAATCAAACGTACCAGGCGACTGATGATGCCCTGTTATTTGAGGAGGAAAAGCAGCAGAAGATGATGATGATAATTGTTGTTTTAAGGGGCCTAACATCTAGGTTATCTGCCCCTAATGGTTTGGGTGATGGTGAAGATGAAAATGTAAACTATAACTAAAACTAACTACTAACTTATATACTAGAAGAAGAAATGGAAAACAAAAGGAGAATAAGGCAAATAAAGGACAGGAGGAAAAGAAATGCCCTCAACCCTCGAAGAATGCGGATTGAGGGACTTGGAAGGAAGGAAGGAGAGCAATGAAAGGCAGATAGGAAAGTGAAAGTGGAGAGGGTCCGCCCCAGAGGTAATGGTCAAAAGGGGGAAAACCGGACCCAGCTCAGGAATCCATCGGGGTCGCCAACTCCCGAACTCACCAGCCGTGAGCCCCTGAGGGTGTAGCAATATCCAGGATGCATCAGAAGTGGTGGGGCTACATACATCCGGCCTCCTTGAGGGCCTTGAGCAGAAGGCAGGAGATAACTGAAAAGAAAAAGAAGGCTGACCCCTCGCAGAAGGAGGGAATCAGAAAAGATGAGACAAGGGCCCATTAAGGCAGGAAAGGAAGAGACTCCCTAGGCCTTGGATACCCTAATACCGTCGGGGTCGGAAGAGAACAGGAGTCGACCAAGTGAGGTCGACAGGAAAGAAGACGGAGAGGACCCCGGCACAAGTAAGTGGAAGCAATGCCAGACTCAACTGGGGCCCCGTGGTCGCCAACCCACGTCCCACTAGATGTGAGCCCCTGGGGCGAGCAGCAGAAGAGAAGACCTATTGAATTGCCCATTATAAACATTCAGGTAGAGGAGGAGACCTGTAAAACGCTGATTGGCTCGAGTGCAATGATTTATAACTTGTCTGAGGATTGCTATAATGGATTGTTGAAGGGTAAAATTATAATGACTATGCCAGTGTCTACTGTTAAGATTGATATTATAAAGCGTCACTCCACATATCTTGAAATTATTATAATTAATCTTCAGACGGGTCAAATCTCCTCCATCCCCAATGGTAATATTTTTAACTTCCAGCAGACGATGCCTAACATTCATTTCGCATTAGTCTTACAGCAGTCAGCGTCGCTTCATTCATGCATCGTTTATGTTGGGATCAGTGAAATTGCAGCGAATCCAGCCATCAGGTAACACTGCTACCGCCTAGACACACCGACTTCTCACTTCTCCTTCGTGGCAACACGTGACCTCATACAGCCCAGAAGACCACCACGCTGTTCAAGCGGTTTCGATGGGACATTATTGACCACCCTCCCTACAGCCTCGAACTCGCTCCAAGTGACTTTCAACTGTTTCCTCACTTGAAGGAGCACCTAGGAGGTCGATGATTCGCTTCAGACGAGGAGGTTAATCACTTCTCGACAACATGGCTGAACACGCAAGGACAGGAAGCGACAAGTGCCTGAACTGATGTGAACACTATCGAAAAATAACCTAATGTATATAGTATCAGTTGGCTGTATTTGGTTGTATGAAATACATAACTTCTACTCGTTTCAATGCAGGCTTTGTAACCTTAGTTTCTGATCCAGGGGCGTATATACAATTTTTCGGGGGGGGGGCTGGATATCCTGGAAAATTGTGAGTATTCTCAGGGGATTGTCACCGCAAAATACCCAGAAATATCAACCAATACCTTAGAGCATATAACTTTGTGTAATTATTTTAGATAAGATTCAAAGTTTATATAGCCTAGAATTACTGGCAATACAAAAAAAAAGTTGTACAACACAACACACAAATAAAATTTTATACTTAATGAATTTTTTATTATGGTCTATGGAGTATGAATGGCAAATATCTAAATATTTGTCAATTGATTAAGCAGAAAGGTTAGCATTTTTTGTTTACAAGTTGATAGTTTATTTCTCAAAAGTACCATACTGTGGAATTCAGAGTTTTGCCTCACAAGGCTGAGCGTACCTCGTCCCAGCCCTCAGACTAGAATTAAAATTTCTTGGCAGAGCCGGGAATCAAATTCGGCCCTCCGGGGCGGCAGCCAAGAATACTAGCCACTACACCACGAGTTAGTCTGATTTCAATCTTAATGCTGTTTATAACTTAGCCAATAAGTTAATATTAGGGTACAACTAAATTTACAATTATTTTATGCTCTTATCAAAGCAACAATTTCTTAATTTTTATTGGCTTTTTTTCGGGAGGGGGGGGGGGCTGGAGCCCCTCAGCACCCCCCTCATACACGCCCCTGTTCTGATCACCCCTCGTAAGCAAGAGGGTTAGGATTTAGTTTGTATGTAAAGCCTTATCAACACATACAATTTAACATGATTGTATGCATCGCTTAATGCTTTGGTGTCGTGCATGACGTTATTTTGTGTCTAGGAGGATTTTGTACATGTTTCACGAACCATACTACTCCCACAGATGGCAGAAGTATTTTATCATGATATACAACACTATATCCCAATAATTGTTCGGGAGGAAAATGTGATAGTCATCGCATGTTCTGACTGCCTGAACTGGAGGTAAGTTGATCTGTCGGCGAGAGAAGTCAAGTGGAAGTTTGCCATCATAATTCCTGGTTAGTCAAACCATGTCCTCACGTCACAACAAATAAAGCGCACCATTGCTTTTTGTGATTCATGTGGACATCGGAGCAGAAAGTGGAAAATAAATAGCACTACTCAACATAACGGCACCGGGTAGTGCGAGGTAATTGCTGGACTTAGCCTTGCAATTAACGCTACATGCTAACTGAACTGGTATTTGGAGTAATTTCAATAAATAATATGTTGAACCTGTTCCCAGCATCGTGTTGGGTGAGATGTGAGGTAGACAGGGTTAGTAATTTAGTGATACACTCACCAGACTTACGGGAAAACTGGTGTATTATTTGATTAACGTATCTTATTATAGGTATAATACGCTAAGGTGTATGTTTCACAAAATTAAAGCTCCTAAACCAGAGGGAGTTAGAAGGTGTGGTTTGTACCAAAATCTTCCAAATCGTCTCAATACTACAGGAAAATCTTGCATTTCTTGAAAAGTCAACGGAAATATATTTATTCGTAAATAATAATAATAATAATAATAATAATAATAATAATAATAATAATAATAATAATAAGGCGCAGGGATGTGGCGACCCCATCGCCCAGTGGGAAACCACTGCAATCAGCCACCCGAGTATTGGCGGGAAAACCATAACTATTCGGGTTAGGAGGAAATGCCTGCCCACCGCCGGATAACATCTTGAGGCCCTCCAAGGCTAACAACCTTGGTTGCATTCATTATGAGCAATTTGCTCCAAGCTAAACTAAAGCTTCTTAAGCATGATGGTAAAACAAATACAGGAGATTAATACCCCAGGTGGCAACTTTTCGAAGAAATCCACCGTCGCCCACGAGCGACGCATGCATCCCATTCGGACTCTGGGGGGGGGATGCAACGTCATGCTAAAGACGAGTTGGAGCGTCTTGGAAATCTTGAACAGTCACGAAAGCTGAAACCCAAATCTAAGAGTTTTTTTGGCAACGTTCAACATCAACTCTCTAATACAAACTGGTAAGATGAAACAGCTGACCCTTGCCCTTCACGAAAACAAAATCGCAATAATGGCCTTGCAAGAAACTCGCGTCACTGACCAAGATACGTTTGAGTCTGATGGGTATCGGTTCTTCAAGAGCAAATCCCGTAAGAGGGTAATGAAGAACACCCCTATCTTCGGTACAGCCTTTGCTGTCAACACCAGAATCCTTAGGTCAGTCTCGAATTTTGAAGCTGTTAACGATAGGTTATGCCTTCTATCTCTGCGCTGTGCAAACAAAACATACACGCTAGTCAATGTACATGCTCCAACTAATGAACAAAACAAAAAAGAGTTGGAAGACACTGATAGATTTTGGAACCTCTTGGATGCTAGATTGGCAAAAATCCCGAAACACCACGTCAAGATCCTAATGGGTGATTTCAACGCACAGGTAGGACGTGAACGGAAATACAGGAATGTCGTTGGGCTCTATCCAGCACACAATAGATCTAACAAGAATGGAGAACGCCTCATTGAACTATGTAATAACCATAACCTCCAGCTGATGTCAACACACTTTCGTCACCTACTTAGAAAACAGACTACATGGAGATGCCCGAACAAAACATTAGGAGAGTTCCAAATAGACCATGTTGCGATATCTCGAAGATATAGTCCGGAAATCATGAACGTTACCGTAAAAAAGGGAATGAACATAGACTCAGATCACTATGTATCGGTAATAAAGTTCCGGCCCATTCCACTAAACAAAAAGAAAAACAAACCTACCATAATCCGCTTCGACACAAACATGCTCAGAGATAGGGAGAATGAATTCAAAGAACTTGCCCAACCAGTGGAAAAAGACTTCAACAGCACGAGAAAGCAGATGATAAACGCTGCAAAAGAAGTAGCAGAAACCAAGAAGAGGAAGAAGCACACATGGTGGAACAATACCTGCGAGAAGACCTTAAAGGATCGTCTAAATGCTTGGAAAAAGTACTACACCACCAAAGAGGAAGAAGATTGGAACATCTATAGAGACCAACGAGCACAAACAGCAAAAACAATACGCAGCGAGAAACGCAAGTATGAAAAAGAACAAATGGACAAAATTGAACAAAACTTTCACAGAAATGAGACCCGTGAATACTACAGGGATTTTAAAAAGAAGATACAAGGATACAAGGCACCTTCCCTTTGTTTTCTAAGAAAAGATGGAACTCTAGCAACATCCAACGAGGAAAACTGCGAAATTTTAGCCGGGTATTTTAACGACCTCCTAAATTGTGAAAAGCCATCCAACCCCATCAGAACAAACAAACAAATGAACCACAATTTGCCATCTTCTCCACCAAATCGCGATGAAATCAAACGCCACATAAAGATGTTGAGAAATAACAAGGTTCCTGGTGAAGACTCCATGATTGCAGAACTGTGGAAACATGCCCCAGAAGAAGCAATTGACATCCTACACCAAACCATTGTAGATATATGGGAGACAGAACAACTCCCAGAGGACTGGAAGATAGCTTTGATCCATCCTTTACACAAGAAAGGAAATATAAGAGATGTGAACAACTACCGTGGTATTTCTCTTCTGTCAGTAGCTTACAAGATCCTGTCACTTTCCATCCTTGAAAGACTGGAACAGCAAGTTGAACACAAACTCGGAGAATACCAAGGGGGTTTTAGGAAAGGCCGATCGACTGCAGAACAAATCTTTAACCTAAAAACCATAATTAGGTACTATGTGTTGAGAGGTCGAACGTATGTATCGACATTTGTAGACTTTAAGAAAGCATACGACTGCATCGACCGTGATGTGTTGATTAACATACTTGCAGAAATGGGAGTCGATATGATACTGCTGGCGATAATAAGGGCAACCCTAATTAATACCACATCCAAAGTCAAATTCCAAGGATGTATCTCTGAACCCTTTGAAATCAAGACAGGTGTTCGACAGGGAGATAGCCTGTCACCTCTGTTGTTCAACTGCGTGCTTGAAAAGGTAATACAGAATTGGCGACAGAAGTTAAAAGAAAGAGGCCTTTACAAACCTTTAAGGATCGGGACGAAGAAAAACGGAGTGGAAATAGATTGCTTAGCATTCGCTGATGATATAGCCCTGATGACAGAAGATTTCGAAAGTGCAACAGAACAGGTCAATATATTGAAGGAAGTAGCAGAACAAACAGGATTACAAATTTCCTTTCAAAATACAGAAGTAATGTCGAACATCAAGGATGATACAGCACAACTAAACACCAAATATGGAACGATAAACCGTGTTAATAAATTTAAATATCTTGGGGAATGGATCCAGCAAAATAGCCTTGACAAGGAAGCCATAGAAGCAAGAATCAAGAAAATGGAAGTCGCTTTTCAAACCACCCGCAACATATATAACAAAAAGTGCTTTTCTGTGAACACAAAAATTCGTCACTACAACACTGTCATCATACCAGTACCGCTATATGCATCTGAATGCCTTATCCTATCCGAGAAATGTTTGCTCGCGAAGTTAGAGAGAAAAGAAAGAAAGAAAGAAAGATCCTACACATCATACTTGGCCCAGACTTCAAAAATGGCATCTACATCAGAAAATCCAGGCAAGAAATTTACTCGAGGATAGAGAAGATCACAGACACAATGCGAAAACGCAGAGTTTGCTTCTACGGTCATATGCGACGGATGATCGATTCCCGATGGACGAAACGTATCTTCAGTATATTCGACTCAAAACCAAAAACGACAATGCCATGGTATGTTAACGTCCAGAAAGATCTGAAAGAAATGGGGATACGAGTAGAAGATGCACAAGACCGAAATCTTTATAGAGCAGCCATCAAGACGTTTGGGACTTTCCGGGACGAAAAACGGACAACTGGTGCGAAATGGACAGAGGAATGTCGTGCTAAACACAGTGAGCTCATGAAGGCAATGTGGATCAAGCAAAAAATGAGCAAATGCCAGAATGTAAAATGAGGCTTATCGTGGTCCCTAGTTGGCCGATTAGCGAAATTGAATGAATGAATAATAATAATAATATCGTACGGCCTCGGTGCCGGGTGGTAGCTTTGTAATTTGACACCCAGAGGGTAGCTCGCATGTCGAATTTCGTTGTTCCTTGAATCACTATGAAAGTCAAGGAGGTTAGATATCTAAGCTCCTTGAACACTCTAGCGCTTTCTAGTAGAGAAATGAGGAACTTTGTGTTGGTGGAAACTCCCGAGATTAATTTTGCTATTATGAACACGGCCTACTGAATTCAAATGGGTTCTTTAACATGCCAACATCGTATCACATGCGTGTCGTATTTTTGCCGCCTTAAAAAAAAAGAATCACTTACCACGGCCAGGAGCGAACCTGCAATCTTGGGGTTGGTAGACCGACACGCTATCCACTCACCCACCGTGGCAAGCTTATTTATTTGTTTATAAAGTGCTTTTAAACAAATAAACAAGACGATAGCTCCTGGCAGACTCCGTCGCGTCCAGCCCACATAGCACCAGGGCCGGGTGGGTAGTCTGTACACATGGGGCGCACACAACCCATTATGCGCGAGTTCTGGCACTGATCCGCTAGTAATTAACTAATATAATAATAACTAGCGAAACCCACCCGGCTTTATTGGTATGCAGGCTCGACGCGACACAGTTCTGGTAAGGCTATCATTGTGATTCTTTATTTAATCACACTTTATGAACAAATAAATATATTTCCGTTGACTTTTCAAGAAATGCAAGGATTTTCCTTTATTAATGAGACGATTGGAGTATTTTGGCAAAATCTGCACCTTCTATCTCCCTCTGGTTTATGAGCTTGAGTTTTGTGAAACATACACCTTAGTGTTTTTGGTTATGATGATGATGATTATGATGATGATGATGCGGTGATATACGTTTTATGCCCCCTTTAAACTACTTTGGCTTTACAGACTCCAGGGTGCCAGAAGTTTGCCCTAAAGGGGTTCTTTAACGTACCTGTAAATGCATTGACACAGCTTCTTCACATTTAAGTACCTTTAAATGTCTACTGACTGCGTTGAGATTCACTCCTGTTATCTTCAGCACAGCAAGCCAGAATATTACCGCTGCGTCACGCAGCCAACCGTTAACAAATTAATTAATTATTGTTGTTGTTGATTCTTTAAGGGGCTTTGTGACATCGTGATCATGTCGTCCTGTGTACTTGGGTGTGTGTAGAATTTGTATTTTAACCTGTGGCACTGTGGTGTCTGTACTAGCGCGTGTATTTGTAACTGAGGTAGGATTGGGGTAGCAAGCGGCCGTGGCTTTGAGTTAGGTACTATATCAGAATTTGCCTGGAGTGGAAACAACGGAAAACCACTTCCAGGATGACTGAGGTAGGAATCAAACCCGCCTCTTCTCAGTTTTGCCTCACGAGACTGACAAGTGAGTCTACCCCATTGCAACCCTCAAACCAGAATTAAATTTCGTGTCAGAGACGGGCATCGAACCCGGGCTTCCGTGGTATATCTATTATATTAATATATTTCCGTGTCCAGGAGACACACTAAATTCTTCTTTTCCAGAACTCTGCAGCTCTTATCCCTCGGTCTGTGGCCAACATAAGGCCAAGAATGCCGGCCACTTTGCAAAGAGGCGGTTAATGAAATGATATACAATAAATAAAACAAATAAATGATACGAATTTAACGTCCGTTTAACTACTGTGGTTTTATAAACGCCAAGGTGCAGGAATATCATCCAGTAACGTGTCTGCCGACCCGAGTCTGTCACATTTAAATATCTTCATGAGCCATAGGGCTTTTAGTCGGGAATCCACTAATTTGGGTGCAGTAGGCGAGAACCTTACCAACTACACCATGCAGTGACGAAGAGCAAGAATAGGAAGGAAGTAAGGAAGGAAGGAAGGCAGGTAGGCAGGAAGGAAAGCAGGAAGGCTGGAAGGAAGGCAGGAAGGAAGGAGGGCAGGAAGGAAGGGAGGAAGGCAGGAAGGAAGGAGGGCAGGAAGGAAGGAAGGCAGGAAGGAAGGTAGGAAGAAAGGTAGGAAGAAAGGAAGGAAGGAGGGCAGGAAGGAAGGAGGGAAGGAGAACAGGAAGGAAGGAAGGAAGGAAGGAAGGAAGGAAGGAAGGAAGGAAGGAAGGAAGGAAGGCAGGAAGAAAGGAAGGCAGGAAGGAAGAAAGGAAGTAAGGAAGGCAGGAAGGAAGGTAGGAAGAAAGGTTGTAAGAAAGGAAGGAAGGAGGGCAGGAAGGCAGGAATGAAGGAGGGCAGGAAGGAAGGAAGGAAGGAAGGCAGGAAGTAAGGCAGGAAGGAAGGAAGGAAGAAAGGAAGGCAGGAAGGAAGGAAGGTAGGAAGGAAGGAAGAAAGGAAGGCAGGAAGGAAGGAAGACAGGAAGGAAGGAAGGAAGGCAGGACGGAAGGAAGGAAGGTAGGAAGAAAGGAAGGAAGGAGGGCAGGAAGGAAGGAAGAAAGGAAGGAAGGAAGGAAGGAAGGAAGGAAGGCAGGAAGGAAGATAGGAAGAAAGGAAGGAAGGCAGGAAGGAAGATAGGAAGAAAGGAAGGCAGGAAGGAAGATAGGAAGAAAGGAAGGAGGGCAGGAAGGAAGGTAGGAAGAAAGGAAGGAAGGCAGAAAGGAAGATAGGAAGATAGGAAGGAAGGAAGGATGGCAGGAAGGCAGGAAGGAAGATAGGAAGAAATGAAGGAAGGCAGGAAGAAAGGTAGGAAGAAAGGAAGGCAGGAAGAAAGTTAGGAAGAAAGGAAGGAAGGCAGGAAGGAAGATAGGAAGAAAGGAAGGAAGGCAGGAAGGAAGATAGGAAGAAAGGAAGGAAGGAAGGAAAGATGGCAGGAAGAAAGGACGGAAGGAAGGCAGGAAGAAAGGTAAAAAGAAAGGAAGGAAGGAAGGCAGGAAGAAAGGTAGGAAGAAAGGAAGGAAGGAAGGAAGGAAGGCAGGAAGAAAGGTAGGAAGAAAGGAAGGAAGGAAGGAAGGCAGGAAGGAAGATAGGAAGAAAGGAAGGAAGGCAGGTAGGAAGATAGGAAGAAAGGATGGCAGGAAGGAAGGCAGGAAGATAGGAAGAAAGGAAGGAAGGAAGGCAGGAAGGAAGATAGGAAGAAAGGAAGGCAGGAATGAAGATAGGAAGAAAGGAAGGAAGGAAGGATGGCAGGAAGAAAGGAAGGAAGGAAGGAAGGAAGGCAGGAAGGAAGGAAGGCAGGAAGGAAGCAAGGAAGGAAGGAAGGTAGGAAGAAAGGAAGGAAGGAAGGAGGGCAGGAAGGAAGGAAGGAAGGAGGGCAGGAAGGAAGGAAGGAAGGAAGGCAGGAAGGAAGGAAGGAAGGAAGGTAGGAAGAAAGGAAGGAGGGCAGGAAGGAAGGAAGGAAGAAAGGAATGCAGGAAGGAAGATAGGAAGAAAGTAAGGAAGGAAGGAAGGAAGGAAGGCAGGATGGCTGGAAGGAAGGAAGGAAGGCAGGAAGAAAGGTACGAAGAAAGGAAGGAAGGCAGATAGGAAGAAAGGAAGGATGGCAGGAAGAAAGGAAGGAAGGAAGGCGGGAAGGAAGATAGGAAGAAAGGAAGGCAGGAAGGAAGATAGGAAGAAAGGAAGGAAGGAAGGATGGCAGGAAGAAAGGAAGGAAGGCAGGAAGAAAGGTAGGAAGAAAGGAAGGAAGGTAGGAAGAAAGGAAGGAAGGAGGGCAGGAGGGAAGGTAGGAAGAAAGGAAGGAAGGAGGGCAGGAAGGAAGGAAGGAAGGAAGTTAGGAAGGAAGGAGGGCAGGAAGGAAGAAAGGAAGGCAGGAAGGAAGGAAGGTAGGAAGAAAGGATGGAAGGAAGGAGGGCAGGATGGAAGGATGGAAGGCAGGAAGATAGGAAGGAAGGAAGGCAGGAAGGAAGGCAGGTAGGAAGGAAGGCAGGAAGGAAGAAAGGAAGGAAGGAAGGAAGGAAGGAAGGAAGGAAGGCGTATCAATTACCCTTGAGGAACGCTTTGCCGACTGCGGTAGCTACGCTCACTAAAGCGCTGTGCTAGGTCATGGGTCTGCGGACTCGGTAGACGTGGGTTCGAGCCCCACTATCGGCCGTTCTTGAAATGGCTTTTCGTGGATTTCCCATTTTCAAATCCAGGCAAATGCTACGACGGTACATTCTGACAGGCCACAGCCATTTCCTTCCACATCCTTGTCCAGCTTCATTCAACTTCATTCATTTCATCTCCCATTAACACCTCTCATGATGTTGGCGTCAGGAAGGGTATCCGGACATAAAAACCATCCGCCACGGATAATTTCTTCGCATCTCATCCCCGACCCCGTTAGAAACGGGAATAATAAGGGGCAGACATACCCCCATGAGGAATGGTTCGTGGTGGTATTCGAAGTTGCATCCCCGCAGTGCCACCTCAATGCCAATTCAGACGTCCATTACCAGCACGTAATTAATGACAAAATCACATACATTCATTCATTCATTCATTCATTCATTTATTTGCAATTGGGGGTATGTCCCCAGGTGGCAATTTAGATATACATCACAAATACATAATTATACATAACAATTCAATAACAATTAAACCGGAGTATTTACACAAATAGTCAGTCTTTTCTTAAACACACCTAGGCCCTATAAGTTTGGGAAAAGGCTCTAAGACTGCGGCAGGTAGAGAGATCCAATTATCAATGGCACGGTTTACGAAAAAAATATTTACCATAATTTGTTCGCTGTGGCCGGGCCTTAACTTTGAAAGGATGATCACTCCTACTCATGTAAGTGGGCTTCCCCATACGTTTGCTAAGCTCACCCCATGCCGGTTGATTTGTATACGTGTTGTACATAGCGCAGAGTCTAGATTTCATCCTCCTAGCCTCAAGGGATTCCCACCCAAGTTTCTTTAACATGCAGCTCACACTGCTCCTGGGATTAAAGTTACTGAGCACAAAACTAGCGGCCTTTCTTTGTACCATTTCCAACTCATTTATGAGCCCTACTTGATATGGATCCCAAACCGCTGAGGCGTATTCCAGAATAGGTCTTACAAGTGACAAATTTCCTAATTCTTTAGCAGAGGTACAACTTCATTTTAATACCCTCATTACGAAGTGCATGGATTTGTAAGCTTTAGAAACTACACATCCTACATAACTACACCATTTCATATCATTCCTTACGTGAACGCCCAAATATTTGCAAGAATCAGTATTTCCAAGCCAATGTTATATTGAAAATCTTGCCTTCGCGGAATGTCTCCTTCCCACTTCATTGAAATGTGGTAATTAAATAATGAGCCAGACTTGTTTTCATTCTACTTGTGCATCCACATCTCAGAGACTACATTCCCGTACTGCTGGGAAACTAATTTATATGCGCTTTAACGTCCTGGGGCCTGACACGTGATGTGAGAGTGCGTTGCAAATAACTGACGTTTTATGGTTCGTTCGCTATAGACAGGAGCGTAAGTTATGTTAGTAACCTGTCAAAGTTCAACACTATTATTGTCTCATACTAGTGCTAAGAAACATGCAACTGGCGACTGAACACGTGGAATACTAATTTGACTGAAGCAATGACTTTTTGAGTAGTTAATGGCCAATTTATTATTGAGAAACTTCTTCTTTTTGATGATGGAAATTTTTCTCTATTTGCTTCCAAGCAGATGCTTTGCGGTACCAAAAGTAACTACAGTACTACTGAACTGAATTCAGAATCTCTCCAAAGGAAAGCAATTCCAGCAAAAAGATGAAATTTAGAGGCTAGAAGGATGAAATCTAGACTCTGCGCTATGTGCGACAGATATACAAATCAATCAGTATGGGGTGAGCTTAGCAAACGTATGGAAAAGCCCACTTACATGAGTAGGACTGATCATTCTTTTAAAGGTCAGGGCCGACCACAGCGTACAGATTATGGAAAATATTCTTTCGTAAACCGTAGCATTTATAACTGGAAGTCTCTACCATCCGAAGTCTTAAAGCCTTTCCCCAAACATGTAAGTTAGGTGTGTTTAAGGAAAGACGGACGATTTGTGTAAATACTCCAGTTTAATTGTCATTGAATTGTTATGTGTAATTGTGTTTGCTCAATTTGCCACAGGGGAACACACCCCAACTGCAAATAAATGAATGAATGAATGAATGAATGAATGAATGAATGAATGAATGAATGAATGTAGTCCACGTCAACTTAAAAAAGGCTCTAACAATGTAACCTTACCATTTTGTCCCACATTACTACAAACATGGTGATTTATGGTATGATTTATTGCTGTTGAATTAGCGTTGCATTAGCTATCACTGCTCATGTTTCAAAGTCTTTTACAAGAGATGCTAGAAAATGTTTGCTGGCACCAAGGAGATGATTTGCCGTACCAAAAATGAATACTTAAGAACATAATTCTGAGTCTCTCCAAATAACATGTTTGTTGTCACCATGTTTGTAGACAACTTGCAGACACTGAACCTGGCCCTTATAATGTAATTTAAAAGACGGCAGCATGAACTGATCGTGAAACCATTATTTTTTGAAACAATCACTATATTCACAATGCAACTCGCCTGTCGAAATCCGGAGATATGACACATTCCATCATTGTCATACCAGATATTCATGGTGACAGTAATAATCAAGCACTATTATCCTTAACTATTCCTTTAGATAAGTTATAATCTGACCTCTTTATTAATTTTTCTTTCGAGTAGAACTTCACCCCACCGTCTTAAAGTTTATCACCAATATTCGAAAGCATATTGTCCACTGGGACTTTCTACCGAAACTTTCTGTGAGAATCACTAATAGATGTTCTTTTAACAAAATGAACATTTTTATTTGCGTCTTAGTAATTTTTCTGAGGCACACGGTGGCCCAATAAGTGATGCTGTAAGTACCCTTCTGGAAGGACTGCGCTCAATTCCCGGTGTTAGTGGGGATTTTATGGTTGTCCCCAGCCTCCGAGGCGTCTCCTTGTCGACACAACCAGCTGTAAAAATGAGTGGATTCCCTCAGGGACAAAGTGCCACTCGGAGCTCAGTGATAACCACACTGTTAGAAAAGAAGATTAGGATGGAGGCGGCTGTGGACTTAATTTCGGAACCCTGGAGTAGAAATGGGAAACGAGGGAAAACGGATGACCCGAGTTGGGAATCGAACACGTCTTTTCTCAATTTTGCCTCACGTGACTGAGTGTATCCCATAACTGCCCTCAGACCAGAATTGAATTTCATGGCAGGGTCGGGAATCAAACTCGGAGTTCCTGGGCTACAGCCAAAAATGTTAGCCACTACACCTAGAAGTGGTCGAAGAAATACATTATTCAGAGCCGTTGTACGATGGGAAACTGAACTTCTTGCACTAAAGTATGTTGTGTGTTACTTGGTTGGTTCGGTTTACTGCAAGCACCACGCCGACGCCATGATCAGGTTGAACATCAAGTCCGGCTGATGTAGTGTATCAACGTGACTTCACTGCAGCCGATAGGTTAACTGTACTGGTTGCGGAACAAACTCATATTATATTAATAAGTGATCGCTATTCGTTGGCAGGCGGCAGGACCTACCACTACTAAAAATAAGACGAGATAACAATAATAATAATGAATTCAAGTACTTGGGTGAATGGTTGGATCCCAATCTCTCCGAAGGAACAGAATTATCAACTCGAGTAAATAAGCTAGAACTATCATACCGACTGACTAAGAACATCTACAATAAGAAGTGTCTCTCCCGTAACACCAAAATGAAGCACTATCAAACGGTCATCCGCCCTGAAGCTTAATATGCCTCTGAATGCATGATATTAAACAGGAAAGGACTCACGGAAAAACTAGAAATCCAAGAGAGGAAGATAATGAGGAAGATATTGGGACCAATCAAGGAAGGGAGTAAATATATTAGACGGCCCAACCAGGAGCTCTATAGTTACTCTGAATGAATTACAGACGTGGCCAGGAAGAGACGTCTAACATTTTATGGACACGTCTCCAGGATGCATCCAACCAGGCTGACCAACCAGCTATTCACACACTGGCAAAGAAGGAAGACCAAGTCACAATTGGCTGATAGAAGTTCACAAAGATCTACTGGAGCTGGGAGTTACGGAAAAGGACATAAAAGATCGAACGTCTCTCAGGAGTAAATTAAAGCAAATAAAGTTCCAGGAAAAACCCCCAAGGAAGAAGACATGTGCCCTCTGGACAAAGGAGAGAAAAGAACAACACAGCAAGAGGATGCGTGACTACTGGGCAAACATCAAGGCCAACTCCAAGCAAAATAGTTGAATATCGTGGTCCATAGTTGGCCTATACGGAACAAGAAGAATAATGAATGAGAAATTGCATGACATTGCGGCAAAACAATAAAAAGGTCTTCAGACCTCTTTTGTGTAAACTGAATACCTTGAATTCAAACATGTGAACGAGAAGTACACTAACCGGCAAGAAAAACCGATCACTTGAAAAATTCAACATTACTTTCATTGAAATCATAAATATGAACGGTATATGCCTACATACTGTAGTTATAGCATGGAAGTAAGGTAAAATTGGTTTCTTGGATGCATTACCATTCCTCATGTCATTGTTTCACTTAGCAATAGCGATTCTTTGACATGACGCTGTTTCCCGCGGAAAGATGTGCGCGCCATCGCTATCGTCAACAATACTAAGATTTATTGATTTGTAACATCTTTCCACTCGGTATCTGGATATTTTTGTGGCACTCGGTAGCTGGACATTTTTGAGGGAGTGATTTTGGAAAAGAGACGGAAGTGGATGGGACGGAAACAATACGCGCGCGGTGGCAGAGATCGGTACAACGACGTACTGTAAGCCATGTGACTATATGGAATGCAAATCGCATATGGTTTGCCTCAAGGTTTGGAGGCCCCATTAAAGAAATTCCTACAATAAATCATCTTCAAGTTGTCGTTCTTCGGTGTGAAAATATTCATTATATCATATTTGCTGAAAACAACTACGATTTATTAAATCTTCATACTTTTGCTGTACTCTTATTTAATGTAAGCACTCGATACCTCGAGTACTATATCGCATCAACCAACACTCCAAACAACGTAGGAATTCAGTATATTAACACCGACTACTAACAATAATTGAAACTTCGTTGGTTTAAACGTATCATTGGGAGAAACGCATTTAATATACCTACTGCAGACCTAATTTTTAATCGCGCCTATACTTGGCAGTGCGCTATATCGGCAATAAGAGGCCATTTTCAATAACACCGCTGGAATGGGTTCACTAACTGCCCCCCCCCCCCCAGGGGCTCACTTCTAGTGGGCGTGGGTTGGCGACCACGGGGCCCCAGCTGAGTTCGGCATTGCTTCCACTTACTTGTGCCGGGCTCCTCTCCGTCTACTTTCCTGTCGACCTCACTTGGTCAACTCTTGTTCTCTTCTGACCCCGACGGTATTAGGGTATCCGAGGCCTAGGGAGTCTCTTCCTTTCCCGCCTTAATTGGCCCTTGTCTCATCTTTTCTGATTCCCTTCTTCTGCGAGGGGTCAGCCTTCTTTTTCTTTTCATGTTATCTCCTGCCTTCTGCTTAAGGCCCTCAAGGAGGCCTGGTGTATGTAGCCCCACCACTTCTGGTGCACCCTAGATAATGCTACACCCACAGGGGCTCACGGCTGGTGAGTTCGGGAGTTGGCGACCCCGAGGGATTCCTGAGCTGGGTCCGTTTTCCCTTTTTGTCCCTTACCTTTGGGGCGGACCCTCTCCTCTTTCACTTTTCTATCTGCCTCTCATGGCTCTCCTTCCTTCCAAGTCCCTCAATCCGCCTTCTTCGAGGGTTGAGGGCATTTCTTTTCCTCCTGTCCTTTATTTGCCTTATTCTCCTTTAGTTTTCCATTACTTCTTCTAGTATGTAGGTTAGTAGTTAGTTTTAGTTTTAAGTTCGCTTTTCATTTTCATCTTCACGATCACCCAAACCATCAGGGGCCGATAACCTAGATGTTAGGCCCCTTAAAACAACAATTATCATCATCATCATCATCATCACTAACTGGCCGGTATAAAGCGCAGCTGGCATAAAGTAGACAGTGGATTGCTCCCGCATACAGTTGCAGGTATATGTCACTACTTCAGATGCATTGGAGAATCCTGTCATGTTTGCTGGCACAAGGTAGCACTATGAGTTCATTCTTTAAAAAATGAGTAATGTTACACTTCATATGCGATTACTGTAAGGCTCGAATTATTTTCTTTTTCTTTTGACACTTGTTGGCATAGGAAAAGATCAATACAGCCATATCCTCGGTTGTTGTTGTGCAATTCAGAAACGGATATGCGCTTGAGGCCTGAAGATGTTGCCTGGGCAGTGGCTCTGATCCAAAATGGTGGCGCGCACATCTTTCCGCGGAAACAGCATCATGTCAATGAATCGCTATTGTTAAGTGAAACAATGACATACAGAAGATAATACATCCAGGAAACCTTACTCCATGCTATAAACAGTAGCCTATCTTAAGCACTAGACCTAGAGCGTTCATAGTTATGATTTAAATGAAAGTAATGTGACTTTTCTACTGAAAAGACTAAAGTAATGGCCTTTAAGGGTAAGGATCCTATCCCCAGTAAAATTTGTCTGGATGGTAAAATTTTAGAAAGAGTTAACGAATTCAAGTATTTAGGTTATCATTTATCATTTCAAGAAGAACGAGACATAACTGCAAAAATAACTAATTATACCAGAACAACAGGAATCATCAATCATGTCATGAAGCCATCTCTTGTCCAAAGGCATACACGCTTGCGTTTGTATAACACATTAGCCAGACCAACCCTGTGCTATGGCAGCGAGGCATGGACAATAAGATCTCAGGACATCTCCAGACTCACAGCACGCGAAATGACCTTTATGCGCCGAACAGCAGGCTATACTAAATGGAATCATAAGAGAAACGAGGATGTGCTGAAGGAATTAAAAGTGAAACCAATAACTGCATACATTTGTGACTACCAAGAGAACTGGAAGCATCATGTCCAAAGGATGGAACCTGGAAGATTTCCAAAGGAGATCCTTCGCTACCAGCCACGGGGAAATAGATCGATAGGACGTCCCATGAAGAGATGGAGGGAAAGAGCAAGACCGTAACGGGACATTTGGCCCAATACTTGGAAGGAAGATGATGATGATGATGATGAAAGGAATGTTACATTTTTCAAGTGATCGTTGTTTATTTTTCCGGTCATTGTATTTGGAAACAAGATTTTGAAAAATCACAAGAACAGACAAATTCAGATATCTTGGCCAATGGATTCAATCTAATGACCTTGATAAGGAAGCAAATAAAACCAGAGCTGAAAGATTGAGACAACACACAGATCCGCTTCTCACCACCCCTCCCCTAGTAGGCCCAATTGTAGTGCTTAATGTCGGCACTGGATAGTAAAATAGTGGAATATCACGTCCTGTGATTGGAATTTCACATAAATACGTAGATCTCGTGGATCATTATAGCAGGATTAACGGTCATGCATAAATAAAAACTTCCTTCGTTTTATAGTAATGAAGTAGCGTATTGAGCTGCTTTTTGATGTGTAACATCTTTCCACTCGGTTGCTGGATATTTTTACGGAAATTATTTTGAAAAATGGGACGGAAGTTTGTAAAACGCACTGCCAGCTGGATTGTATCCATCTTGGATATTCATCAACACACAAAAATCTTTTTTAGTTACACACTAATAATAAATAACAATTCCAAGACTCTCTCTTTTTCTTCACTGCCTAAGCTACTTGATATTTCTACTTTCGCACTGCCTTCTTGATACTCTGTTGCTAAACATATCAATATGACTCATTTTAACAGAATCCATATGAAATTACGTATTGGTCTGTGAATCAAGAGGTCCGGGAACTGGGCAAGCCTTTCATGATCTACTGCTGTGCACATTGCATTTACTCGCAAGTTGGCCTATTTATTAGGAATTTAAGGTTATGAGCGGTGTCGCGTCTATTAATCTAGTTGATCCATATCGTATTCTTTATTTAGGCTAGTGCTGGTGGAAGCTACAAATCATCTAATAAAATGAGTTCCGTATTATAAACTACAATATCTGTAAAAAACTCCCTTTTACAATAGATTAATATTTGTGCCAATAATATTATAAAATGCCGGTGTATCAACATTTTCACGTGAGGTTTCTTATATGTCAGATGTTACACATCATATGCAACTACTGTAAGGCACGTAAAGTTTTTTCGTTACGAACTAGGCATATTCCGCGTATTGGCACCAATGGATTATAGATTAACAATAGCGAAATCATCCCCGACTATTTAAGTCACATATTATCAAGTAGGAAGACAGCCCACAAAAACCTTCCTTCTGTATGGCAGAGGACAATAATTACACACCATGACAGCTCATGTTACGTGCGCAGCATAATGTAGCAAGTAAGGAAATTCCAGTTTATGACGCGGTGTCTTCCAGTCCATGTATTACACCGGATACAAGCACTTCATGCTTTCTCGAAATCCTGAACATCAATTCACAATGGTGTATACTTCTACTTCATAGGATGAACAGGAAATAACTGCAGTACGATTCCCCGGTGGGTTATAAAAGAAAACGTCGAAGTTCTCATGGCCTGTGCACCATGGTTTATTTTTCTATTTTTTAGTATTACAAAAATTCCATAATAATAATAATAATAATAATAATAATAATAATAATAATAATAATAATAATAATAGGATCGTATTGTATTGACATAATGTTAAAATGTTATTGGTTTTACGTCCCGTTTAACTACTCTGGCTTTTATAGAGACGCTGGGGTACCGGAATTTTGCCCCGAAGGGGATCTTTAACGTGCCAGTAAATCTACTGACACGGCTCCCTCACATTTGCGCACTCTCAAAATGCCAGCTGACTGCGCCAGGATACGAACCTGCAACCTTGGGCCCAGCAAGCGAGGTACTGTATTGACAGACCAGTCAGCGGTGCACAACAGACCTGATCTGGTTCTTGTTGACAAATGCATACAAATGCATGAAGCACACCACCTTCATGGATGTGGCAATCCCAAACAGTGGCAACATGCTAACAAAACATGTTGAAAAGCTGTCAAAGATAAAGAGCTTTGAGAACTGATCAGGAAGCAATGGCACATGGCACAAGACAATACTACAGTATTCCACAAAATGATAAAATATCTCACTGTCAAAACTTGTAATGAAAACACTAAGTTATTATTCCGGTTCATGCAACAGAATTTGAATTGAAGAATGGATCTGAGGGGAGGTTGTGCTCGCGAGCACCTTGTTGTGAACACCTGCACTAGATCGATTTGCCACCTTGTCCCATTTTAGCCTATTTTGGCGTATTCCAGTAACATAAATTATTGCTCTTTTATAATTGCTGCTGTTGTTTTTGAATCTTCAGTCTTTTGACTGGTTTGATGCAGCTCTCTCCTCCCTGTCCTGAGCTAATCGTTTCATCTCTACATAGCTACCACACCCTACATCCAAGGCAATCTGTTTAACGTAATCTAACCTTGGTCTACCCCTACAGTTCTTGTCCTCTACCCTTCCTTCCTTAAGGGACACTGGGACTGAAATTTTAGTGAAATTTGTGGAAAATGTCGATTTTCGGTATTTTCCATATTAATACACCTCTATCCCCTGCGGATCATATAGCAGTGTTTTTATCCGAATTCCGCCATTTTTAAAGCCCTGGCGAAGCTTTAAAATGCACGGTGTGTCCTTTAATCGCCCCAGCACAGTAAGTGTCCTGAAGGTTCTGAGTCTTGGTGTTTCTACAATCGAAGTATCGCAGCTGGTAAAACACCACAGAGTCATGACAAAATGGCTGTAGAACTTTAAGAACCCCTAGTTGTCAAGATTATGCCTGTTTATCAAAGGCTGGCATCAGATGAGCTACTATCCAGATACATCCGTGGTGCTACTGAAAATCAGAATGAGAGTCTGCATTCTGTTATCTGGAGGTAGTGCCCAAAGGAGATTTTTATTTCACGGAAGACACTTGAAATTGCTGTTAGTAATTCTGTAGCAGAATTCTAGATGGGGTGTAGTGCAACAACAGAGTTGAAATCAGGAATAAGACTAACTTCAGTATCTCATGTCACAGCATAAACACTTGAAAGATGTGACAGTCGCAGGAAGAATGTAAGTCCGCGGTCATAATTGGAGAAGCGAAAGGCATGTCGACGGAAGGTGAAACTAACAGAAATGAAGGAGGAGGCTGCAAAACAGAAGAAGGAGGGTGTCACCTATGCTGTAGGACAATCCTAATGTCATTGGTAAGCTGAAACCTTGTAAATTGTGCATCATTTTAGAAAATTGCTGTTTTCTCGGATTCACTTTTTCAGGCATTCAAAATGTTACTCGCGTCATAAATCTTATGATATTGCTTTGAAAATGGGAATTTATTATCTTCATTGCAATGACTATAAACCTGCGGATCGTTTTTTAAATTGCACTTTTGGTATGGCTGCAAAAAAAATTCAAACTGGAAAAAATACGATTTTTTGTAGAAAAAAAACTTGGATATGAAAAAAAATTAATTTCTTGACACTCATTAATGCAATTCAAAATCGGATCCGTAGGTTTCTTCCAATTGTTATAGTGCAATAGAATATTACCTAGAAGTTACACTATCTTGTTTTTTTTAACGCGGCTGACCTTTATAAAACTTGAATAATTAGCACAATAAATGTACAAAATAATTAATATCTGGAGAACTAATCAACTTACAATGCTCACGTTTCCCACAGTGGTTTATAATATGACTATTCACCACCATATAAAATTTCAAAGCTGTAACTCAGTTTATATAGAATTTGAAAATTTCAGTCCCAGTGTCCCTTAACTAAGCTTGCTATTCCTGGGTGTCTTAGTATGTGTCCTATCAACCTATCTCTTCTCTTCATTAGCAGTCCCACTCGTCTTAATACCACTTCGTTTGTAACCCAATCTACCCATCTGATCTTCATCATTCTCCTGTAACACCACATATCAAACGCTTCAATGCTCCTCTTTTCTGCTACACCAATAGTCCAAGTTTCACTTTCGTAGAATGCCACGCTCCAGAAAAAAGGCATTCAAAAATGACCTCCTAATACCTAAATCTATATTCGATGTCAACAGATTTATATTTTGTAGAAATGCTATCCTTGCCTGAGCCAACCTACTTTTTATATCCTCTTCGCTTCGTCCATCACTAGTTATTTTGCTTCCTAAGTAACAGAAGTCTCCTACTTCATTCAGCTTTTCACCTGCCAATTTGATGTCCATAGAGGTTTCTGATTTATTTCGGCTGCATTCCAATATTTTTGTTATACATTTACTGTATTAATTGCTATCATGAATTCCTTCCTTAAGACGGAGTCTATACCATTCATTACTGCTAAAATATTGAAAATAATCTCTCACAAAAGAAAGAAGGTAACATCTGGAACAGTTATATCACTAGTGCTAATTTTCATTAGGCTCCAGAGAACTTCTTGCCAGCGCAATAAAGTAACAACAGTGACTGAAGAATTATTGTTACGGTCGTCAATCACTGCCAGGCGGTGGCCACACCTGCTATGGCGTTCCAGATGACACAACTAACAGGTTGGCATGACGGGTGGAACCTAACTCCTTCAGACATCCATATTTTAACACCTTCAAATTACGACAATTAAAAATGACAGCTGTTTAACATCCTATACTGACCCCAGTGGTCGTATGGAGTAAGCCACGCCCATGAAGAGGTTTTGTTGAGACTAGTTGCGTGGCGCAGCGTTAACCTTCTCGCCTTCGCACTGTCAGGTGACATTTGAGGGTGCAGAAATGCGAAGGAGTCGTGCCAGTAGATCTACTGGCACGTTATTAAAGATCCCTTTAGGGTAAAATTCCGGCACTTCAGCGTCTCTAAGAGTCTCAGTAATTAAAAGGGACGTAGTTGGTTGGTTGGTTCCTTAGTTTAGGGGCTGTGACAACGCGGTCATGTAGCCCCGTTTACTTTGGGTGTGTGTAGAATCTGTCTGATAACCGGTGTTAATTGTAATGGCTGTATTCGTGTGTGTTATCTGTTTTACAACATGTAACGACTGCAGACGAGAATTTCAAGTAGTTCCTACTTTTGATACCAAATGCTACCGTTCAAGACAGCTAGCTTGCGGACTTGGCTACTAGATGCCATCGCAGTCAGCACCTGGCGGCGAACGTTGGAACTAATATAGCGGTATCAATTCTAACCTACACATTTTGGCTTCACACAAGTGTAGTTAGTGGAAGGTTCTTTTTCATGCCATAAATCTATGACATGGGACCACCGGCTTTACTTCCCCTCCGAAGGAAGGCATACTGAGGGATTTTTTACACTCTTAAAAAATCCGACGAATTCGGCTGGGTTTGAACCCGCGACCATGGGCATAGAAGCTCAGCATGCTACCAACCACACCACCGAAGCCACCAAAAGGGACGTAAAACCATTATTATTATTATTATTATTATTATAATTAGTTGAGCAGCACTGTTTGGTAACCCTCGTTTAAATCTGACCACGGGTAATGCACAACGCACATGCGAGGGAATCGTTGGAATAGTACCATGTTATGCCTTTCTTAAGGTCTGGAAACATATAGAAAATCAACTTCTGTATTTATGCGTACATCTACCACAGTAGCAGACGACAATCTAAAGACTCGGCCACACAGAAAGCGGTCTATCGCGGCGGGAAGCGATATCTGGCCGAGGCGGTCAGGTGGCCCAGTTGTATTTTCCTAAGTTGCATCAACCCTGGCACATAGAACGCGGCCTACCGTCACCCGCTAGTCTTTGTCGCGACGACGAGCGATCCAGTTGTACAAATTTACTGATTGCCCGCCTCACCGCCTTCGGTTGTGATGAGTGACCAAACTGAAGTATTTATTGTAACTTTGCGTAAATACACATACTTGTTCGACAGTTCACGCGAATATTATTATTATTATTATTGAATATCCAGAAAACAATACAGGAACCCTATTTTACCAGAGGTACATTAGGGTTATAGATTAAAAACAAAGCAAATACAAATATTACTAACATAGTTTACAAAAAAATTGTTGATGAATGTGAGAAATTGTCCTAAACAGCACTGCCTCTTGAAAATATGGTACAGCGGCTTTGAAAGTTCCAGGTTACAGCTATAAATGTGGCATTGTAAATTGTATCTTTCCTTTTCAAAAACAGGACACTCAAATACAAGGTGACACACCGATTGAGGCAATCCACATAAACATGAATAGTTGCTATTTTAAAACGTTCAAAATAAGACTTAAATTTTCCATGACCAGTTAAAAATTGTGCGAGGACAAAGTTTGGCACTAATCTATATATTTAAAACACTAAGCTGTTTTTTGTACACACGAGATTGTGAAAACGACTTAACCGATTGGCTTCGTAAGACATTCTAACGAAAGCTCTTGGCATGCAGATTTGCAGAGTTTCCTTAAAAGGAAAATATATGTTACGGTATATTTTTAAATGATTAAAGAAATATGTAATATTTGACACTTCCGCGCATGCGCACAATGGCCTTTCTCAACAAGGAAAATGGCGATTCCGGTTGCGTCTAACTGAGATCTTTGTTTATGAGAATTAAAAAGGGTCTCCAATAATGTTAATTATGTTTTTACAATATGCATTGAATTAGAATTATATTAAATAAACCACGAATTGAAGGACTTAAACTGCAGGTTGAGTGTGTATACTGGTTAGATAGCTTAATACTGATGTATCCCAAAGTTGTCTGGATGGCCAAGGGCATAAGGTTACTGCCTAGAACTATGTATTATGCATGATCGAGAGGGTTCGATTCCCACCTTGGACATCTTTTTTTATTTTCGTTTTCTGCCTTCCTACGATTGGTATTGCATTGTAGAAACATATTTCACTTTTATCATTCCCGTCAAGTAACGAATTCTCTGTTGCCATCCTTTGCATGGTCGAGAGGGTTCGATTCCCACCTCGGTTATGTTTTCTTTTATTTTCGTTTTCTTCCTTCCTACGATTGGTATTACATTGTAGAAACATATTTCACTTTTATCATTCCCGTAAAGTAACGAATTCTCTGTTGCCATCCTTTGCATGGTCGAGAGGGTTCGATTCCGACCTCGGATACGTTCTTTTATTTTCATTTTCTTCCTTCCTACGATTGGTATTACATTGTAGAGACATATTTCACTTTTTTCATTCCCGTAAAAAAACGAATTCTCTGTTGCCATCCTTTGCATGGTCGAGAGGGTTCGATTCCCACCTCGGATATGTTTTTTTTTTGTTTTCTTCCTTCCTACGATTGGTATTACATTGTAGAAATATATTTCACTTTTATCATTCCCGTAAAGTAACGAATTCTCTGTTACCATCTTCTATCTATATATTTAAAACACTAAGCTGTTTTTTGTACACACGAGATTGTGAAAACGACTTAACCGATTGGCTTCGTAAGACATTCTAACGAAAGCTCTTGGCATGCAGATTTGCTGTGTGTCTTTAAAAGGAAAATATATGTTATGGTATATTTTTATATGTTTAAAGAAAAATGTAATATATGTGGCTATTGCGCGTTGCCACAATGGCGTTTCTTCATGAGAGAAATGGCGGATAAACGATCCACCGTATCGTAGTGTGATCTTTGTATAAGAGAATTGAAAAGGGAAATATCGCTTATGTTGTATCCCGATATATACTGGAATAGAATCATGAAATAAGGGAAATATTGATGAACTATAACTGGCAGTTGAGTGCGTTTGTTGTTTACGTCACTTAATATTGCACTCTAATTTCGTTGTCTGGGTGGCTCAGCGGCTAACATTCTGGACAACGAAATTGATTATGCATCGTCGGAGGAGTTTGATTCCCACCTCAGACATGTAATTATATTTCCCAATTATTCTATCTTGCAATTGGTATTACATTGTCTAAACATATGTAACGTTTATTATTCCCGTAAGGTAAGGAATTCTCCATGATTTACGTTGCCAGATACTTTTAAATTATTAAATAAAAATCGGCACAATCGCTTCGCCTTGAGAGAAAATTGTCGAACATAATTCATTTGATGGACTCAGACATCGTGGTCACTCAGCGCCGTCTACTTTGGTGTGTGAGTGTAAACCTTTCTCTGATAACCTGTGTTAATGTGATGGCTGTATTTATGTGTGCATTTGTAATTAGTATGGGGAATGAAGAGTTGACGACTGAGGGTTTAAGTTAGGAACTATTCCGGTATTTGCCTAGAGTGGAAGTGGGAAACCACGGAAAACCACATCCAAGATTGTTGAGATGGGAATCAAATTTTGCTCTTCTTAGGTTTGCCTCAAGAGTGCGCCCCGTTCCAACCCTCAGACCAGAATTAAATTTCTTGGCAGAGCAGGGATCGAACCTGGAATCTGGGGCGATATCTCAGAATGTAGCCTTAAGACTGAGCTTCCCTGTGTTAATACGATCTTTGAAAAACACTGAACATATAATTCTAAAACTCCCTCCATTACGGTGGCTGGCGAAGTGAGTCCATGCTCATTCCAGTAGTGGCGAAGTGATTCTATGCTCCCTTGCATAATTTACTGTCATGGAAATGCAAAGTATTGTACCTTCAACAGGTGATGGAAATTGATTATTTAGAGCAGTTTCATTCTGTTTATTTCAAAATGAAGTTCGTCATCCTGAGTTGCGTTTGCAAGCAAATTGCAAAAATTGCAAGGATTTTATTATTGGCGATCAGTCTCATCGCATTCTCATCAGCAACCAACTTGAGAATGGAAGTCTCTGAACTTAGTTGTATAAGTGAATATTATTGTTTATTGATTATTTTTTTAGAGTACATAACAATGAGTCTAACCACGCAGTTGATTTTGGCAATGGAAGTAAGTTATTATTTGCTATTTAATATTTGGCTGCTGCGTTGATGCAGGCCACTATAGTATTATTTAATATGACGTTAATTTGGGGAGAAATGCTGCTATAAATAAACCCATTTTACGAAATAGAACATTAGCCGCAAACAAGTGGGAAATCGGAGAAAAATACGAAGCCACTTTTAAACTCCAATATGAATACGGCATTTCAGATACAATTCCAGATACTATACCGTTACAGTGTAGGGTCCTTGACGAACAAATGTAAACATTGTTCTGCACTGTATTTCTCTTGAGAGAAATCTACACTTGGTTACTTTGACCTTTGCTGTTGTAATGGTAAAATTAATCTGACTAAATATAAAATATTTGACATGCTGCAACAATTATTTTTCACTGGAGATGATATCTCAAGGAATTTCAGAGAGACTAATCGGCAGTACAATGCTATGTCCTTCGTTTCATTTGGTGCCAATGTTACTGTGCCACACCCATACGGTCCACATTGTTTTAATATGTATGGAGGTGCACATCATCGCATTTCTTCGTTATATTCCAAAATTATATGTGACGGTTTGCGGCCAGTTTTATTAGACTCCTCAAAGTTCTTGAATTCCTTGGAACTAAATGACTTGCCTCCACATATTCCAAACGCTTGAACCGTTATGCTGCTTAGAAATCTGAACGTTTCCCAAGGGCTCCTAAATGCAACTATATTGCTTGGATTTGGAAATAATAAGTGCAGTTAAAATTAGGCAGAGAGGTCTAATCCTTCTACTTGATTTAACAGCATCCGATAAAACACTATCATTTTGTTTTAAGAGGCAATATTTTCCAATTATTTGGCATACTCTGTCACAATCAATGGAGCTCAAGGGAAAACTCTGGAACGTATAGGTCTCAATTTGCCTCATCAATTTTTCAGTCATGGCCAGCAGTATTTTGCAAGGTTGAGAGTGCAATCTTTTGACGCCCTTATAGTTTCAATAGAGCCAAAAAAAAAAATCGTACAAAGAATATACAGTAGGCCTACATAAGAAAATTCTTCAGTAAATATTTTTCTATTGACCGTCATTTTTGACGGGTTTCAACTAGTAATTTTTATAACAGTCGATTTTGTACTTCCGGGAAGAATATTTCTCTTGTTACAGACCCTTTCAGGCTACATGTCCAAGCGATATTCCATTCGTTTAATATGTATTTCCTTATCTGGCTTTTAACGTAACATATAGGAGACTTACTATATGTTATTTCAAGATGTGTCGTAGCCGCTGATTTTGCTAATTGGTCTGCTCTTTCATTACCAGCTAAACCAGTGTGTCCCCTTATATTATACAAATTAATATTATACAAATGTTTCCAAGAAGGCTGAAGCATGGAATCGTGCAATTCCTCGAAACATTCTCGCGTGGTATTCTCCTAATTGCTCTCTCTTCTTATTGATATCATGCACCCACCATTGTCCTTTCTTCTTTGTGTTTTGCAAAGCAAATAGGAGAAGGAGTTGTTCTTTGTCCGAGCTCATACTCAATAATAATATCAAACAATACTTAATATGAAAAGAAGGAAGCAACCAGACTGGACCGCTCACACAAAGGTATCGCGAACTATGTGACGTCCCCATATCGCAGACCGCCGCGACCGACCCCCTTCTGTGTGGCCGAGCCTTAAGACTGTAGCACAATATAAAACTGGAGTGGGCGACGTGTGAACCTTGGTGTTGACAGCGGCCATCATTAGTGAGCTTTAGGTGGTAGATTTCACTAGAAATCTGCCTATTGCAATGGGTACCATGTTTCGACTTCCGGAAAATGTCGACATATCTTCGCGTTTCACATCCCCCAGATCCTTTTGCCACCGTCAGTTCAAAGGTTTATACATAATTTGGGTAACTTATACTGTATGTTCCAACTCTAACAGCAGGGTTTAAATCCTTTACGGTGGAGTATGGTATCGAACTCACTGGATCTGGATGGAGAGCTATGCATACCCCTTGTTGTTGTTGTTGTTGTTGTTGTTAATATTCGGTGGCGTAGTCGGTAGCATGCTGAACTGCTATGCCCAAAATGGAGGGTTTGAACGCGGCCGAAGTCGTCGCATTTTTTAACAGCGTTAAAATCCTTCAATATGCCTTCCTTATTTATGATCTAATTTCCTGGCTAAAAGTAGAACAACAAAGAAACCTGCACATATGTACCCTCATCTATCGACTTCTCAATGAAAGTTCTCCTCACTATCTCTCTTGTAATTTTCGTTTTCTTTCTTCCTTTCATGATCGTCACACGCGATCTGGATCTATAATTGCAATTCCTCTACATCATTCATCTGCCTTCAGTAACTCCTTCCTCGTGTCGGGAACCAGAATTTGGAATAATTGTACTCGTGACGTTAGAAATTGTACATCCCTAACAACTTTCAAACGTGCATGTAAAGATTTCCTCTTGAATTTGTAGGCCAACTAGAACAATTTGTGTATGAATGTGTGAGTGAATGAAATGAAATGAAAATCCACAGCCTGCTTCCAGTCTCCGACCGGGTCAGGAATGGAATGAATGAAGCCCCCATCTAGCGGCGAGGATAAGAACTGTGCCGGCTGCCGAGGCCTGACGCACTCCTCTGGGGCAATGATTAAATGAATGACAGATGAAATGAAATGATAGTGGAGAGTGTTTCTGGAATGAAATTTTGACAAAATGTATGTCATTTAAATTGTATAGCTTAGTTAATATCAGGCAGTCGCCAATTTAATTTAATTTTATTTTTATTTTATTTTATTCTAGTATTTAAGTTTTTCCTAGTAGCCTATTTAAGTTTGGTAGGTTAAGAATAACATATTTGAGTATTCATGTAAGTTGCACTGTGTGTGGTTAAGTGTAAGAGAGGGCCTAGAACCCTAACTTCGCCACAATAAAGGCACCAATAAATAAATAAATAAATAAATAAATAAAGCCAGCGTGCCCATGTCATAAATATATGGCAAGTAAAAGAACCTAGCACTGCAATTGGTAGTGTGTACCAAAATTTGTAGGTTATATTTGGCTAGTACACAACGCTCTATCAAGTTCCAACGTTCGCCGCTAGTGTTAGTCACAGTAGCAACTTGTAGCCAAAGTTGTAACTACTTGAATATGAACATGTTGGGAGTCCTCGGGCGTTCAATCAAAAATACCCAGCTTATGGCCATTGGCTGCGATTCATATATCATCAATATTGACTTTAGAGGCTTAAGACATCTATATCACCAGTCCTGAGTAGTTGTGTGTGTGTTGAACTTGTCTGATAACCTGTATTTATGTGACAACTGTAAGAGTCTGTAACTGTATTAGAGACAGGAGATGAGGTTGGTGCCCCGGGACTCGAAGTAAGGTACTATCTCGACATCTGCCTGGAGAGAGTGTGGAAAAAAAAACAAAGGAATAACCACACTGAGAATAGCCACTGTCGGTGCGGGAACCCCATAAGACCAATGGCGATTCTTTTTGAAGACCATTCCATACATTAAGTTATGGACTTAAGAAAATGTAACGAAAATATATTACCCACTCACCCACACATCCATATGCTAGCTGGGAGACGATGATTCTACTTAAGAGATTTTCGAGTCCAGCCATTAGGACGAACACGAACATTAAGTAATATATGTTGTTTATATCAGGCAATGCATTAAGCCAGCCAAGAAGACTATTTGTCTTGCGATTACTATAAATCAGAGAGGTGAAAGTACATTGAGCCTAGTAGAGACGAACTATTCAGCATAAGACATAAGGATTCCTTAACTGTGATGTCCGGCCGCATGTTTAATTGATTAGCAAGCTAGACTTTGACCTGTAGCATCCAGGGTTTGATTTCTGACCAGACTGTGGGATATTAACGTCCTAAGCTTAATTCTACTGACTCGGAGACGGTGTATTTTTAACGCATCCATCATCACATTTAATAGTTTTCTTATTCTTAAAGTTTCAATCATCTGAGAAAGTGATCAGGGAAGTTCTCCATATATTCTTAAGTCTCATTGCGGTTTGTATGTTCAGGCAAGTGAACCAGTACTGCTGGTTTAATAACCTTAGAATTTGCAGTAGCCATAAAGGAACGTTCTATCCTCTAGAAAAGCACTTTCAGTTCCAAATAAATGTAAGTGATTGAGCGTAAATTTCCACCCATCTGATTAAAATTACGCTCATTGTTAATAGCCAAATTAAATTCTAAATACAAGACAATAACCAAATAAATCTTCAAGTTGTTTTAGCTTACGTTTTTCGAAGTGAAAGATATAACCGAATATGAAATGAGCTTTGCAGGTTCATCCTACACACTGAAACCCTCCGCATTCTAACTAAGGGTTGGAATTCTACCTGTTGGGCGAATTATTGCTGCCTGGCTAACTGTGTATCAGACCCTCACCTTTTTGGATGGCTATATAAATTCTTGGCGAAAAGGGAGCCCAAGTCAACATGGCCTGTTTCGAAACGAACACATTTTGTCGGAGCTGTTGATAAATCCAACTATTTGATATCACACAGAGGTAGGGTTGCCCGATTTCAAGAATGGGAAAATGGAACACACGTCCCAAAACATTGTTATTATTTAATCAAGGTTGTTAAATGTTTTAATAAATAATACACATATGTATTAAATAAGCATTGCATAATCAAATACACAACATTAAAACTAGATATTGCTGACATATCATATAGGCCTATAACACCAGCAACTTACAAATACTTTTCATTTGAACGACCCTTTGCAAGGATTGTTTATTTGTAAGTACCTTCTGATAAAAAATTCACTACAATTTTCGTCATAATTGAAATATGTGAACAATTCTTGTTTTATCAAACTAATTGAGCTTCTGTTTCTATCATCTCTCCATTTGATATTCATGACAGAAAAAACTCTCTCCGTAAAAGCATTGGAGGGGAAAATGCTGAGTATTAACTTCAGAGGGACTAAGATATTCCTTAATTTTGTTGCCCCTAATAAATCTATATCATGTACCCATCTATCTGATACAAACATAGAAATATTTTTTTCTTTCAAACTTGCACCTGTATCACCAGAAAAGAAGCTAGATATTACGAAGCGGAACATTTGAAAATTGATGCGAAATTGAATATATAAAAAAAAAAAATCAACAACAAAAAAGTCAACCCCTGGCACTATCCAGCCCATGACGGGCTAAGGCCGACCAAGCGACCGCTGCCCAGCCATTTGGCCTGCAGATATTGGGGTGACGCGTGATCAGCGCGTCGGGTCCCCTCGGCCGTTAATCTTGGTATTCGTGATCGGGGCGCTGTCTCACTGTCAGACAGCTACTCAATTGTCCTCACGTGGCTGAGTGCACCCCGTTCCAACCCTCACGTCAGTTTTAAAATCCCTGACAGAGCCGGGGATCGAACCCGGGGCCTCCGGGCGAGAGGCAGGCGCGCTACCCCATCACCACGGGGCCGGCGAAATTGTATATATTATCAAATTAACCTAAAAAAGCGGAATATTTGGCGTTCCGTTAAAGATTAAGACGAAACGCGGAACTAGACAAGGAAAAACAGAATTGTTCCCGGTTAAACGGAACGTCTGGCAAGCCTACACAGAGGTGATTGGTCCATGAAAGCGCCGCAAGTACTGCTTTGTGCATCTGAAAATGCCGTGTTTCATGAATACATAATTCTTCTTCTACTCAGCGAGTGTCGATTAACCATCTCGTGTGTTCCCAAGTGTGCGAAAATGGAAATAACACATGTCGTGTAGAAGCCGACTGTGGGCGCAATAAATCTAAGGTGACAGGAGTAATAATAATAACTTATGTTTCAGTGACAGTTTTCGACATTATGGTGATGGAAGCCATTTTCAGCGTCGCTTTAGTAAACGAAGTTTAATGTTTTTCAGTCGGTAAACACCATTGTACCCAATTATGAGGGGTTATTCCCTAATCCTTAAAAAAATTAAATGGCATTAATAAATACACTTGGATGACCTGTTTCGATCGTCAAGCGATCATATCACATACAAAATTCTTCTTCTACTCAGCGAGTGTCAATTAACCATCTCTGTCTTCCCAAGTGTGCGAACATGGAAATAACGCTTGTCGTGTAGAAGCAGTATTCCAGCCAGTATTCACTCCAAACAAGCAAATGTTTTGAGGCCAATCACCACTTCTTTTATTTCAACGAAATATCACATAGACTATAACTAACAAATATTGACGAGTTGAATTATCTTAACTAATACGTCAATAAATTAAGCCTCCGTGGCTTAGGCGGCAGCACGCCGGTCTCTCACCGCTGGGTCCGTGGTTCAAATCCCGGTCACTCCATGTGAGATTTGTGCTGGACAAAGCGGAGGCAGACAGGTTTTTCTCCAGGTACTCCGGTTTTCCCTGTCAAACTTTCATTCCAGCAACACTCTCCACTATCACTTCATTTCATCTGTCATTCATTTAATCATTGCCCATGAGGAGTGCGACAGGCTTCGGCAGCCGGCACAGTTCATGTCCTCGACGCTAGATGGGGCGGGGGGCTTCATTCATTCCACTCCCTGACCCGGTCGGACGACTGGAAACAGGCTGTGGATTTTCAATACGTCAATAAATAACTGTACATATTGTAAATAATTTCACCCATACTCTCAGACATAGATTTTATAGCCTAAGTGTAATGGATCTGATGATGATCGCTTGACGATCGAAACTGGTCATTCAAGCGTATTTATTAATCTCATGTTCTTTTTTTCAGGATTAAGGAATGTGTATGTCTACCCCTTATTATTCCCGTTTTCCAACAGGGTCGGGGATGAGATGCGATGGAAGTCTTTGTGGCGATGGTTTTTACGTCCGGATGCCTTTCCTGACGCCAACCTCATGAGAGGAGTTAATGAGAGATGAAATGAATGATGGTGAATGAAACTGGGCAAGGATGTGGAAGGAAGCGGCCGTGGCCTGTCAGAAGGTACCGTCCCAGCATTTGCCTGGTGTTGAAAATGGGAAACCACGGAAAACTATTTCAAGGACGGCCGACGGTGGGGCTCGAACCCACGCGTCTACCGAGTCAGCAGAGAGCTTGGCCCCATGACCTAATGCTGCGCTTTATCCAGCGTAGCCACTACTGTCGGTTTTTCAGGATTAAGGAATAACCCATCACAATTGGGTACAATCATGTTGATCGACTGAAAAACATTAAACTTCGAAAGTTCACGACAAGCAGAGTTTTTTCTTTCGAGTGTAATGAAATTTTAAGAATTAATAGGTTTGTTTCTGGTAGCAAATACATTTCCTTGACACATTCATAACACACTAAAATTGTCACTGTTTTGGTTCTTCAAGCTATATCCCCTCCTCCTTAAAGGACTCCGGAATGTCCTATTACAGTATGCCCTTGCTTTTTTCCAAGTTTTCTTTCCGTTATCTCAGAAACTATTAACCCTCTGAGTGCTACGCTCGTCTATAGACGGTGCACGAAATCGTTTTGACGTGACAACGTCAAATAAGTTGCTGGACTACAGTGACGTTCATGAAAAAGTGTTACAGTGAAAGGTGACAATATCGTTTTTTCTCTCTTCTGCTGCAACGCTCTCTCTCTCTCTCCCTCTTCTGTTGCTGCGCTCGAGTGTCGCTACAGTAGTTTATGGATGTCACAGTTGAACCTCGGGATGGATTTTGATGCGGCTGTATTGAGGAAGATTTCTGTAGAAAATAATTTATTTATGATCAAAGGGAGCCGAGCAGTAACGATTTCAGTGAAAATTTCGAGAGAAAAAAACACATGACGTCCGTGCGCATTTTAAGCATACGCTGGGCAAACCGTTAAAAATATCTATATACTATGAGTATAATTGTTCAGCATGAGAAGTTCTACAAAAAAGTCCGTGAGAGCATATCTCTCTCTTCAATACATCGCCCATTAAAAGTGTTTTTACGTTATCATTTCTTCCAACATTCTTCATTCAAATACTGAGGCAACAGTTTACGAGCTGGCTAGGAGCGAGTCTATCACACCAGTTACAGCCTAGCTAGCGGATGAACATATTACCCCAGATACAGCCAGCAGCAAACTGTCGAGTCGTGTTGAGTTAAAACTTCAGAGAAGAGTAGGTTGTATTTGGAGTTTCCCTGGAAGTTCAACTCGGCTTTTCTTCATTTCGTCTGTGAACTTTCCGATCCGCAAAATACATAATTAAGAAATATACGAAGCTGAATTTTCGCACTAGCGACAATTTAAAGAAATCAGTCCGAGAAGACGTTGTCACGCTCAAATAATGTCGCGCATCGTACTTGCACACTCCTTCTTTTTTTTTTTTTTTTTTTTTTCATTTTTCATTTTTCTTGTTCGCTATCGAGTGCCGAGTTGAACTTCGGCATGTCCTGCCATCTTTTTGCCATTATGTAGTACTACTTGTCATTGTATTTTTGCTTCTGAATGTTATTCAAGACTCTCTTGAATTTCTTCAGCACTTTCGTGAACATTCCCATCTGTAAAAAATAAATTAAAGTCAAATTTTGAAAAAAAAAAACCGGACATGTTAAAATATAACACCTATAAGAATTAACGTACACCTAGAAAATTCAACTTATTGTGTTGAAAAGTTCCAAGAGAGAAGTAAATTTTACTAGAAAAACATTTTAGCGTGAAATTGGAATCAAAGATTCTAATCTCTAATTATAAAACCCGCCTTGTCAAACGCTAAAAAGAAGTATAGGCCTAATAATTAAATTAATACGTACATGTTTCGGTATACAATGATAAGTCGTCAGCGTAGAATGAATAATAAAAGAATCTTAAAACTATGTTAACAAACTCCAAAGAGAAAATGGATATCCTTACAATAAACCATTACGATTTAAATAAAATGAAAGGTCATAAAACAAATATAAATAAATAAATAAATAAATAAAAGGAACAAGATTAAAGTTAATATAAATCTACCTTTATAGACTGTCTATATTACACTTCTTCAATATGGTCCGCTACTATAATGAATCGGACCTGTTGAATGCAAAAATATGTTGTTTCCAAGGATTCTACTTCTTCCATTTGAAGCACTGGCATTCATTTTGCTGTTTTTCCATATCCCTTTGCCCTTGCTTTTAACGCTGCCTCTTTCTTTGAAGTCGCTTTTGTGCTTTCCTAATTTATTTTGGAGGCCCGGAACTATCACTACCACCTAACCGTTTCAATCCAACCTTCAGTTTTGCAAATTCCTTAACAGATTGCACTTCATTTTCTTTGTAGGTACATTGTGTAAATATTTCGACCTCAGTAGTAAGCATCCGCGGAGGAAGATGGTTTATATCACCCGATCCTTCATTTCCACTTTCTTAATCAATAACTTCACCATCCACTGGAGGTATGGTGACAAATTCAGCAGTATCCAACACGATATTGTTACATGTGGCCAGATGATGAATCTATTTTCTATCGATGATATGGATGAAGTTGCTGCAGACAGGTTTGCTGCCAGTGATCCTAGACATATTGAAATATTTGAAGAGTAACTTATAAAATCACATTTTACATTACATTGTCCAAATGTGAAATTTATACGCCATACAAAGAAACCAAACTCTTGCTCTCACTGTGGATGACTTAAAAGTGTACATTGCAGTTCTTCTGTTGACTGGTAATTTAACACCCAGGTATAAGTATAAAAAATTACCATGGTTGGTTTACTAATAGGACACACGATTTTGGGAAAGTATAAGGAATAAAATATGAAACAAGATGTTCAGTAAAGAACATATAGCCTCCTTTCTCCTAAATGTCCATTTCAAGGAGTATAATTGAATGTTGGTTGTAGTAGCTTGTTGAAATACAACGTGTTATACGGATATTAAACATGAATATGAGGTGCCCTTTGCTAGTGCTACCTCTGTACAAAATTTAATTCAATTAGGTTTCACCGTGTTTGAATTGATATGGTGAATAGATCTGCACACATGCATGGCCGCTATCTGCAAACTCTTAGGCTAATGACCTTGTAGTTCAGTCAAAAGATGCTTCCTACAAAAAGGCGTGTTGTTGCAAAATTTGGTAGAGTTCAAATAATTAGGTTGTCGTAATTTGATTTAAGCTTTTAACATTTGGGTGGCCGCCATTCCGTTTCCGTCAAGATGGCGGCGATATAAAACATGACCCTGAGGGGCCCTTTGCTAGTGCTACCTCTGTACCAAATTTCGTTCAATTCGGTTTCACCCTGTTTGAAGTAAAGGGGGAGTCGATTTGCACACATACATGGCCACCATATGCAAACTATTGGATTGATGACCTTGTAGCTTGGTCAAAGGACGCTTCTTACATAAATTGTTGCAACATTTGGTAAAGATCAGATGATTAGATTGGTCGTAATTAGATTTAAGCTGTTAACATTTGGGTGGCCGCCATTACGATTCCGTCAAGATGGCGACGATATAAAACATGACACTGAGTTGCCTCTAGCATGTGCTAACACTGTACCAAATGTCGGTCAATTCGGTTTCAGCGTGTTTGAATTGATAGGGGGAATCGATTTGCACACATACATAGCCGCCTTCTGCACCTGTCAGGCTGATGACCTTGTAGTTTAGTCAAAAGACGCTCGCCATATAAATATATGTTGTTGCAAAATTTGGTAGAGATCGGACGATTAGGTTAGTCGTAATTTGATTTAAGCTTTGAACATTTGGGTGGCCGCCATTACGTTTACGTCAAGATGGCGGCGATATAAAACATGACACTGAGGTGCCCTATGCTAGTGCTACCTCCGTACCAAATTTCGTTCTATTCGGTTTCACCGTGTTCGAATTATAGGGGGGGACGACAGAGTACTCACTCACACACACACACACACACACACACACAGACACACAATTTTTTGCCTTGTGTTGATCTCATAAGTCTACTTTCATTTTTTGCAAAAATCGAAAGTAGACTAAAAATAAATGCACCGTTAGAATGTCAAAAGGCTCGTAGATTAACATGGTTCAAAAACCAAATTTGTATACCTTTTGAATATTTTGGGCATTCCTGAGCCCATTAATTCTGTAGATAAACAACAAATTTCTAGTCAGGGATGTTTGTATCATATTCATGATTTGCGCAATTTACAGTAAAATCCTATGTTTATTTCATCTATGATGAAATGATTGTTCCATAAAAGCGACGCAAATACTTCTTTGTGCATCTGGAAATGGCCTTGATACATGAATACATAATTGAATCTTCTTCTAGTTAGCAGGTGTAAACTAACCATCTCCGTCCACCCTAGCGTACGAACAAGGGAATATTCTTGTCGTGGAGAAGCACTCAACTTCATTGTTTCATCATTTATCTTATACTTTTCATGATTGAAGTAAAAATGTTTTGCGAGGTGATTCAATTTTCCTAGATACTCGTATTTAACCAACGGTACAAGCTATAATTTTAATTACTTTAAGGAAACTGACAGTAAAATGTTATTAAGAGTTCCCATGAAAAGAAGATGTTGGCTAATGGCTAATGTAGAATATCACAAGTTTCGTTTCTACTAGCTAAGTGGGCATTTAGAGCAGAGGGATTGAAAAACGTTTTTACTCATAGACCGCTCTTGAACTAATCTAAGATTGGTCGACCGTAGTTTGATTGGAGGGTACCGTGCGTCCCAAGGTCAGTGAAAAAATGAGAAACATACCCTGCTCAGATGTCCCTCGGTATATGTTAATTCGGAAAATTTCCAGACGCGGTTCTTTATGGGTAAATTTGTAAGTCCCTAGGGGAGAAAACATTACTAAGTAGGGTAATAAGGGATGTAACCAGTTGGTTAATAAAATTATTTTGATCATAGAACTGATTTAAATTATTTATTTTGGTCTTATAAATTCCACAACTGCCTCTTGTCAGTCTCTCTTCGTTTTGGGGAAGATTGGCACCTCTATCGTGTATTCTTAAAAGACAAGTACAGATGTAAGTACGTCTAGTGTCCAATATAACAACTGTAAATACTAAGAATGGCTGAAAATAAACAAGGAAACTTGTCTTAATACTTTTACAGCAGTAGAAATGAATCAAGTTTTACATTTTACTTTGAACAAGAAGTTCCGTGACGAACTAAAGAGCCTACTTTTCTTAAAATTTAAGATTCATGCCAATCTATATAGACCTATCTAGAAAAATAGCGAAATTAAGTTGGTAATATCGAAATTTCTAATTAGTTCGAAATATACCTGTAGCCTAATAGAACACTACAGTTGGCAGCCCTGGTGATTGAATATATTCTTAGTTCCATCTCTTAAGATGCAGAATACAATATTTGGTTGAAGTCCAATGGATAGCATGGACGTTACATGCAGTTAAACATTGGATCATGTTGGCAACAATGTCAGCATGCGTTGGTCAGAAATAATCTGAAATATTATGATATCTTGCTGTGGCAATTTTGGATGAAATCCATTTGTTAGTATAGAAGTTACATGTATTTGAAAATTGGACCTATCAACAGGCTTAGAGTCATGTTGGCAGCACTGACGTATATTAGTTTCTCATAACTAATCTAGAATGTTAGGTACTATACTTGTGCAAAGTTTAAAGCTGTTGGCTTACATACTTTCTGATATATTAATATTTGGGTAAAAAATAGAGATAGCATTTAATAACAGTTGGCAGCCCTGGTTGCTCTTAAGAATAACCATTGTCATATCTGTTATGGTACACATAGTACATAGGTAATTTGGTTGAAATCCAATTGATATTATAGAAGTTACATGTATTTAAAAATTGGTCTTATCAGCAGTCTTAGAATCATGTTGGTAGCACTGATGTACATAAGTTACTCCAAATTATTTTAGAATGTCAGGTACTATACGTGTGCATAGTTTAAAGCTGTCGGCTTGCATACTTTCTGATATATTGGTATTTGGATAAAAGAATATAGATAACATTTATTGACAGTTGGCAGCCCTGGTGGCTCGTACAAATACGCCCAGTCATATCTGTTTATGTACACATATTACATACAAAATTTGGTTGAAATCCAATTGATAGTGTAGAAGTTATATGCATTTAAAATTATACCTATCAACAGGCTTAGAATCATTTTGGCAACACTGCCATGCATGGCCTCCGGGAAATTTAACTGAAATATTATTATCTATACGTGTGCCAATTTTGAAATAGCTCCAATTCAAACCTTCCAAGATATCCAACATGGAGCGGTGATATTTATATTGAGAGGAAGAGTTTGCACGAGAGACTACAATTTATTTAATACAGTGAATGGAGAAAGCAGAACTAATTTGTCTGACAAGAGATTGCTTGTCACGCTAATAATTTCACTATAGCCCAGTGCTCCACATTGCATGCAAGACCACCTAAGAGCAGTTGTAAGCGCTCCGAACCGTGCACGGAATGACATCACTTGGTACAGAGGCGTGATGGTACAGCTGTTTTTCTCTTAGCAAGAAAGACAAGGTTTGATTCCCGGTTAATGTCTGCCAGATGTTTGAGGTGGTTCGGATTCCATGTACACATGAAGATTATTGGCCCTCTCCTCTCCTTTCGTCTCATCTTCTTCCTTTCCTCTTATCTTCTTCCTTTCCTTCTCTTCCCATTCCTTCCCATCCCATTCCTTCTTTCCCCTTTCCTTCCCTACCATTCCTTCTCTTTCCTCCTTTTCCTTCTTTCCCATCCTATCCCTTCTTTTCCCTTTCCTTCCCTTGCCATAGGCTTACTCTTTGTTCCTTTCGTTTCTTCCATTCCCTTTCATTCCTCTTCCCTTCCCATTCATTCCTTTCCTTCCATTGTCCTTTCCTTCACTTCCCTTTCCTTCCTTTCCCTTCCAATTCCTTCCCTTTCCTTCTCATTCCTTCCCATTCCTTCCCATTCTTTCCCTTTCATTCTCTCCTTGAACTATATGAACAAGTGGAGAGCATTACAACTGCTATGAGGAAAAGCAGGCTGATCTACTATGGTCACATTGTGAGAATGGATAATCAGAGGCTCACCAACAGAATTTTCAACACTGTCTCTAGAGGGAAGGCAACTAACGCCAAGTGGATGAAACTAGTCAGGAAAGACCATGAATATTGACCCCAGTAACATCTACGACAGAAAGAAATACAAAACTTTGACAAGAACACTAGACTCTCTCCAGTCACTAACAGCAAAAGCAGTGCGTCCATGTGTAGGTGTGAAATTGACTCAGGAGCGGAAGCACATTCACAGTGCCAGGTTGAAGGAATACTTGGCTAAGATGAAAGCAACCAGAGGTAAGACCCACGTAGTCCACAGCCGGCCCAAACGGAACTTAAAAAAATATAACAATTAAGCTAAAACAAGCACTTTATGCCATGAATATGCGCATGCTTCTCTGGTCACTTGGTCTGACCCGGCTAGACCATGTCAGGAACATACACAAACGAAAGATCATAAATGAGAAGCCTTGATCACAGTCAAGATGCATCAAGCCCGACTTCGGTGGCGAGGCCACGCAATACGTGGCAACATGAAGATACATCTGTTAATAAGACAGTACTTCTTCTCACTCCACTTGCAAACGGTCACGTGGTCAGCCAAAGAACCGCTGGATTAATCGTATACAAGAAATAATGCACCACTCGTTAGAACCAAGTTGAGATTGGCTTGCCGAACAGAGGACCCTGCTTCAATACTAGGAAGATGCTGAATAGGAATAAGAAATAAATAAAACGATATCAAGAAAATATTGCTCTCAACCATTGAAAAATGCGGAATGATGGGTTTGGAAGGAAGTAGGACCATAAAAGCCAGAGAGAAAAATTTAATTTGAATTATTTTAGCTTAATATTAATAATTATTATTAGTTTTAATTTTTGTTTTCATTAACATTTTAATGTTTAAGTTATATTTATTTTTAAAATTTGAATTTTCATATTATTTTTATAATCTTAAAAGTAAGATTATAAAATTATTATAATTTCAAATTTTATAAGCTTATTTAATTTTAATTTTTACAACCATATTTATTTTAATTCTGTTTTTTACTATCTTATTTTTTAAATTTTCAATTTCAATTGTTTTTATTTAAATACTATTTTTTTCAATCACCTTAGATCAAGGAGGTGAAGAGATAATAATATTTGGTTTCCAGAAATATTAACACTTCCACAAGAAAATGTCGCTAAAAGATTCAACCGTCACCATCTTTGACAATATAAATTGTCGTTATAGTAGGTGGTTAATATTGAGACACCGAGTGAGTTAGCCGTGGTCGTTACGGCGTGGCTGCTGGCAATCGCTCACATTCGGGAGGCGAGGAGGTTCGAATCCCCCCACCAGCAACCTTGAAGATGGTCTTCTGTGGTTTCCCATCTTCCTTCCAGGCAAATGCCAGGGTTGGTCCCTAACTATAGGCCACAGCCGCTTCCTTCCAACTCCTCGTCCTTACATTCAAACCTTCCTCCCCAGACAACACTCCACACGCGACGGTACTTGTAGCTCACCCCATGGGTGTCCACATAGAAGCAGCTACAAACTGGCGAGCCGAACATGTCCTCGGACACTCCCGGCACTAAAAGCCATACGCTAAATATATATATATATATAGAGAGAGAGAGAGACCACTAACCTGTAAAGGATTTAAGGCACTGTAAAAAGGGAAGAACGGACCTAGCGCTGGAGTCCCTCGGAGTGGCCATTTCCCGAACTCACTAGGCTTGAGCTCTGGAGGACGCAGACTGCTTAGTTTTATCCCGCGTAGTGCTTTACACACACTCTGTCATTTTAGTTACCTCTAAATGACACACAATATTATTAATGTTGATTCTTTAAGGGTCTGGCGGACATCGTGGTTATTGAGCATTGGGCATTTCTAAAGGATTTGTCTGATAACCTGGGCGTGCATTTGTTCTTTAAACTAGAATTTGGAAGGAGGCAGCCGTAACCTTAAGTTAGCAACCATCCCATCATTTGCCTGGAGTAGAAGTGGGAAACCACTTCCAGAGGGTCTGAGGTGGAAAACGAACCCACCTCGGTTATGCTTCACAAGACTGATGGTAGGGTACTCCTGTCCAGCTCACGGACCAAAATTAAATTTCTTGACAGAACTGAGAACTGAACTCTGACATCAGGACTTTATTAATTATTTATCGTATGGTTTTTAGTGCAGGGAGTGTCTGAGGACATGCTCGACTCACCAGAGGCTGTATCTGCTTCAAGCGGACACCCATAGGGTGAGCTACAAGTTCCGTTCAATTTCACTTAGTTCCAACTTTCGCTACCAGATGTCAATGATACCTAGTGGTGAACGTTGAAACTTTGATAGAGCGTTCCAACAAAATCCAACCTAGAAATTTAGCTTCACACAAGTTTAGCCTGTGGAAGGATCTTTTACATGCCATAAATCTATGACATGGGACCGCCGGCTTTACTTTCCCTCCGAAGGAAGGCATACTGAAGGATTTTAACGCTCTTAAAAAATCCGACAACTTCGGCCGGTTTTGAATCTGCTATCTTGGCCACAGCAGTTCAGCATGCTACCAACTACGCCACCGAAGCCACCACATCAGGAGTGGCAACCAAGTATTCTAGTCACTACACCTCGAAGTTGTCAGACAGGGAATTCCAAGGGTGTTTACAAACTCCCATCCACGGGAGGAAGAAGAAGATCCCATGAAAAATGAGAGAGTCAGGAAATGCGGGGAAATTAAAGACACCAACTGCCCCGGATATTCTAATACCGTTGGGATCGAAAAAAAAAAGAGCAAGTGTTGAGTAACAACGGCTATCAGCGAAGATGAAAGAGAGGAGCTGGCAAACGAAAGGAACAATGCTGGTCTCAGCAGTCAACAGCTTCACGAGTTGTGAGTCGTGTGGAATATTTTCACAATATCTCCAGTGCTTCTTCACAATGGACTTGCAAATGCTCCGGACCGTGCACTGAATGGCACTACGCGGTACAGTAGATATACGGGTACTTCTGATACGTAAGGACACACAATAGCCCGTATTTTACATACACACTTCGATTCAAATCGTCGTGTAGTCTCATGCTCTGACAATCGGTGTAACGTCCAACTGATAAAAATAAATTAATTAGATATTTACTATGTAATTCGTTCTCATTAACCTGAAGAAAGTCTCTTTGTTTGAGAGAGATCCTATCTGGTACAAGGAGCCCTAATGTTTATAACCTTTAGAGAAAATCACGAATCTACCAACTCGTTCTCTATGTAACTACCATTCATGGAGCCAATCGGCTCTCTCCTTCTCTCTTCATATTCAACTACGTCTAGTACCGCCACTCGGTGGCGTAGTTGGTAGCATGCTGAACTGCTGTGCCCAAGATAGCGGGTTCAAACCCGGCCGAAGTTGCCGGATTTTTTAAGAGCGTTAAAATCCTCCAGTATGCCTTCCTTCGGAGGGGAAGTAAAGCTGGCGGTCCCATGTCATAGATTTATGGCATGTAAAAGATCCTTCCACAGATTATAGCAAAATTTCTAGGTTAGATTTCGTCGGAAAGCTCTATCAAAGTTCCAACGTTTACCACTAGGTATCAGTGACATCTGGTGGCGAAAGTTGGAACTACTGGAAATTGAACGGAACTTGTAGCGCATCCCATGGGTATCCGCTTGAAGCAGCTACAGCCTCTGGCTAGCCGAACATGTCCTCGGACACTCCCGGCACCAAAAGCCATACGATAGATAAATAAATAATCGCCACTCTCAGTGGTCTCGGGAATTAATTTCAACTATCGAATTATCGACTAATCGAAGAAGAAAAATTAATTAGTTGCCACATAAAATGATTAATCGATCGTGCGTTCAACCGATTAATCGATTGGCCATTTAATCGATTGATTGTTTTATCGATTATTCAATGTACTTCTCTACTGTCAGTAAGCTCTCACAGTAGCAAAATACATATTTAATTAATTAAAATATATTGTATCACATATTTTTAAATAATGTACCTTCTTTGTAAAAACTAGGCTAAAACAAAGTGAAAGATAAGTTCTGTATTAAATTGTAATTATTGAACAAGAATTCAAAATTTTTGCTAAAAACTCTTACGTATTCCTTTTTCGAAACCCTTCCCAATTTGATTGATGTTTGTACTTCCACTGTCACTCACTCTTATTTGGTAACAATAATAATAATAATAATAATAATAATAATAATAATAATAATAATAATAATAATATCGTATGGCCTCGGATGCCGGGTGGAGGCTTTGTTATTGGACACCCAAAATGTAGCTTGCATGTCGAATTTCGTTGTTCCTTGAAGCACTGTAAAAGTCAAGGAGGTTAGATATCTAAGCTCGTTGAACACTATAGCGCTTTCTAGTAGAGAAATGAGGAACTTTTTGTTGGCGGAAACTCCAGAGATTAATTTTGCCATTATGAACACGGCCTACTGAATTAAAGTGGGTTCTTTGACATGCCAACATCGTATGACATGGTGTCGTATTTTTTGCCGCCTTTCAAAAAAAATATCTTACCACGGCCAGGAGCGAACCTGCAAGCTAGGGGTTAATAGACCGACACGTTGATCACTCACCCACCGTGGCAAGCTACTCTTATTTGGTTATTGTTATAATAACTAAGGAAGAACAGTTTCTATATCTAGTCAAAAAGTAACTTTTTAAAATTTCTATACCGGTACATCATTCCAAAAATGCTTGCCACGGTGGGTGAGTGGTTAACGTGTCGGACTACTAACCCCAAGCAAGCAGGTTTGCTCCTGGCCGTGGTAAGTGATTTTTGAAAGGCGACACAAATCACGACACGCATGTCATACATTGTTGGCATGTTAAAGAACCCATTTGAATTCAGTAGGCCATGTTCATAATGGCAAAATTAATCTCGGGATTTTCCGCCAACACAAAGTTCCTCCATTCTCTACTAGAAAGCGCTATAGTGTCAAGGAGCTTAGATATCTAACCTCATTGACTTCCATAGCGTTCCAAGGAAGGACGAAATTCGACACGCAAGTTGCCCTCTTGGCGTCAAATAACAAAGCTTGCACTCGGCACCCGAGGCCATACGATAAAAAAATTAGAAAATCCAAAAATATGCGATGGTCTCTTAATTAAACTTCTTTCCTTATCTCGGGTCTACTAATCAATTAATCGATTCTTCGGTTAGGCGATTAATCGATTATTCTGTTAGGCGATTAATCTATTATTCTGTTAGGCGATTAATTTATTCTTCTGTTAGGCGATTAATCGATTCTTCTGTTAGGCGATTAATCTATTATTCTGTTAGGCGATTAATCTATTATTCTGTTAGGCGATTAATCGATTCTTCTCTTAGGCGATTAATCTATTATTCTGTTAGGCAATTAATCGATTCTTCTGTTAGGCGATTAATCTATTATTCTGTTAGGCGATTAATCGATTCTTCTGTTAGGCGATTAATCTATCATTCTGCTAGGTGATTAATCGATTCTTCTGTTAGGCGATTAATCTGTTATTCTGTTAGGCGATTAATCGATCCTTCTGTTAGGCGATTAATCTATTCTTCTGTTAGGCGATTAATCGATTCTTCTGTTAGGCGATTAATCGATTGGTCGGTCAGTCGATTAATTGTTTTCGATAACTTTCAAATTATTCTATTTATCGATTAACCGAACAACTCTTTTACCATCTCTTAGTACGTACTGACAATCCCATCTTAAACTCCTGGGTTCAATTCACGAATCTACCAAGAAATTCAGTTGAGGTCTGAAAGCTGGAACGAGGCTCACTCTGCCTCATGAGTCAGAACTGAGAACTGGTCTGTTCGATCCCCACCTCAGCAGTCCTATACTTAGTTTTCAGTTATTCACCACTTTTACACATACTAAACACACGGGGAATCACCATATCTAAGCTCCTAAATTAAACATTAATCAACAGTGCCCGGCTTCGCTCGGTGAATAATAATAATAATAATAATAATATAATAGCGTATGGCCTCGGGTACCAGGTGCAAGCGTTGTTAATTGGCACCCATAGGGCAACTTGCATGTAGAATTGTATCGCTCCTTGGAGCGCTATGAATGTCAAGGAGGTGAATAATAATCACGGAAACCGAATTTCTTAATCCAGAGACATATTGGAGTTGACTCACCACAGGGCTATCACGAGCTCTGCCTTATATATTATCTTATACTTGCTCCATGTCCCTTGTTTAAACAGCTGCCCAACATTAATATCGTGCACATATTATACCGTGTTCGATTCCCACCTCAACCATTCAGGAAGGGGTTTTCCGAGATTTCCCCACTCCTATTCCTGGCAAATGGCGGGAAGATTCCTAACTTAAGGCCACTCCAATCCTCACTTGAATTACAAATACAAACACTAATACAGACATCACAATAACAGAGGTTGTCAGAAAATGTATAAACACACACTCACAAGTACTCCAGTTAAATGATCGCCATATCCAAGTCCCTGAAATGGAACAACAACCATAACACCGCGAGTCATAATTGAAACTAACGAAACATGTCTGAGTCTAATGTTATGCTCACGCATCTTTTCATACAGTTTTCTTGTCTTATAGGGACATATTTTGAAGAAAATGGTGGAGTTATTGAATATGGATTATAAGGAATGCTGATTCTTTAAGTTTCCTTTGGAAACTGGAACTTTCCTCTCAATCGCAAGGCACAACAAGAAATCCTTTATTCATAAGTAAACAAACTGTGAGTTAAAACGGGATGAAATTCCCTCCATCCTATTCCTTTCCTGTAATCACATCGAACTAATTTACATAACGAGAGTCAGCAAATGTATTTTACAAATTGTAAACGCTGAGGAAGTTCCTTTAGCCATACCTCAAACACAAGAGTTTAACAGAGTTTCATTTAGCCCTTCCTATTTCACATTCCCTCAAGCCAGAATTCTCCCAAGGTAACTATATAATTTTCGAGAATATTTACCACGCCAGTTTATATTACGAAGATAAGAGTGCTCATTCAGGGACCGCGGAAAGTCCTATATTGCCCATACCAATTTCCAACTGTTTATTTACCTTCTTCTCAGAAACTATTACCAGGAACTAATCGATTCTTTTCAGGGATGTCGGGGAAAAAGTACAGATACTCGAGTTTAGACGTCAATAAAACCGTTACTCGTAGCCCTACATAAAATCAATCTACACCAAACTTTTCCTTATTTTATTCTTCGTTTTTGCTCTGTAAAGTAAACACTAGTGTTGAAACCCGTTAAAGTGTTATAGCTGTTTGAACAAAAACCGTGCCATTTTCTTTTACCAAGTCTAACGGAGTGCTTACTTAAAAAGATCATTACATTAATCGTATTAATCAGATCGTAATTAAACTTTAATACGTCTTGAAGGAACTTATTGTTAACTTGTATATGAAGTCATAATATGATCTTACGGTTCTTAAAATAGTTGTTGCTAATTTTGTAAGACAACCATTTTCGGGCCTGGGTGATCGTAGCAGTATGAAATATGAGACTCATAGCAATGCAAGGCTAAACGAAAAACCATGTTTTATCTACACGTGATTGCCAGTTGACTAACTCGAACTCGTGGCGCAGTAGGCACGAGGTTTTGAAAATAAATAGCAGTTTTGAATTTTCATGAATGATTCTGAAGTAGCATGATTTTAACAGCACTTTCATGAGCATTTCCATCTGGCAAAATTAAATGAAAGTCAATTCTTAAAAACGAACTTGTTAAAATATAACACAAACAGTATAAGGAGAATTACATCTGATAACTCCAGCTTTGCATGTTGAACAATTTTAAAAAAGAAAGAAAGGAAATGTTATAATTATCTAGTAAAGCATGTTAGCGAGAATTTGGAATCAAATATATTTCCGGTGTTTGGAACAAGCCATTGACATAGGATCCATCTTCTTCCATTTGAATCACTATCAACCATTTTTATGTTATTCCATGTCCCTTTGCCTTTTCTTCTAACTCAGCCTCTTTCTCTAACCTTTTCTTTGTATCTATCGTCTAATAGAAATGAAAATGTACTTTGATGGGTTTAGTATAGTACGCATGGTTGTGGGAAAGTATAAGGAAATTAGCCTCAGAAATGAGGGAGCCAAAGCCAGAGGTCCGTAGATTAATTGGCGCAAAAACCAAATTTTGGGCTTTCCAGAGGTCTTTCAGTATGACCAATTATTTGTTTCAAAAACTCGGTTTGGCAATATGTGTCCAAACATTATCTTCATTGGATATTTACTGAAGTTTACAATTCGTTTATAGTTAATTTCTATAATACTTAAAGACATGGGCCCGCCAGCTTTACTTCCCATCCGAAGGAAGGCATACTGAGGGATTTTTAACACTCTTAAAAAAATCCGACGACTTCAGCCAGGTTTGAACCCGCGATCTTGGGCATAGAAGTTCAGCATGCTACCGACTACGCCACCGAAGCCGCCGAACATCACTTAATAGCAGCTCTACAGGGTCTTTCATATAAAGTAAGAACGGCAAGCGGCAGTTTTGTTATTCGCTGCTGCGGTGGTCTTGGGCGAGCTTGTGGCGCGCCATGGCCCTCTGCTACACTCTTGAAAGCGCGCGCATAGTACATACGAGGGCTGTTTTTATTTTCAAGTTCCGATGGACTGTATAAAAATAACAGATTGACATACCAAACTGATCTTACTACTAAATGTTTGCTTGTTTTATTCTCATGTCTCAACATAATCGCCAAAACGATTGAAACATGCTTTCCAATGCCCTCGGCAAAATATTCTGCCGCCACTGAGGTGGGTACGTCTACACAGCCTCCTGAAGTTCTTCCTTTTTGGCTAGGCGTTGACGCCCAACCATACCTTCAAATCTCAAAAGAGGTGAAAATCATTCACGACCACACTGTACCAACGTTACGATAAACTTTTACAAATAATTCAAGTGTTAAGTTTTGGACCATCTGCCGTTTAGTCCAAACCAGCACTGAATGATTTTCACCTTTTTCGAGTAAGGTAATCTGTGGTATGTACTATGCGCGTGCTTTCAATAGTTCAGCAGGGGGCCATGGCACGCCACAAGCTCGGCCAAGACCACCGCAGCAGCGAATAACAAAACTACCGCTTTCCGTTCTTACTTTATATGAAAGACCCTGTAGTTTAAAACCATTTTCCCCGCCTAATGTAATTGTGCAAAATTTGTGTTGGTCGACTGAATAGCTTTCTCTAATATAACGTATCACATTCGCTTCGTTAGGTGGCAAGCGCGTGCCAGCATTTTTACATGGCCTACTGATCAAGTCAGTGACAGAAGCACTATTATATCACTGCATTATGTTAATTTAAACGATCGACCGATGCAATAACACGCTGCAGAACGGACAAGTTTAGAATGGTAAATGCATAAACATAAAGTAAATTTAATTATATTCTTAATTATAAAGGTGGAGTAGAACCAAGGATGCTCAACAAGAGAGAGGGGCGATAATATCAATAACCTGCTCTTTCTTCAAGCAGTAAGTTGTCTTGCAAGTAGGCGTCATGTTTACGAGGTGTACTGCCAAATGTTGGAGGCTCGGACTACCGACCCGTCACGTAATATGTAGTACGATGCTCTCACAAGACACGCGGAAATACTTGCACATTAACACAGGCAATGCTACCACGCATATTCCATTGCCGTAATGTAGACGTGGATAGGAATATATCGACCATGAAAAACACAAGCTCAGCTGTTAACTGTTAGTTAGTTAGTTAGTTATTTATTGTTGTTTTAAGGGGCGGAACTATGAGGTCATCTGCCCCTCTTAACACAGATTAAAGAATACAAATTTGGAATTGAATTTAGAATTTTGAGGTGGACGCCTAAATTTAAAAAGACCAAACATTAATAAAACAAAAACATTAAATAAAAAATAAAAAATTATAAAATTAACAAAAATTACGGAAAAACAAAAACATTATCATTCAAAACCAAACAAGTCGTTGAGTCAATGTTCACTGGAGAATTTAGATTGCCGGCCCTAACCCACTCTCACTTATAAAGCGGATAACGCGATCAGCAGCCACCGCGTCATCGGCTAATATAAGTTTGAGTGTCATCTGCAAACCAAGGTTTCTTCGTAAGTCAGCAAGATCCTCACACTCGGTGAAAATGTGGGCCACGGTGAAAACGGCTCCACTGGTACAAAGTGGGGGGTCTTCCCTTCTCATCAGATACGAGTGGGTGGATCTTGTATGACCTATTCTTAGCCTACACAAAATGACGGACTCTTTCCGTGACCGGAAAGAGCTCCGCCACACGGGAGTAGTTCCCTTGATCGCTCTCAGTTTACTGGGCAGTGGGTCTGTTAACTGTTGAATATAGCGTTTTCATACACATATAATCTTTAAGGTTATCTTGGTGGAAGGAAAAAAAAAGAACAGTCGCAGCGATTGCTGGTGATATTTTTCCTTGAGAGTCCACCTACTGATTTTGACAGATAATATAGCAAGCGTACAGAGTGTAACAAAAATGTATGGCACAAAATGCAGGACACGTTCCACACACGTAGACGAATAAGTTATGTTCTATGAACATGGGCCCGGAAACGCTTTGTTTCCATGTTACACCTCATTGTCTCCAACTCATTAATCATGGGAAACACACAAGAACAGAACGAACTAGCATACCACATGCAACTCTTTCTCACAGGAGATGTTCCATATGCCCTCCGTGTGCATTGATACATGCATCAACCCACCATCGTAGTGAATCTCGTAATGTATCCCTGTAGTACTGTGTATGGTTTCGCAGCCTTCCATAATACGGGCACGGAGACTCTGACCATCATGTACTGAGGTTCAATACATAAGAGCTTTCAATTGCCCCCACAAATAAAACCCCAGTAGGTTTAGTTCCCGAGAGCGTGGAGGCCAGGCAATTAGTCCAGCTCTACCTATCCAATCTATCATCAACTCTGTTATTTGGAAGTCGACGGACATTAACACTAAAATGAGTAAGTGTTCAATCGTGCATGAAGTACATGTTTTGTCGCACAGCTAACGGCATTTTGTGACGTGCATTTTAGTTACCCTCTGTATACTATAATTATCCATATTTATGTCAGTAAAAAGGCATTAATTAAGTCGGTAAATTCCAATTTTAATATTCTTGCTATCAATAATTGTTTTGAGGGTAGTGTTTCCACACACGAGACGTCGTACTTCTTGCTACTGGTATCCTGCGTTATCCACACACCTAGCAACGGGTGCAAAATTTTACAGGAGATTACACTGAGGACGTGTAGAAAAATAGTGGTTGTATTGTCACTACTTTCTTTGTAGCTTCGTAGTACAGAGTCAATTTTCGCAAGCGCACCGAGAATTTCATAGGTCGCTAATCGAGGTTCAGTATCCGCGCTGTCTTCTGTGCATGGCCGGTTTGGGCGGTAATGAAATGGAGTAGCCTACTGTATATTCTTAAATGCCTGGTTTCTCCTCCTACAGAGAAAAAAAACATACACCGTAAAATATTCACTGCAGGTTTCCATGAACTGCGAAGAAGGAAAAATTATACATTTAACAATATATTCTCTATCTGTATGTCGCCCAGAACTGGCCACGCACAAGAGACTGAGGGATTAACAAGAGCTTGGACACTGGTTAACGCTGGTTCTTGCTGACCATAATAAAATATAGCGTCTTTTCATACATTCATTTATGTGGCATTTCTGATAGGGATACGCTACCCATCAGTATTGAAAATTTTGTATAGCCTATCTGCCATTCTGTTTGATTTGAATCAACGTAAGAACTGCCCTCCACTTTGTTACGAAATGTGTCAGTGTTACCTTACAAACGTCCAGAAATTTTTCCACTTTATGTTGTCTCGATTCGTTACATAGTAATTCAGAAACTGCATTACTTGTTTCACCTCGATAATAATAGTTTCCTATCTATAAGCAGAATAGCTGGCCCCGTTGAGTAGGGGTAGCTTGCTTGCCTCTCACCTAGAGGCCCCGGGCTCGATCCCGGCTCCATCAGGGATTTTAGAAACTGACGTGAGGGCTGGAATGGGGTGAATTCAGCCTCGTGAGGACAATTGAGTAGCTGTCTAACGGTGAAGTGAGGCAGTGCCCTGGTCACGAAAACCAAGATTAACGGCCGAGGGGACTCGATGCGCTGACCACGCGTCACCCCAATATCTGCAGGCCAAATGGCTGGGCAGTGGTCGCTTGATAGGCCTAGGCCCTTCATGGGCTGTGGTGCCAAGGGTTATTTGTCTATAAGCAGACAGGAGACAGACTGTCCCAATACCACATGCAGATTTGCTCCACATGGCACGTGCCAGGCCAAATCACTTGATAGATTCCTCGCAACTTGGTTTTGCTGGATTCTTCTGAATTTCCATTGTTAGTCAGGAATGGCCAAGAAAACAAGATTTATGTCAGCAAAGCTGCATACAAAGTATGCAAAGTAGTAGTTTAGCACGAATAACCAATGAGAATAATTCTCCTATACGTTTACTTTTCAGGAGAAAATCTGTACATTAATATACCGCAATTTGTCAGTAGACGACAATTGGACTCTATACGTGCATCTTGCCATGCATACAACGTCGAAGAGACGTTCCATTACGTCTTTCATCCGGATATGGCATAACGACAGTAGTTCCAGATACCACACATTTCGTATTCATGCAGTTGAAACTCCATACTGAACTTGAGGCGTAATCCCTTTGGATAATCCTGATAACTTATTCCTCCAGTGTACTGACAATGAGAATTCACGGCGTCACAGTTACAAGATCCACTGCTGACTAGCATATCAAATATACGGGATACGCAGAGTTAGGGTGCTTATTTAGTAAAGTCCCCATCACTGCATGAAGCAAATGAAGACTCCCCGGGAAAAACGGGGTAAGTCACATTCTGTACATTTTTCAGGAGAGTGAATTTAAACATTCTGTAAGTTACTAAAAATACATAATTAAAACACCCCAATTGAGGGTAAGCAATATAGTTGTTTTTGCCAAATTTATTGCGTATGAAGGAAGTACATGTAAAACATATAACAACTAAAGTTAAATTATGAAAAAGAAAAAGACAGAGAGGATACGGGACGTTTTTTCAGTTTCCACTAAAAGTAAAAACCTCTGTATCTCGGTGACATTTCGCTTTATTTGAAATTAATGTCAACTGATCTTCAGTAACGATGGCTGGCCACCAGAATGCGCCATAAACTTATTTTCGGAAATAATGGACCTACCCTGTTCTTTCCGTGGGGTCTTGAAATGAATTGGTTATCACGTGTGCAAAATAATTACTGTATTATTTGAAGACTTATAAGTATAGATATGAACTTGACCATGGCTGAAACAAATTGGTCGTTGTTGGCAAAATTTAGTTGAAATCTTAATAAAATAAAATAAAATAAAATAAAATAAAATAAAATAAAATAAAATAAAATAAAACAGCCTTACACATCCCATGAGGACTATGGCCTCCTGCATTGCAAAGACAGTGCGCAGTTTTTACTGATCAGGTGAGCAAGTCCTGAGGAGCATAATTTGCTCCAGGTGTTCATGTTGTCCTAGCTTTGGGGCATTTAATACTTCTTGGTGTGGTTTCCGATAGGAAACTTGTTACTTCTATATCAAGTAGTCGCTTCGTCCCAATTTGGATGTTTATCTACAGTCCAGGGGCGTATATAGAAAAAAATCGGGGGGGGGGGAGGGGGGGCTGACTATCCTGGAAAATTGTGAGTATTCTCAGGGGATTGTCACCGCAAAATACCCAGAAATATCAACCAATACCTTAGAGCATATAACTTTGTGTAATTATTTTAGATAAGATTCAAAGTTTATATAGCCTACAATTATTACTGGCAATACAAAAAAGTTGTAAAATACAACACAACACACAAATAAAATGTTATACTTAATGAACTTTCTATTATGATCTATGGAGTATGAATGGCATATATCTAAATATTTGTCAATTTACTAAGCAGAAAGGTAAACAGTTTTTTTACATGTATTTCTCAAAAAACATTCTGTGGAATTCACAGCTTTACCTCACAAGGCTGAGTTTACCCCGTTCCAGCCCTCAGACTAGAATTAAAATTTCTTGGCAGAGCCGGGAATCAAATTCTGATCTCCGGGGCGGCAGCGAAGAATGCTACCCACTACACCACGAGTTAGTATAATTTCAATTTTAATATTGTTTATAACTTAGCCGATAAGTTATGATTAGTGTACAACCAAATTTACAATTATTTTATGCTCTTACCAAAGCGGCACTTTATTAATTTTTATTGTTTTTTTCGGGGGGGGGGGGCCCTCAGCACACCCCCCCCCCCCTTATATATGCCCCTACTACAGTCTAGAATGCCTCTTCGCAATTAAGACATCTTTGCGGATTTGTTCCAGAATGACATGGTATTAAATAAAATTACCAATGCAATAGTCAATATATAGACTATTATTATTAGTTGTTAAATATACTACTAAAATCTGCCTTAACACCCATCGATGCCAAGATTGTTCCGGTCCTCACAAATGGGTCAGACATAGTCTGGGATAAATTAAGCAAGTTCACTTGAAAAAGTCAAAGCGCGATACTTAAAGGCTGCCCTAAGAGTATTAAGATACACGCGCTCCTGACTTGTTTATGAACTTGTCAGAGAAACTTTTCATATTGAAGACTTAAGATTTCGATTAAAATTTCCTTCTTCAAGACAAGAACAAGAAAGCGAGCGGAAATCGACCAGAAATTCTATGGGACTGATGCCATGTCTCAGAGAAATTGGACTGAACCTAACAATGAAATGAGGAGTGCTCTGAATATACTTGCTGTACACGGCTTCCATCATAAGCTGTGCATGCGACGTTGCTTTCATGAACCTTCCATACAGTGTGTGTGCGTTTTATGTACTAAACAGTGTGGACGATACCATTTTAGTGAATGCTCTAAGAGAATACTTTCCTTATTATACTCCAAAATATAATACACATTTGTGCGCAATTTCTTTATTATTATTATTAAATGTACTAGGACTAGTTTCGACCACAGTGTAGTCATTATCAGCAATCTTAACATGTTGTCGGAAGGAACTATTAAAAATAAAGTTACGAGTGATTGAAATGATGATGTATTTTTGAGATGCTCCTAAAATATCCCAATACTATCGAAATCAGAGCTGTTACAAAGTTAACTTATTTAACCAAAATACAGTCTTGCTGTGTGAGGGCGGGCGTTGTCATCCAGTAATTTTGTTGGGGAGGTGAGATGTTTTCATTCCATGGACGTGAGTGTGTGTGGAATCTGTCTGACAACCCACATATTTGCGATGTGTACATTATAAAAAGCGATACTGATACATGAGCATGTACCATGGAATTAATCATGTTAAATATCAAGGGATGGTTAGAATAAGCAGTTTTCTGTATGTAAATTATCTTCTAAAAAACTTATAAAAGTGCTGTGTTGCTCTCAAAAGTTGAAATCAAATAGAATTTGTAATTTTAACAACTAAAAGGAATATTTTAATAAGGTATTTATTGCAGCCAATGGCCGTGATGCAGTATACAAATATTTGGAGAAAAAAAACCAAAATACCCAAAGATTACATTCAATTCTCAATGACAACAAAAGTTAGTCAGTGACTCCACTCTTTGGCTGCATGCCATGGCATAATACCTTTCACGGGCACTTCCACACAATTTGCAATAGCAGTCTATACTGGGCTCATGATACCCTTCCAGTTTACAGAGCTTGACATGGCACCATGTATTGCGAAACGAGTGATTGTATGTCTCAGGACGTAACATGGACCTTTCCACTCATCGGACGTCACTACGGCTGTTAAATAAAAGTCACTCCATATTAGCATCCTCTTCGTTTTGAGCTCTTTTAGAAGGTTCTCGTACTGAGTGGTAGATGGGAGCAATAGTTGACATCTGAAATCTTTGATGTAGAAGGTCTCTCGAGACATTTCTTAGCACAGTCGCAATGGGGTATATTGATTGTACGTTCAAAACAAATACAAATCTCCTTTGTTATAATTTAATGTTGTTTTGAATGCCCAATCTGCACTTCATACAGTAGGCCTACAGGCTACAGGATGCGAGAACGAGCGACATTAAAATGGAAAAAGCTCCTCAGCAACTGCAGTTTTAGTCTAGATCTTAGTCTGCGAATGGTCAGGGGATGTGTGTTTCCCAAAATTATTATTGTATGGAATGGAAGGGAGGACTCTAAACCAGGCCCTGTACAAGAAGCTGAAAGCCTTCAAGATGTGGGTGTATCGGCAGATGTTACGTATCTCGTGGACCGAATGAATGAAGAATACTGAAGTGTTGGGAAGGTTACACAAGTAGATGGAAGTGGAATGAAAAGTACAGGATCCTACAGTTGGTGATTCAGGGGAACATCTCAGGACAGTGGAGACCCGGCCGAAGGAAAATCTCATGGCTGAAGAACCTCAGGGACTGGTTTGAGATGAACACAACGACTCTTTCCGTGTGCCAGACTCAAAGAATAGAGCAGCCATCATGACCGCCAACAGTAACCAAAAACGCCATTCAAAATATCAATTATTGATAGAGTTTGCTTTTGTAATTTATGCAATGATAAATAACGTTGTATATAAAATTAGGCCTTATGAAGCAGTTTGTAAAGGCCCTTCGTCAAGATTCTGAAGCTTTTCAATATTTAAAGACTTTTTTTTTCTTAAATTGTCAGAAGCTGAAATTAAAGCTGGTATATTCATCGGTCCTAAAATAAAGAAACTAATAGCCAGTGAATAATTGCCACAATTGTTCAACACCCAGGAAAAACAAGCATGGTGCAGCCTTAAAGCAGCGATCAATGACTTCATTGGAAATAGGAAAGTTAAGAATTAAAATGAGCTTATTTCAAATATGCTTGAGAACTTTAAACTCATAGGTTGTTAAATGTCCCGTTAAGTACACATGTTACATGTTCACTTGGACTAATTTGAAGATAACAAGGTGGCATATTCAGAAGAGCAAAAGGAACGTTTTCACCAAGACGTCATGGACTTTGAGCAAAGTAATCAAGGACATTATATTGAGAACGTGATGGGTGATTACATTTGGGGGCTAATACGAGAGAGTTCATACCCTCACGGAAGAAGTACCAAAAATGTTCATTTTTAAATCGTGATTGTATTGTTCTTTTGATTTGTAGATTCATATTAAATAAATTTTGAAAAACAAACGTGATGTAAATATGTAAGTTAACGTTTATTTTCGTTTGAACTTATAAATATAGAGAACTTCCTGCAAATTTGAACTTTATTAGGCTAGGTTAAAATATTTTTTCTTTCATTAGTTAGACAAATCAAAATCAGACATACTGAACCCAGACTCAAAATTCGTGATGACTTGTGCAATCACTAATTCAAAACCCTAACATTTGTTTGACAATAAAAGGAATGTAGTTTTAAAACTAGACTTTTTTGACCTGGTGAACTGGGCCTCCCGTCTTAAGGCCAATGATGACAACAGAGAGGTTATTTTACGATGCATGAATTTTCTCCATATCACTCACACTAGCTAAACGTAAAATTATACGTTATTGGGAAATACATATCCTCCTGGAAGATATATAGTCTACGGTAAACTGCGCTCATGTCAATTACCATGCTTAGAATGTTGTTGTATTACATTCCAAGTGGCCTAGAGGCAATAATTTGTTGAATTCCACAGCAAATGTACATTTTATGTGAATTATAAGTAGGAAACCAGGTTTAGTGGGTCACATAACAGGCGTGTAGAACTCTACATCATCCTATTACCCATTAAGCTACCAAACTACCGCTTTCGTTGAAAACGTCTCAGTACGAGGTATTTTAAGAAGGTACGTAATGGACATGGTGAACACTAATGGGAAAATACCGCAGTTGTTTTAATGGGTCTAATATCTAGGTTATCGACCAACGGGAAAATAGTTTCCCAACCTAACGAAAATATATCACCCCCCAAATATTTGTAGTTTTATATCCTTCCCGGGAATAGATGTTATCACTAGCAAAGAGAAGCTAAAAGGGATATATACGTTGTCCATGGGCCATACCAAACATTTTGAAAGCAATACATTCTGTAAGGGGACTAATATGGAACAAGGATATACCAATTAAGGCTAAAGAAGCATATTATGTTCCTATAATGACATATGCAGCAGAAACTTGGACAATGACTAAGAGGGATGAGACCAGAGTACAAGCAGCTGAGATGAGATTCCTGAGAAGTATGGTCCAGAAAACGAGGAGGGACAGAGTGAGAAATGACGATATACGGAAAGAACTGGGAGTACAGAAACTAAATGACAAACTGGAGCAAAACAGATTGAGATGGTTTGGACATGTTAAACGGATGAATGAAGTAAGGCTACCAAGACGAGCACTGGAACGACGGATGACAGGGAAGAGAGGACGAGGAAGACCAAGAATGCGTTGGATGGACTCTGTGGAGAATAGTATTAGAAAACGGAACCTGGATTGGAACACCGAGTCGGAAGAGGAATGGTGGAACGACAGAACAAAGTGGAGAGGAACCATATATGCCCCCACCCAGTGTCAACTGGAAAAGGGGAAATGAAGATGATGATGATGATGATGATGACATTCTGTATACGTATATTAATATAAGGCAATTTTACTTGTTGGATATAAGACTGTTTGTATTTGTATCCTTCAATTAGGCAATAAAATGTATAGAATCGATTTTAGGGTATTTAAAAACATTAAGTCCAATGTCCATGAGGAACTTTCCCCTCCAAGGGTACTGGTAAACATCCCTGTAAAATTCCAACAAAGTGTAACATTGACCACGTGTAGGTACAGAGGACTGCCTGCCTACAACCAGTAAAGTGGCTCTGACAGATCTGAAAATTAACAATCATTTTATTTATCATGCATATTTGTGTTCCTCTGATTCAAAACTAAATGAAGATTGAATAGCATACGAAATCGAGGTATTTGAAATTTCATTCTACCATATTCTCTACGATCTAAGTTCTAGATTAGGAGTTAATTTCATTTCTCTAGATGAGAAACAACCTTTAATAACGAAAATAGCTATTAAATGCTTACATCCAAGAAGGGTGGTGTAGTTGGTAGCATGCTGAACTGCTGTACCCAAGATAGCGGATTCAAACCCGGCCGAAGTCGTCGGATTTTTAAGAGCGTTAAAATCCTTCAGTATGCCTTCCTTCGAAGGGGAAGTAAAACCGGCGGTCCCATGTCATATATTTATGGCATGTAAAAGATCCTTCCACAGGCTTAACTTGTGTGAAGCTAAATTTCTAGGTTGGAATTCATTGGAGCGCTCTATCAAAGTTCCAACGTTCACCACTAGGTGTCAGTGACATATGGTAGCGAAAGTTGAAACTACTTGAAATTGAACGGAACTTGTAGCTCACCCTAATAAGGGTGTCCGCTTGAAGCAGCTACAGACTCAGGCGAATCGAACATGTCCTCGGACAGTCCCGGTACTAAAAGCCATACGATAAATAAATAAATAAATAAATAAATAAATAAATAAATAAATAAATAAATAAATAGAGGGATTATAAAAACAACCTTTTAAACACCAGAGCCAGTACAACATACTGGAGAGGCAAAATTCTAGCTCTACTTACGTCAAAGCACACGACTTCTGGATTTGTTGTGTTAAGGTGGAACTTACCGTATTAAACTTCAAAGAACCACAGAGGAATAAGTGAATGTAAATAAAATGTTACATCGATAAAATGTAATTTTCAACAGGTTGACTGATTGGTGCCTTACCACAAACGTATCAGAGTACGTACATTTTACGCAGTATTACAGTAGTACTAATCATCTACTGGATTTTGTTAGTATTCTAGGGTTAAATCACCGAGGGGAGCTTGACATGAAAACGGACGCTACAGGACTCAGTTTCTAAAACCAGATAAGTTGACGGAATTTTATTCCATTCTAGGGCAGTGTATCATTTGTCCTCGGACACTCCCGGCACTAATAACCCTACGATAAATAAATAAATAAATAAATAATCCAAGAAGGGTGTTAATTCATTGCCCAACAAGTTGGCCCGATTGATATACACGCCCACATTCTTATTTACGATTAAGTGACCAAATCATTGCCCCGTCACATCAGGATGTTAAACTAAGTCTGCAGAGTCTCTATAAGAGTCCTTTTCTAAGAGACGTTAGAGGTGAAATGTTTTTACTGTGCTTCCTCGGCATGTCGAATTCGATCATGGACTTGCACGTTTACGGTTTTATGCGAGTTCAGATAATTATCCCATTTAACCACAGAGCAGAATTCAATTTTGCACAGCAAGTCTCGATGAGTCACACATAATTATTATTTTGAGTTTACTGCATAAGATTAGTGCTTACCTTGTCGTTGCTATTTAGCGGGGTACATATTATCGATAGACTAATTTTTAACTATTGTAAGCTATAATGAAAAATATTTAAAATTATTCACATATAACTCAACAGTTTTTTAGAGCAAAGGAAAAACTTCCTTTCGGACAAGCAAAGCGAAATCACTGCCACAGATTTAGTATTAGGTACCTCAACTGGCATAAGATATAAGAAGGATGAGACATGCTTGAATACATGTTACCCCAACAGTAGAAGCTCCTTATAAGAACTATCACCAGTGGAAACAAAACAATCCTTTAACTGCGAGAATGTGCTGCATAAGTAAAAACAATCGTTCTGGAAGATTGACTATACTACGCAAAGTTAGTTTGGATGTCTACGTATTAAAGTAAGATTTGTGAGATATTCTGAACCTAAATATTTATGAAGACATCTATTTCAATTTTCCTTGCACAATTATATTTGCGTAATTAATTCATTGTAACAGTCCCTATCATATAGGAAAGTAGATTATATGGTATATTAAAATATTGAAGTTCATATGGTCACATACCCAGGGTTTGAGTTTAAAATATTACATTCGTACGTTTATCTTGCTTTTCCGTAACTTGCCTAGTAGTCTAGTCTTTTGACCATGCATCGAAGTCTCCAAAACAAATTAGTAACTCTTACACATTGTTAGCGTTGTTTTGCAGAAATGGAGTCTTCTCAAATACACTATTGAAATAAACAAGTGCGCATGAAAAAATGTAATAATTTAGGATAATTTATACAAATAAAGGCACAGAAAATGAACTGTGGATGAAACTGCAAAATTTATTAAGAATAACTTTGTTTATCGTAATCGATGGATTTGCAGGTCCATAACCAGTTTTTAAAGGAAGCGGTATTTGCTTGGCCGAAACAATCTATTCCGGTTTTATTATTGCTACATTTTATTGTTGCATGTGAGTGGGAACAAAAGCAGATATAGCAGGAGAGCCCACTGGATGTCTTCTCCCGCGTGAAGTACCGTACTAAGACCAAGACATATTTATTGAGGACACAGTCATCAATAAAACTATTCTATACCAACCAATAAACAAGCCATTAAAAATAAAACAAAATAATGAGAAACTTCACTTAACTTATAGCCTAAGCTATAACTTTCACTCGACTCAGTTGTCAATTTTTGGCATCTGCCGAACACGTTGAAAATCTCATCTCCCTCCTTTGGGAACTCATGACATAGTCTGTAGTTCAGTTGCGTGAGGAGGAAGTGGGTGTTCTGTGATCAACGGATACCTCAAGAGTTGACCTACAGCACTTTCTCACAACCTCCAGAAATGTGAAGCTGGTCCCAAACATGATTTGGTTGATGTAAGCTGCATCATTTTTGAGATTTCTCAGTTGCTTCAATATCATCCAGGTGTTTCCCGTGAATTTTCGGCAGGATGGTGGTACACTCATTAGTAGGGTAGATAATGTGAGTGGTGCCAAGCCGAAAATGATTTCAGTTCTCATGAGTTGAAATAACTTACAGCCTTGCTGATAGTCTACACTCACTGACAATGAATCGGTGCAATGTGGATCCTATCTCTAATTGAAAATATTATTGAGAAATTATCTCATGGTTTCCACACAAGCAAATTTTGATCCCTCAAAATACAGTACTTTGGTTGGCTCAATTTTCCACTGGACAGATGCTAACTTTACTATGGACCTGTGAAATTGTCCATACTTCTCCGTCGAGTATCTTGGGAAGTAAATAGAAGTGATTGGTTATTTGAGACGCTAGATATCAAATCCATTGATTAATTGGACAGTCACCGAATGGCAATTCTCATTTCCACTGAATAAGGAACGGAAGAGAATTTTTAATACAATACAAGACATCATGTAATACTCACTCTTGTTGTTGTACGGTGGTGAGTGTTGTTGTCGTGGTGGTGGTTGTGGTTCCAGCAGCAGACGCGGTGGTTGTCCTTCGACCGTAGAGCTGGCGGTAATATTTCGCCTGATCTCCATACACCCAACATACTTTCCACCAGTGGCGACACATAAGCACATTGCTTGAGCTTACGACGTTCGCTTTCGAAGACGTCGTCATTTTGCTAATCAGGTAATTCCAACTTGTATTATCACAAAACTAAACACTTCCAGATTTTTAAAATACGAAGTTCACTGTTGTTATTTACTCCTAAATCTTGCACTTCATTTAGAACCACCACAAGAAATAATAATCACTCTAATTTCACTGTTGGTACCTCTCCGACCGGTACATTGAAGTCTTATTTTACACCCACAAATAACAGTTCTTTTAAATTATTGCACTCTATTAATAAAATACACTTTCAAGAAATAATATTCACTAAATTTTACTGTAACAATACTTTCTTTCCGGTACGTCTTCTATACGTGCATTGTAATCTCCACAATTTTATTTTCGACTAACAAAAAAAAAAAAACTTTCCGCACTTTGGTTAAACTGGAAACCTTTCTTATATCAAGATAAACACAACACATATCCACGGTAACTAAGAGATATCCAAATGACCCAAATCTGGAGCATTCACTTTTCCAACAGGTTATTTGCACTTAGTGTCACCTACAACAAACAATCTGTGACGATGAACGTCATCTCCTGGCATGGAAGAGAATGCTGTTTGACGACACATTATCAATGCTGACACGTACACACGACAAACACACGCCGCGACGACTGCTCGCTCGCTCATCCAGCCATCCTCTCCGCTGGAGCCCACGCCTCAAACTGACTTCACTGGCTTGTCTTTGGGAGTGACGGGACTGTAGGAGACCGCGGGCTACCTGCCGCTCTACACTCCTTTACGAACACATCGACCCGCGGCCGGCCTCCTTTCCAAGTCCACAGGTGCTCCAAGCCTTATTTTCTCCTCTTTACACAAAACGCATTATGAAGTGTTCATTATGCATGAAAGAAACATGAACAACCTGCGATCCTTAAGATACTGAGCTTAACCCTTTGACTTTCAAGGTCAAGGTCTATCGTTACGCCCTGTTTGCGCCAAAACTGTCGGGGTAACGATCCATCGTTACCGGCCTTTTTTATTGATTATTTCGTTATTTGTACACTTGATGAGCAATTTTCAGAGAATATGAAAAAAGTCAATTTTAACTACGTTTATATTCCACGGGAACCTCTGACAATCTGTATTTATATTAATTCTCAGAGTCTGAAACATTTCCTCAATGTGTTTCGTGTCTTGTTTATGTCGTGGTTGGTGGCAAACTTGCGTGTATTTTTTTCAGTTGTCGTTGGTTATTTTGGAATCTTGACATTTACCACGCTATCAAATAATATAATGTTTCTTTTAACATGAATATTAAACTTGACAAGTGAATTCCATTTCCCAAAATTTCAAATAATAAATTTGTACTTTTTTCCATTGTTCTTTTTTTTAAACATTGAAATCATATGGTTCAGAGACATTACCTATTTTCAGAAATAACAAGTGATTTATACATTCTATGTTTATAATATTTTATTTAATATTGGTCTCTCTTCCATCTCATTTTAAAATAAGTGTGTGACAGCTTGGTAAATATGGCTGACAGTTTACACACTCCATCAGATGAGAGCTTGAAAGTGAAAGGGTTAAGACATGCATAATTGATGCACTTGATAATGTTACAAAAGCTAGGACCAGAAAGTGTTAAATATTCTTCCCAATTTGCAGGATGGTTTCAAAATTGGGCATTTTAAAAGAGACCAAATGTGGTAACGATGACGTTTCCAGGGAGGTGATTTAAATTTTGACGTGATTCATATGTATTTATTAAAATAAAAATTTTAAATCAATAAAATCCTGTTGAAAACTAATTTAAGTATTTCTTTCTCTAAAAATCTGTCTTACTCATTACTTCAACATCTAGCTTTCGATTTCCACCACGCAATATTACTGTATACAACAGTATTTCATATAAAATAAGGTGTGATAATAAATCAGACTCTTAACTGGTCTGAACATGTACAGAATGTATGCAAGAAGATTTTCGCAACGCTCCACTCCCTCAAAAGAAAAAAAGATATTTTACCATTTAAAGTAAGAATCCAACTCATACAGACACTAATACTTCCTATTCTTGACTACTGTGACGTTATTCTTGTAGACGCAACCAAAACATTAACTTTGAAACTTCAACGAGCTCTGAACTCTTGCATACGATTTATCTACGATCTGAGCTATGATAAACATATCACTCCCTATTATTGCGCTCTTTCCTTGCTGAAACCTGAACTACGTCGATCATATCACATTCTTGTCCAGATTTTCCGATTATTGTCTGACGATAGACCACTATACTTATCAAATAAATTCAAGTACTTGTCTTCTTTCCATGGTAATAATATACGCTCTGGTTCATCCCTCTCCATTCCTATTCATCGCTCCTCTATATACAACAACTCTTTTCATGTGGTGGGGTCTAGGCTGTGGAATACCCTTCCAGCCAGTGTCAGGGGTACCACCTCACTATCTAAATTCAAGACCACCTGCTGGGGCAGCCTGCTGAACATTGCTGACCGACAACAAGTATGACTGGATGAGTGAATGAGAGTGTGAAAGTCATGATAAATGTCAATTATTATTGTTTAATTTTGTCGCCATAATATGTTTATTGTATTGTATTAATGTGGTTAAGTGTAAGAGAGGGCCAAGAGCCCTAAATGCGCCACCAATAAAGACAATAATAATAATAATAATAATAATAATAATAATAATAATAATAATAATAACTAGCAGTTTAAAAGTCTATTCACACACAACTAAGACGTGTTATTGATGATGATGATGATGATGATGATGATAGTTGTTGTTTTAAGGGGCCTAACATCTAGGTTATCGGTCCCTAATGGTTTGGGTGATAGTGAAAGATGAGATGAGAATAAAAACCATAACTAATACTAACTACAGACTTACATACTAGAAGAAGAAATGGTAAATAAATAAATAAATAAATAAATGATAAGGCAAATAAAGGACAGGTTGGAAAGAAATGCCCTCAACACTAGAAGAATGAGGATTGAGGGACTTTGAAGGAAGGAGAGCCATGAAAGGCAGATATGAAAGGGAAATAGGAGAGGGCCTGCCACAAAATCAGTGGAAAAAGGGGACAAAACTGACCCAGCTCAGGAATCTCCCGGGATCGCCAACTCCCCAACTCACCAGCCGTGAGTCCCAGGGTGCAACAGAAGTAGTGGGGCAACATACACCCTACCTCGTTGAGGGCCTTGAGCAGAAGGCAGGATATAAAATGAAACGAAAAAGAAGGCTGACCCCTCGCAGAAGGAGGGTATCAGGAAATATGAGACAAGGGCCAACAAAGGCGGGAAAGGAAGAGACTCCCTAGGCCTCGGATACCATAATACCATTGGGGTCGGAAGAGAACTAGAGTTGACCAAGAGAGGTCGACAGAAAAGAAAACTGAGAGGAGCCCGGCACAAGTAAGTGGAAGCAATGCCAGACTCAGCTGGAGTGTCGTGGTTGCCAACCCACGTCCCACTAGATGTGAGCCCATTGCGGGGTGACGTATCATTGCCGTGCCTGGTCAGTTCCAATTAACATTGTTAACTTTCAGTCGGTCAATACAACGTAATTCCAATTACAATATTAATTGTCGATAAGTCATCACTGAGAAATGTCTTCAAAGCTTTTGGTCAGTTCTACGAAATTCCATCAGTGTCACTGCGGCTGATATATTCATATACTGAAGTAGCACTCATAGTGGCACGTTGGAGATTGAGAGCAAGATGTGAAGTAATGATATTCATTCTCATACTGTGTTGTCACATAGTGCAAGTTCAATTTTCACATGAAAGTTTCTTCTCGATTTATGATTATATTTATTCAGCAATATTAGGACAGAGTGTATACGCGAAGAGTGATTAATCAGATCTGTTGGTAACTAGAAAATGTGAAAAATACTTAAACGTCTGATCAAAACACCCAGAACATCTTTTGATAAATACAGTAATTAAAAGTCTAGATATCATAACAACAGCACTTATCGGTATAAATAATAATAAATGCCAGCCTAAGGGTTTGCTCAGGGGACCTCAGCGTTTTTGGGCGAGCGCTTTTATGGGTACCCATATCAGTAAGACATATATTAGCGACAGAATGATACCACTGGAATGTGTACCAATGAAAAGTGATTTTGAAGGTTGGAACACGCTGCATTCTATGGTGGTCTGAAAAGGGTTTGATTGCTGCGAAATCCTGAGGGGAAAAAAATCTGCCAGCATATATAGTACCAACGGTATATGACCAGATGGCAAAATAAATGGTGGTAGGCCTATTTCTCATAGAATTGACTCGGATCTGTAATACTGTACAGGAATGCAAATGCCTAAGAGTACACGGGCATTTTGATCAGTTGCAAATTATCTTCTGAAGAACACCGTTTTGGTGATGACTTTTGTCCGTAACAGAATGGCAATGCTCCCTGTCATGATGCAAGGTGCGTGCGGAAATTATTTTATGGACAGTAGGATTCTGGAAATGGACTGTCCAACCCACATCCCTAAGCTGAATTCAATGGAACACCATTTTTAAACTCCAACTTTACTCATAAACAGGAAAGAAAATACGACTAATGACTCTCAGGCGAAACACCTGGCACACGCTAATGAGAGAATTTTGCTTTTAATTTAGACTTGTCTGTTCTTCAGTGAAACAGTGCTCCTCCCTGAAGGACAGTGAAAGTAATGTACCAGTTCAATACGAAATTAGAAAGTAAACAGAAATTTCACACACAATTTGCACGGTATCAGCATTTGAACAGTAACATGTCGTGCGTAACGAACGCACATGAATCAAATCAATCGTATTCAAGAGCATGGATAAGAACTCCTTGAAATAGAAAGGTGTCCTACAATACAGGGAGAAACAAATGAATTCACTGGATAGAACGAGGTTACTTTTTCCGTATTAGGATTTTTTCAATTAGCAATTCAACCTTTAAATACCTATACAGTGGTTTACAGAGTTCTTTGATTGTTTTCTTAAGCAACGTAACATCTAGGTCAACTGCCTCTAATTCTAAGGATGATATTGAAAATGATTATGAAAATTAATTCTATTACTTCTAGTGTACTATCTTACATGTAACACGATAGATCAATAAATAAATAAATAAATATAAAAATAATTAAAACGTTGTTGTTATCCCATTTGAGGGGCTTGGACATCGTGGTCATTTAACCCCAAGCACTTTGGTGTCTGTAGAATTAATCTGATAACCTGCATTATTGTGGTACACGTAGTAGTGTGTACATTTGTAATTCAGGTGGGTACCGGAATGAGACGGCCTCTCTAGTAGAGTGAGGAACCATGGAAAACCACCTGCAGGATGGCTGAGGTGGGAATTGAACCCGCCTTTTCTCAGTTTAACCTCACGAGACTGAGTGAACCCCACTAGGAGTAAAAAGAACCAACATCAACAATTCGGTTTTACTGACGACATCACCTTGATATATCCATATGAACAAGAACTTATGACATTTCTTTTGCCACATAGCAACTCTTAGAGAACCACTGAGAATCGAATTCAGGACCACACGACCAGCAATCAATCAATACTGTCCTGTATGCAAGTGTGGAGGTTTAATAAGCGTTGATACTGTAAAATAAACAGAACAACATTAAGCCTGACATTTCACGATCACAGGATATAGTCTTCGTGCGAGATTCATTTGTTTAGACAACAGGAAGAGAACGTGTTCTCTATTTCCTAGGCCGTTGCCTTGCATCGTGTGTGATCGTGACGTCACGTCTTAAAGAGCTGAGTGGACAAGACTTAACATTCCACTCTTATCACATTCTTATTCCCATCTTTCTTCGGCAGTCTACAGCTGGGAGGTTACCAATTACTGCATGAAGTAGGTGATTTAAGTGGCATTGAAAGAAGTAACAGGTCTCATTGGTATTCATTCTCACCCTCCTACATCAGTCTACGCTGAGCAGGTTACCACAAGAGGTGGCATGTGAGTCAGGAGACTTTGCAAGAAATAAAACGTCTCATTGGTGCTTATTCTCTGCCTCTAACGTCAGTTACGCACTCAACGGCATGTCGCACGAGGCAAGTATTTCAGGAGGCATTGGATAAAATACGAGAAAAATAAAACACTGGCCTTCAGTCTCACCCTGCTGCAGCAGTTCACACGCAACACGTTACCGTATGAGGCAGGTGATTCAGGAGGCATTGGAAGATAAAACATCTCATTACTTCTCAGTCTCATACTGTTCCACGAGAGCAGGTGATACAGGAGACATTGCAAGAAATAAAACATCTCATTGGTCCTCGGTCTCACACTACAGCGGTAGTCAACATGAAACACGCTGGGCATAAGGCAGTTGATTGAGGAGGCATTGCAAGAAATAAAACATCTCATTGGTCCTCAGTCTCACTATACTGCGGTAGTCAACATGAAACACGCTGGGCATAAGGCAGGTGATTCAGAAGGCATTGCAAGAAATAAAACATCTCATTGGTCCTCAGTCTCACACTACAGCGGTAGTCAACATGAAACACGCTGGGCATAAGGTAGATGATTCAGAAGGCATTGCAAGAAATAAAACATCTCATTGGTCCTCGGTCTCACACTACAGCGGTAGTCAACGTGAAACACGCTGGGCATAAGGCAGGTGATTCAGAAGGCATTGCAAGAAATAAAACATCTCATTGATCCTCAGTCTCACCCTGCCGCGGTAGTCCACATGCAACACGCTGCCACAACTTAAGACACCTGTCCATCTGTTTCCACCCGGTCTATTAGACGGTATAGCACCCTACGATAGAATGAAAACAGTTCCTGAGTCCATAGCACACACATTTCGTAATTCTTTCCAACCTCATTCTGTTGGTTCAGGTACAACGATTAGTCATTCAAAACTTCAGTTAACATTTCCGACAAAAGATAGCTTGCAGGATGACAAGCGAGCTAGGCTAGATGCAGACGTCACCACACCAGTAGCGGTCCGGAGGTTCATAAGTGAGCATCGCTGTGAGGAGAACAATGCCAAGTTAAGTGTTCATTATAATTAGTTATTTTTCTAGTGCATGCTTAAGTTTGTTAATTGATTTATTATTATTATTATTACAGTGTGATATTCTAAATTGTATACACGTGCATACACACCGTTACTCACGTAATTCACAAAAACTTGTAACACAAAACAAACCTAACGAATGATGAGATTCAAATTGCGTATCATACTACAGGGTAATTCACTCAAAGTGGGGCCCGGCCGCGCGGTGCGTGGAGTGTCGGACGAGCACAGGGCGAATCACTGAGCTTGGGGTCGAGAGAGTGCCCGCACGAATCGCCTGTACATAACAAGCACACATAATAACACATAATGAAAGTAAAATTGTTACTCTACTTGTTCCAGAAAGTGTTGAAAATGTCCTCCACCTGCATCTACACATTTCTGGCGTCTTCTAAGGAAATTTTTATTCACACGCATTAGTTCATCCACCGAGATATCCTCAATTTCTCCCGTGATATTTAGTTTGAGTTCATCTAGAGTGTGAGGGTTTGTTGCATAAACCTTATTTTTTAATTTCCCCACAAATAAAAATTGAACCAATTTGCTTTAACACTTAGCAATAAACACGTTATAAAATTTTGAAACACAACGACAATTAAACAATAACAAAGTACTCACGTTATAAACTTATAACACTTATAACGTAAAAGAGGCTATAAACGAAATAACGAAGTCAACTTTACTCGTCAAATCCTGCGTCGCAACTGTCTCAGCCCCACGTTGCAATGTGCTTGTCTGACCTTCGGCTCGACCTTCTACCTGTAGCTCTGCGCCAGCTATGAGGCCGGCCCCACTTTGAGTGAATGACCCTGTATAATCACCTAACGACGTGCTATTGAACCACAGTAGTGAATTTACAGTTGTGAAAAATTAACCTCAACACAGTATTCAGGATCTGATGATGACCACTCGAGGGTCTAAACGCGTAATCCTAAATGTGCCCATTTAAGTGAGATAATTAACTAATATATGTATTTTTTCCAGGAGTGTGTTTACATATTTATAACTTGTACCCCGCCCATTCATTGGGCACAATCATGTTGACCGACTGAAAATCTGCAAAAGACAATTTGTATAGGCAACACCGAAAAGAATGGCTTCAAATCTCTACATCTATTTCATGAAACCAATTTGTTTTCGTGCTTAAACTGTTTATTACATCATCTTTGTAAGTCTATTGTTGTTCATTATCTGTATATGTCCAAAGAAAGTTAGTTTACGTTTTCTAATCACGTCTGTGACTCTATCTGTGCGCTCGGATAAACCTTTGGTAGGTGTCTTCATCCGCATGCCATCTGTGTATGAAAATCCACAGCCTGCTTCCAGTCGACCGACCGGGTCAGGAAATGGAATGGATGATGCCTCCATCTAGCGGCGAGGATATGAGCTGTGCCGGCTGCCGAAGCCTGTCGCACTCCTCTGGGGCAATGATTAAATGAATGACAGATAAAATGAAATGACAGTGGAGAGTCTTGCTGGAATGAAATTTATTACAGGAAAAACCGGAGTACCCGGAGAAAAACCTGTCTGCCTCCACTTTGTCCAGTACAAATCTCACATGGAGAGACCGCGATTTGAACCACGGACGCAGCGGTGAGAGGCCGGTGTGCCATCTGTGTATATTGCTCCAAATATTTTTCTGAGAATATTACGTTCTACATTTTCTGCTGCTATGATGGCTGATGCTCTGATTGTGGTCATTTATGACGCATACAATTATTTATTTAGTCATTTCCTCCATGGAAATTTGCAGCTTTCATAAGAAATTTGAATGCATTTGTTGATGGTGATTCATTTAGGGGTTTGGAAATTGAGGTTTAGTATCCCCGTGTATTTGGGAATGCGTGGAATCTGTCTGATAACCTGTCATTGTGACAGCTGTACTAGTGTGTATTTGTAAGTGCGTCAAGGATTTTGGGTAGGTGACGGCCGAGACATTAATTCAGGTATCCCTGTAGTAGAAGTTAGAAAACACATTAAACAACTACTAGGATGTTTGAAGTACGAATCGAACCCACCATTTCTCAATTAAGCCTCTCGAGACTGAGTAAACCCTCTTGCAGTCTTCAGTTCAGAATTAAATGTGTTTGCTGAGTTGGGAATCAAACCCTGACCTCGATGGTGGGGAGTAGTTTGAAGGACAGCTCCATAAAGGAAGACGGAGTATGGGACGAGCCCAAACTCGAAGAGAATGATAGAAGATCGAGGAAGGAATGCGTGTTGAAATAATAATATCGTATGGCCTGGGGTGTCTGGTGCAAGATTTGTTATTTGACGCCCAGAGTGCAGCTTGCATGTCGAATTTTGTTGTTCCTTTGAGCACTATGATAGTCAAGGAGATTAGATATCTAAGCTCTTTGACACTATGGCGCTTTCTAGTTGAGAAAGGAGGAACTTTTGTGTTGGCGGAAAATCCCGAGATTAATTCTTCCATTATGAGCACGGCCTACTGAATTCAAATGGGTTCTTTAAAATGACAAGAACGTATGATATGCGTGTCGTGATTTTTGTCGCCTTTCAAACATTACTTACCACGGCCAGAAGCCAACCTGCAAGCTTGGGGTCGGTAGACCGACACGATAACCACTCACCCACCGTGGTAAGCATGCGTGTTATAATACGTATGGAGTGATCGTGAGGATCGACTTTAGCTTCAATCAGAACAGAAGCATTTACAAGAGTAAATTTATTTAAACTAAAGCCACAACGAATTTTGCTTTACAATAGTTATAGATGTACCTAATACCTCGTTCCTGTAATCGAATAGAAAAGTGAATCAAACCCATTTTAGCTGATCTTATACGGTAGAAAAGACACACGAGACGGTAAGGGCTCTTCTAGTCACGAGGTACCCTGTCTTCCTGGGGCAAGAACCTGCATCGTGCTTGCCTCTCCGTAGTAGGCGCTGATATTTATGTGTTGAGGATGTGATACAAGAAAGGATTGTTAAAATAGCAACCAGTCACGACAGCATCGGCAGTCGAACCCGCTTTACTTTGGCTCAACGAACAGCAGGTGAACTTAAGTAATAATACAATTACATGGTACAAGGGTGAACCAATCTCCTGTACGTATAACATTAATGTTGCTTGCTCTTAGATCATAGCTTATGCTTGATGGTGAATGGGCGGAAAGAATTTGTTTTGCTATATGTTTGCACACTTTTAATAGAATATGAGAATGGTTGGATGGTTTTAGAATAAATTTCCGCATAATACGCGTAGTTCCAATCACTGCTATAGTGGACGGTATTTTTTGCTTTTCACGGACGGGGTAATTTAATATAACACATTTTTCTAAGGTATATCCCGTGTCTGTTGGAATTTGGCCCAGATGTACTCATTGAGCTCATCAGTGGACGTCGATACACCTTTTATAGACCTCAATTGGGATAGCAACTACTTGCTAAGTACCATCTATGAGGCGCATTGAAGGTCTCTCTGGCCATCTTGGATGCATGGAGTCTTCGTTCTTTTGCCTCGGCCATACCAGGCCACAAATTTCCGTTACAGTGGTTCTTTTATAGATTTTTTTTCCCTTTCAAGCTAGCCTTACTATTCGATCACCTTAAGCTTCCTAATTTTTAGAGTTGTTTTTTTGGTATTTCATAATTTCAAGATGGTGGCTGCACGTGATATTAAATATCATGCATTCATCAAATTAGTAACAAAGGGTCCTTTCACATAACTACATGAGTGCCAAGTAGTGTGTCCACTGATTCATTGGATCTTAAATTATAGATTATAATGATTGCATGACAGTCATCTTCAAAAAAATACTTTATTCTATATAGTATTCGTGTGAATTTAGACAAGAGAGTTTGGAAGTCTTTTATTACCGATGGTCCACGCTTGAACTATTCACGATTCAAGAACAATGGATTGAAATCACTTAATTTAGAGGATACATTCCAATGTCATTGAAAAGAAGGAAAAAAAGACCGAGCTCAGGTGTCTCTCAGAATCTCCATTTTCAAAAACTTCCAGATGCAATTCCTGATGGGAAATGTCCACAGGAGATGATGATGATAATTGTTGTTTTAAGGGGCCTAACAACTAGCTTATCGGCCCCTAATGGTATGGGTGATAGTGAAGATGATAATGAAATGTGAACTACAACTAAAACTAACTACTAACTTATATACTAGAAGAAGAAATGGAAAACAAAAGAAAAATAAGGCAAATAAAGGACAGGAGGAAAAGAAATGCCCTCAACCCTCGAAGAATGTGGATTGAGGGACTTGGAAGGAAGGAGGGCCATAAAAGGCAGATAGAAAAGTGAAAGAGAAGAGGGTCCGCCCCAGAAGTAATGGATAAAAGGGGGAAAACCGGACCCAGCTCAGGAACCCCTCGGGGTCGCCAACTCCCGAACTCACCAACCATGAGCCCCTGAGGGTGCAGCATTACCTAGGATGTACCATAAGTGGTGGGGCTACATACACCCTGCCTCCTTGATGGGAAATGTCCACAGGAGAGAAAACATTACTAAGTAGGGTAATAAAAAATAAAATAAAATTATTTTGAAAAGAACATTGTGACCGATTTAAATTCCTTATTTCAGTGTAATAATTTGCACACCTCTGTAATAGTACGTGAAAACACAATTTCTCCACATACATCTCTTGATCACTGCAAAGAGGTTCCTTTAGCTGAGGGAAAAATCGATGGACATTCAATAAGGTATGTTGAATAATGGCTAATTCAAAGTATCATTGAGTGATGTACGAAAACAGAAGTTCGAGAAGTTTATTAGGCTTGAGAATAGTTTCTGAAGTCCTTAGAACACAAATTATGTTTTTCACTGAATCCTATCATCAACCTCAATACCTATCCAATCTAACCACCAGTTGTTTCAATTTTACTTTCAAAGGTGTGATGATGGCGGTGGTTATGATGATGATGATGATGATGATGATGATGATGATGATGATTGTTGTTGTTGTTTTAAGGGGCCTAATGTCTAGTACTGTATATCGTGATGGTGAGAATGATGAAATGAAAACTACTGCTACAGCCATTAATACTAAGTACACACTTATCACTAACGTACATAATAGTTGAAAAAATGAAAAAGAATAGGAATAAAGGGTAAGAGGAAAAGAAATGGCCTCGACCCTCAAAGAATGAGGAATGAGGGACTTGGAAGAAGCCATGAAAGTTAGTTAGAAAAGGGAAAGAGTCCGCCCCAAACGGGGGAAAACGAATCCAGCTCAGGAATTCTTAGGGATTGCCAACTCACCACCCTTCAGTGTGTAGCACTATCCAGGGTGCACCTTAAGTGGTGGAGCTACATACACCATGCATCCTTGAGGGCCTTGAACAGAATACAGAAGAAATAAAGTTTTGGTTACTTACTTTCTCGAGGAATGAGGGTATCAGAAAAATTGAGACAATGGGCCAATTAAGGTGGGAAATGAAAATCACCCTAGGCCTCGGAAACTCTAATACCGTCGGGGTTGGAAGAGAACAGGAGTTGACCAAGGGAGGTCGACAGGAATGATGACAGAGAGTTGCCCAGCTTAAGTAAGTGGAAGCAATGTTGGTCTCAGCTGGGGTCCTGTTATCGCCAACCCACGTCCCCCTAGTTGTGAGTCCCGGAGGGGTTTGAAATATGTCTTCTGTAGCAGGTACCTTACTTCAATCACCCCGGGATACTACGATTGAAAACCAATATTTGAGTGTCTTGAAGTACAAGGTTTTGACAAAATGTCATCATATCACAAAGGCCCGGAAGTTCATGCAAAATCATATTTTTGCATATTTTGTTTATTTTGGCACAATGCGTCATATTTTTCTCCTTTGCCTGTTTATGTGCATATCTCTGCTTCCTGTTGATTTGAAGCACTTTTTGTTAATTCTAGTTCATAAAGTCGTATATTTCAATTTGGACTTCGAGAGTCTGTAACAGAATAATACTGAACTTATTTTAATACCTAGTACCTTTCAGTCCTTTTTGCAAGTTAATATCAATTATTTATATTCAGCATTCACTATGTTAATATTGTAAAATTATTATCATAAAAAATCAATGGCGATTGAAACTGTATATCAGTTATACTTATAAATTAACATACAAAATAATTATTGATGGACAACATCGCTTGAAGTTTCATAAAATAACATTTCCTACTATTTAGAAGAGTTTCTTATTGTTAGGTGAGATATTTAAAAAAGGTGTAGTTATGTTTCCGTCTGTTCATATTTTCTTTATATTCAAAACAGAAACGCTAAAGAATACAGAGTGATCGTAATTGCCGTAGTTATTTCATAGTGTATATTCTTTGAAACGTGATGCATATTTGACCAATAATTAGTGCATATTTGCATCTAGGGCCCAGATGTTGATGCCGTAAAAAAAATTAAAAATGCACTTAAAATTTTCAAAAATTACTTTAATAAATGACCTAAAAATTCGAAAAATGCACTATAAAATGGAGAAAATGATCTTAGAATACTATTTCAAAATTTTAAATTATCTTGTATCAGCTAATAGCTTCTTCTTAACTCGGAGAGACGTAACTCCCTCATATAAAGCTGTGACACGACCAAATTGAAAAAAAAAAAAAAAAAAAAAAAAAAAAAAAAAAAAACAAAAAAAAACAAAAAAAAAACAACAACCCTAAAAAGGCCGATTTCTCTAAAATATGACTAAAAAATCTACCAAACTCAACAAAATGCTCTAAAAATGGAAAAAATACAAAAAAAAATGCAAAAAAAAAATGCAACATAAAATTGACATATTTGAAGACACGTGGCCCGACCAGGGTTTCTACGTACTTCAGCATTGTTTTAGACAACTCAGTAAAAAGATGACATGTCATCAACATGCGGGCCCTAGTTATAACCATACAGTCTTCTAACCGTGCTCTTGTGCTGAAGCAGTGAACCATCCTACGTTGGGTATAGTCTATTGAATCCTGACTCCTTGTTCAAGTGTCTGTTCTTGAAATGAGTTCTATTGCCGTGGGGGACAGTGAGAATAGAAATCTCTGCGTGTTGACTACCCCCATTGAGTGCAGTGCTGGGCTGAGAAGACAATTACTCATCTAACTTGGTTTATGTGTTATGTATGAGAGCTGTCTCCACAGGAATGTGAGCGTCAAGAGAATAAATAAATCATCGCCCACTTCTCACAACATAGCACTCACATTGGGCTCTACAACCATTCCTTGACTTCCTAGTTAACAAGGAAACCCAACGATAGGGTTGTGATGTCACAGTGGTCATATAGACTGACGGGTGCTAGGACTCTCAACTGGAACTAAATGAGTACTAACGAGCATATTCGGGTAACACAGACATCACAAGGACATATATGATGATGATGATGATGATAATAATAGTTGTTTTAAGGAGCCTAACATCTAGGCTATCGGCCCCTAATGGTTTCGGTGATCGTGAAGATGATAATGAAAAGTAAACTATAACTAAAACTAACTACTAACTTATATACTCGAAGAAGAAATGAAAAACAAAAGGAGAATAAGACAAATAAAGGACAGGAGGAAAATAAATGCCCTCAACCCTCGAAGAATGCGGATTGAGGGACTTGGAAGGAAGAAGAGCCATGAAAGGCAGATAGGAAATTGAAAGAGGAGAGGGTCCGCCCCAGAGGTAATGGAAAAAATGGTGGTAAACCAGGCCCAGCTCAGGAATTCCTCGGGGTCGCTAACTCCCGAACTCACCAGCCGTGAGCCCCTGAGGGTGTAGCAATATCCAGGGTGCACCAGAAGTGGTGGGGCTACATACACCCTGCCTCCTTGAGGGCCTTGAGCACAAGGCAGGAGATAACATGAGAAGAAAAAGAAGGCCAACCCCTCGCAGAAGGAGGGTATCAGAAAACATGAGACAAGGGCCAATTAAGACGGGAAAGGAAGAGACTCCCTAGGCCTCGGATACCCTAATACCGTCGGGGTCGGAAGAGAACAAGAGTTGACCAAGTGAGGAAAGAAGACGGAGAGAAGCCTGGCACAAGTAAGTAGAAGCAATGCCGGACTCAGCTGGGGCCCCATGGTTGCCAACCCACGTCCCACTAGATGTGAGCTCCTGGGGGGACCAGGCCATAGTCATATGGACATATGGGTTTACAGCTCTGGCTATTAACTATGTTCCAGTGTTATCAGCTATCAGCGTGTGGCAGCACGACCCTTATTAACCTTGCTGCGTGTAATTCAATCAAATTACTACAGTGGCATACACCACCCCACTCCTCCCCCCTTCTTGCCTCCACAAACAGGGATCTGGATATTCTTCATGTATGGCAAACAACAAGTACGTAATCAAAACTGTATGGTTGAGTGAAAATAGGTCAGCAGCTGTTGAAATAACAGTTCGAGAGCCTCAGGTTATCGGGAACTCAAGCAAAAGGTTTTATTGAAATACCTTAGAAAAATTCCTCCTAAAGCAGCAGTCGTTTAATACGAATAAATACAAATAATGTCAGGAACTTGGAGCATATTTTATTAACTGAACACAAAGATGGGAAAATGGTGCATTGATACTTCAAGTTTTTATTTCAAAGATAACATATGATTCAGATATTACGACTGTTAACCCAGATAATGTGTAACAATTCCTATAATTGAATTTGACAAACATTATACTGTACCTCAAGCCCAATGTTTTTCATAAATAGGCTATGTCTTAAGCAGTGATTGCCCACGTTCAGGTTAACTTTATCAGGTAGAAAGTGTTGTTATTGTATATTCGTTTAGGGGACGGTTGACTTCGCGGTTATGTAGCCGTGTGTGCATGGAGTGTGTGTAGATGTAGAATCTGTCTGATGATCTATCTGATTGTGATGACTGAAGAAGACTGGTTTTCATAAATTAGCACAAAGTTTTAATAATTTAGACGGTAATGTTGTTTTGAGGGGTTTATCATCGAGGTTAAAAAGGTTAAACCAAAGTCCATGGGTAGTATCTAACTAAGTAACACTATAATACATTTTAAAGATAAACCTCATATGACAAAAAAAAACATAAACAAAAATAAAAAATCAAAAAAATAAATATTAAAAAAAAAACAAAATAAAAAAAACAGAAAAATAAATTAAAAAAAACAACAAAAAATATCTGTTTGCCATCTCTTGATGAATTCAGTACATTTGCATCTGTCTATTGGCACAGGCAAGAGTAAAATGTGGCTTTTCACCGATGCCACAGTCTCACTCATGGCTGTGATTATATAGAAGCTACTGAGGTATGGGTGGGGCTTAGTAATGACATTCAGGGCATAACTAGTGCCTGTGTGTACTGTGAAAGGGTCTATTCATAAGGTCAGTGTTATTGTTCTGACTCGGTGAGAAAAGCAATGGCAAACTACGTCACTCCTCTTCTTGCCTAGTACGTCTCATTATACTGCTCCTTTGAGGTTTAGTGGGTATCTACCAACCTAACATATGGCGGTACTTTCTGAGGATCCAACCAGCCTCTGGGCTGACTACCTAACAGACTACTACTACTAATAATAATAATGATAATATTAATAATCGTAAAATAAAAACTTTGGAAATAAAAAGAAGTAAAAAATAAAGCATTATAAAATAAATAATTTTAAAAAAAGTCTCATTTTCTCTACAACTTCGAACTGTTTCCAAACGTTATTTCCGACTAGATGCTCTCTAAACATTCATTTTGGCATCCGTGTTAGCCCGGAATGTGTAAAGGTAATGTACCTACTGTACCTACTGGGCATTATTCTAATTCGTTGGCAGAGCATTGCTTCCTGCGTGCCCGGAATGTTACACCGCACCAAGTTGATTGCTCCAGTGAAAGTTGTCTAGCACACCGCCATGCCAGGGCCAGCAGCAGAAGTGTACAATGAACTAACCGTAAATGGCGTAATGCATTATGAATCAGCGAGCCGCGTGGGAGTGAGGCACAAACCGTGGTATTTAAGAGCACAGCTATTGAGTCGCTTGCAGGTTGAAATATATCAAAGTACTGTAGCTGTTCGATGTAGTATTTATGATCGTACTGTAGGTTCCATTATGAAATAAATCGCGCTGTATGGTAATGTGTAGAGCCCTGCGCGGGTAAAGAAAACCTTATCCGCATCCGCCTCGCATCCGCACGTTTGTTATCCGAATCTACTGGCAGTACAATAACATTTTTAACTAATAATAATAATAATAATATCGTATGGCCTCGGTGCCGGGTGCAAGCTTTGTTGTTTGACACCCAAAGGGTAGCTTGCATGTCGAATTTCGTCCTTCCTTGAAGCACTATGAAAGTCAGGAGGTTAGATATCTAAGCTCCTTGAACACTATAGCGCTTTCTAGTAGAGAAATGAGGAACTTTGTGTTGGCGGAAACTCCCGAGATTAATTTTGCCATTATGAACACGACCTACTGAATTCAAACCACTTACCACGGCCAGGAACGAACCTGCAAGCTTGGGGTTAGTAGACCGACACGTAGACCACTCATCCGCTGTGGAGTATTAAATCAACACATTTAGACATTTGAGGAGAAAGTCGTTCCCCTGGGCTATGTATGGCATGTGCTATGTTTAGAATGATTGTCATACAGCTAGATTTGTAACTCTTTTCAGTTCAGAGCGTTAAATGTGCTCAATGACATAATTTGAATGCGATTGGCGCAAATCATCATCGTACATTTGTAATGAATGAAACATAACGGAAAAATATGATATGTCATAAGCACCCGGGTCCTAGTAACGATATTCAACAAGCTCGGATTGTATTCTAAAAACTATCCGAAAATTAACTCCAAACATTCAGCGGCTTCGGTGGCGTAGTCGGTAGCATGCTGAGCTTCTGTGTCCATGATTACGGGTTCAAACCCGGCCGAAATCGTTAGATTTCTTTAAGAGCGTTAAAATCCTTCAGTATGCCTTTCATTGGAGGGGAAATAAAGCTGGCGGTCCCATGTCATAGATTTATGGCATGTAAATGAACCTTCTACTAAATAAACTTGTGTGAAGCTAAATTTCTAGGCTAGATTTCGTTGAAACGCTCTATCAAAGTTCTAACGTTCACCACTAACTGTCAGTGGCATCTGGTACAAGTTCCGTTCAATTTAAAGTAGTTCTAACTTTCGCTACCAGATGCCGTTCTTTATAGTTTCCATGGGTGTCCACATTGAAGCAGCTACAGCCTATGGCAAGCCGAACATGTCCTCGGACACTCCCGGCACTAAAAGCCATACGCTAAATAAATAAACTCCAAACATTATCCACAGCATATCTGCTATCCGCACAGCCATGGAAACTATATCTTCATGGCGAAATATTTTGCGGATATCCGCGGATAAACCCTTGCTTTAGCAATACGTCAGAGCCATTCCATATGTGGCTGACTAACTGACATTTGCAATACACCTCAGCTAATAAATGTCTGTTTGAACTTTGTGGTGGGTGTAAATTAAAACTAATAATTACAATAACCCACAACACATGGCTAATAAATAAAAATTATATTAAATACCTGGTTCGAAAGTTTCAATGGCTGATATATAAATGCCAACTCCCTGTTCGCGTGAACGTCTTTCCCTGTATATTTCTCTGAAAGTTAATTTTGAATTCTGTTTTCCAAAAATATTGTTTGGAGTGGAAGGTTTCCATTTAGGCTATTGACTTTGTTTATTTCTGTTCATATGAATTTCATATCAACATGTTATCGTGTTGGCAACGTGACCAATTGCATTGGTCCGTCTGCAGTAGACGCAATGCTACTATTTTATCTAATTATCATTATTATTACTATTATTATTATTACTGAATTTTATAGTTTTATCCTTCAGATTTTCATTTTCATCAGCATTTATCATCTGTAATGCTATAGTGGGGGTGTGCATGTGGGAAAAAGATGCCACAAAATGCCCGCCTTATTGCCTGGGCTAAACATCTCATCTAGTTGACTAACTTTCTTGACAACCAACCATCAATATAGAGCAGCATGAAGAAGCATCAGGAGAATAATAAATGTTTGGTGTTGGGCAGCTTGTAAATTCGCTGCAAGATCGCGACGCGACATTGTTAGCACATGTGTACGTTTAGACCATCCCTTTAACATCTGAAACTTTCTTTTATGAAACTCAGGTTACGTAAAATGACTAAAAATACATTGCACGTCGCTGAGTGGTAATCCTTCCCGCCAAGCGTGGAGTAAGATAGTCAGGCGTCCGAGTTAGTGCGGAAGAATGTGCCATATGCAGTCACTAGTTATATTAGCACAACCATACTTGCAAAGTAATAGGCATTTACTCCTCATTGGCATAAAAAGACAAAACAACGTAAGCAATTCTGAACACAGTTAAAATGCGAAGTTTACGAAGTAGAATAGCAAACAACGGATGAGTTCGTCAGCTGTTAGTATACAGGGTGATTCAGAATCAATGTGAAATGTCTAGGCTATTGCATTTATTTGTCGTATGGCATACATGAAAATTATTTATAATTCGACATCAAGTTTAGAAACGTAATGAAGTGCCTGTGGTGTCCCTAAGAAGAAGTCGCCGAATTCACCACTGTAAGATGTTTGTGGGCATTCTTGAACTAGGTGTCGAACAGTCTGTCTTTCAGCACCACACTCGCAAAATATTTAATATTTTTCCTCCACTTGTACAGGAGATCCCCGCATACACCACGATTGGTCCGGATTCTATTTAATTTTGACCAGGTGTTTCTAGGCCGAGTGAACCCTGGGACCTTCTCAGTTAAGCATGGCATTACTGAACTCTCTGGGGTGGCAAACGAATCCCAATCAGAAGACCATCTCTCAGTCAGGTTGAATTTGTTAGTTGCAAGATTCTCCGTTGTGCAGATAGGTCTTGAACGTAATCGTTTCACATGTAGAACAGCAATGTTCCATGGATTGGAAGGTGTTTGTTGGTCTGGATATTTCTATATTCTCTTATCAAAAAGTTGCATCACCGCAAATGAGGTGGTGGGATGTGGCTGAGAATAGGAAACCATTGTGTAGGAGTTGGCATAACTGTTCTTGTTATCATGCGCATGGCGTTATTCAATTGTACATCTATTAACCTTACATGTGGACTATTTATCCACACCGGAGCAGATCGTTGCAAATGAATAACAAGAAAACCATCCCGGGAATAGACAACTGTTAGTTAGGCCTATTGTTGTTATCTGGATCATCACTGAATACAATAACGCATTCTACCTTACTATTAAAATATGCATGAATGTTTACGTAAAAGTCACATTTCTTATTATGACTTTGTTCACACTAGGTAATAAATTTTAAAAAATGATCAGGTTGGATATTTTTGAATTTTGAAGTATTCGGCCTATACGGCAAATTTTTTGTGAATTATTTGTGTGTATATTTAAGTATTTGAGTAAATATGCTTCGGTGGCGTAATCGGTGCATGCTGAACTGCTATGCCCAAGATCGCGGGTTCAAACCCAGCCGAAATATTCGGATTTTTAAGAGCGTTAAAATCCTTCAGTATGCCTTCCTTCAGAGGGGAAGTAAAGACGGCGATCCCATATTATTGATTTTTGGCATGTAAAAGAACCTACCACTACAATTGATAGTGTGTAGCTAAATTTGTAGGTTATTTGGTTTCGAAACGCTCTATCAAGTTCCAACGTTCGCCGCTGGCTGCCTGTGGCGTCTGGTAGCCAAAGTTGGAACTATGGTACTTGAAATTTAACATTCATTCATCTTCATTCATTTAATCTCTCATTAACTTCACTCTTGGGGTTGGCGTCAGGAAGGGCATCCAGCCGTAGAAACCATCAGCCATGTGGAATTTCATCGCATCTCATCCCCGAACCCGTTGGAAACGAGATTAATAAGGGGTAGACATAGATTTGAGTGAATACAGGGTGTTTGAAAATTACGTGCGGAAATTATAAGATGACGTAGCCTACCGCTTTTATATCCTCCAAGATTTAAAAAAAATAAAGAACAAAGAACTAAATAGCCTATTTTCATATATCCTACTTATGCTAATTGCCTCTATCAAGGTTTCAGTTCCAGATGTAATAGATTGGTAGATATAGATATAGATATTTCGGATGGTCGCCATGCTGGATTTTTATACATGTACGCCTTAGAGTTATGTACAATTACATGCAGATTATTGTGTAGGTGTATTAGTTAAACTTGAATCGCATGATTAGGACTCAAGAAATAAAAACGAGATTTTAACAATTTTCATTTAATGGTCCAAAACTCTATGGCCTATACATATAACAATCCAACATTGTGACCATCCAAAATATTTAGACGGTTCTCAATATCTACAAATCTATTACTGCAATCAAACTGAAATTTTGTATGTTGATGCGGCAATTAACATAAGTAGGATATATGAAAATAGGCTATTTAGTTCTTCACGAAACTACTTGTTTCGTGTGGCTTCTTGAGAGACCGAGTGCAGGTCTTTCTAGTTGACGCCCGTGGGCGACCTGCGCGCCATAAGGTGGATGAAGTGATGATGAAGACGTCACAGACTCCCAGTCCCCGGGCCACGGGGATCAACCGCAGGAGATTAAAATCCCTGATGGCCCGGCCGGGAATCTAACCCTGGAATCATCAGGCTAAGGCCTAGAATGCAAACCAATTAGCCATGGAGCCGTACGTATTTGAAAGTTAAGACTGATGACAAGCTGGAATTGTTGGGCTAAAGAGAACCTTAATGGAAAACAAATTTGCAGTTGGAATTAAATGCATTCCCTCCCTTGGGAGATTTAATAATGACGATATGACCTATACCAAGAAGTCAAGGATGATATAATCACCTCATTCTCCCGCAGGTTCGGTGGTACTGTAGCAAGGTGCTGTACCCAGCAGAACGCTGCGAGGTGGGCAAGAGTGGACGTAATGAATATAAATGATCATGATCTTTTGATGATAGGTTGCCTTCAGAATACTAAGTACAACACCACTACTTCACATAGTGCTTCAGAAAATTACGTCAGCAGAGAATATATACGAGAATTTTCTTTATGAGCCTAATGGTTGTGGAATATGAAGTAAGTTAATGAGTTGTATAATAATTTATATTAGTGAGAAGATTAAAGAAGATGGTGTCTGATGGATGGAGGAGCAAGCAGCCACTGCTCAGTCCCGGCACCATCCCTAAAAAGGCTTCCAGCCGAAGGAGGCGCACGACCGGAAGATGGCTTGTAAAGTGTAATTGTACGTCCTATAAATATAGGCTAGGCTTTCCTCAACTTCGGCTGCTCTCCTCTTGGCTCGGCTGTAGTGCGCTTCATTAGCTGTACTATCCATCTCCGAAACATCGGTGCTAAAGACAAGCTTATCCCTTTTATCAAAAGCTCCCCAGTCAGTCAACAAATTGTGCTCAATTATATTGGGCGGGAAAACAAGTATTTATATACTCTAACCTTAAAGAAATACGGGGGTCGAGTCATAAGCCATGGCAACTATTTTTTTTCTCGCGAACAGGAGACAACATGGAAAATCTACGATATGCATTTGGAAACGTACGGTATGTATTTGCATAGGATGCCACTAGATGGTGTATGTAAACAACAGTGTGGGTCTGAGCATGCCCCCAACCAGTGAGTGACTGAGAGTGTCACACAAAGGATTCAACAAGCAGGGGCAACGATCGTATATAAAAATCGCAGTTCTCCGCGGCAGAAATGCACGGAAATGCCAAAGTCAAGAAGCCACTACGTGGACGACGGTTTTCTAACAAACAAGACATCGTAACAGCATTTAGGAGGCAGGTGGTACACGTTAGCGATACACATGCAGCGAACGGTATTCAGCGCCTGCCCCACCGCTGGCAACGCACAGTAGACACCTTGGGTGATTATTTCGAAGGTCTGTAACCCATGGAGACCTGTCCTTTGTACGTAGTCTTATGTATTTGCTGTCTATACCATAATAAAACAATGTTTACCAATGGCCTGTGTTCTGTCACCTACTTGTGAGCATCTTCTGACGTCAGAATTCATCTTCAGGCACCATGCATACATACATGTCCTATAATTCCAAATGCATATCGTAGATTTTCTGAGTTGTCTCCCTATTCGCAAGAAAATAAATAGTTGTCATGACTTATGACTCGACCTCCGTATTACGTTAACAACAATAACAATCCGTATTACGTTAAATACTTATCACAAAATAACACGCTTTTATGTATAAAATAGAAGGGGTGGGGCTGTTATTTTGTGATAACTCTCTCACGTAATATTTCTTTCAGGTTAGGGCTAGGTAAATACTTGTTTTCCCACCAAACTCTAATTGGGCACAATTTGTGTTGACCGACTGGAAAGCTTTCTTTAACAGAACTAAGCTACACTGAAAATTGGCGTCTATAACCTTTTACTTACCCCTGATATAATTTTTAGATTAATTCATCACTTATTGAACTTAAATAAACTAAAACAAAACTGAATTAACTTTACTTCTTAGAAAACTAGATATATTACAACACGATTAATATTTCATTACCAACAGACTGAGATATTGTTAGGATTCATACGTATGTGTGGCATAATACACCTTCTCGTTAGACCAGCTGCCCCCTTAATAATAATATATAATTACCATTTTGTAGGGGGTACATACCACGAACACAGCTGATTGAAGTTAAAAGAGTATACGGCTTAACCTGCACGTTTACCAGTAACAACTGTTGTTGTTGTTGTTGTTTGAGTATCCAGTCTTTTAACTGGTTTAATGTAGCCCTGCATGCCTCTCTGTCCTGGACTAATCGTTTCATCACTACATAGCTACCGCATCTTACATCCAAGGCAATCTTTTTAACATTCTATCCCTACATTTCTCGTCCTCAAACTTTCGCTCCATAACTAAGTTCGCTATAGGCTTACCTGGGTGTCTTAGTATGTGTCCTACCAGCCTATATATTCTCTTCATTAGCAGTCGTCAGAAACATCTCTCCTCTCCCACTCGTCATAATACGTCTTCATTTGTTACTCATTCTACCCATATATCATCATTCTCCTGTAACACCACATTTCAAATGCTTCTATTTTCCTCTTTTATACTACGCCAACAGTACAAGTTTCACTTCCATTGAGCGCCACGCTCCAGAGAAAGGCTTTCAAAAATGACCTTCTAATACCTAAATCTATATTTGATATAAACAGATTTCTTTTCTGTAGAAATGATTTCCTTGCCTGAGCCAACGTACTCTTTATATCCTATTTTCTTTCTCCATCACTGGTTATTAATATTTTATTGATCGCAGCCAATGGCCATACAAGAAAAGATTGTCTTAAAAATCAAAAGCTTATTTTCGGTTACATAGTTTGTGACATTAAATAAATGTATATTGGTTATTGGTCTCCCAACATTGACCAACCCTATCATTTGGTTATCACTTTCGCTGTATTTCTTTTCTTATAATGGTACTCGGGGTCGATGACGTTAGCACGCAGGGAATATTTTAAATGTGATACCTTATATGGCTTATTTCTCTACAAGTAAGTAAGCTCCCATTGCCTGCATCTGGTATAAAGGTTAGTAGTATCCACAACACTCTCAATGAGTACAATGGATTTTTCCATATTTTTAATATACTTCTGTTTATTATTTCTTTCTGGTTGTTCTTTATTTTATTTCTTTACTTTCTATCTTATTTATTACAAACCACTTCTGAAACCTGCCCCTTTTCATCCAAGAACACACATAAATCTTTTTAAGCAAAACCTATCATTAATCAACATCACACCATGGCAACTTATCAAAGCCCCCTGCAACCCATTGCTGGGATACCACAATGAATCCAATATGCACAAGTGCTAGACTCCTTGTAATGCCTTGATAAAAGGAACTGTTTCAAGTTGTCATTCTTTTTGCACACAATGTGCATTATATTTAAGCGGTTATTACGCTTCCCAAAGAGCAGAAGTCTCCCACTTCCTTTAGTTTTTCACCTACCAATTTGACATCGAATCATACATGAGGTACGGTATTAGATAGGTGTTTCTGATTTATTTCGGTTGCATTCGATTATTTTCGTTTTACATTTGTTGATATTCATTATGAATTATTTCCTCAAGACGGAGTCTATACCATTTAAAAACACATTCAATTTCTCTGGTTAACCGGCTCAGATGACAATGTCATCAGCAAATCTCACAGTATTTATTTCTCTAATTTCCTTCATTGCTCGTTCAATGTACAGATTGAAAGGTATGGGTGTTAAGTTGCAGCCTTTCCAGCTTCTCTCTCATGTCATTCGGTTCGAATTTAAATTAAACATTTATTTAATACGGTTAAGGAGGAGGTTAAACCTCCAACAATGCAATGGCTCGAGAAACGTTTTGGACATAACACCAGCAAGGATATTTACCGGTATTTTGCGTTTGACCAACATTTGTGCAAATTTCAGCGAGAGTGGCAAGTTCGAGTCCGCAAGTATAAACAAAATGAACCTACCATTGCCAGCTTCTGGGGTCTCGGGTTGAAGACTTAGGTTTTACACCTTAAGGTTGATAGTTGTTACAGTGCAGAGGTTTGTTTGATCTGAAGGTTGCTAACTAATACAATAATAAGTGATGAAGGAGAGAAGTTTCAAAGTATTATTCTGAAGGCAACCTATCATCAAAAGACCATTATCATTTATATTCATTATGTCTACTGCTGAACACCTCGCAGCGAACTGCATACCGCACTCTTGTTACAGAAAAGCCGAACCTGCGGCTGGACAAGGCGATTATATTCACACTGGGTCATACTAAAATTTACTGCGGCGTAACTTTAGCAAACCCCTACATTAAATTGCAAGAGAAGTCAATTACAGTACATTTTTCTTTACACATTATCCATCCCACTAAATCTACATACGTAATTGTTGTGTTTTCTTCTTTTTTCAATTAGGGGATTGGATTTTGAGGTCATCAGTTCCGTGTATGTGTGTGGAATTTGTCTGATAACCTGTGTAAATGTGATGTATGTAGTAGTGTGTGCGTGTTTATAATCGAGGTTAGGATTGGGAGGGAGTCGACCTTATAAGAGCCTTACGTGAGAAGCATCATGGTTGAGGTGGGAATCGAACCCACTTCTCAGATTTGTCTCAAGAGGCTGTGTACTCCATTTTAATCGTCATATCACAACTGAACTTCTTTTCAGAGCCGGGGATTGCTTTGTCCGACCCCAACCATGCCCTTCAAACTTTATTACGTTGCACCAATCCAACATGGCAGCTGAGCGAAATATTTCACCGACATTCTATATCTCCAAAACTATTACTGATATCATACTGACATTTTGTACAGTGATACAGGGTACTACTGGAAGTACGCCTATGTAACTTTCAAAAACTTGTTAAGTACAAAACGAACACGACGGCCAAGCAAAGTTGAAACATTTAAATATTCATTTCCCGCGATTTGACCTTCCGAGCGCAGTGAAACATGGTATAGCAAATGTTCGTACACATTGTAATGCACTGACATCTAATTTAGTTCAATTGTTTACATAACCTTAAGATGGAGGCTGTGCGAAATTTTAAAATTAAGTTTTTATTAATTGTGTCCTAATCTTGCGATCGAAGTCAACGTTTGAATGATAACCCAACGCAATAGTAGTCATCTATGGCCTATAATAAAAATCCAACATGGCAACCATCCGAAATATTTAGACGGCTCACAATATCTATTAATCTATGACAGCAATCAAACTGAAATTTTGTATGTTGATAAAGGCTATAAACATAAGTTTGGCTATGGGACTTTGAATAACCTGTTGAGCACAAATCCAACATGGTGGCGACGCAAAATTTAAATATTTAAATGGTCGTTTCTTGCGATTTAACCTTCCGAGCGCGGTAAATGCTTTTACAAATTTTAATGCACCGACATCTAATTTATTTCCATTGTTTTCATAACATTAAGATGGCAACTGTGCGAAATTTTAAAATCTCGTTTTTATCTCTTGTGCCCTAATCATGCGGTTAAAGTTTGAATAGTCTAATAAACCAATGCAATAATCTTCATCTAACAGTACATAACTGTATGGCCTACATAAAAAATCCAACATGGTGACCATCCGAAATATTTAGACGGTTCTCAATATCTACGAATCTATTACAGCATTCAAACTGAAATTTTGTATGTTGATTGAGACAATTAACATAAGTACGATATATGAAAATAGGCCATTAATTCTTCACGGAACTACTTGTTATTTTTATGTTGTTGGTAGCTACTGACCTGCAGATTTTCTAGTTTAGTATGTTATCTGTTATGGTTAGTAACTAGACAAGTTGGTGTTTGTAACACGGAATGGATTAAATAACTTAGCTGGTTATTGGAGCAATGAGGTATCCGTTCTTGTGCACCTGTTATGACGGACCATTGGGTACAATCGTGATGACCAACCGAAAAACATACATTTATCAAACTATCTTCAATACTAAGTACCTGTGGCGTAAATACGGGGGTGATCAGGGGGATCATCCACCCCTCCCTTCAGAGGCAAATAATCAAACTATGAAATTTGTTGAAGTTTTAAATTTTGAATAAAATCAATCTTCGGATTGATGACAAATGGTTGAACTATGTAAGTTTATACTCACTAATTTGAATAACGAATAAATTGTACCCACAGTATCGTTTCGTACCTTTTCATTTGAACACCCCTCGTGATTTAATATTAACATAATTGTTCATTTCCGAACATTTGCACATTGTTAAGTGCAAATATAATTATATCATAATGAAATCTAAGACGAAAAGAATGTAGTTAGTAAGTTTTGAAACTTGGGAGGGGATGTGCTATATTTGCTTTCATTAATTATGCCTCATTATGTCCGAACCCTTATTATGCCCCGCCATATAGATTTGACTTAGCTCATCCTCTCCAGAAGTAAACCCTCGTTACGCCACTGCTAATTACTACGGCGTATGGAACTTCGGTGGATTATCCCCCTGTCTTTAGGAAAGCAATGGAGTGGAACATCACGTAGCAGGTTTTGAGGATGCCGCGACGATGTTTACCATGAAATACATTAATTTCCTGAGAAGGGCATTACTTCTTCAGTCTTATAGGGGAGGAGGACCTGATCTTATCTTCTGACTAGTAGCCTATGTTATAACCAAGAGAAGATACTAGTGTGTTCAGATAAGAAGGACGTCGCCTCCACTGCCTTCAGTTGAGATGCCCCAAGAGATATCTTGTCTTTACCCTTAGGATATCCAACATACGACTCTATATTATGCATTTAAATAAACCATTGCACTGAAAATACTGTTTAAATCATCTTAAGGTGTCCGTGAAAATTGAAGGCTTCCTACGGATATCCCAGCGGAGTAATAACTATTCTTAATACGAATACATAAAGGCATATTCGATGTTTATCGCGCTGGAAATTACGTACGCAAAGCCAGCAGTAGTTTTAATGCTAGCTCCAGGGATGAAGAGGACTGGTTTAGATAAAGATGCTACATCTGATAACCTGATCTGTTCAAATTGAGGGTTTCCTCCATTCCATATCAACAACCGGACTCAATAAACACTCTTGTGATATTGTACCACTAGACATTATTTACTTTTAGAACAAATCTCTGAGACAATATATTTTTCAATTTAGTTTTACTGACAATGAAAGGAAAGGTAAAAAGAAAAAAATGAGTTACCATACATGTAGTCAGCAAAAGAACGACTAAATTTGGAGTCAATGCACTGTAGCACTTGCTCATCTCTGTGTAGAACCATGTACAGTATCACATGATCTAGCAAGAATCTCGCAAATTTGACCATTTTGTGAAAAGTTGAAAAAAACTAATTATGGACTCAGAATGTACAGTAATTTACTCTTGTGATACCAAATTCTTCCAAATATTCTTTACGTTTATCATTATTAATAGTATTATATCTTCAAAGCATCTTAAGGAATACTCGGTTGCGTATACCCGTATTCTCCTTTTTTCTAATTATATTGTAAACCTTTTTCCTTATTCATGAATTGCATTATATGTCAAACAATAATGTGCCAAGAGCATCTCTTGGAATACAATTCCATTGCATATTTGAATACTCTAAATGTATTTTATAATTTAGCCTTTGTATAGTTAGTAATTAAAATGACAATCTGTGTAATGAACTATGCACTGTTCCCCACGACAGAGCTCTGCTCCCGGGAACCCTTTTCTCTACAAATAAATATGAAAGCAAAACGAAGTAAATCAATGAGGCAAATGCGACTTTGCACAAGATATAAAAGCCTACGGACCATCACAAAATCGAATTAGAACCTTCAAATGAAACAAGTTGCACTGTAAAAATATAAAAATGTTCGAGAAAAAGGACAAGTGCCAGGGATATAATTTAAGCTTCCGGATATCGATAAATCGAGTTATAAAAATTCGTATTAAAATGTAAAAAAACCAACAACAATACATGTAAATTATACGAAGTTTGTTAGGGAAATTATAACTACTACAAGTTATCAAAAAAAAAAAGATGCAGTCAGTCTGAGAGACTATACTTTAGCCTATATCATTTCAAATGACGCATGCTACAAATGCTACACATGTTAGAAAGACTCAGGAAGGCTTCTCGCTTCACACGAAGCCCCAGGACTCTTTCAACAGACTCCATTACCCATTAACTTAGGCTTTCCGCGCTAGGGAACGGAGAGCGGGAAGTGCACTCTGCTGCATGATGTCACGCACTCGCCGTCTCCATATCGCATAACGCCAGACCCCAGGAGTAAACTCAGACTCAACAGACTCCATTACCCTTTAACTTAGGCTTCCCGCGCAGGGAACGGAGAGCGGGAAGTGCACTCTGCTGCATGACGTCACGCACTCGCCGTCTCCATATCGCATAACGCCAGACCCCAGGAGTAAACTCAGACTCAACAGACTCCATTACCCTTTAACTTAGGCTTCCCGCGTGGGGACGGGAGAGCGGGAGGTGCACTCTGCTGCATTGCGTTACGCACTCGCCGTCTCCGTATCTCATAACGCCAGACCCCAGAAGTAAACTCAGAGTCTGTGCATATGCACTGAACAACATGATGACGTCATACACGCCGTAACCGTAACGCATAACGGTAGACCAAAGCATAACGATGAGGTCGACAAGATCTTTTGAAATTATAAAACTTCAGTAATGAACGTTTGGGTTATTGAGATTCGACACTAATTATTATTTTGTAGCGAACATACAGCATGACTTTTCTAGGAAAGATTACGGTCGCCTCTCTAAATATTAAGTTGAGTGTAGTATTGTCAGCCACATGTTGCTGTATGTCAGGAGAGAAGCTCTGAACACTTGTCCGCTCTTAATCTCCTCATGTCGACTGTCATCGCGAGAAAACTGGCTGGATGACCTGCGAACCTAACAACATTTACTACTTGGCCACGGAATGTTCGACACCCCGGGGCAGCGGGCCGACAGGGGTGGGGCCCTGGAGGTACACTCCCTGCCACATGCAGTCCACTTGGCGGAACTCATCGTACCTGTCCAGAATGCACAGAGTCTATTATCATCGCTGAACCTGCAATACCACGTATCTGACAATGCTCTTCGTTTCCATTGTTTTCCTTAGGATTGGTGATCTAAGGGCGTGGTGGCGCAGCGGTCAAGCGGATTCCCTGTCACCAAGGCAGACCGGGTTCGATTCCCGGTCAATGCATGTGAGATTTTCGAAGTGAAATGCCATGTTCTGTGGTTCGGATTCCACGTAAAAAGGAGGTCCTGTGGCTCATGATCACGAGATCAACGGTCACGTTAAACTACAAGCTTCCTTCCTTTCTTATGATTGGTCCCCCCACTCCCAGCCGTTTTCGGATTGATGACAAAAGACTGGATTATGTAGCCTACGTTTACAATTTGAGAACGTTTATCTTTACTTGTGTAAAATAGTTAGTGTCTAATACTGTTCATTTCCGAGCGTTTGAGAGATTCAAATTTCAGAATGTTTGGTTTAAAATTATGGAAATTTTCTTAGAACGTATAAGAATACCTTAATATGCTCTTGAATTTGTCTTGAGCTTCTTCCAACAGAAGAATTCACGCTATTTCATTTTCGTCTGCGGAGGCGTAAAGTACAATGAGTTTACCTTCCGCACTGAATGCAGCCATCTTGAGAGTGGTTTGCCCCCGTCAGAGGTTTTCACACTCACTTCAGTTGAACGCGGGGATGGTACCTTATTGAAGTTCTGGGACATTTATCCCATTCCAGGAGTCTAATATAGTACACACAATTACAGTCATCACAGAAACACAGGTTATCATACTTACCAGCGCACATACATGCACACAAGACTGATAATTAAGAATGTTCAAGCCCCTAAAATGATTTATCAATGAACTATTATTAAGAAATGGAAGACAATTTTATTTAAAGGTATTCATATACGTTTGAAATGGCGTATATGAATGAAATTTTAACTTTTCCTTCAAATTTCCTGACAAAAGCTTAATTCCTACATACTTATGCTCAGAAAAATGATTTAAATGCATTAAGGCGCACGTGTCTAATAACAATGTAAAATTAAACTTAATTTACTCAATAACTAAGAATTGTGTTTTATTTGGGTTCAAACTTCGATAAGTCAAGTTCTATCAAACTTTGTGAGGTTTGAAGCCATTTTTCAGTGTTGCCTAAGTAAACAAACGTTTGGTGCTTTTCAGTTGCCACGGTGGGTGAGTGGATATCGTGTCGGTCCAATAACTCCAAGATTGCAGGTTCGCTCCTGGCCATGGTAAGTGTTTTTTGAAAGGCGGCAAAAATACGATACGCATGTCATACGATGTTGGCATGTCAAATAATTCATTTGAAATCAGTAGGCCGAGTTTATAATGGCAAAATTAATCTCGGGAGTTTCCGCCAACACGAAGTTCCTCATTTCTCTACTAGAAAGCGCTATAGTGTTCAAGGAGCTTAGATATCTCACATCTAACCTCCTTGCCTTTCATAGTCAAGGAACAAAGAAATTCGACATTCAAGCTACCCTCTGGGTGTCAAATAACAAAGCTTGCACCCGGCACCCGAGGCCATACGATATTATTATTATAACACGAATGTGCCCAAAAAGAGCTGGGTTGTGCCTTAATCCTGAAATAAATTACATTACATTACATTTATTAATCTCGTGTAATTTATTTCAGGATTAGGGCACAACCTAGCTCTTTTTGGGTACATTCGTGTTGACCGACTGAAAAGCACCAAACTTTTGTTTTTTTGTTCTATCAAACTCAACAAACTGTTTTCTTTTTTTTTTTAGTCGTTTACCCTCCAGGTTGGTGGAACCCACGGACTCAGCGAGGGAACTTACCACTACCGCCTCTACGGGCAGTGTCCTAGAGCTGGGAACATCGAATCGGAAGGGATACAACTGGTGAGGTGGGATTGGCACCTCGCCCAGGCGGCCTCACCTGCAAAGCGAACAGGGGCCTCATGAGGGAAGGTAAGGGATGGTGAGGATGGATAGGCAAGGAAGATGGAAGGAGGCATCCGTGGCCGTGAAGAAGGTACCATCCCGGCATTTGCCCGAGGACGAAGTGGGAAACCACGCAAAACCACTTCGAGGATGGCTGAGGGGGAATTGAACTCAGTTGGGCCACCCGAGGCTGAGTAGACCCCGTTCCAGTCCTCGTACCACTTTTCAAATTTCGTGGCAGAGCCGGGAATCGAACCCAGGACCTCCGGGGCGGTAGCTAACCATGCTGACCGCTACGCTACGGAGACGACAACTCTGAAATTAAACATCAAAATTAGGAATCTCCTATATTAATGCTGAGAAATTATACGTCCCCATTCAAACACTGAATATGAAGAAATGAAGAAAAATATCTCTGAAATGTTACATCTTTCGAACAAGTGATCTATTTCTTGTTATAATAATGATAAACTAATACATTTAGTAGGAGACATCACATCACTTATGTTAATAGTTAGTCTACGGTATGTGAAAGAAAAATTTGAAATGAATTCATTGTGGTAGTTGCTACTTTATCTCAAAAGTGCCAATATTCTTTTACAAAAAGAACAAGATGTTCAGGAAAGAACATATAGCCTACTTTCTCCTAAATGCATGGGTATTTTATAACTCTTTGTCCCTTTCAAGGAGTATGATTGAATGTTGGTTGTAGTAGCTTGTTGAAATACAACGTGCTATAGGGATATTAAACATGAATATGAGGTGCCCTTTGCTAGTGCTACTCTGTACCAAATTTCGTTCAATTCGGTTTCACCGTGTTTGAATTGATAAGGGGAATCGATTTGCACACATACTTGGCCACCATCTGCAAACTATTGGGCTGATGTTCTTGCAGTTTGGTCAGAATATGTTTCCCACATAAAGATATGGTGTTGCAAAATTTGTTAGAGACTAGATTATTAGGTTGGTCGTAATTACATTTTAGCATTTAACATTTGGGTGGCCACGATTACGTTTCCGTCAAGATAGCGGTGATATAAAACATGACACTGAGGGGCCCTTTGCTAGTGCTATCTCTGTACCAAATTTCGTACCATTCGGTTTCACCGTGTTCGAATTGATAAGGGGAATCGATTTTCACACAAAGATGGCCGCCATCCGCAAAGTATTAGGCTAATGACCTATTGGTTTGGTCAAAGGATGCTCCCTCCAGAAAGGTATGTTGTTGCTAAATTTGCTAGAGATCGGATGATTAGGCTAATCGTAATTTGATTTAAGCTTTGAACATTTGTGTGGCCGCCATTACGTTTCCGTCAAGATGACGGCGATATAAAACATGACACTGAGGTGCCCTTTGCTAGTGCTACCTCTGTACCAAATTTCGTTCATTCGGTTCCACCGTGTTCGAATTAATAGGGGGAATCAATTTTGACATAAAGATGGCCGCCATCTGCAAACTATTAGGCTAATGACCTATTAGATTGGTCAAAGGATGCTCCCTCTATAAAGGTATGTTGTTGCTAAGTTTGGTAGAGATCGGAAGGTTATGTTAGTCGTAATTTGATTTAAGCTTTAAACATTTGTGTGGCCGCCATTACGTTTCTGTCAATATGACGGCGATATAAATCATGACACTGAGATGCCCTTTGCTAGTGCTATCTCTGTACCAAATATCGTTCCATTCGGTTTCACCGTGTTTGAATTAATAGGGGGAATCGATTTTGACACAAAGATGGCCGCCATCCGCAAACTATTAGGCGAATGACCTATTAGATTGGTCAAAGGATGCTCCCTCCATAAAGGTATATAGTTGCAAAATTTGGTAGAGATCGGATGATTAGGTTAATCTTAATTTGATTTAAGCTTTGAGCATTCGTGTGGCCGCCATTACGTTTCAGTCAAGATGGCGGCGATATAAAACATGACACTGAGGTGCCCTTTGCTAGTGCTACCTCTGTACCAAATTTCGTTCCATTCGGTTCCACCGTGTTAGAATTAATAGGGGGAATCAATTTTGACATAAAGATGGCCACCATCCGCAAACTATTAGGCTAATAACCTATTAGATTGGTCAAAGGATGCTCCCTCCATAAAGGTATGTTGTTGCAAAGTTTGGTAGAGATCGGATGATTATGTTAGTCGTAATTTAACTTAAGCATTGAACATTTGTGTGGCCGCCATTACGTTTCTGTCAATATGGCGGCGATATAAAACATGACACTGAGATGCCCTTTGCTAGTGCTACATCTGTACCAAATTTCGTTCCATTCGGTTGCACCGTGTTCGAATTAATAGGGGCAATCGATTTTCACACAAAGATGGCCGCCATCCGCAAACTATTACGCTGATGACCTATTAGTTTGGTCAAAGGATGCTCCCCCCATAAAGGTATGTTGTTGCAAAATTTGGTAGAGATCGGATGATTAGGTTAGTCATAATTTGATTTAAGCTTTGAACATTTCTGTGGCCGCCATTACGTTTCCGTCAAGATGGCGGCGATATAAAACATGACACTGAGGTGTCCTTTGCTAGTGCTACCTTTGTACCAAATTTCGTTCAATTCGCATTCACCGTGTTCGAATTGATAGGGGGGGGGACAGACATTCAGAGTAGACACACTCACACTCACACACACACACACACACACATACACACACACAGACAGACACACTTTTTTCGCCCTGTGTTGATCTCATAAGTCTACTTTCATTTTTTGCAAAAATCGAAAGTAGGCTAAAAATGGACACTCCTTAAATTGCAAGTTAACCATTCTGATGGCATAACTGCTTAACCTCGAAAGTAATTTAAAAATTTTTGGTTGAAAGTTATAGAAATTTTCTTAAGTCGTATAAAAAATACCTCAATATGTTCTTGAATTTGTCTTGAGCTTCTTAAAGGAGTTTTAATAACAGTTTAGTCCGTAATTTCATTGAACTTAGCGCCCACAAATCATTTGAGCTACATTTTTCATTAGATATTAATAACCTACAAGAAGCAGTTGTAATGAATGACCTTAAGGCATACGTTTAAAATGGCATATTTGACAAAAAAATCAATTTTGTTTCATTGTAAAGGGAAGTCTTATTTGTCTGCTTCAAATTAACATATATTTCATGTCGATATTTCACCTGTAAGTAGTTAAAAACTATTTTAAGGGGGCTCGTGTGCACATGTCTAGGGGGCGTGGACTATCTTCCTTGCATCTAAATATCCCGCAATATCAAATAAGGTATGCAAATCATGAAAATGACATATTAGAGAAGTAAAAGTGCAGGAACCAGGTTCATCACTCCCGAAGAATTACTGTTTTTAATTTGGTTATATTACAAATGTGTAACTTCGTTTACGTTATTCTCAGAGTTAAAATCTTTAAAATTTTATACCTTGAAAATCAACTAAATCAACATCAAAAATTGACATGGGAATATTATTGATACATCAAATTAAAGCAAATGAATGAAGGAATGCTGTGAACTAGGGGATTTTGGATACTTTGAAACTTTTAGCCACCTTATTTATTTTAAGCAATGATAACATTGCATTTCTATTTTGAAGAATGAAAAATAACTCCTACACTCTGTCTGTCACAGATAAATACATGAATCTAGTTCAGAACATTATATGCCTTAAATCAAAGAACTCAGTAAAATAAATTTGATGCTTGAATAATATTTAGTGATTTTAGGGCATTTTGAAAAAATGTAATTTATATTCTGTTTTCCAAAAATTCAGAGAAATGAAAACAGAAAACAATGTTTTTGATACAAAAACGTAATATTTGGGTTTCATGTGTGATATGGTAAACGTTTCAAAGAAATCAGTTTAAATATGTGGATTTTCTTCCTACCTTGAAATAGTAGTTCGAAACTGGAATGTGGTACTTCATAGTAAGAACAATATTCATTTATCCTTGATTATATGTATCTATAACCATTATTTCTAACGAGTATCTTGGTAGTTAACCAAAACACTGATGAACGACCTACGTGACCCCTTAATTTCCTAGAAGGCAACTAACATATTTTGATGACGTTTATATTGGTAATAATTGGGGTCATTTTCTTTCGAGCGAGTAACGACTCATTAACCCGGCATGCAAACATTTTAAATGGAAGTTTTTGTTCTTTTAGAGCAGCTGTATCGAACAAGCAGCCTGCGGGACGCATGTGGCCCCTACAGGAGTCTAAATATGCACGCCAAAAATATTTCACGTACTATAAATGTAAACAAAATATAGCAATTTATCTAGGATTTTGTCGTGTATTTTGTGGGTTTTCGCCAAGGTACACCAATTCAGGCACTTCAGCCGGCTTTTAGTGAACTTGCCCGGATCGCTACTGGGGTAGTGGACCATGGATTACGTCCCTTATATTAACCGTGACGCACGTCTTTAATGAGGGAATCGAGAGGTAGCACAACATTATCTCCTCCCTATAGAGGTACCAAAATATGGCATCTGTTGACATCGAATATACAGTAGATTTAGTTATTAGGAAGTCTTTTTTTGAAAGCCTTTGTCTGTTGCGTAGCCCTCTATGGAAGTGAAACTTGAACTATTGGTGCAGCCAAAGAGAGGAGAATTGAAGCGTTTGAAATGTGGTGTTACAGGAGAATGATGAAGACCAGATGGGTAGATAGGGTTACAAATGAAGAGGTATTAAGGCGAGTGGGAGACGAGAGATGTTTCTGGCGACTGCTAATAAAGAGAAAAGATTATTTATTTATTTATTTATTTATTTATTTATTTATTTAGTTATAAGATAGCTATTGTAGTTTTAAGGGGAGGAACTACGAGGTCATCTGCCCCTTTATTTATTTATTTATTTATTTATTTATTTATTTATTTATTTAGCGTATGGCTTTTAATGCCGGGTGTGTCCGAGGACATGTTCGGTTCGCCAGAGGCTGTAGCTGCTTCAAACGGACACCCATAGGGTGAGCTACAAGTTCCGTTCAATTTCAAGTAGTTCCAACTCACTACCAGATGTCACTGACACCTAGTGGTGAACGTTGGAACTTTGATAGAACGTCTTAACGAAATCTAACCTAGAAATTTAGCTTCACACAAGTTTAGTTAGTGGAAGGATCTTTTACTTGCCATAAATCTATGAACTGGGGCCACCGGCTTTACTTCCCCTCCGAAGGAAGGCATACTGAAGGATTTTAACGCTCTTAAAAAATCCGACGACTTCGGTCGGGTTTGAACCCATGATCTTGGGCACAGCAGTTCAGTATGCTGCCAACTACGCCACCGAAGCCACTAAGAGAAGAGATAGGTTGGTAGATCACATACTAAGACACCCAGGAATAGCAAGCTTAGTTATGGAAGGAAGGGTTGAGGACAAAAACTGTAGGGGTAGACCAAGGTTAGTGTGGTAGGGTGGTTAGTGGTTACTGTGGTTAGTGTGGTAGGGTGTGGTAGTTATGTAGAGATGAACCGATTAGCTCAGGACAAGGAGAGCTGCATCAAACCAGTCAACCGACTGAAGACTCAAACACAAAAATATGACATACTGGCTTTCACGTGGTACCTAGTTGTCTGGCTGAGGGACACCGGTTTCTCCCTACTCAAAAATATTGTACCGTAACTTCCAAGCGCAGTGTCGACTTCTCCTTTAAGTGCGCAATGGACCAATATATTCTGCCAAGTCGTAAGCAGGTTGCCATGGCAACGAAATGTAGGCCGAGTGTAGGGAATCCCCTACCCCTTGTTCCTCGCCTCACCACGCACACGCAAACAAGTAAGCTTCCATCAGCTCTCGTCTTATGTGCCCGGAGTTAGCCTGGCCTCATGGTCTTGCACGTTAACCACCTCGGTTACCTCTGTCGATAATGGATTTTAAGATACTGTAGAGCAGGAGTTCTCACCTGGTGCGCGCGAGCATGACGGTGCTCTTGAAATGAAATTTGATGCTCTCGTCATACGAGTCAGAAAGTGCTCCCGAGCAAAAGCTCCTATGAGATCCATTCTTTAATTCAAATTCTGTTGCACGAATCGGAATAATTACAGTTTTAACAGTCAGATGTGATATCATTTTGTACATTAGTATTTTTTATTATATACGTGCTGCACCCCGCATGCATTGCAATGCCAATCAAAGAGAGTGTTGGCGTTGCAGTTTTGTTTGTTGAAGTGCTTTTGGATACACAATATCTTTTTCAATTTCCGTTAACTGCCTCTAAACTATCGTAAAATGGATTTATATATTTAGAAACATTCGTGGGAGCGTGCACAACAACTCACCAAAGTTTCATCGCAATAAGATGAATGGCATATCAACGCATACGGGATTTTGTTTAAACGATTCGTGCGCTGTCACTCATTTGTTGAATCTACTTGTGCGCTACCTATTGTGAAATGGATTTACTAAGTTAGAAACCTCCACATAAGTGTACACAGCAACTCTTCAAAGTTTCATCGCAATCGATGAATGGTATATGAACGCATATGGGATTTTGTTAAAACGCATCGCGCGTCGTCGCTCATTTGTTGCATCTACTGGTGCGCTACCTATTGTGAAATGGATTTACTAAGTCGAAAGCCTTCCCTGGTGTGTACACAACAATTCACCAAAGTTTCATCGCAATCGGATGATTGGCTTATGAACGCATACGGGATTTTGTTTAAACGATTCACGCTCCGTCACTCATTTGTTAAATCTACTCATGCGCTGCCTATTGTAAAATGGATTTACTAAGCCTGACACCTTCCCTGGAGTGCACACAACATCTCACCTAAGTTTCATCGCTATCGGACGAATGGTATATGAACGCATACGGGACTTGATTGAAACCCATCGCGCGTCGTCGCTCATTTGTTGAATCTACACGTGCGCTACCTATTGTAAAATGGATTTACTACGCCAGAAACCTTCCTTGGGGTATACTCAACATCTCACCCAAGTTTCATCGTAATCGAATGAATGGTATGTGAACGCATAGGAGACATACACACCCACAGACAGACAAATTATCTCGTATCATTGACTTTTATATACTGTGTATAGACTAGCTTTACCCGGCATGCGTTGCAATGCCAATCAAAGAAAGTGTTGGCGTTGTAACTTTGTTTGTAGAAGTGATTTAGGATACACTATATATTTTTCGTTTTCCGTTAACTGCCTCTAAACTATTGTAAAATGGATATACTATCACAGAAACATTCGTGGGAGGGTGCTCAACAACTCACCGAAGTTTCATCGCAATCGGATGAATGGTTTATGAACGCAGACGGGACTTTGTTTAAACGATTCACGCACCGTCAGCCATTTGTTGAATCTAATCGTGAATTACCGATTGGAAAATGGATTTACTAAGTCAGAAATCTTTGCAGGAGTGTAAACAACAACTCACCAAAGTTTAATCGCAATCGTATGACTGGCTCATGAACGCATACAGGACTTTGTTGAAACAAATCGCGCGCTGTCACTCATTTGCTGAATCTACTCGTACGCTACCTATTGTAATAAGGATTTACTAAATCAGAAACCTCTGCAGAAGTGTACACAACAACTCACCAATGTTTCATTGCAATTGGATAAATAGTATATGAGCACATGCGGGAGTCTTTTGAAACTATTCGCACGCTGTCACCCATTTGTTGAATCTACTCGTGCGCTCTCAACTGTGAAATGGATTTACTAAGTCAGAAACCTAACGGAAGTGTACACAATGACTCATTAAAGTTTCATCGCAATCGGATGAGTGGTACAGTATATGAACGCATACGAGTCTTTGTTGAAACAAATCGTGCGCTGTCATTCTTTTGTTGAATCTGCTCGTGCGCCACCTATTGTAAAATGGATTTACTGAGACAGAAACCTTCGCAGGAGTGTACGAAGCAACTCACCAAAGTTTCAACGCAATCGTATGAATGATTTATGAACGCGCGCTGTCACTCATTATTGAATCTACTGGTGCGATACCTATTGTAAAGTTGATTTACCAAGTCAGAAACCTTTGCAGAAGTGTACACAACAACTCACCAATGTTTCATTGCAATTGGATAAATAGTATATGAACACATGCGGGAGTCTTTTGAAACTATTCGCACGCTGTCACCCATTTGTTGAATCTACTCGTGCGCTCTCAACTGTGAAATGGATTTACTAAGTCAGAAACCTAACGGAAGTGTACACAATGACTCATTAAAGTTTCATCGCAATCGGATGAGTGGTACAGTATATGAACGCATACGAGTCTTTGTTGAAACAAATCGCGCGCTGTCATTCTTTTGTTGAATCTACTCGTGCGCCACCTATTGTAAAATGGATTTACTAAGTCAGAAACCTTCGCAGGAGTGTACGAAGCAACTCATCAAAGTTTCATCGCAATCGTATGAGTGATTTATGAACGCATGAGGAATTTTTTGAAACGATTCGCGCGCTGTCACTCATTATTGAATCTACTGGTGCGATACCTATTGTAAAGTTGATTTACCAAGTCAGAAACCTTTGCAGGAGTGTACACAACAACTCACCCAAATTTCATCGCATTCGGATGAATGGCATATGAACGCATGTGGGACTTTGTTGAAACAAATCGCGCGCCAATTTGTTGAAGCTACTCGCACACTATCTATTGTAAATTGGATTTATTATGCCCATAACCATCAAGGGAGTGTGCACAATACTCACAAAAATTTGATCGTAATCGGATGAATGGTAGACTATTTGAACGCATAAGGGACGAACAAAAAAAAAACTTTTATACACATAGTAGATGAATTGCAGGCAATGGCCATAGCAGGATATTTTAATTGAACGTTCATAGGCACCCAGCAAGTTCAAATTTCAAGTAGTTCCAACTTTGGCTACCAGATACCACTGTCACTGACAACTAGCGGCTAACGATGGTACTTAATAGAGCGTTGAGAGTTCATAAAAAAAAAATGTGCTTTGTTTGTGTTGGTTACATGTTATTGCCAATTTATAGTCTTGGAGAGAAATGCATCCAGTTCTTGTGTTTAGTTGCTCTTCGTTTAAGTTGCTTTTTACAGGTAGGATTCTAATAGTAAGTTAGGCCTAGCCAATACCGCATGTATGACATACAATAATAGCATATTTCACATCCGTTTAGAATAAGTTTAACTTCTTCCTGGAAAAGTTAACACTATTCCCTTATTCAAACTTCAAATTTTATATTCAAACTAGCTGACCCGGCAGACGTTGTCCTGCCAATCAAAGAAAATGTTGTAACTTTGATTCTTGAAGTGCTTTTAGATACACTATATTTTTTCAATTTCTGTTAACTGCCTCTAAACTATCGTGAAATGAATTAGCTAATCTAGAAACATTCGTGGAAGCGTGCACAACAACTCTCCAAAGTTTCATCGGAATCGGATGAATGCCATATGAACGCATACGGGATTTTCTTTAAACGATTTGCGTGCCGTCACTCATTTGTTGAATCTACTCATGCGCTACCTATTGTAAAATAGATTTACTAAGCCTGAAACCTTCTCTGGAGTGTACTCAATGATTCACCAAGGTTTCATCGCAATCGGATGAATGATATATGACCGCATACGGGACATAGTGGAAACGATTCGCGCGCCGTCACTCATTTGATGTATCTAGTCGTGCGCTACTTATTAAAAACTGGATATACTAAGCCAGAAACCTTTCCTGGAGTGTACACAACAATTCACCAAAGTTTCTTCGAAATCGCATAAATGGTATATGAACGCACACAGAACTTTGTTGAAACGATTCGCGCGCCATCGCACATTTGTTGCATCTACTCGTGCGCTACCTATTGTAAATTAATTTATTAAGCCAGAAACCTTTACTGAAATGTACAAAACAATTCACCAAAGTTTCATCGCAATCGGATAAATGGTACATGGACGCATACGGTACTTTGTTGAAATGATTCGTGTGCCGTCACTCATTTGTTGAATCTACTCGTGTGCTACCTATTGTAAAATGGATTAATTAAGCCAGAAACCTTCCGTGGGGTGTACACAACATCTCACCCAAGTTTCATCGTAATCGGCGAATGGTATTTGAACGCATACGGGACCTTATTGAAAGGCTTCGCGCGTCGTCGCTCATTCGTTGAATCTACTCGTGCACGACCTCCTGTGAAATGGATTTACTGAGTTAGAAACCCTCACGTACGAGTACCCAAGTTTCATTGCAATCGGATGAATGGTATATGAACGCATACGGGATTTTGTTTTAACGCTTCGCGCGTCGTCGCTCATTTGTTGAATCTACTCGTGCGCTACCTATTGTAAAATGAATTTACTAAGCCAGAAGCCTTCCCTGGAGTGTACACAACATCTCATCCAAGTTTCATCGCTATCGGACGAATGGTATTTGAACGCATACGGGACTTTTCTGAAACGCTTCGGCCGTCGTCGCTCATTTGTTGAATCTACTCGTGCGCGACCTCCTGTGAAATGGATTTACTAGGTTAGAAACCCTCACGGAAGTGTACACAACATCTCACCCAACTTTCATTGCAATCGGATGAATGGTATATGAACGCATACGGGACTTTGTTTAAACATTCGCGCGTCGTCGCTCATGTCTTGAATCTACTCGTGCGCTACCTATTGTAAAATGGATTTACTAATCCAGAAGCCTCCCCTGGAGTGTACACAACATCTCACCCAAGTTTCATCGCTATCTGACGAATGGTATTTGAACGCATACGGGACCTCGTTGAAACGCTTCGCACGTCGTCGCTCATTTGTTGAATCTACTCGTGCGCAACCTCCTGTGAAATGGATTTACTAAGTTAGAAACCTTCACGTAAGTGTACACAACAACTCATCAAAGTTTCACTTCAATCGATAAATGGTATATAATCTTATACGGGATTTTGTTGAAACGCTTCGCGCGTCGTCACTCATTTGTTGAATCTAGTCGTGCGCAACCTATTATAAAATTGATTTACTAAGCGAGAAGCCTTCCCTGGAGTGTACACAACATCTCACCCAAGTTTCATCGCTATCGGCCAAACGGTATTTGAACGCATACGGGACCTTTTTGAAACGCTTCGTGCGTCGTCGGTCATTTGTTGAATCTAGTCGTGTGCTATCTATTGTAAAATGGATTTACTAAGCCAAACACCTTCCCTGGAGTGCACTCAACATCTCACCCAAGTTTCATCGCAATCGGATGAATGGTATTTGAACGCATACGGGACTTTGAAACGCTCTAACGTGCAGAGACGAACAGTAGAATTCGACATCACTGCCACCTTTGGTATAAAACACGACTTTCCGCCACGGGCGGAGAGTATGTTATGGCGGTAGTTGCACAGGTTGCGACCAGGTGGCTCTACGTGCAGAGACAAACAGTCCAAAAGCATCACTTTTCTCTAAGGCTAGCGGTTTCCATGACGACTGTTTATGACTGAATATTGTGGTTATAAAATTGTGTGTAAATTGTGGTTCTAAAATTCTAAAATTCCACCTACCTGGTCAAATTGTGAATCTAAACCATACATGGACCCAACCTAACATACATACAAACTTTCATCGAAATCGGCCCAGCCATTTAGGAGGAGTTCAGTCACATACACACGTGTCGAAGAATTATATATGTAAAGATATTCCGAATATTTCCAGAAATACCTTAGAAAAAAACTTCTCAAGCCAAAAGTGTAATGGTGGAATGTCTTTTGATTGAACGAGAAATATAAAAGGAAGTGAAATTTCAGTCTTCCATGATTTAATTAAGTCGTAAGTTACGAGAAAAGAACACTTTGGTATCGAATTGTAAGAGCAAATGTAGTAGGTAATGTATTATTCTATGTTTCCTTAAGAGGGCATATTACGAGGGCCAGGGACTGTAAAGCCTGACTGTTTTAGTCATCAATAAAGACTATAGTATAGTTTGAAGCTGGTCTGCGCACAAGGACATAACGATCCTTGCGCATCACTAATAAAGCAAGGAAGAAAACTTGTACTTTTACGTAACCGTTAATTTCGTGATCATGAGCCACGGTACATTCATTTTTTCGTGGAATCTGAACCACAGAACCCAATATTACACTTCGAAATTCACACATCCATAGACCGGGAATCGATCCCGGTCCACCTTGGTGAGAGGCGAGCAGCTTGACTATTGCACCATCACGCCCCCTGCACATCACCAGTGGTCAACCTCACACATCCTAGAGCAGAGGATTTCTTCATCCATGAGTAGTTCTATCACGTGCCAGGGAATCATTTAACACGACTTTGTCACAATTAGGAGAGACTGCCTCGCTGAGATCGATACCACAATTATTTGGCGCAGGAAGCGACCGCCTCTGCTAACTGCGCCACACAGCCAACCAACACATGTAGTGAAAATGAAAATCCACAGCCTGCTTCCAGTCTCCGACCGGGTCAGGAAAGGAATGAATGAAGCCCCCATCTAGCGGCGAGGATATGGACTGTGCCGGCTGTCGAGGCCTGACGCACTCCTCTGGGGCAATGATTAAATGAATGAGAGATGAAATGATAGTGGAGAGTGTTGCTGGAATGAAATTTTGACAGGGAAAACCGGAGTACCCGGAGAAAAACCTGTCTGCCTCCGTTTTGTCCAGCACAGATCTCACATGGAGTGACCGGGATTTGATCCACGGACCCAGGGGTGAGAGGCCGGCGTGCAGCCGCCTAAGCCACGGAGGCTCACATGTAGTCCACTTGTTAATTTTGAATGAAAACAACCATCCACAACGACCACTTATACCAAACTCATGTCCACCGCCCTGCGGTCTCGGAGTTCTTATTGAGACTTGGGATTCAAAGGCCTTTGTTTCAATTCCCGGCTCTGCCAGGAAATTTAATTCTGATCTTAAAGGGTTGGAACACGGTACATTTAGCCACGTCAGACAAAACTGAGAAGAGATGAGTTCGATTCCAACCACAGCTCTGCTAGGTGGATTTTATAGTTTTCACTCCCGGAAAATGCCGGGATTGTTCACAATTTAAGACCATGACCTCTTCTTTCTAAGCGCCTTGCAGCGTGGCGCAGGAGTAACGTTCCCGTCTGTTGTGCCCAATGTTGCAGGATCGAATCCTGCAGTTGGCATTTGAGAGTGCGCAAATGCGAGGGAGCCATCTCAGTCGATTTAATGGCACGTTGAAGATTCCCTTGGGGCAGAATTTTGGCACCCCAGCGTCTCTATAAGCCACAGTATTTAAAAGTGACATAAAACCAATAACATTATATCGTCCTTCTACGTAAATCCTAGCCTTAATTATAGATTCATACACTACTAAAGCCATCACAATGATGCTGGTTATCAGAACGATTTCAAATACAGCCATGTTCACGGGGATATGCGACCACGGTGTCGTGAAGACCCCATAAATAATCAATAACACTAACTCATGTCTAGTACTCAATTGAACAATAAGCATTAAATTCTGAACACGTGGTACTTCTAGAAACGGTACATTATTTATCTTTCAATTAAACTGAACATCTAAGGTACTCCATACTTATAAAATCATCAAAAGTATGCTAATACTGCTGTTAACTGCGCATGGGAATTTATGTGTATTAGCTGCTGAGTTTCTGGCTTGTTAGCGCATCGATGTTTCTGCTTGGCATGAAAGCAGTATCATTTACAGAGCCATTCTAGCGCAACGTTTTGTAATGAAATTAGAATGATAGGTACCTTATATTGAGGAAGCTAATCTTTCAACCGAAGAAAATCACAAGTCACATTCAATTCTCCAATGCTAGTTCCTGCAATCCAAAAGCTAACCAAATTTATGTTTGTAATTATGAGGTCTGTGTAACGAGCTACATACAGTAGATGTTAGCAATCAATGTCTGCAATATTTCAGGATATGGGCCAGTGAACATACTCATCAGTGGTAACCTATGATTCTGAATCTCACCCTTCCGGATCGAAAACGACTTTGGTTAAAGTCTGTAATCTTACCACAACTCCACTTGGTAAAGCTCTATGATTTGTAGCTCATAATTAATTGTGAAACTATTGAACTAGTTGAGTAGCAATTTCTTCATTGATATATGGTCCAGAATTTATATTTAGACTCAAGTAATTGGAAGCTTACCGTTCAAGGCAAATTTAACGGGAAACGTTGAGTAGGAAAGAAAAAGATCTGGCCAGGCGAATTAAATAAGACAGGGCGAGATTATCAAGGAAACATCACAAACGTGAATCTACCAACCTCGCAACTGTTGTTGTTGTTGATGATTCAATTTACAGAGTTCTGCGACATCGTGGTCATGTAACCCCATATACTTGGACGTGTGCTGAAACTGTCTGATAACATGTGTCATTATGATGGCTGATGTAGTGTGTGTATTTGTAATTAGGGGTAAGATTTGAATAGGAGGTGATCGTGACCTTAATTTGGGCCATCCCGATAGTTGCCTGGAGTAAAAGTGGGAAACCCCCCAAAAAAACACTTCCAATAAGACAAAGAGGAATCAAACCCACTTCTTCTCAGTTTTGCCTCACGAAGCTGAGTGTATCCTCCTTGCATGTTATCTCTGCCGGTGAGCGACCGTTGAATTTCTAAGAATTTGAGTCAACTCCTCTACTCGTATTCACGTGACATTATCCCACATTGTGTGTCTCGGGAGTTCTGACGGCTGATTTGACTTAATGCACTCGACACAACCATAAGTGCTTGCTACTCTACAATATTGTCAGTGTGTGTACTGTAATTCTGTCGATTTGAGAGATGTTTTTGCTGAGACTAGTATAGTCGATTTAGGCTCCCTTTCCTAGAAGTGGTGACGTAGCTCACCAGCGCAGCTATAGCGCAGGCACTGTACACCGTTCCAGTCCTCTGACCAAAAATAAATGTCTTAGCAGAACCGGGAATTGAACCCGGACCTCTGAGGGTGACAGCCAAAAAATCTAGCCACAACGCCAGCAGGAGGACCACAGTCATGTAGCCCCGCGCACTTGGGTGTACGTGGATTCTGTCCGATAATTTGCATAGAACGATTCGGAACCAGTTTTCACTGTCCCCTACCAACAGTTGTTGGTAAAGTTCCAGTCGGTGAACACAATTATATGCGCAAATAAATTGGGTGGAGAATATGTGTTTCTACCTGAAAAATCTGTGAAATAAATAAATTAAGCATGAATAGATTTTTCATGTGTAAAATTAATTAATCTCATGGAAGTTTTTCAGGTGCAAAATATAAGCAAAATGTAATTCATTGTGTGCACGTTTTTCAGGTGTCAAGTTAATCAATTAATCTCGTGTAATTTTAGGTACCAAATCTATGCAACATTGATTAATCACGTGTACATTTTCAGCATCAAAATCTGTGTAAAATTATTGATCACATGTAGATTTTCAGGTGCGAAATCTGTACTAAATTAATTGTTCACATGTAGATTTTTCAGCTACAAAGTCTGTGCAAAATATAATTAATCATAGATTTTGTATTTTTTCAAGGAGGAATCACATTTTTGCCGCTAAATTAATTAATTTAGACATATATTTGTATTGGCCGAAGTTTCCAAGCTGATAACCGTTGTCATTGGGGTGGCGGTATAATTGTAAATCTTTGTCGATCTGGTTAGGATTTGGGCAAGGGGTGACTATAGAAGTTAACCTCATAACCTCCCTTCCTTAATCCACGACCACGTCAGTGAAGAGCAAACAAAGCTAATTCACTGTAATAACAGTCGTTTTTCCTGCTGAGCTAGATGTGTGTTGGTGTAAATATGTTTTGTACATCGAAGCAATTAAATTCCAACTTCCAGCTCAACAGCATCAGCAGATTAAAACAGAAGGTGTTTTATTTAATTAAATAAATACATGTTCATTTCTTTCTTTCGACATGTTTGCTCCACTACCAATTCAATTACTTTTTCTAGGATTTAATTTAACTCCTACTGTAAATACCACCTGTAAAGCAAACGTTTCCCTTGAGATATTTTGCTCAGAGTAAGGAAGTAGCTGTGAAATCCTACGCTGTCTGTATCGCTCCCAAGTTGAGGTAAAAATGCGAGGTCAATTGTTCTGTGTAATGTATGCAAATAACAGAAAACGGGTTCGAGGAGGGATGAGAAGAAAAAAAAAAGTCTCTTAATTATATTTTCATAATTGAGATGCAAATTTGAGCTTGATGTCGTTCGGTATAATGAACAGGTTAGCTACATCGCGATGCTTGCTGGCTTCCTTGCTTTCCTGCTTGTTTGTTTGGCTGCGTAACCCCTAGGGGTAGATGTCTTTGAATTAGCTGTTTACGACTGTTTATTTCGAGAGGAAAAACAGAGCTTGCCAGGAATAAAATAATCTTCATTTAAGTTAAAACTATATTCTTATTTCCTTAAGCTAATTCCAGGTCAATGTACAAAATTAATTATTGAAATATATGCCTAGGTTCAAATTATATTACACAAAATAATAATAATAATAAGAAGAAGAAGAGGAGGAGGAGGAGGAAGAAGAAGAAGAAATAATTATAATCTCGCTTGTAGATTTTATCTGTATGCCAGTAAAGAAGGTGGTGTCTGTAACCTTAAGTAAGGAACCATTCCGGCATTTGCCTGGAGTAGAAGTGGGAAACCACGGAAAACCACTTCCAAGACGGCTAAGGTGTGAATCGCACCACGTTCTAGCCCTCATACCAGACTTAAAATTTCTTGGTATAGCCGGGAATTGAACCCGGACCTCTGGGGCGACAGTCAAGAATGCTAACCGCTACACCACGAGGTGGACCATCAGGGATGGCTGTTCAAAGCTATTCCAGGGTAAAATGCTCCGTATGTCTTGCTGGCAATTTGCTGAATATAGCAGCTGGAATATCTCTCCCTTCCTCTTTTCTCAGGCGTGGGTGGTCACCATGTAATTCTGACATGCATTAGTTTCCTGTGATGTTGATGTGTAATCACATAATTATGTTGTTTCGTAAATCTACGGTCCATATATCACAGGGAAGAACAAACTGCGTGAGGAACCATTAAGGCTGACTCAATATTCTCAGCATCACAAAAGACAAAACCTTTTTTTGTTGTTGTTCTCGGATAGGAATTTGTAGCGTCGCTTGGTTAGTTTGAAGAAGTTCAAAGCTCACCGCTCGTTTCCCCAGTCATTTACCTTCACGAGAATTGTGAACTCGTCTTCTGTCATTATTATTTCTCCTCGCCACCGTAATTTCGTAAAAATTATCATTATACCGTGAATACACTTCGGTCAGAATACATAGAATGAAGATGAAATATAAAGAATTGTAATAGGCCTACTATCGTACTGTAATTCTAGAAAGAAAATAAGCAAAAAAGATACTGATTTATTTATCTATTTATCGTATGGCTTTTAGTGCCGGGAGTGTCCGAGGACATGTTCGGCTCGCCTAAGTCTGTAGCTGCTTCCAGCGGACACCCTAAAGGGTGAGCTACAAGTTCCGTTCAATTTCAAGTAGTTCCAACTTTCGCCACCAGATAACAATGATACCTAGTGGTGAACGTTGGAACTTTGATAGAGCGTTCTGACGAAATCTAACCTAACAATTTTGCTCTACACAAGTTTAATCTGTGAAAGGATCTTTTACATGCCATAAATCTATGACATGGGACCGCCGGCTTTACTTCCCCTCCGAAGGAAGGCATACTGAAGGATTTTAAACGCTCTTAAAAAATCCGACGACTTCGGCCGGGTTTGAACCCACTATCTTGGGCACAGCAGTTCAGCATGCTACCGACTACGCCACCGAAGCCGCTAAGATACTGATAACAACTCTAGTTGGGCTGCATAAAGCATATTATTGGGGGCAGCTGATTCACCTGGTAAGGCCTATATACATTTCAATGAAATTTTATAAAAATAAATTAACGATCTTTTATGATAAAAAACTTCAGAAATAAAATTCTTAAAGTAGTCGGTAAACGTATTAAAATCCATAAGTTCCAACCATCGTCGAAAATTCTATCGTATAAATATGTATGTAAATATTTAGTTGGTAGCATGCTGATCTGCTATGCCCAAGGTGGTGGGTTCAAACCCGGCCGAAGTCGTCAGATTTTTTATGAGCGTTAAAATCCTTCAGTATGCCTTCCTTCGGAGGGGAAGAAAAAGTCGGTGGGCTCATGTCATAGATTTATGGCATGTAATAAAAACTACCACTACAATACAAGGTAGTGTGTAGTCAAATTTGTAGGTTATATTTGGTTAGAAACGCTCTATCAAGTTCCAACGTTCGCCACTAGGGGTCAGTGACTGTGGCGTCTGGTAGCCAAAGATGGAATAACTTGAAATTGATTTTGTTGGGGAGCCTACGGACGTTCAATTGAAATTCCCTGCTATGTCCATTGGCTGCAATTCTCAAATAAATAAACAAATAAATAAATAAATAAATATCTCACCATAGAGTGATACTGAGATACTGCTAGAGGACGGGCTTCATAATGTGAGGTCTCGCTTACCTGAAAAAGAAAAGAAAAAGAAAATTACTAACAGCACATAGCAATATAAGAGACTATAATCAGAAATTATAAGGAGGATAAAGACACAAGCGTTTTTGGTTTGCCATTACCGAGGTCCCAACTCCTGGCCCTGTCAATAAATGAAATTCTGGTTTGAGTATTCGAATTGCACACACTCAGTCTCAATTTGGTTCTGAATTAAGTAAAAATTGCTTTTGGGCCTACTATTGTCTCACTAACATAATACATGTTTTATGACGATAGTTGAGAAAACCTAAAAAAAAACTATGGACTATTCTGGTTTTGCCGAAATCTTAGTTGAATACAAAAATGAAAAATATTTTAATCCGCAAGTTCGATTATTTATTATGTAAATCCTAACAAAGTACAAACCATTATTGAATGCCAAACATTCCAGGTGAACAATTATGTTGAAAAAGCATTGGAAAAACATTGGACTTGCCTTATTTTTGTAGAATCCCCAATATTTCACACTCGTATATAACCCGATCTGTCTGCCTTTTGGAGACAGCAATAATATCTATACATACTTAGAGCTGACTTTGAAGAGCAAGAAGATGTATTTATCTCAAAAAGTCAATTTTTGGAATTGTTTGGATCTTCGAATGAACCCTTCAGGTAGTCTATAGCTTAAGAGTTACACAACTTTTTTTTATAAATTTATCTTAATTGTGAGGGGAACATATTTGGCACTTAAGGGGTATTATAAGTTGATGTTTTTAATTTGTATGTGTTATTTTACTACCAAATAATAAACGCAACATGTTAAATGCATGGTGAAACCTTCAACCGCCATTAGTTCTTGGGGAACTACGTCAGCTGCACAGATAAAGTACCTGTATGTTTTACAGAATTCTTGAGAGATAAGACTGCATTAAAAACGACATGAAGGTGATTAGGACAAGCTACAGCGTGATTTAGTTAATTGAGTGTTGTGTCGATGGCAAAAAATGCAAATATACCAGCGGAATTAATGCATCAGCTGCGACTACTCTTGCATGTACTGAACGTAAAAAAAAAACAACAACAATAGGACAAATGTAGGTGTGATGTTAACAGACAACGCCTACCGTTAATAGCGGCACAATGTTATGGTGTCTCATAAACCTAATTAGAGAGTTGAAGTCGTGTAATACGAGGAGTGATCAGAAATTAAGGTTAAAAAGCCTGCAATGGAACATGTCCATTTTATTTTATACAACCAATACAGGCAACGTATAGTACATACATTAAGTCAATTTTCAACATAGTCCATGCCCAAGATCGCGGGTTCAAAAACGGCCGAAGACGTCCGATTTTTAAGAGCGTTAAAATCCCTCAGTTTACCTTCCTTTGAAAGGGAAGTAAAGCCGGCGGTCCCATTTCATAGACTTATGGCATGTTAAGGAACCTTCCACTAATTACACTTGTGTGAAACTAAATTGAAATGAATGAAAATCCACAGCCTGCTTCCAGTCTCCGACCGGGTCAGGAATGGAATGAATGAAGCCCCCATCTAGCGGCGAGGATATGAACTGTGCCGGCTGCCGAGGCCTGACGCACTCCTCTGGGACAATGATTAAATGAACGACAGATGAAATGAAATGATAGTGGAGAGTGTTGCTGGAATGAAATGTTGACAGGGAAAACCGGAGTACCCGGAGAAAAACCTGTCTGCCTCCGTTTTGTCCAGCACAGATCTCACATGGAGTGACCGGGATTTGAACCACGGACCCAGCGGTGAGAGGCCAGCGTGCTGCCGCCTAAGCCACGGAGGCTTATGTGTGAAACTAAATTATAGGTTATATTTGACCAACGCTCTTAGGTTCCAACATTCGTCGCCAGGAGCCAACAGCGGTGGCATCTAGTAACCATGATCTTAACTAGTAGTCGTTGACGGTGGCGTTTGGAGGCAAAAGTAGGAAGTACTTGAAAATTCAATTTCTGCAGTCCTTACTTGAATTAGAAACGGATAACACACACACTAATACAGCCATCAGACAGATTCTACACACACCTAAATTACACGGGGCTACATGACCACGTTGTCGCAGCCCCTAAACGGAGGAACCAACCAGTCTCCCTATCGGTTTAGGCACTTGTCGCTTCGAGGGACAACATGATCAACCACGTTGTCGCGAAGTGTTTCACCTCCTCGTCTGAAGTGAATTGTTGACCTCCTAGGTGCTCCTTCAAGTGAAAGCCACTTGGAACGAGGTCTGGGTTGTAGGGAGGCTGGTCGATGATGTCCCAGCGAAACCGCTTCAACAGCGTGGTGGTCTGTACTGTCTGGGATGTATGAGGTCCCGCGTTGTCATGAGGGAAGATGACGCCATCAGTGAGAAGTCCTGGCCGTGGTTACTTGTTTCACCCACAGAAATGGAATAACTGAGTGGATCTCTTCGCGTGACCAGTTTTCCAAACGAGTCGCCATTTGCTATTTACCTGCAGCTAGCGCTGTAGGTGGCAAGTGGCTGAAACTCTGCACAGTTACCAACGTAATGTATTCGAATTACCCACACTACTAATTTCTCTGTACCTGACGAAACTCCAGGAATATCGATCGGCCTTGTAAGCTTAGTTTCTGATCACCCTTCATAGAAAGATACACACGTGTATTTCCTACGACATTATTTGAATATGTCCTTTGAGAATGAAACCATGTTCACTATATAGTTTGTTGTTGTTGATTCATTTAGAGTCTTTGCGACTTCGCGGCCAAGTAGTCTCGTGTAGCCTACGTATATATGGGTGGAATCTCAATTGGGGTTAAGATTTGGATGAGAGGCAGACGCGTACTTAATTTAGGTATCATTCCAGCATTCTCCTAGAAGAAAAGTCAGACTCAAGGTAAAACTACTTCTAGGATGCATGGTGTGGAAATCAAGCCTTTATGTTCTAAGTTTTGTCTTAGGATGGTAAGTGTACGCCGTTCCAGCCCTCAGACCAGAATTAAATTTTTTGGCAGATCCGGGAATCAAACTCGGGCCTTTGATGTGAGAGCCAAGAATGCTAGTCACTACGCAACTCTTTTACGTTGTTTCATTTGAGGCATCGAGGTCTTTCAGTCCCGTATACTTGGGTGTCTACATATATTACACATACAATTTGTCTGACAACCTGTGTTACTGTGGTGACTCTAGTAGAGCGTATGGAGACGAACGTGTCCTTATGTTAGAAACCATCGCGGCACTTACCTAGTGAAAAAGTGGGAAACTACGACGATGGCTGAGGAGTGAATTGAACTCACCCCTTCTCACTTTTGCCTCATGAAGCTGAGTGTGCCCCATTTCAGCCCTCAAACCAGAATTAAATATCATGGCACTGCCATGAATCGAATCCAGACCTCCGGGCGATAGCAAAAAATGCTAGCCGCTACACCACGAGATGATCGGAACGAATGGAGCTTGCAGCCTGTGAATACTACAAGCTTGAAGCACCTACAGGGTATATGTGATGTGTAGAATAATATAGCAATTGTACAGTTTGTTGTATCGGGGTCTCACAACTAGTGGAAATTAGGCTAGCGACCACGGGACACCAGCTGAACATTGCTTCTCCATACTAGAGCTAGGCTTCTCTCACACCGTCTTTCCTGTCAACCTCCAATGCTCAACTCTTGATCTCTTCCCCCGAGGCTTATGATCTCGCGATTAACGGTCACGTAAAACTACAATCTTCCTTCCTTCCTTCCTTCCTTCCTTCCTTCCTTCCTTCTTGATCTCTTCTGATTCGGACGGTGTTAGGGTATCCGAGATCTAAGGTGCCTTTTTTCCACCGCATATTCTTCTCGGATACTCCTATTCTTCGAGGGGTCAGATCTTTTCTTATTTTTCATGGTATCTCCATCCTTCTGTAAGGAGCCCTAAAGGAGGAAGATTGTATGTAGAACCACATCTGCTGCACCTTGGATATTACTAAACCATCAAGGAGTCTCAAGGCTTGGGAATTGGCGAACCCAAGGGATTCCTGATGCAAGCCGTAAACAACGATTATTGCCTGATGGCACATACAGTACGCACACAACGAGCTCCTTAAGCGGGTGAACCCAAGTGAGTGAGACGACTAGATCGTTCACTTCGCTCGTTGCTACGGAGATGTTCACATCGGCTCCTAACTGTAGCATCAATCAGATAAGTAGCCTGTACAATGCAACCTGAATTAACCATTTAACTACAATCGCATAAAAACTCTAAGCAATTAAAATCCCTCAGTATGCCTTCCTTCGGAGAGGAAGTAAAGCCGGCGGTCCCATGTCATGTTAAAGAACCTTCCACTAATTACACCTGTGTGAAGATAAATTGTATAGGTTAACAAGAAGTTCCGTGAAGAACTATACAGCCTACTTTTCATACCAATGATTATTCTACAGAATATGAACCTATCTAGAATAATGACGAAATTAAGTTGGTAATATCGAAATATCTAATTAGTTCAAAATATACCTGGTATAATGCAGCCTAATAGAGCACGACAGTTGGCAGCCCTGGTGACTGAATATATTCTTAGTTCCATCTCTTAAGCTACAGAATACAAAATTTGGTTGAAGTCCAATGGACGTTACATGCAGTTAGACATTGGATCTATCAGCACGCGTAAAAGCATGTTGCCAACAATGTCATGCGTGTGCTGGTCAGAAATAATCTGAAATATTATGATATCTTGTTGTGCCAATTTTGGATGAAATCCATGTGTTAGTATAGAAGTTACATGTATTTTAAAATTGGACATATCAGCAGGCATAGAATCATGTTGGCAGCACTGCCTTGTATTAATTACTCCAAATTAATCTAGAATGTCAGGTGCTATACGTGTGCAAAGTATAGAGCTGTTGGCTTGCATACTTTCTGATATATTGATATTAGGCTAAAAAAAATATAGACAGCATTTATTAACAGTTGGCAGCCCTGATTTATCTTAACAATACTTATAGTCATATCTGTTATGGTACACATAGCACATACGAAATTTGGTTGAAATCCAACTGATAGTATAGAAGTTACATGTATTTAAAAATTGGTACTATCAGCAGGCTTATAATCATGTTGGTAGAACTGACGTATATAAGTTACTCCAAATTAATCTAAAATGTCAGAATATACGTATGAATAGTTTAAAGCTGTTGGCTTGCATACTTTCTGATATATTGGTATTTGGATAAAATAATATAGAGAGCAATTATTAACAGTTGGCAGCCCTGGTGGCTCTTAAGAACACGCTCAGTCATATCTGTTTATGTACACATATTACATACTAAATTTGGTTGAAATCCAATTGATAGTGTAGAAGTTATATGCATTTAAACATTGGACCTATCAGAAGGCTTCAAATTATTTTGGCAACACTGTCGTGGTTGGCCTCCTGGAAATTAAACTGAAATAGTCATATCTACATGTGTGCCAATTTTGGAATAGCTCCCATGGATACCTTGCAAGATATCCAACATGGAGCTCAAATTTCTAGTGTGTTTTTTCAGCAGTTGGTAGCACTGACATCATTTTCAAATATGGACGTGAGATATTCCGGTGCACATCTTTACTCATACTAAATTTGGTTTTGATTGCTGCAGCCGTTTAGGAGTTGATATGGGGGGGGGGGGGGGGGGGGGCACACACACAGCCAGCCAGCCAGCCAGACAGACAGACAGACAGAAGGACAGACAGACAGACAAACAGACAGACAGACAGACACACATTTTCCCGGATCGATCTCATAAGTCTACTTTTTCCTCATTTTTGCAAAATGTGAAAAGTAGGCTAAAAATGTAAACAACGCTCTTAGGTTGCTACGTTCGTTGCCAAGAGCCGACTGCGGTGGCGTCTAGTAGCTAAGTTCTGAACTAGGCCTAGTAGTCGTTGACGGTGGCGTTTGGCGGCAAAAGTAGGAACTATTTGATAAATTCCAAGTTTTCTTCCGACCGTATTTTCTTCTCTGATACTCCTATTCTTCGAGGGGCAGATCTTTTCTTATTTTTCATGGTATCAATCCCTCGAATTAAAAGCAGATACACACACTAATACAGCCATCACAATTAACATCGGTTATCAGACAGATTCTACACACACCCAAGTACACGGGGCTAAATTGCCGCGTTGTCGCAGCCCCTAAACTGAGGAACCAACCAACCAACCAAACTCTAAGCAAGCAAGTTTGGAGGTCATTCACAACTTTCAGTATTTTAACAAAACATCACATAAACTTAAAACTTTCTTCAGCTTTTCCCAATTAATTGGGGTGGCCGCAGCCAACCAGACTCATTTCGATTTTAGATGGGGATTTAAGGCCGTATGCACTTCCTGACGCCACTTGATTTTTCAGGTGAAAATTCCACACCGCTGTCACCGGAATTCGAACCTCGGCCGTCCAGGTGAAAGACGAGCAGCTATGCCACTGCGCCATCAAGCTCACCAGAACATCACATAGACTATAACTAACAAATATTGACGGGTAGAAATATCTAAAATAATACCGCAACTAAAGAAGTGTACATATTGTACATATATTCACCCATACTTTCAGTCATAAAAAATGTGTAGCCTAAGTGTAATGGACCTGATGATGATCGCTTGATCTTCGAAACTGGTCATCCAAGTGTATTTAATAATCTCATGTAATTTTTTTCAGGATTAGGGAATAACCCATCTCATTTGGGTACAATAGTGTTGACCGACTGAAAAGCACCAAACCTTCGTAACTGTAGCAGTTCGTGTCTGCCAAGAGCACAGCAGCAGTGATCCCCTCCACTACCTTCCTTCTCCTCTTTTCCCATCTTACACACAGGTTTGCGCCATCAGGTATTAATTGCTGTCTAATTCATGTTTCCTTTTTTTCCCTTCCATTTTCCTATTGTATTCCCTTTTCCTGTCTTCCTTCCTCCCACTCTTCCGTTCCCTCTCCCTCTCTTCCTTTCCCCCTTCATCTCTTCCCTCCTCCCTCTATTCTTTCCTCCCTCTCTCTCCTTTTCCCCCTATCTCTTTCTACCTCCCTTCCTTCATTTTCCCTTCCTACCAACTTCTTCCTTCCACCTCCCTTCTTCATTCTTTCCTCCCTCCCAACCCTTTCCTCTTTCTCTCCTTTCTGAATTATTCCCTCCCTCCCAACACCTTCCTTCTTCCCACCCTAACTTACTTCCTACCTCTCTCCTTCTCCCCCATCCCCCCCTTCTCTCTCTTCCTCCCGCCCTTCTTCATTCCCCCCCCCTTCCACCCTCTCAACCCCTTCCCTCCTCCCTTCTTTATTCGTCGCCCCTTCCCTACCTCTTCCTTCCTCCCTCCCTCCGTCCAGCTTTCCTTCCACCCTTCACTTCACTTCTGTCCTCCTCCGCTGTACTTCCATTAACTCATGTCACGAGAGCCAACCTGGTCAATTTTGTTTCAGGCCGCAGATTAAAGATCATTAAATTCATTGACATAACATCATTTTTCAAGTGAAAATTCCACCCTACTATCACCAGAATTCGAAACATGGCCGTTCGGAAATGTCGCAGCATCATCACGTTCTTAAATTTTTATTCACTGTTTATACGGTTTTATTCCTACACTCACCCCCCCCCCCCCTTTTAGCCTATTTTCAAATTTGAAAAAATAGGCTTATGAGATCACCTTTTGTCCGTGTGTGTGTGCGTGCGTGTGTGTGTGTGTGTGTGTGTGTCCCTAATAACTTTTAAACGGCTGGAGCGATTTCAATGAAACTCGGTAAGTTCATAGCATTATTCCGGACGACCCCGACCGTGCCCTTCAAATTTTGTTACGTCTCATCAATCCAACATGGCGGCTGTGCGAAATATTTCACCAGCATTCAATATCTCCGAAACTATTCCCGATATCACCCTGGAATTGTTTACGGTGATAAAGGGAACTACTAGAAGTTCACCTATGTGACTTTTGAAAAACTGGTAACTACAAAACCAACATGGCGACCACGCGAATTTGCGACTTTTAACCAACCAAACGCAATAAAACTTGGTACAGTATATGTTTATACACATTGTAATGCACCGACATCTAACTTCGTTCAATTGTTTACATAACCACAAGATGGCGGATGTGCGAAATATTTGACCGGCATTCTATATCTCTGAAACTATTAGCGGTATCACCCAGAAATTTTGTACGGAGATAAAGGGTACTACTGGAAGTTCATCTATAAGACTTTCAAAAACCGGTTAACTACAAAACGAACATGGCGGCCAAGTGAATTTGAAAATTTTAAATAGACCTTTCTCGCGATTTAATGTTCCAAACGCAATGAAATCTGGTACAGGAAATGTTTATACACATTGTAATGCACTGGTATCTAAGTTAGTTCCATTGTTTACATAACCTCAAGATGGCGGCTGTGCGAATTTTAAAATTAAGTTTTTATTTCTTGTGTCGTAATCATGCGATCGAAGTGAAAGTTTGAATAATGAACCTACGCAATAATTTTCCTTTAATGGTACATGACTCTATGTCCTATACATTTAACAATCCAACATGGCGACCATCCGAAATATTTAGACGGCTCTGAATATCTACGAATCTATAATAGCAATCAAACTGAATTTTTTAATGTTCATAGGGGCTATGAACTTAAGTCACCTATAGGACTTTAAATAACATGGTGATCACAAATCCAACATGGCAGCGACGCGAAGTATACATATTCACATAGACGTTTCTCGCAATTTAACCATCCGAGTGCAGTGAAACTTGGTACAGTAAATCCTTATACGAATGTTAATTCACTGGCATCTAATTTATTTCAATTGTTTCCATAACCACAAGATGGCAGCTGTGCGAAATTTTAAAATCTCCTTGTAACTTCTTGTGTCCTAATCATGCGATTGAAGTTTGATGCTACACGTACACAATAATCTTCATGTAACAGTACATAACTCTAGGACCTACATATATAAAAACCAACATGGTGACCGAAATATTTAGTTGGTTCTCAATATCTACGAATCTATTACAGCAATCAAACTGAAATTTTGTATGTAGATAGAGGCAATTAGCATAAGTAGGGTATATGAAAATAGGCTGTATAGTTCTTCACGGAACTACTTGTTTTCTACGGGATTGGTAACGGGGCTTTACTTAATTATTTGTGGCAGATGACCTCGTATATTATGCTACAGCTCATAAAACCATAATCAGCACCACTGTATGTTGAGTAATTTGGCACAAATGGTCGTGCATAAATTAGATTCTTGATACTTTAGTTGTTTGAGCATTTCTGGGAATCATTTAAGAAATCTCGAACTTTCAATAAGGTAAGTATTTTCCGTATAAAGGAACAGTGTATGGGAGAATTCAGCTGACTTCCCTGTGGCAGTCCAGGTAAGATGTGCCACACAAACTTGTTATATCCGTTCGAAGAATCAAACCAGCAGCAAGTTCGTAACCACACATTCGGCTGTCATTATCCGTGGCGCGGCTTGGCTCCACCTCAAGCCTGTGTGTCACTATAATTATCCCCCTCAATGTGACTGTGAGTCTTATTTGCTCGGACAATCACCACATATTGACCATGCTGAGGTTTAATGGGAACATTCTTGGCTGGTACGCGTCCTCACGTTTGACTTTCAATTTCCGGCTTTGCCTGGAAATTAGATTCTGGTTTGAGGGTTGAATTGGGGCACACAAAAATAATCCTGGCATTTATATTTTGAGTTTCTGTGACCTGGACACTTCCAAAATCATTTCTGTACAGTACATTGTGTTGTTGGTTTTAATTGACAGAGTTGTAATCTATTGTGAAATGAAACTGGCCGAAATGTTGAAACTACACTGTGTGATTGTACATTATACAGAGTGTCTTCTATGTACCTTTGGAAAAAAATAGGTCGTGTAGGGGACGGGTATAGAAGTAATTTCAGATAGGGAACTTGGGGTCGGAGCGGCCTCTTTAACCCCTAAAATAAGGGTTGATTCAGGCCCTCCACCCTGTAAGTTAGGCAACCGACGCAAAGCTCTATTACCTTTCTCAATCCTTTAACTCTTGGCAAGATTTATTTTACCATGTGGCGCTGGCGTAATGGATAGCGTTGTGGTGCAAAAGGCCGGTAGTCCCGGGTTCGATTCCGGGCTTGGGCAATTTCTTTTAAATGTTATTTGTCGTATTTGCACTCTCTTCTCTGACGTAGCACCAGAATGTATCATGTGCCTACAATACGACAAATAACATTAAAAAAGAAGTTGCCCAAGCCCGGAATCGAACCCGGGACTATCATCTTTTTGCACCGCAACGCTATCCATTACGCCAGCGCCACATGGTAAAATGAATCTTGCCAAGAGTTAAAGGATTGAAAAAGGTAATAAAGTTTTGGGTCGGTTGCCTAACTTACAGGGTGGAGGGCCTGAATCAACCCTTATTTTAGGGGTTAAGGAGGCCGCTCCGACCCCAAGTTCCTTATCTCAAATTACTTCTATACCCGTCCCCTACACGACCTATCATTCTCCAAAGGTACATAAAAGACACCCTGTAATGTCATCCCAAGTGAGTATAAACGGCCCGATGGTGTTGAGGTAGGGTGCCTGCCTCTCACCCGAAGGGCCCAGGTTCGATTCCCGGCTCCATCAGGGATTTTAGAAACTGACCTGAGGGCTGGAACGGGTTGCAGCCAGTCTCGAGAGGACAATCGAGTAGCTGTCTGACAGTGAGGCAGCGCCTAGGTCATGAAAATCAAGATTAACGGTCGAGGGGACCCAATGCGCTGAACACGTGTCACCCCAATATCTGCAAACCAAATGGCTGGGCAGCGGTCGCTTGGAAGGCCTAAGCCCTTCATGGGCTGTAGTGCCAGGGGTTATAAGTGAGAATTGTTGTAACTTATGTAATGAGGCTTTGCTTAAATTAATATTTATCAACTTTAATTCATTTGACCAACTTAGTTGAGTTTGGTTGGTTGGTTTCTTAGTTTAGGGGCTAAAACAACGCCATACGCCATATTGAAGATCAGCGGCGATTAACAAATACGCCATATTGCAAGATCAGCGGCGATTAACAAATACGCCATATTGCAAGATCAGCGGCGATTAACTAATACGCCATATTGCATGGTCAGCGGCGATTAACTAATACGCCATATTGCATGGTCAGCGGCGATTGACTAATACGCCATATTGCATGGTCAGCGGCGATTAACAAATACGCCATATTGGAAGATCAGCGGCGATTAACTAATACGCCATATTGCATGGTCAGCGGCGATTGACTAATACGCCATATTGCAAGATCAGCGGCGATTAATTAATACGCCATATTGCAAGATCAGCGGCGATTAACAAATACGCCATATTGCAAGATCAGCGGCGACTAACTAATACGCCATATTGCATGGTCAGCGGCGATTAACTAATACGCCATATTGCATGGTCAGCGGCGATTGACTAATACGCCATATTGCATGGTCAGCGGCGATTAACAAATACGCCATATTGCATGGTCAGCGGCGATTAACAAATACGCCATATTGCATGGTCAGCGGCGATTAACTAATACGCCATATTGCATGGTCAGCGGCGATTAACTAATACGCCATATTGCATGGTCAGCGGCGATTAACTAATACGCCATATTGCATGGTCAGCGGCGATTGACTAATACGCCATATTGCATGGTCAGCGGCGATTAACTAATACGCTATATTGCATGGTCAGCGGCGATTAACAAATACGCCATATTGCATGGTCAGCGGCGATTAACAAATACGCCATATTGCATGGTCAGCGGCGATTAACTAATACGCCATATTGCATGGTCAGCGGCGATTAACTAATACGCCATATTGCATGGTCAGCGGCGATTAACTAATGCGCCATATTGCATGGTCAGCGGCGATTGACTAATACGCCATATTGCATGGTCAGCGGCGATTAACAAATACGCCATATTGCATGGTCAGCGGCAATTGACTAATACGCCATATTGCATGGTCAGCGGCGATTAACTAATACGCCATATTGCATGGTCAGCGGCGATTAACTAATACGCCATATTGCATGGTCAGCGGCGATTAACTAATACGCCATATTGCATGGTCAGCGGCGATTAACAAATACGCCATTTTGCATGGTCAGCGGCGATTAACTAATACGCCATATTGCATGGTCAGCGGCGATTGACTAATACGCCATATTGCATGGTCAGCGGCGATTAACAAATACGCCATATTGCATGGTCAGCGGCGATTGACTAATATGCCATATTGCATGGTCAAGGGCGATTGACTAATACGCCATATTGCATGCTCAGCGGCGATTGACTAATACGCCATATTGCATGGTCAGCAGCGATTAACTAATACGCCATATTGCAAGATCAGCGGCGATTAACTAATACGCCATATTGCATGGTCAGCGGCGATTAACTAATACGCCATATTGCATGGTCAGCGGCGATTGACTAATACGCCATATTGCATGGTCAGCGGCAATTAACTAATACGCCATATTGCATGGTCAGCGGCGATTGACTAATACGCCATATTGCATGGTCAGCGGCGATTAACTAATACGCCATATTGCATGGTCAGCGGCGATTAACTAATACGCCATATTGCAAGACCAGCGGCGATTAACTAATACGCCATATTGCATGGTCAGCGGCAATTAACTAATACGCCATATTGCAAGATCAGCGGCGATTAACTAATACGCCATATTGCAAGATCAGCGGCGGTTAACTAATACGCCATATTGCATGGTCAGCGGCGAATGACTAATACGCCATATTGCATGGTCAGCGGCGATTAACAAATACGCCATATTGCATGGTCAGCGGCGATTGACTAATACGCCATATTGCATGGTCAGCGGCGATTGACTAATACGCCATATTGCATGGTCAGCGGCGATTGACTAATACGCCATATTGCATGGTCAGCGGCGATTAACTAATACGCCATATTGCAAGAACAGTGGCGATTAACTAATACACCATATTGCATGGTCAGCGGCGATTAACTAATACGCCATATTGCAAGATCAGCGGCGATTAACTAATACGCCATATTGCAAGATCAGCGGCGATTAACTAATACGCCATATTGCATGGTCAGCGGCGATTGACTAATAGGCCATATTGCAAGATCAGCGGCAATTAACAAATACGTCATATTGCAAGACCAGCGGCGATTAACTAATACGCCATATTGCATGGTCAGCGGCGATTAACAAATACGCCATATTGCAAGATCAGCGGCGATTAACTAATACGCCATATTGCAAGACCAGCGGCGATTAACTAATACGCCATATTGCATGGTCAGCGGCGATTAACAAATACGCCATATTGCAAGATCAGCGGCGATTAACTAATACACCATATTGCATGGTCAGCGGCGATTAACAAATACGCCATATTGCAGGGTCAGCGGCGATTAACTAATACGCCATATTGCAAGATCAGCGGCGATTAACTAATACGCCATATTGCATGGTCAGCGGCGATTAACAAATACGCCATATTGCATGGTCAGCGGCGATTAACTAATACGCCATATTGCAAGACCAGCGGCGATTAACTAATACGCCATATTGCATGGTCAGCGGCGATTAACAAATACGCCATATTGCATGATCAGCGGCGATTAACTAATACGCCATATTGCAAGACCAGCGGCGATTAACTAATACGCCATATTGCATGGTCAGCGGCGATTAACAAATACGCCATATTGCATGGTCAGCGGCGATTAACTAATACGCCATATTGCAAGACCAGCGGCGATTAACTAATACGCCATATTGCATGGTCAGCGGCGATTGACTAATACGCCATATTGCATGGTCAGCGGCGATTGACTAATACGCCATATTGCAAGATCAGCGGCGACTAACTAATACGCCATATTGCAAGATCAGCGGCGATTAACTAATACGCCATATTGCATGGTCAGCGGCGATTAACAAATACGCCATATTGCAAGATTAGCGGCGATTAACTAATACGCCATATTGCATGGTCATCGGCGATTAACAAATACGCCATATTGCATGGTCAGCGGCGATTAACTAATACGCCATATTGCAAGACCAGCGGCGATTAAGTAATACGCCATATTGCATGGTCAGCGGCGATTAACAAATACGCCATATTGCAAGATCAGCGGCGATTAACTAATACGCCATATTGCAAGACCAGCGGCGATTAACTAATACGCCATATTGCATGGTCAGCGGTGATTAACAAATACGGCATATTGCAAGATCAGCGGCGATTAACTAATACGCCATATTGCATGGTCAGTGGCGATTAACAAATACGCCATATTGCATGGTCAGCGGCGATTAACTAATACGCCATATTGCACGACCAGCGGCGATTAACTAATACGCCATATTGCATGGTCAGCGGCAATTAACAAACACGCCATATTGCAAGATCAGCGGCGATTAACTAATACGCCATATTGCATGGTCAGCGGCGATTAACTAATACGCCATATTGCATGGTCAGCGGCGATTAACTAATACGCCATATTGCAAGACCAGCGGCGATTAACTAATACGCCATATTGCATGGTCAGCGGCAATTAACTAATACGCCATATTGCAAGATCAGCGGCGATTAACTAATACGCCATATTGCAAGATCAGCGGCGGTTAACTAATACGCCATATTGCATGGTCAGCGGCGAATGACTAATACGCCATATTGCATGGTCAGCGGCGATTAACAAATACGCCATATTGCATGGTCAGCGGCGATTGACTAATACGCCATATTGCATGGTCAGCGGCGATTGACTAATACGCCATATTGCATGGTCAGCGGCGATTGACTAATACGCCATATTGCATGGTCAGCGGCGATTAACTAATACGCCTTATTGCAAGAACAGTGGCGATTAACTAATACACCATATTGCATGGTCAGCGGCGATTAACTAATACGCCATATTGCAAGATCAGCGGCGATTAACTAATACGCCATATTGCAAGATCAGCGGCGATTAACTAATACGCCATATTGCATGGTAAGCGGCGATTGACTAATAGGCCATATTGCAAGATCAGCGGCAATTAACAAATACGCCATATTGCAAGACCAGCGGCGATTAACTAATACGCCATATTGCATGGTCAGCGGCGATTAACAAATACGCCATATTGCAAGATCAGCGGCGATTAACTAATACGCCATATTGCAAGACCAGCGGCGATTAACTAATACGCCATATTGCATGGTCAGCGGCGATTAACAAATACGCCATATTGCAAGATCAGCGGCGATTAACTAATACACCATATTGCATGGTCAGCGGCGATTAACTAATACGCCATATTGCAAGATCAGCGGCGGTTAACTAATACGCCATATTGCATGGTCAGCGGCGAATGACTAATACGCCATATTGCATGGTCAGCGGCGATTAACAAATACGCCATATTGCATGGTCAGCGGCGATTGACTAATACGCCATATTGCATGGTCAGCGGCGATTGACTAATACGCCATATTGCATGGTCAGCGGCGATTGACTAATACGCCATATTGCATGGTCAGCGGCGATTAACTAATACGCCATATTGCAAGAACAGTGGCGATTAACTAATACACCATATTGCATGGTCAGCGGCGATTAACTAATACGCCATATTGCAAGATCAGCGGCGATTAACTAATACGCCATATTGCAAGATCAGCGGCGATTAACTAATACGCCATATTGCATGGTCAGCGGCGATTGACTAATAGGCCATATTGCAAGATCAGCGGCAATTAACAAATACGTCATATTGCAAGACCAGCGGCGATTAACTAATACGCCATATTGCATGGTCAGCGGCGATTAACAAATACGCCATATTGCAAGATCAGCGGCGATTAACTAATACGCCATATTGCAAGACCAGCGGCGATTAACTAATACGCCATATTGCATGGTCAGCGGCGATTAACAAATACGCCATATTGCAAGATCAGCGGCGATTAACTAATACACCATATTGCATGGTCAGCGGCGATTAACAAATACGCCATATTGCAGGGTCAGCGGCGATTAACTAATACGCCATATTGCAAGATCAGCGGCGATTAACTAATACGCCATATTGCATGGTCAGCGGCGATTAACAAATACGCCATATTGCATGGTCAGCGGCGATTAACTAATACGCCATATTGCAAGACCAGCGGCGATTAACTAATACGCCATATTGCATGGTCAGCGGCGATTAACAAATACGCCATATTGCATGATCAGCGGCGATTAACTAATACGCCATATTGCAAGACCAGCGGCGATTAACTAATACGCCATATTGCATGGTCAGCGGCGATTAACAAATACGCCATATTGCATGGTCAGCGGCGATTAACTAATACGCCATATTGCAAGACCAGCGGCGATTAACTAATACGCCATATTGCATGGTCAGCGGCGATTGACTAATACGCCATATTGCATGGTCAGCGGCGATTGACTAATACGCCATATTGCAAGATCAGCGGCGACTAACTAATACGCCATATTGCAAGATCAGCGGCGATTAACTAATACGCCATATTGCATGGTCAGCGGCGATTAACAAATACGCCATATTGCAAGATTAGCGGCGATTAACTAATACGCCATATTGCATGGTCATCGGCGATTAACAAATACGCCATATTGCATGGTCAGCGGCGATTAACTAATACGCCATATTGCAAGACCAGCGGCGATTAAGTAATACGCCATATTGCATGGTCAGCGGCGATTAACAAATACGCCATATTGCAAGATCAGCGGCGATTAACTAATACGCCATATTGCAAGACCAGCGGCGATTAACTAATACGCCATATTGCATGGTCAGCGGTGATTAACAAATACGGCATATTGCAAGATCAGCGGCGATTAACTAATACGCCATATTGCATGGTCAGTGGCGATTAACAAATACGCCATATTGCATGGTCAGCGGCGATTAACTAATACGCCATATTGCACGACCAGCGGCGATTAACTAATACGCCATATTGCATGGTCAGCGGCAATTAACAAACACGCCATATTGCAAGATCAGCGGCGATTAACTAATACGCCATATTGCATGGTCAGCGGCGATTAACTAATACGCCATATTGCATGGTCAGCGGCGATTAACTAATACGCCATATTGCAAGACCAGCGGCGATTAACTAATACGCCATATTGCATGGTCAGCGGCAATTAACTAATACGCCATATTGCAAGATCAGCGGCGATTAACTAATACGCCATATTGCAAGATCAGCGGCGGTTAACTAATACGCCATATTGCATGGTCAGCGGCGAATGACTAATACGCCATATTGCATGGTCAGCGGCGATTAACAAATACGCCATATTGCATGGTCAGCGGCGATTGACTAATACGCCATATTGCATGGTCAGCGGCGATTGACTAATACGCCATATTGCATGGTCAGCGGCGATTGACTAATACGCCATATTGCATGGTCAGCGGCGATTAACTAATACGCCTTATTGCAAGAACAGTGGCGATTAACTAATACACCATATTGCATGGTCAGCGGCGATTAACTAATACGCCATATTGCAAGATCAGCGGCGATTAACTAATACGCCATATTGCAAGATCAGCGGCGATTAACTAATACGCCATATTGCATGGTAAGCGGCGATTGACTAATAGGCCATATTGCAAGATCAGCGGCAATTAACAAATACGCCATATTGCAAGACCAGCGGCGATTAACTAATACGCCATATTGCATGGTCAGCGGCGATTAACAAATACGCCATATTGCAAGATCAGCGGCGATTAACTAATACGCCATATTGCAAGACCAGCGGCGATTAACTAATACGCCATATTGCATGGTCAGCGGCGATTAACAAATACGCCATATTGCAAGATCAGCGGCGATTAACTAATACACCATATTGCATGGTCAGCGGCGATTAACAAATACGCCATATTGCAGGGTCAGCGGCGATTAACTAATACGCCATATTGCAAGATCAGCGGCGATTAACTAATACGCCATATTGCATGGTCAGCGGCGATTAACAAATACGCCATATTGCATGGTCAGCGGCGATTAACTAATACGCCATATTGCAAGACCAGCGGCGATTAACTAATACGCCATATTGCATGGTCAGCGGCGATTAACAAATACGCCATATTGCATGATCAGCGGCGATTAACTAATACGCCATATTGCAAGACCAGCGGCGATTAACTAATACGCCATATTGCATGGTCAGCGGCGATTAACAAATACGCCATATTGCATGGTCAGCGGCGATTAACTAATACGCCATATTGCAAGACCAGCGGCGATTAACTAATACGCCATATTGCATGGTCAGCGGCGATTGACTAATACGCCATATTACATGGTCAGCGGCGATTGACTAATACGCCATATTGCAAGATCAGCGGCGACTAACTAATACGCCATATTGCAAGATCAGCGGCGATTAACTAATACGCCATATTGCATGGTCAGCGGCGATTAACAAATACGCCATATTGCAAGATTAGCGGCGATTAACTAATACGCCATATTGCAAGACCAGCGGCGATTAACTAATACGCCATATTGCATGGTCAGCGGTGATTAACAAATACGCCATATTGCAAGATCAGCGGCGATTAACTAATACGCCATATTGCATGGTCAGTGGCGATTAACAAATACGCCATATTGCATGGTCAGCGGCGATTAACTAATACGCCATATTGCACGACCAGCGGCGATTAACTAATACGCCATATTGCATGGTCAGCGGCAATTAACAAACACGCCATATTGCAAGATCAGCGGCGATTAACTAATACGCCATATTGCATGGTCAGCGGCGATTAACTAATACGCCATATTGCATGGTCAGCGGCGATTAACTAATACGCCATATTGCACGACCAGCGGCGATTAACTAATACGCCATATTGCATGGTCAGCGGCAATTAACAAACACGCCATATTGCAAGATCAGCGGCGATTAACTAATACGCCATATTGCATGGTCAGCGGCGATTAACAAATACGCCATATTGCATGGTCAGCGGCGATTAACTAATACGCCATATTGCAGGACCAGCGGCGATTAACTAATACGCCATATTGCATGGTCAGCGGCGATTAACAAATACGCCATATTGCAAGATCAGCGGCGATTAACTAATACGCCATATTGCATGGTCAGCGGCGATTAACAAATACGCCATATTGCAAGATCAGCGGCGATTGACTAATACGCCATATTGCAAGACCAGCGGCGGTTATCAAATACGCCATATTGCATGGTCAGCGGCGATTAACTACTACGCCATATTGCAAGACAAGCGGCGATTAACTAATACGCCATATTGCATGGTCAGCGGCGATTAACTAATACGCCATATTGCAAGACCAGCGGCGATTAACTAATACGCCATATTGCATGGTCAGCGGCGATTAACAAATACGCCATATTGCAAGATCAGCGGCGATTAACAAATACGCCATATTGCATGGTCAGTGGCGATTGACTAATACGCCATATTGCATGGTCAGCGGCGATTGACTAATACGTCATATTGCAAGATCAGCGGCGATTAACTAATACGCCATATTGCAAGATCAGCGGCGATTGACTAATACGCCATATTGCAAGATCAGCGGCGATAGACTAATACGCCATATTGCAAGATCAGCGTCGATTAACAAATACGCCATATTGCATGGTCAGCGGCGATTGACTAATACGCCATATTGCAAGATCAGCGGCGATTAACAAATACGCCATATTGCATGGTCAGTGGCGATTGACTAATACGCCATATTGCATGGTCAGCGGCGATTGACTAATACGCCATATTGCAAGATCAGCGGCGATTAACTAATACGCCATATTGCGTGGTCAGCGGCGATTGACTAATACGCCATATTGCAAGATCAGCGGCGATTAACAAATACGCCATATTTTATGGTCAGCGGCGATTGACTAATACGCCATATTGCAAGATCAGCGGCGATTAACAAATACGCAATATTGCAAGATCAGCGGCGATTAACAAATACGCCATATTGCAAGATCAGCGGCGATTAACAAATACGCCATATTGCAAGATCAGCGGCGATTGACCAATACGCCATATTGCATGGTCAGCGGCGATTGTCTAATACGCCATATTGCAAGATCAGCGGCGATTAACAAATACGCCATATTGCATGGTCAGCGGCGATTAACTAATACGCCATATTGCATGGTCAGCGGCGATTGAATAATACGCCATATTGCAAGATCAGCGGAGATTAACAAATACGCCATATTGCATGGTCAGCGGCGATTGACTAATACGCCATATTGCAAGACCAGCGGCGATTGACTAATACGCCATATTGCATGGTCAGCGGCAATTAACTAATACGCCATATTGCATGGTCAGCGGCGATTGACTAATACGCCATATTGCATGGTCAGCGGCAATTAACTAATACGCCATATTGCATGGTCAGCGGCGATTGACTAATACGCCATATTGCTTGGTCAGCGGCGATTAACTAATACGCCATATTGCAAGACCAGCGCCGATTAACAAATACGCCATATTGCATGGTCAGTGGCGATTGATTAATACGCCATATTGCATGGTCAGCGGCGATTGACTAATACGCCATATTGCAAGATCAGCGGCGATTAACAAATACGCCATATTGCATGGTCAGTGGCGATTAACTAATACGCCATATTGCATGGTCAGCGGTGATTGACTAATACGCCATATTGCAAGATCAGCGGCGATTAACAAATACGCCATATTGCATGGTCAGCGGCGATTGACTAATACGCCATATTGCAAGATCAGCGGCGATTAACAAATATGCCATATTACAAGAACAGCGGCGATTAACAAATACGCCATATTGCATGGTCAGCGGCGATTGACTAATACGCCATATTGCATGGTCAGTGGCGATTGACTAATACGCCATATTGCATGGTCAGTGGCGATTAACTAATACGCCATATTGCATGGTCAGCGGCGTTTAACAAATACGCCATATTGCATGGTCAGCGGCGATTAACTAATACGCCATATTGCATGGTCAGCGGCGATTGAATAATACGCCATATTGCAAGATCAGCGGCGATTAACAAATACGCCATATTTCAAGATCAGCGGCGATTAACTAATACGCCATATTGCATGGTCAGCGGCGATTGACTAATACGCCATATTGCAAGATCAGCGGCAATTAACAAATACGCCATATTGCAAGATCAGCGGCGATTAACTAATACGCCATATTGCATGGTCAGCGGCGATTGACTAATACGCCATACTGCAAGATCAGCGGCGATTAACAAATACGCCATATTACAAGATCAGCGGCGATTAACAAATACGCCATATTGCAAGATCAGCGGCGATTAACTAATACGCCATATTGCATGGTCAGCGGCGATTGACTAATACGCCATATTGCAAGATCAGCGGTGATTAACAAATACGCCTTATTGCAAGATCAGTGCGATTAACTAATACGCCATATTGCATGGTCAGCGGCGATTGACTAATACGCCATATTGCAAGATCAGCGGAGATTAACAAATACGCCATATTGCAAGATCAGCGGCGATTAACCAATACGCCATATTGCATGGTCAGCGGCGATTGACTAATACGCCATATTGCAAGATCAGCGGCGATTGACTAATACGCCATATTGCAAGATCAGCGGCGATTAACTAATACGCCATATTGCATGGTCCGCGGCGATTGACTAATACGCCATATTGCAAGATCAGCGGCGATTAACAAATACGCCATATTACAAGATCAGCGGCGATTAACTAATACGCCATATTGCATGGTCAGCGGCGATTGACTAATACGCCATATTGCAAGATCAGCGGAGATTAACAAATACGCCATATTGCAAGATCAGCGGCGATTGACTAATACGCCATATTGCATGGTCAGCGGCGATTGACTAATACGCCATATTGCAAGATCAGCGGCGATTGACTAATACGCCATATTGCAAGATCAGCGGCGATTAACTAATACGCCATATTGCATGGTCCGCGGCGATTGACTAATACGCCATATTGCAAGATCAGCGGCGATTAACAAATACGCCATATTACAAGATCAGCGGCGATTAACAAATACGCCATATTGCAAGATCAGCGGCGATTAACTAATACGCCATATTGCATGGTCAGCGGCGATTGACTAATACGCCATATTGCAAGATCAGCGGTGATTAACAAATACGCCATATTGCAAGATCAGCGGCGATTAACTAATACGCCATATTGCATGGTCAGCGGCGATTGACTAATACGCCATATTGCAAGATCAGCGGCGATTAACAAATACGCCATATTGCATGGTCAGCGGCGATTAACAAATACGCCATATTGCATGGTCAGAGGCGATTGACTAATACGCCATATTGCAAGATCAGCGGCGATTAACAAATACGCCATATTGCATGGTCAGCGGCGATTAACAAATACGCCATATTGCATGGTCAGTGGCGATTGACTTATACGCCATATTGCAAGACCAGCGGCGATTAATTAATACGCCATATTGCATGGTCAGCGGCGATTGACTAATACGCCGTATTGCAAGACCAGCGGCGATTAACAAATACGCCATATTGCATGGTCAGTGGCGATTGACTAATACGCCATATTGCAAGACCAGCGGCGATTAACTAATACGCCATATTGCAAGGTCAGCGGCGATTGACTAATACGCCATATTGCAAGACCAGCGGCGACTAACAAATACGCCATATTGCAAGATCAGCGGCGATAAACAAATACGCCATATTGCAAGATTAGCGGCGATTAACTAATACGCCATATTGCATGGACAGCGGCGATTGACTAATACGCCATATGCAAGATCAGTGGCGATTAACAAATACGCCATATTGCAAGATCAGCGGCGATTAACTAATACGCCATATTCCATGGTCAGCGGCGATTGACTAATACGCCATATTGCAAGATCAGCGGCGATTAACAAATGCGCCATATTACAAGATCAGTGGCGATTAACAAATACGCCATATTGCAAGATCAGCGGCGATTAACTAATACGCCATATTGCATAATCAGCGGCGATTGACTAATACGCCATATTGCAAGATCAGCGGTGATTAACAAATACGCCATATTGCAAGATCAGCGGCGATTAACTAATACGCCATATTGCATGGTCAGCTGCGATTGACTAATACGCCATATTGCAAGATCAGCGGCGATTAACAAATACGCCATATTGCAAGATAAGCGGCGATTAACTAATACGCCATATTGCATGGTCAGCGGCGATTGACTAATACGCCATATTGCAAGATCAGTGGCGATTGACTAATACGCCATATTGCAAGATCAGCGGCGATTAACTAATACGCCATATTGCATGGTCCGCGGAGATTGACTAATACGCCATATTGCAAGATCAGCGGCGATTAACAAATACGCCATATTACAAGATCAGCGGCGATTAACATATACGCCATATTGCAAGATCAGCGGCGATTAACTAATACGCCATATTGCATGGTCTGCGGCGATTAACTAATACGCCATATTGCATGGTCAGCGGCGATTAACAAATATGCCATATTGCATGGTCAGCGGCGATTGACTAATACGCCATATTGCAAGATCAGCGGCGATTAACAAATATGCCATATTACAAGATCAGCGGCGATTAACAAATACGCCATATTGCATGGTCAGCGGCGATTGACTAATACGCCATATTGCATGGTCAGTGGCGATTGACTAATACGCCATATTGCATGGTCAGTGGCGATTAACTAATACGCCATATTGCATGGTCAGCGGCGTTTAACAAATACGCCATATTGCATGGTCAGCGGCGATTAACTAATACGCCATATTGCATGGTCAGCGGCGATTGACTAATACGCCATATTGCAAGATCAGCGGCGATTAACAAATACGCCATATTGCATGGTCAGCGGCGATTGACTAATACGCCATATTGCAAGATCAGCGGCGATTAACAAATACGCCATATTATAAGATCAGCGGCGATTAACAAATACGCCATATAGCATGGTCAGCGGCGATTGACTAATACGCCATATTGCATGGTCAGCGGCGATTGACTAATACGCCATATTGCATGGTCAGCGGCGATTAACTAATACGCCATATTGCATGGTCAGCGGCGATTAACAAATACGCCATATTGCATGGTCAGCGGCGATTAATTAATAAGCCATATTGCATGGTCAGCGGCGATTGACTAATACGCCATATTGCAAGATCAGCGGCGATTAACAAGAACGCCATATTGCAAGATCAGCGGCGATTAACAAATACGCCATATTGCAAGATTAGCGGCGATTAACTAATACGCCATATTGCATGGTCAGCGGCGATTGACTAATACGCCATATTGCAAGATCAGCGGCGATTAACAAATACGCCATATTGCAAGATCAGCGGCGATTAACTAATACGCCATATTGCATGGTCAGCGGCGATTGACTAATACGCCATATTGCAAGATCAGCGGCGATTAACAAATGCGCCATATTACAAGATCAGTGGCGATTAACAAATACGCCATATTGCAAGATCAGCGGCGATTAACTAATACGCCATATTGCATAATCAGCGGCGATTGACTAATACGCCATATTGCAAGATCAGCGGTGATTAACAAATACGCCATATTGCAAGATCAGCGGCGATTAACTAATACGCCATATTGCATGGTCAGCTGCGATTGACTAATACGCCATATTGCAAGATCAGCGGCGATTAACAAATACGCCATATTGCAAGATCAGCGGCGATTAACAAATACGCCATATTGCATGGTCAGCGGCGATTGACTAATACGCCATATTGCAAGATCAGCGGCGATTGACTAATACGCCATATTGCAAGATCAGCGGCGATTAACTAATACGCCATATTGCATGGTCCGCGGCGATTGACTAATACGCCATATTGCAAGATCAGCGGCGATTAACAAATACGCCATATTACAAGATCAGCGGCGATTAACATATACGAAATATTGCAAGATCAGCGGCGATTAACTAATACGCCATATTGCATGGTCTGCGGCGATTAACTAATACGCCATATTGCATGGTCAGCGGCGATTAACAAATACGCCATATTGCATGGTCAGCGGCGATTGACTAATACGCCATATTGCAAGATCAGCGGCGATTAACAAATATGCCATATTACAAGATCAGCGGCGATTAACAAATACGCCATATTGCATGGTCAGCGGCGATTGACTAATACGCCATATTGCATGGTCAGTGGCGATTGACTAATACGCCATATTGCATGGTCAGTGGCGATTAACTAATACGCCATATTGCATGGTCAGCGGCGTTTAACAAATACGCCATATTGCATGGTCAGCGGCGATTAACTAATACGCCATATTGCATGGTCAGCGGCGATTGACTAATACGCCATATTGCAAGATCAGCGGCGATTAACAAATACGCCATATTGCATGGTCAGCGGCGATTGACTAATACGCCATATTGCAAGATCAGCGGCGATTAACAAATACGCCATATTATAAGATCAGCGGCGATTAACAAATACGCCATATAGCATGGTCAGCGGCGATTGACTAATACGCCATATTGCATGGTCAGCGGCGATTGTGTAATACGCCATATTGCATGGTCAGCGGCGATTAACTAATACGCCATATTGCATGGTCAGCGGCGATTAACAAATACGCCATATTGCATGGTCAGCGGCGATTAATTAATAAGCCATATTGCATGGTCAGCGGCGATTGACTAATACGCCATATTGCAAGATCAGCGGCGATTAACAAGAACGCCATATTGCAAGATCAGCGGCGATTAACAAATACGCCATATTGCAAGATTAGCGGCGATTAACTAATACGCCATATTGCATGGTCAGCGGCGATTGACTAATACGCCATATTGCAAGATCAGCGGCGATTAACAAATACGCCATATTGCAAGATCAGCGGCGATTAACTAATACGCCATATAGCATGGTCAGCGGCGATTGACTAATACGCCATATTGCAAGATCAGTGGCAATTAACAAATACGCCATATTGCAAGATCAGCGGCGATTAACTAATACGCCATATTGCATGGTCAGCGGCGATTGACTAATACGCCATACTGCAAGATCAGCGGCGATTAACAAATACGCCATATTACAAGATCAGCGGCGATTAACAAATACGCCATATTGCAAGATCAGCGGCGATTAACTAATACGCCATATTGCATGGTCAGCGGGATTGACTAATACGCCATATTGCAAGATCAGCGGTGATTAACAAAAACGCCATATTGCAAGATCAGCGGCGGTTAACTAATACGCCATATTGCATGGTCAGCGGCGATTGACTAATACGCCATATTGCAAGATCAGCCGAGATTAACAAATACGCCATATTGCAAGATCAGCGGCGATTAACTAATACGCCATATTGCATGGTCAGCGGCGATTGACTAATACGCCATATTGCAAGATCAGCGGCGATTGACTAATACGCCATATTGCAAGTTCAGCGGCGATTAACTAATACGCCATATTGCATGGTCCGCGGCGATTGACTAATACGCCATATTGCAAGATCAGCGGCGATTAACAAATACGCCATATTACAAGATCAGCGGCGATTAACAAATACGCCATATTGCAAGATCAGCGGCGATTAACTAATACGCCATATTGCATGGTCAGCGGCGATTGACTAATACGCCATATTGCAAGATCAGCGGTGATTAACAAATACGCCATATTGCAAGATCAGCGGCGATTAACTAATACGCCATATTGCATGGTCAGCGGCGATTGACTAATACGCCATATTGCAAGATCAGCGGCGATTAACAAATACGCCATATTGCATGGTCAGCGGCGATTAACAAATACGCCATATTGCATGGTCAGTGGCAATTGACTAATACGCCATATTGCAAGATCGGCGGCGATTAACAAATACGCCATATTGCATGGTCAGCGGCGATTAACAAATACGCCATATTGCTTGGTAGGTGGCGATTGACTAATACGCCATATTGCAAGACCAGCGGCGATTAACTATTACGCCATATTGCATGGTCAGCGGCGATTGACTAATACGCCATATTGCAAGACCAGCGGCGATTAACAAATACGCCATATTGCAAGATCAGCGGCGATTAACAAATACGCCATATTGCAAGATTAGCGGGGATTAACTAACACGCCATATTGCATGGTCAGCGGCGATTGTCTAATACGCCATATGCAAGATCAGCGGCGATTAACCAATACGCCATATTGCAAGATCAGCGGCGATTAACTAATACGCCATATTCCATGGTCAGCGGCGATTGACTAATACGCCATATTGCAAGATCAGCGGCGATAACAAATACGCCATATTGCAAGATCAGCGGCGATTAACTAATACGCCATATTGCATGGTCAGCGGCGATTGACTAATACGCCATATTGCAAGATCAGCGGCGATTGACTAATACGCCATATGGCAAGATCAGCGGCGATTAACTAATACGCCATATTGCATGGTCCGCGGCGATTGACTAATACGCCATATTGCAAGATCAGCGGCGATTAACAAATACGCCATATTACAAGATCAGCGGCGATTAACATATACGCCATATTGCAAGATCAGCGGCGATTAACTAATACGCCATATTGCATGGTCAGCGGCGATTAACTAATACGCCATATTGCATGGTCAGCGGCGATTAACAAATACGCCATAGTGCATGGTCAGTGGCGATTAACAAATACGCCATATTGCATGGTCAGCGGCGATTAACTAATACGCCATATTGCATGGTCAGCGGCGATTAACTAATAAGCCATATTGCATGGTCAGCGGCGATTAACTAATACGCCATATTGCATGGTCAGCGGCGATTGACTAATACGCCATATTGCATGGTCAGCGGTGATTAAAAAATACGCCATATTGCATGGTCAGCGGCGATTAACAAATACGCCATATTGCATGGTCAGTGGCGATTAACTAATACGCCATATTGCATGGTCAGCGGCGATTGACTAATACGCCATATTGCAAGATCAGCGGCGATAACAAATACGCCATATTGCAAGATCAGCGGCGATTAACTAATACGCCATATTGCATGGTCAGCGGCGATTGACTAATACGCCATATTGCAAGATCAGCGGCGATTGACTAATACGCCATATGGCAAGATCAGCGGCGATTAACTAATACGCCATATTCCATGGTCAGCGGCGATTGACTAATACGCCATATTGCAAGATCAGCGGCGATAACAAATACGCCATATTGCAAGATCAGCGGCGATTAACTAATACGCCATATTGCATGGTCAGCGGCGATTAACAAATACGCCATATTGGAAGATCAGCGGCGATTAACTAATACGCCATATTGCATGGTCAGCGGCGATTGACTAATACGCCATATTGCAAGATCAGCGGCGATTAATTAATACGCCATATTGCAAGATCAGCGGCGATTAACAAATACGCCATATTGCAAGATCAGCGGCGACTAACTAATACGCCATATTGCATGGTCAGCGGCGATTAACTAATACGCCATATTGCATGGTCAGCGGCGATTGACTAATACGCCATATTGCATGGTCAGCGGCGATTAACAAATACGCCATATTGCATGGTCAGCGGCGATTAACAAATACGCCATATTGCATGGTCAGCGGCGATTAACTAATACGCCATATTGCATGGTCAGCGGCGATTAACTAATACGCCATATTGCATGGTCAGCGGCGATTAACTAATACGCCATATTGCATGGTCAGCGGCGATTGACTAATACGCCATATTGCATGGTCAGCGGCGATTAACTAATACGCTATATTGCATGGTCAGCGGCGATTAACAAATACGCCATATTGCATGGTCAGCGGCGATTAACAAATACGCCATATTGCATGGTCAGCGGCGATTAACTAATACGCCATATTGCATGGTCAGCGGCGATTAACTAATACGCCATATTGCATGGTCAGCGGCGATTAACTAATGCGCCATATTGCATGGTCAGCGGCGATTGACTAATACGCCATATTGCATGGTCAGCGGCGATTAACAAATACGCCATATTGCATGGTCAGCGGCAATTGACTAATACGCCATATTGCATGGTCAGCGGCGATTAACTAATACGCCATATTGCATGGTCAGCGGCGATTAACTAATACGCCATATTGCATGGTCAGCGGCGATTAACTAATACGCCATATTGCATGGTCAGCGGCGATTAACAAATACGCCATTTTGCATGGTCAGCGGCGATTAACTAATACGCCATATTGCATGGTCAGCGGCGATTGACTAATACGCCATATTGCATGGTCAGCGGCGATTAACAAATACGCCATATTGCATGGTCAGCGGCGATTGACTAATATGCCATATTGCATGGTCAAGGGCGATTGACTAATACGCCATATTGCATGCTCAGCGGCGATTGACTAATACGCCATATTGCATGGTCAGCAGCGATTAACTAATACGCCATATTGCAAGATCAGCGGCGATTAACTAATACGCCATATTGCATGGTCAGCGGCGATTAACTAATACGCCATATTGCATGGTCAGCGGCGATTGACTAATACGCCATATTGCATGGTCAGCGGCAATTAACTAATACGCCATATTGCATGGTCAGCGGCGATTGACTAATACGCCATATTGCATGGTCAGCGGCGATTAACTAATACGCCATATTGCATGGTCAGCGGCGATTAACTAATACGCCATATTGCAAGACCAGCGGCGATTAACTAATACGCCATATTGCATGGTCAGCGGCAATTAACTAATACGCCATATTGCAAGATCAGCGGCGATTAACTAATACGCCATATTGCAAGATCAGCGGCGGTTAACTAATACGCCATATTGCATGGTCAGCGGCGAATGACTAATACGCCATATTGCATGGTCAGCGGCGATTAACAAATACGCCATATTGCATGGTCAGCGGCGATTGACTAATACGCCATATTGCATGGTCAGCGGCGATTGACTAATACGCCATATTGCATGGTCAGCGGCGATTGACTAATACGCCATATTGCATGGTCAGCGGCGATTAACTAATACGCCATATTGCAAGAACAGTGGCGATTAACTAATACACCATATTGCATGGTCAGCGGCGATTAACTAATACGCCATATTGCAAGATCAGCGGCGATTAACTAATACGCCATATTGCAAGATCAGCGGCGATTAACTAATACGCCATATTGCATGGTCAGCGGCGATTGACTAATAGGCCATATTGCAAGATCAGCGGCAATTAACAAATACGTCATATTGCAAGACCAGCGGCGATTAACTAATACGCCATATTGCATGGTCAGCGGCGATTAACAAATACGCCATATTGCAAGATCAGCGGCGATTAACTAATACGCCATATTGCAAGACCAGCGGCGATTAACTAATACGCCATATTGCATGGTCAGCGGCGATTAACAAATACGCCATATTGCAAGATCAGCGGCGATTAACTAATACACCATATTGCATGGTCAGCGGCGATTAACAAATACGCCATATTGCAGGGTCAGCGGCGATTAACTAATACGCCATATTGCAAGATCAGCGGCGATTAACTAATACGCCATATTGCATGGTCAGCGGCGATTAACAAATACGCCATATTGCATGGTCAGCGGCGATTAACTAATACGCCATATTGCAAGACCAGCGGCGATTAACTAATACGCCATATTGCATGGTCAGCGGCGATTAACAAATACGCCATATTGCATGATCAGCGGCGATTAACTAATACGCCATATTGCAAGACCAGCGGCGATTAACTAATACGCCATATTGCATGGTCAGCGGCGATTAACAAATACGCCATATTGCATGGTCAGCGGCGATTAACTAATACGCCATATTGCAAGACCAGCGGCGATTAACTAATACGCCATATTGCATGGTCAGCGGCGATTGACTAATACGCCATATTGCATGGTCAGCGGCGATTGACTAATACGCCATATTGCAAGATCAGCGGCGACTAACTAATACGCCATATTGCAAGATCAGCGGCGATTAACTAATACGCCATATTGCATGGTCAGCGGCGATTAACAAATACGCCATATTGCAAGATTAGCGGCGATTAACTAATACGCCATATTGCATGGTCATCGGCGATTAACAAATACGCCATATTGCATGGTCAGCGGCGATTAACTAATACGCCATATTGCAAGACCAGCGGCGATTAAGTAATACGCCATATTGCATGGTCAGCGGCGATTAACAAATACGCCATATTGCAAGATCAGCGGCGATTAACTAATACGCCATATTGCAAGACCAGCGGCGATTAACTAATACGCCATATTGCATGGTCAGCGGTGATTAACAAATACGGCATATTGCAAGATCAGCGGCGATTAACTAATACGCCATATTGCATGGTCAGTGGCGATTAACAAATACGCCATATTGCATGGTCAGCGGCGATTAACTAATACGCCATATTGCACGACCAGCGGCGATTAACTAATACGCCATATTGCATGGTCAGCGGCAATTAACAAACACGCCATATTGCAAGATCAGCGGCGATTAACTAATACGCCATATTGCATGGTCAGCGGCGATTAACTAATACGCCATATTGCATGGTCAGCGGCGATTAACTAATACGCCATATTGCAAGACCAGCGGCGATTAACTAATACGCCATATTGCATGGTCAGCGGCAATTAACTAATACGCCATATTGCAAGATCAGCGGCGATTAACTAATACGCCATATTGCAAGATCAGCGGCGGTTAACTAATACGCCATATTGCATGGTCAGCGGCGAATGACTAATACGCCATATTGCATGGTCAGCGGCGATTAACAAATACGCCATATTGCATGGTCAGCGGCGATTGACTAATACGCCATATTGCATGGTCAGCGGCGATTGACTAATACGCCATATTGCATGGTCAGCGGCGATTGACTAATACGCCATATTGCATGGTCAGCGGCGATTAACTAATACGCCATATTGCAAGAACAGTGGCGATTAACTAATACACCATATTGCATGGTCAGCGGCGATTAACTAATACGCCATATTGCAAGATCAGCGGCGATTAACTAATACGCCATATTGCAAGATCAGCGGCGATTAACTAATACGCCATATTGCATGGTAAGCGGCGATTGACTAATAGGCCATATTGCAAGATCAGCGGCAATTAACAAATACGCCATATTGCAAGACCAGCGGCGATTAACTAATACGCCATATTGCATGGTCAGCGGCGATTAACAAATACGCCATATTGCAAGATCAGCGGCGATTAACTAATACGCCATATTGCAAGACCAGCGGCGATTAACTAATACGCCATATTGCATGGTCAGCGGCGATTAACAAATACGCCATATTGCAAGATCAGCGGCGATTAACTAATACACCATATTGCATGGTCAGCGGCGATTAACAAATACGCCATATTGCAGGGTCAGCGGCGATTAACTAATACGCCATATTGCAAGATCAGCGGCGATTAACTAATACGCCATATTGCATGGTCAGCGGCGATTAACAAATACGCCATATTGCATGGTCAGCGGCGATTAAATAATACGCCATATTGCAAGACCAGCGGCGATTAACTAATACGCCATATTGCATGGTCAGCGGCGATTAACAAATACGCCATATTGCATGATCAGCGGCGATTAACTAATACGCCATATTGCAAGACCAGCGGCGATTAACTAATACGCCATATTGCATGGTCAGCGGCGATTAACAAATACGCCATATTGCATGGTCAGCGGCGATTAACTAATACGCCATATTGCAAGACCAGCGGCGATTAACTAATACGCCATATTGCATGGTCAGCGGCGATTGACTAATACGCCATATTACATGGTCAGCGGCGATTGACTAATACGCCATATTGCAAGATCAGCGGCGACTAACTAATACGCCATATTGCAAGATCAGCGGCGATTAACTAATACGCCATATTGCATGGTCAGCGGCGATTAACAAATACGCCATATTGCAAGATTAGCGGCGATTAACTAATACGCCATATTGCAAGACCAGCGGCGATTAACTAATACGCCATATTGCATGGTCAGCGGTGATTAACAAATACGCCATATTGCAAGATCAGCGGCGATTAACTAATACGCCATATTGCATGGTCAGTGGCGATTAACAAATACGCCATATTGCATGGTCAGCGGCGATTAACTAATACGCCATATTGCACGACCAGCGGCGATTAACTAATACGCCATATTGCATGGTCAGCGGCAATTAACAAACACGCCATATTGCAAGATCAGCGGCGATTAACTAATACGCCATATTGCATGGTCAGCGGCGATTAACTAATACGCCATATTGCATGGTCAGCGGCGATTAACTAATACGCCATATTGCACGACCAGCGGCGATTAACTAATACGCCATATTGCATGGTCAGCGGCAATTAACAAACACGCCATATTGCAAGATCAGCGGCGATTAACTAATACGCCATATTGCATGGTCAGCGGCGATTAACAAATACGCCATATTGCATGGTCAGCGGCGATTAACTAATACGCCATATTGCAGGACCAGCGGCGATTAACTAATACGCCATATTGCATGGTCAGCGGCGATTAACAAATACGCCATATTGCAAGATCAGCGGCGATTAACTAATACGCCATATTGCATGGTCAGCGGCGATTAACAAATACGCCATATTGCAAGATCAGCGGCGATTGACTAATACGCCATATTGCAAGACCAGCGGCGGTTATCAAATACGCCATATTGCATGGTCAGCGGCGATTAACTACTACGCCATATTGCAAGACAAGCGGCGATTAACTAATACGCCATATTGCATGGTCAGCGGCGATTAACTAATACGCCATATTGCAAGACCAGCGGCGATTAACTAATACGCCATATTGCATGGTCAGCGGCGATTAACAAATACGCCATATTGCAAGATCAGCGGCGATTAACAAATACGCCATATTGCATGGTCAGTGGCGATTGACTAATACGCCATATTGCATGGTCAGCGGCGATTGACTAATACGTCATATTGCAAGATCAGCGGCGATTAACTAATACGCCATATTGCAAGATCAGCGGCGATTGACTAATACGCCATATTGCAAGATCAGCGGCGATAGACTAATACGCCATATTGCAAGATCAGCGTCGATTAACAAATACGCCATATTGCATGGTCAGCGGCGATTGACTAATACGCCATATTGCAAGATCAGCGGCGATTAACAAATACGCCATATTGCATGGTCAGTGGCGATTGACTAATACGCCATATTGCATGGTCAGCGGCGATTGACTAATACGCCATATTGCAAGATCAGCGGCGATTAACTAATACGCCATATTGCGTGGTCAGCGGCGATTGACTAATACGCCATATTGCAAGATCAGCGGCGATTAACAAATACGCCATATTTTATGGTCAGCGGCGATTGACTAATACGCCATATTGCAAGATCAGCGGCGATTAACAAATACGCAATATTGCAAGATCAGCGGCGATTAACAAATACGCCATATTGCAAGATCAGCGGCGATTAACAAATACGCCATATTGCAAGATCAGCGGCGATTGACCAATACGCCATATTGCATGGTCAGCGGCGATTGTCTAATACGCCATATTGCAAGATCAGCGGCGATTAACAAATACGCCATATTGCATGGTCAGCGGCGATTAACTAATACGCCATATTGCATGGTCAGCGGCGATTGAATAATACGCCATATTGCAAGATCAGCGGAGATTAACAAATACGCCATATTGCATGGTCAGCGGCGATTGACTAATACGCCATATTGCAAGACCAGCGGCGATTGACTAATACGCCATATTGCATGGTCAGCGGCAATTAACTAATACGCCATATTGCATGGTCAGCGGCGATTGACTAATACGCCATATTGCATGGTCAGCGGCAATTAACTAATACGCCATATTGCATGGTCAGCGGCGATTGACTAATACGCCATATTGCTTGGTCAGCGGCGATTAACTAATACGCCATATTGCAAGACCAGCGCCGATTAACAAATACGCCATATTGCATGGTCAGTGGCGATTGATTAATACGCCATATTGCATGGTCAGCGGCGATTGACTAATACGCCATATTGCAAGATCAGCGGCGATTAACAAATACGCCATATTGCATGGTCAGTGGCGATTAACTAATACGCCATATTGCATGGTCAGCGGTGATTGACTAATACGCCATATTGCAAGATCAGCGGCGATTAACAAATACGCCATATTGCATGGTCAGCGGCGATTGACTAATACGCCATATTGCAAGATCAGCGGCGATTAACAAATATGCCATATTACAAGAACAGCGGCGATTAACAAATACGCCATATTGCATGGTCAGCGGCGATTGACTAATACGCCATATTGCATGGTCAGTGGCGATTGACTAATACGCCATATTGCATGGTCAGTGGCGATTAACTAATACGCCATATTGCATGGTCAGCGGCGTTTAACAAATACGCCATATTGCATGGTCAGCGGCGATTAACTAATACGCCATATTGCATGGTCAGCGGCGATTGAATAATACGCCATATTGCAAGATCAGCGGCGATTAACAAATACGCCATATTTCAAGATCAGCGGCGATTAACTAATACGCCATATTGCATGGTCAGCGGCGATTGACTAATACGCCATATTGCAAGATCAGCGGCAATTAACAAATACGCCATATTGCAAGATCAGCGGCGATTAACTAATACGCCATATTGCATGGTCAGCGGCGATTGACTAATACGCCATACTGCAAGATCAGCGGCGATTAACAAATACGCCATATTACAAGATCAGCGGCGATTAACAAATACGCCATATTGCAAGATCAGCGGCGATTAACTAATACGCCATATTGCATGGTCAGCGGCGATTGACTAATACGCCATATTGCAAGATCAGCGGTGATTAACAAATACGCCTTATTGCAAGATCAGTGCGATTAACTAATACGCCATATTGCATGGTCAGCGGCGATTGACTAATACGCCATATTGCAAGATCAGCGGAGATTAACAAATACGCCATATTGCAAGATCAGCGGCGATTAACCAATACGCCATATTGCATGGTCAGCGGCGATTGACTAATACGCCATATTGCAAGATCAGCGGCGATTGACTAATACGCCATATTGCAAGATCAGCGGCGATTAACTAATACGCCATATTGCATGGTCCGCGGCGATTGACTAATACGCCATATTGCAAGATCAGCGGCGATTAACAAATACGCCATATTACAAGATCAGCGGCGATTAACTAATACGCCATATTGCATGGTCAGCGGCGATTGACTAATACGCCATATTGCAAGATCAGCGGAGATTAACAAATACGCCATATTGCAAGATCAGCGGCGATTGACTAATACGCCATATTGCATGGTCAGCGGCGATTGACTAATACGCCATATTGCAAGATCAGCGGCGATTGACTAATACGCCATATTGCAAGATCAGCGGCGATTAACTAATACGCCATATTGCATGGTCCGCGGCGATTGACTAATACGCCATATTGCAAGATCAGCGGCGATTAACAAATACGCCATATTACAAGATCAGCGGCGATTAACAAATACGCCATATTGCAAGATCAGCGGCGATTAACTAATACGCCATATTGCATGGTCAGCGGCGATTGACTAATACGCCATATTGCAAGATCAGCGGTGATTAACAAATACGCCATATTGCAAGATCAGCGGCGATTAACTAATACGCCATATTGCATGGTCAGCGGCGATTGACTAATACGCCATATTGCAAGATCAGCGGCGATTAACAAATACGCCATATTGCATGGTCAGCGGCGATTAACAAATACGCCATATTGCATGGTCAGAGGCGATTGACTAATACGCCATATTGCAAGATCAGCGGCGATTAACAAATACGCCATATTGCATGGTCAGCGGCGATTAACAAATACGCCATATTGCATGGTCAGTGGCGATTGACTTATACGCCATATTGCAAGACCAGCGGCGATTAATTAATACGCCATATTGCATGGTCAGCGGCGATTGACTAATACGCCGTATTGCAAGACCAGCGGCGATTAACAAATACGCCATATTGCATGGTCAGTGGCGATTGACTAATACGCCATATTGCAAGACCAGCGGCGATTAACTAATACGCCATATTGCAAGGTCAGCGGCGATTGACTAATACGCCATATTGCAAGACCAGCGGCGACTAACAAATACGCCATATTGCAAGATCAGCGGCGATAAACAAATACGCCATATTGCAAGATTAGCGGCGATTAACTAATACGCCATATTGCATGGACAGCGGCGATTGACTAATACGCCATATGCAAGATCAGTGGCGATTAACAAATACGCCATATTGCAAGATCAGCGGCGATTAACTAATACGCCATATTCCATGGTCAGCGGCGATTGACTAATACGCCATATTGCAAGATCAGCGGCGATTAACAAATGCGCCATATTACAAGATCAGTGGCGATTAACAAATACGCCATATTGCAAGATCAGCGGCGATTAACTAATACGCCATATTGCATAATCAGCGGCGATTGACTAATACGCCATATTGCAAGATCAGCGGTGATTAACAAATACGCCATATTGCAAGATCAGCGGCGATTAACTAATACGCCATATTGCATGGTCAGCTGCGATTGACTAATACGCCATATTGCAAGATCAGCGGCGATTAACAAATACGCCATATTGCAAGATAAGCGGCGATTAACTAATACGCCATATTGCATGGTCAGCGGCGATTGACTAATACGCCATATTGCAAGATCAGTGGCGATTGACTAATACGCCATATTGCAAGATCAGCGGCGATTAACTAATACGCCATATTGCATGGTCCGCGGAGATTGACTAATACGCCATATTGCAAGATCAGCGGCGATTAACAAATACGCCATATTACAAGATCAGCGGCGATTAACATATACGCCATATTGCAAGATCAGCGGCGATTAACTAATACGCCATATTGCATGGTCTGCGGCGATTAACTAATACGCCATATTGCATGGTCAGCGGCGATTAACAAATATGCCATATTGCATGGTCAGCGGCGATTGACTAATACGCCATATTGCAAGATCAGCGGCGATTAACAAATATGCCATATTACAAGATCAGCGGCGATTAACAAATACGCCATATTGCATGGTCAGCGGCGATTGACTAATACGCCATATTGCATGGTCAGTGGCGATTGACTAATACGCCATATTGCATGGTCAGTGGCGATTAACTAATACGCCATATTGCATGGTCAGCGGCGTTTAACAAATACGCCATATTGCATGGTCAGCGGCGATTAACTAATACGCCATATTGCATGGTCAGCGGCGATTGACTAATACGCCATATTGCAAGATCAGCGGCGATTAACAAATACGCCATATTGCATGGTCAGCGGCGATTGACTAATACGCCATATTGCAAGATCAGCGGCGATTAACAAATACGCCATATTATAAGATCAGCGGCGATTAACAAATACGCCATATAGCATGGTCAGCGGCGATTGACTAATACGCCATATTGCATGGTCAGCGGCGATTGACTAATACGCCATATTGCATGGTCAGCGGCGATTAACTAATACGCCATATTGCATGGTCAGCGGCGATTAACAAATACGCCATATTGCATGGTCAGCGGCGATTAATTAATAAGCCATATTGCATGGTCAGCGGCGATTGACTAATACGCCATATTGCAAGATCAGCGGCGATTAACAAGAACGCCATATTGCAAGATCAGCGGCGATTAACAAATACGCCATATTGCAAGATTAGCGGCGATTAACTAATACGCCATATTGCATGGTCAGCGGCGATTGACTAATACGCCATATTGCAAGATCAGCGGCGATTAACAAATACGCCATATTGCAAGATCAGCGGCGATTAACTAATACGCCATATTGCATGGTCAGCGGCGATTGACTAATACGCCATATTGCAAGATCAGCGGCGATTAACAAATGCGCCATATTACAAGATCAGTGGCGATTAACAAATACGCCATATTGCAAGATCAGCGGCGATTAACTAATACGCCATATTGCATAATCAGCGGCGATTGACTAATACGCCATATTGCAAGATCAGCGGTGATTAACAAATACGCCATATTGCAAGATCAGCGGCGATTAACTAATACGCCATATTGCATGGTCAGCTGCGATTGACTAATACGCCATATTGCAAGATCAGCGGCGATTAACAAATACGCCATATTGCAAGATCAGCGGCGATTAACAAATACGCCATATTGCATGGTCAGCGGCGATTGACTAATACGCCATATTGCAAGATCAGCGGCGATTGACTAATACGCCATATTGCAAGATCAGCGGCGATTAACTAATACGCCATATTGCATGGTCCGCGGCGATTGACTAATACGCCATATTGCAAGATCAGCGGCGATTAACAAATACGCCATATTACAAGATCAGCGGCGATTAACATATACGAAATATTGCAAGATCAGCGGCGATTAACTAATACGCCATATTGCATGGTCTGCGGCGATTAACTAATACGCCATATTGCATGGTCAGCGGCGATTAACAAATACGCCATATTGCATGGTCAGCGGCGATTGACTAATACGCCATATTGCAAGATCAGCGGCGATTAACAAATATGCCATATTACAAGATCAGCGGCGATTAACAAATACGCCATATTGCATGGTCAGCGGCGATTGACTAATACGCCATATTGCATGGTCAGTGGCGATTGACTAATACGCCATATTGCATGGTCAGTGGCGATTAACTAATACGCCATATTGCATGGTCAGCGGCGTTTAACAAATACGCCATATTGCATGGTCAGCGGCGATTAACTAATACGCCATATTGCATGGTCAGCGGCGATTGACTAATACGCCATATTGCAAGATCAGCGGCGATTAACAAATACGCCATACTGCATGGTCAGCGGCGATTGACTAATACGCCATATTGCAAGATCAGCGGCGATTAACAAATACGCCATATTATAAGATCAGCGGCGATTAACAAATACGCCATATAGCATGGTCAGCGGCGATTGACTAATACGCCATATTGCATGGTCAGCGGCGATTGACTAATACGCCATATTGCATGGTCAGCGGCGATTAACTAATACGCCATATTGCATGGTCAGCGGCGATTAACAAATACGCCATATTGCATGGTCAGCGGCGATTAATTAATAAGCCATATTGCATGGTCAGCGGCGATTGACTAATACGCCATATTGCAAGATCAGCGGCGATTAACAAGAACGCCATATTGCAAGATCAGCGGCGATTAACAAATACGCCATATTGCAAGATTAGCGGCGATTAACTAATACGCCATATTGCATGGTCAGCGGCGATTGACTAATACGCCATATTGCAAGATCAGCGGCGATTAACAAATACGCCATATTGCAAGATCAGCGGCGATTAACTAATACGCCATATAGCATGGTCAGCGGCGATTGACTAATACGCCATATTGCAAGATCAGTGGCAATTAACAAATACGCCATATTGCAAGATCAGCGGCGATTAACTAATACGCCATATTGCATGGTCAGCGGCGATTGACTAATACGCCATACTGCAAGATCAGCGGCGATTAACAAATACGCCATATTACAAGATCAGCGGCGATTAACAAATACGCCATATTGCAAGATCAGCGGCGATTAACTAATACGCCATATTGCATGGTCAGCGGGATTGACTAATACGCCATATTGCAAGATCAGCGGTGATTAACAAAAACGCCATATTGCAAGATCAGCGGCGGTTAACTAATACGCCATATTGCATGGTCAGCGGCGATTGACTAATACGCCATATTGCAAGATCAGCCGAGATTAACAAATACGCCATATTGCAAGATCAGCGGCGATTAACTAATACGCCATATTGCATGGTCAGCGGCGATTGACTAATACGCCATATTGCAAGATCAGCGGCGATTGACTAATACGCCATATTGCAAGTTCAGCGGCGATTAACTAATACGCCATATTGCATGGTCCGCGGCGATTGACTAATACGCCATATTGCAAGATCAGCGGCGATTAACAAATACGCCATATTACAAGATCAGCGGCGATTAACAAATACGCCATATTGCAAGATCAGCGGCGATTAACTAATACGCCATATTGCATGGTCAGCGGCGATTGACTAATACGCCATATTGCAAGATCAGCGGTGATTAACAAATACGCCATATTGCAAGATCAGCGGCGATTAACTAATACGCCATATTGCATGGTCAGCGGCGATTGACTAATACGCCATATTGCAAGATCAGCGGCGATTAACAAATACGCCATATTGCATGGTCAGCGGCGATTAACAAATACGCCATATTGCATGGTCAGTGGCAATTGACTAATACGCCATATTGCAAGATCGGCGGCGATTAACAAATACGCCATATTGCATGGTCAGCGGCGATTAACAAATACGCCATATTGCTTGGTAGGTGGCGATTGACTAATACGCCATATTGCAAGACCAGCGGCGATTAACTATTACGCCATATTGCATGGTCAGCGGCGATTGACTAATACGCCATATTGCAAGACCAGCGGCGATTAACAAATACGCCATATTGCAAGATCAGCGGCGATTAACAAATACGCCATATTGCAAGATTAGCGGGGATTAACTAACACGCCATATTGCATGGTCAGCGGCGATTGTCTAATACGCCATATGCAAGATCAGCGGCGATTAACCAATACGCCATATTGCAAGATCAGCGGCGATTAACTAATACGCCATATTCCATGGTCAGCGGCGATTGACTAATACGCCATATTGCAAGATCAGCGGCGATAACAAATACGCCATATTGCAAGATCAGCGGCGATTAACTAATACGCCATATTGCATGGTCAGCGGCGATTGACTAATACGCCATATTGCAAGATCAGCGGCGATTGACTAATACGCCATATGGCAAGATCAGCGGCGATTAACTAATACGCCATATTGCATGGTCCGCGGCGATTGACTAATACGCCATATTGCAAGATCAGCGGCGATTAACAAATACGCCATATTACAAGATCAGCGGCGATTAACATATACGCCATATTGCAAGATCAGCGGCGATTAACTAATACGCCATATTGCATGGTCAGCGGCGATTAACTAATACGCCATATTGCATGGTCAGCGGCGATTAACAAATACGCCATAGTGCATGGTCAGTGGCGATTAACAAATACGCCATATTGCATGGTCAGCGGCGATTAACTAATACGCCATATTGCATGGTCAGCGGCGATTAACTAATAAGCCATATTGCATGGTCAGCGGCGATTAACTAATACGCCATATTGCATGGTCAGCGGCGATTGACTAATACGCCATATTGCATGGTCAGCGGTGATTAAAAAATACGCCATATTGCATGGTCAGCGGCGATTAACAAATACGCCATATTGCATGGTCAGTGGCGATTGACTAATACGCCATATTGCAAGATCAGCGGCGATTAACAAATACGCCATATTGCATGGTCAGCGGCGATTAACAAATACGCCACATTGCATGGTCAGTGGCGATTGACTAATACGCCATATTGCAAGACACGCGGCGATTAACTAATACGCCATATTGCAAGGTCAGCGGCGATTGACTAATACGCCATATTGCAAGACCAGCGGCGATTAACAAATACGCCATATTGCATGGTCTGTGGCGATTGACTAATACGCCATATTGCAAGACCAGTGGCGATTAACTAATACGCCATATTGCATGGTCAGCGGCGATTGACTAATACGCCATATTGCAAGATCAGCGGCGATTAAAAAATACGCCATATTGCAAGATCAGCGGCGATTAACTAATACGCCATATTCCATGGTCAGCGGCGATTGACTAATACGCCATATTGCAAGATCAGCGGCGATTAACAAATACGCCATATTACAAGATCAGCGGCGATTAACAAATACGCCATATTGCAAGATCAGCGGCGATTAACTAATACGCCATATTGCATGGTCAGCGGCGATTGACTAATACGCCATATTGCAATATCAGCGGTGATTAACAAATACGCCATATTGCAAGATCAGCGGCGATTAACTAATACGCCATATTGCATGGTCAGCGGCGATTGACTAATACGCCATATTGCAAGATCAGCGGCGATTAACAAATACGCCATATTGCATGGTCAGCGGCGATTAACAAATACGCCATATTGCATGGTCAGTGGCGATTGACTAATACGCCATATTGCAAGATCGGCGGCGATTAACAAATACGCCATATTGCATGGTCAGCGGCGATTAACAAATACGCCATATTGCTTGGTAGGTGGCGATTGACTAATACGCCATATTGCAAGACCAGCGGCGATTAACTAATACGCCATATTGCATGGTCAGCGGCGATTGACTAATACGCCATATTGCAAGACCAGCGGCGATTAACAAATACGCCATATTGCAAGATCAGCGGCGATTAACAAATACGCCATATTGCAAGATTAGCGGGGATTAACTAACACGCCATATTGCATGGTCAGCGGCGATTGTCTAATACGCCATATGCAAGATCAGCGGCGATTAACCAATACGCCATATTGCAAGATCAGCGGCGATTAACTAATACGCCATATTCCATGGTCAGCGGCGATTGACTAATACGCCATATTGCAAGATCAGCGGCGATAACAAATACGCCATATTGCAAGATCAGCGGCGATTAACTAATACGCCATATTGCATGGTCAGCGGCGATTGACTAATACGCCATATTGCAAGATCAGCGGCGATTGACTAATACGCCATATGGCAAGATCAGCGGCGATCAACTAATACGCCATATTGCATGGTCCGCGGCGATTGACTAATACGCCATATTGCAAGATCAGCGGCGATTAACAAATACGCCATATTACAAGATCAGCGGCGATTAACATATACGCCATATTGCAAGATCAGCGGCGATTAACTAATACGCCATATTGCATGGTCAGCGGCGATTAACTAATACGCCATATTGCATGGTCAGCGGCGATTAACAAATACGCCATAGTGCATGGTCAGTGGCGATTAACAAATACGCCATATTGCATGGTCAGCGGCGATTAACTAATACGCCATATTGCATGGTCAGCGGCGATTAGCTAATACGCCATATTGCATGGTCAGCGGCGATTAACTAATACGCCATATTGCATGGTCAGCGGCGATTGACTAATACGCCATATTGCATGGTCAGCGGTGATTAAAAAATACGCCATATTGCATGGTCAGCGGCGATTAACAAATACGCCATATTGCATGGTCAGTGGCGATTGACTAATACGCCATATTGCAAGATCAGCGGCGATTAACAAATACGCCATATTGCATGGTCAGCGGCGATTAACAAATACGCCACATTGCATGGTCAGTGGCGATTGACTAATACGCCATATTGCAAGACACGCGGCGATTAACTAATACGCCATATTGCAAGGTCAGCGGCGATTGACTAATACGCCATATTGCAAGACCAGCGGCGATTAACAAATACGCCATATTGCATGGTCTGTGGCGATTGACTAATACGCCATATTGCAAGACCAGTGGCGATTAATTAATACGCCATATTGCATGGTCAGCGGCGATTGACTAATACGCCATATTGCAAGATCAGCGGCGATTAACAAATACGCCATATTGCAAGATCAGCGGCGATTAACTAATACGCCATATTCCATGGTCAGCGGCGATTGACTAATACGCCATATTGCAAGATCAGCGGCGATTAACAAATACGCCATATTGCAAGATCAGCGGCGATTAACTAATACGCCATATTGCATGGTCAGCGGCGATTGACTAATACGCCAAATTGCAAGATCAGCGGTGATAGTCAAATACGCCATATTGCATGGTCAGCGGCGATTGACAATTACGCCATATTGCAAGATCAAGGGCGAATGACAAATATGCCATATTGCAAGATCAGCGGCGATTAACAAATACGCCATATTGCATGGTCAGTGGCGATTGACTAATACGCCATATTGCAAGACCAGCGGCGATTAACAAATACGCCATATTGCATGGTCTGTGGCGATTGACTAATACGCCATATTGCAAGACCAGTGGCGATTATCTAATACGCCATATTGCATGGTCAGCGGCGATTGACTAATACGCCATATTGCAAGACCAGCGGCGATTAACAAATACTCCATATTGCAAGATCAGCGGCGATTAACAAATACGCCATATTGCAAGATCAGCGGCGATTAACTAATACGCCATATTCCATGGTCAGCGGCGATTGACTAATACGCCATATTGCAAGATCAGCGGCGATTAACAAATACGCCATATTGCAAGATCAGCGGCGATTAACTAATACGCCATATTGCATGGTCAGCGGCGATTGACTAATACGCCATATTGCAAGACCAGCGGCGATTAACAAATACGCCATATTGCATGGTCAGTGGCGATTGACTAATACGCCATATTGCATGGTCAGAGGCGATTGACTAATACGCCATATTGCAAGACCAGCGGCGATTAACAAATACGCCATATTGCTTGGTCAGCGGCGATTGACTAATACGCCATATTGCATGGTCAGCGGCGATTGACTAATACGCCATATTGCAAGATCAGCGGCGATTAACTAATACGCCATATTGCATAGTCAGCGGCGAATGACTAATACGCCATATTGCAAGATCAGCGGCGATTAACTAATACGCCATATTGCATGGTCAGCGGTGATTGACTAATACGCCATATTGCAAGATCAGCGGCGGTTAACAAATACGCCATATTGCATGGTCAGCGGCGATTGACTAATACGCCATATTGCAAGATCAGCGGCGATTAACAAATACGCCATATTGCAAGATCAGCGGCGATTAACAAATACGCCATATTGGAAGATCAGCGGCGATTGACTAATACGCCATATTGCATGGTCAGCGGCGATTAACTAATACGCCATATTGCGAGACCAGTGGCGATTGACTAATACGCCATATTGCATGGTCAGCGGCGATTGACTAATACGCCATATAGCAAGATCAGCGGCGATAAACAAATATGCCATATTGCATGGTCAGCGGAGATTAACTAATACGCCATATTGCATGGTCAGCGGCGATTGAATAATACGCCATATTGCAAGATCAGCGGCGATTAACAAATACGCCATATTGCATGGTCAGCGGCGATTGACTAATACGCCATATTGCAAGACCAGCGGCGATTGACTAATACGCCATATTGCATGGTCAGCGGCAATTAACTAATACGCCATATTGCATGGTCAGCGGCGATTGACTAATACGCCATATTGCATGGTCAGCGGCAATTAACTAATACGCCATATTGCATGGTCAGCGGCGATTGACTAATACGCCATATTGCTTGGTCAGCGGCGATTAACTAATACGCCATATTGCAAGACCAGCGCCGATTAACAAATACGCCATATTGCATGGTCAGTGGCGATTGATTAATACGCCATATTGCATGGTCAGCGGCGATTGACTAATACGCCATATTGCAAGATCAGCGGCGATTAACAAATACGCCATATTGCATGGTCAGTGGCGATTAACTAATACGACATATTGCATGGTCAGCGGCGATTGACTAATACGCCATATTGCAAGATCAGCGGCGATTAACAAATACGCCATATTGCATGGTCAGCGGCGATTGACTAATACGCCATATTGCAAGATCAGTGGCGATTAACAAATATGCCATATTACAAGATCAGCGGCGATTAACAAATACGCCATATTGCATGGTCAGCGGCGATTGACTATTACGCCATATTGCATGGTCAGTGGCGATTGACTAATACGCCATATTGCATGATCAGTGGCGATTAACTAATACGCCATATTGCATGGTCAGCGGCGTTTAACAAATACGCCATATTGCATGGTCAGCGGCGATTAACTAATACGCCATATTGCATGGTCAGCGGCGATTAACAAATACGCCATATTGCATGGTCAGCGGCGATTGACTAATACGCCATATTGCAAGATCAGCGGCGATTAACAAATACGCCATATTATAAGATCAGCGGCGATTAACAAATACGCCATATAGCATGGTCAGCGGCGATTGACTAATACGCCATATTGCATGGTCAGCGGCGATTGACTAATATGCCATATTGCATGGTCAGCGGCGATTAACTAATACGCCATATTGCATGGTCAGCGGCGATTAACAAATACGCCATATTGCATGGTCAGCGGCGATTAACTAATAAGCCATATTGCATGGTCAGCGGCGATTGACTAATACGCCATATTGCAAGATCAGCGGCGATTAACAAGAACGCCATATTGCAAGATCAGCGGCGATTAACAAATACGCCATATTGCAAGATTAGCGGCGATTAACAAATACGCCATATTGCATGGTCAGCGGCGATTGACTAATACGCCATATTGCAAGATCAGCGGCGATTAACAAATACGCCATATTGCAAGATCAGCGGCGATTAACTAATACGCCGTATTGCATGGTCAGCGGCGATTGACTAATACGCCATATTGCAAGATCAGCGGCAATTAACAAATACGCCATATTGCAAGATCAACGGCGATTAACTAATACGCCATATTGCATGGTCAGCGGCGATTGACTAATACGCCATACTGCAAGATCAGCGGCGATTAACAAATACGCCATATTACAAGATCAGCGGCGATTAACGAATACGCCATATTGCAAGATCAGCGGCGATTAACTAATACGCCATATTGCATGGTCAGCGGCGATTGACTAATACGCCATATTGCAAGATCAGCGGTGATTAACAAATACGCCATATTGCAAGATCAGCGGCGATTAACTAATACGCCATATTGCATGGTCAGCGGCGATTGACTAATACGCCATATTGCAAGATCAGCGGAGATTAACAAATACGCCATATTGCAAGATCAGCGGCGATTAACTAAAACGCCATATTGCATGGTCAGCGGCGATTGACTAATACGCCATATTGCAAGATCAGCGGCGATTGACTAATACGCCATATTTCAAGATCAGCGGCGATTAACTAATACGCCATATTGCATGGTCCGCGGCGATTAACTAATACGCCATATTGCAAGTTCAGCGGCGAATAACAAATACGCCATATTACAAGATCAGCGGCGATTAACAAATACGCCATATTGCAAGATCAGCGGCGAATAACTAATACGCCATATTGCATGGTCAGCGGCGATTGACTAATACGCCATATTGCAAGATCAGCGGTGATTATCAAATACGCCATATTGCAAGATCAGCGGCGATTAACTAATACGCCATATTGCATGGTCAGCGGCGATTGACTAATACGCCATATTGCAAGATCAGCGGCGATTAACAAATACGCCATATTGCATGGTCAGCGGCGATTAACAAATACGCCATATTGCATGGTCAGTGGCGATTTACTAATACGCCATATTGCAAGATCAGCGGCGATTAACAAATACGCCATATTGCATGGGCAGAGGCGATTAACAAATACGCCATATTGCATGGTCAGTGGCGATTGACTTATACGCCATATTGCAAGACCAGCGGCGATTAACTAATACGCCATATTGCATGGTCAGCGGCGATTGACTAATACGCCGTATTGCAAGACCAGCGGCGATTAACAAGTACGCCATATTGCATGGTCAGTGGCGATTGACTAATACGCCATATTGCAAGACCAGCGGCGATTAACTAATACGCCATATTGCATGGTCAGCGGCGATTGACTAATACGCCATATTGCAAGACCAGCGGCGATTAACAAATACGCCATATTGCAAGATCTGCGGCGATTAACAAATACGCCATATTGCAAGATTAGCGGCGATTAACTAATACGCCATATTGCATGGTCAGCGGCGATTGACTAATACGCCATATGCAAGATCAGCGGCGATTAACAAATACGCCATATTGCAAGATCAGCGACGATTAACTAATACGCCATATTGCATGGTCAGCGGCGATTGACTAATACGCCATATTGCATGGTCAGCGGCAATTGACTAATACGCCATATTGCAAGATCAGCGGCGATTAACAAATGCGCCATATTACAAGATCAGTGGCGATTGACTAATACGCCATATTGCATGGTCAGCGGCGATTAACTAATACGCCATATTGCATGGTCAGCGGCGATTGACTAATACGCCATATGCAAGATCAGCGGCGATTAACAAATACGCCATATTGCAAGATCAGCGGCGATTAACTAACACGCCATATTGCATGGTCAGCGGCGATTGACTAATACGCCATATTGCATGGTCAGCGGCAATTGACTAATACGCCATATTGCAAGATCAGCGGCGATTAACAAATGCGCCATATTACAAGATCAGTGGCGATTAACAAATACGCCATATTGCAAGATCAGCGGCAATTAACTAATACGCCGTATTGCATAATCAGCGGCGATTGACTAATACGCCATATTGCAAGATCAGCGGTGATTAACAAATACGCCATATTGCAAGATCAGCGGCGATTAACTAATACGCCATATTGCATGGTCAGCTGCGATTGACTAATACGCCATTTTGCAAGATCAGCGGCGATTAACAAATACGCCATATTGCAAGATCAGCGGCGATTAACTAATACGCCATATTGCATGGTCAGCGAAGATTGACTAATACGCCATATTGCAAGATCAGCGGCGATTGACTAATACGCCATATTGCAAGATCAGCGGCGATTAACTAATACGCCATATTGCATGGTCCGCGGCGATTGACTAATACGCCATATTGCAAGATCAGCGGCGATTAACAAATACGCCATATTACAAGATCAGCGGCGATTAACATATACGCCATATTGCAAGATCAGCGGCGATTAACTAATACGCCATATTGCATGGTCAGCGGCGATTGACTAATACGCCATATTGCAAGATCAGCGGAGATTAACAAATACGCCATATTGCAAGATCAGCGGCGATTAACTAAAACGCCATATTGCATGGTCAGCGGCGATTGACTAATACGCCATATTGCAAGATCAGCGGCGATTGACTAATACGCCATATTTCAAGATCAGCGGCGATTAACTAATACGCCATATTGCATGGTCCGCGGCGATTAACTAATACGCCATATTGCAAGTTCAGCGGCGAATAACAAATACGCCATATTACAAGATCAGCGGCGATTAACAAATACGCCATATTGCAAGATCAGCGGCGAATAACTAATACGCCATATTGCATGGTCAGCGGCGATTGACTAATACGCCATATTGCAAGATCAGCGGTGATTATCAAATACGCCATATTGCAAGATCAGCGGCGATTAACTAATACGCCATATTGCATGGTCAGCGGCGATTGACTAATACGCCATATTGCAAGATCAGCGGCGATTAACAAATACGCCATATTGCATGGTCAGCGGCGATTAACAAATACGCCATATTGCATGGTCAGTGGCGATTTACTAATACGCCATATTGCAAGATCAGCGGCGATTAACAAATACGCCATATTGCATGGGCAGAGGCGATTAACAAATACGCCATATTGCATGGTCAGTGGCGATTGACTTATACGCCATATTGCAAGACCAGCGGCGATTAACTAATACGCCATATTGCATGGTCAGCGGCGATTGACTAATACGCCGTATTGCAAGACCAGCGGCGATTAACAAGTACGCCATATTGCATGGTCAGTGGCGATTGACTAATACGCCATATTGCAAGACCAGCGGCGATTAACTAATACGCCATATTGCATGGTCAGCGGCGATTGACTAATACGCCATATTGCAAGACCAGCGGCGATTAACAAATACGCCATATTGCAAGATCTGCGGCGATTAACAAATACGCCATATTGCAAGATTAGCGGCGATTAACTAATACGCCATATTGCATGGTCAGCGGCGATTGACTAATACGCCATATGCAAGATCAGCGGCGATTAACAAATACGCCATATTGCAAGATCAGCGACGATTAACTAATACGCCATATTGCATGGTCAGCGGCGATTGACTAATACGCCATATTGCATGGTCAGCGGCAATTGACTAATACGCCATATTGCAAGATCAGCGGCGATTAACAAATGCGCCATATTACAAGATCAGTGGCGATTGACTAATACGCCATATTGCATGGTCAGCGGCGATTAACTAATACGCCATATTGCATGGTCAGCGGCGATTGACTAATACGCCATATGCAAGATCAGCGGCGATTAACAAATACGCCATATTGCAAGATCAGCGGCGATTAACTAACACGCCATATTGCATGGTCAGCGGCGATTGACTAATACGCCATATTGCATGGTCAGCGGCAATTGACTAATACGCCATATTGCAAGATCAGCGGCGATTAACAAATGCGCCATATTACAAGATCAGTGGCGATTAACAAATACGCCATATTGCAAGATCAGCGGCAATTAACTAATACGCCGTATTGCATAATCAGCGGCGATTGACTAATACGCCATATTGCAAGATCAGCGGTGATTAACAAATACGCCATATTGCAAGATCAGCGGCGATTAACTAATACGCCATATTGCATGGTCAGCTGCGATTGACTAATACGCCATTTTGCAAGATCAGCGGCGATTAACAAATACGCCATATTGCAAGATCAGCGGCGATTAACTAATACGCCATATTGCATGGTCAGCGAAGATTGACTAATACGCCATATTGCAAGATCAGCGGCGATTGACTAATACGCCATATTGCAAGATCAGCGGCGATTAACTAATACGCCATATTGCATGGTCCGCGGCGATTGACTAATACGCCATATTGCAAGATCAGCGGCGATTAACAAATACGCCATATTACAAGATCAGCGGCGATTAACATATACGCCATATTGCAAGATCAGCGGCGATTAACTAATACGCCATATTGCATGGTCAGCGGCGATTAACTAATACGCCATATTGCATGGTCAGCGGCGATTAACAAATACGCCATATTGCATGGTCAGCGGCGATTGACTAATACGCCATATTGCAAGATCAGCGGCGATTAACAAATATGCCATATTACAAGATCAGCGGCGATTAACAAATACGCCATATTGCATGGTCAGCGGCGATTGACTAATACGCCATATTGCAAGATCAGCGGCGATTAACAAATATGCCATATTACAAGATCAGCGGCGATTAACAAAAGCGCCATATTAGAAGATCAGTGGCGATTAACAAATACGCCATATTGCAAGATCAGCGGCGATTAACTAATACGCCAGATTGCATAATCAGCGGCGATGGACTAATACGCCATATTGCAAGATCAGCGGTGATTAACAAATACGCCATATTGCAAGATCAGCGGCGATTGACTAATACGCCATATTGCAAGATCAGCGGCGATTAACAAATACGCCATATTACAAGATCAGCGGCGATGAACATATACGCCATACTGCAAGATCAGCGGCGATTAACTAATACGCCATATTGAATGGTCAGCGGCGATTAACTAATACGCCATATTGCATGGTCAGCGGCGATTAACAAATACGCCATATTGCATGGTCAGTGGCGATTAACAAATACGCCATATTGCATGGTCAGCGGCGATTAACTAATACGCCATATTGCATGGTCAGAGGCGATTAACTAATACTCCATATTGCATGGTCAGCGGCGATTGACTAATACGCCATATTGCATGGTCAGCAGTGATTAAAAAATACGCCATATTGCATGGTCAGCGGCGATTAACAAATACGCCATATTGCATGGTCAGTGGCGATTGACTAATACGCCATATTGCAAGATCAGCGGCGATTAACAAATACGCCATATTGCATGGTCAGCGGCGATTAACAAATACGCCATATTGCATGGTCAGTGGCGATTGACTAATACGCCATATTGCAAGACACGCGGCGATTAACTAATACGCCATATTGCAAGGTCAGCGGCGATTGACTAATACGCCATATTGCAAGACCAGCGGCGATTAACAAATACGCCATATTGCATGGTCAGCGGCGATTAACAAATACGCCATATTGCATGGTCAGTGGCGATTGACTAATACGCCATATTGCAAGACACGCGGCGATTAACTAATACGCCATATTGCAAGGTCAGCGGCGATTGACTAATACGCCATATTGCAAGACCAGCGGCGATTAACAAATACGCCATATTGCATGGTCTGTGGCGATTGACTAATACGCCATATTGCAAGACCAGTGGCGATTAACTAATACGCCATATTGCATGGTCAGCGGCGATTGACTAATACGCCATATTGCAAGACCAGCGGCGATTAACAAATACTCCATATTGCAAGATCAGCGGCGATTAACAAATACGCCATATTGCAAGATCAGCGGCGATTAACTAATACGCCATATTCCATGGTCAGCGGCGATTGACTAATACGCCATATTGCAAGATCAGCGGCGATTAACAAATACGCCATATTGCAAGATCAGCGGCGATTACCTAATACGCCATATTGCATGGTCAGCGGCGATTGACTAATACGCCATATTGCAAGATCAGCGGCGATAGTCAAATACGCCATATTGCATGGTCAGCGGCGATTGACAATTACGCCATATTGCAAGATCAAGGGCGAATGACAAATATGCCATATTGCAAGATCAGCGGCGATTAACAAATACGCCATATTGCATGGTCAGTGGCGATTGACTAATACGCCATATTGCAAGACCAGCGGCGATTAACAAATACGCCATATTGCATGGTCTGTGGCGATTGACTAATACGCCATATTGCAAGACCAGTGGCGATTAACTAATACGCCATATTGCATGGTCAGCGGCGATTGACTAATACGCCATATTGCAAGACCAACGGCGATTAACAAATACTCCATATTGCAAGATCAGCGGCGATTAACTAATACGCCATATTGCAAGATTAGCGGCGATTAACAAATACGCCATATTGCAAGATCAGCGGCGATTAACTAATACGCCATATTCCATGGTCAGCGGCGATTGACTAATACGCCATATTGCAAGATCAGCGGCGATTAACAAATACGCCATATTGCAAGATCAGCGGCGATTAACTAATACGCCATATTGCATGGTCAGCGGCGATTGACTAATACGCCATATTGCAAGACCAGCGGCGATTAACAAATACGCCATATTGCATGGTCAGTGGCGATTGACTAATACGCCATATTGCATGGTCAGAGGCGATTGACTAATACGCCATATTGCAAGACCAGCGGCGATTAACAAATACGCCATATTGCATGGTCAGTGGCGATTGACTAATACGCCATATTGCATGGTCAGCGGCGATTGACTAATACGCCATATTGCATGATCAGCGGCGATTAACTAATACGCCATATTGCATAGTCAGCGGCGATTGACTAATACGCCATATTGCAAGATCAGCGGCGATTAACTAATACGCCATATTGCATGGTCAGCGGTGATTGACTAATACGCCATATTGCAAGATCAGCGGCGGTTAACAAATACGCCATATTGCATGGTCAGCGGCGATTGACTAATACGCCATATTGCAAGATCAGCGGCGATTAACAAATACGCCATATTGCAAGATCAGCGGCGATTAACAAATACGCCATATTGCATGGTCAGCGGCGATTAACTAATACGCCATATTGCATGGTCAGCGGCGATTGAATAATACGCCATATTGCAAGATCAGCGGCGATTAACAAATACGCCATATTGCATGGTCAGCGGCGATTGACTAATACGCCATATTGCAAGACCAGCGGCGATTGACTAATACGCCATATTGCATGGTCAGCGGCAATTAACTAATACGCCATATTGCATGGTCAGCGGCGATTGACTAATACGCCATATTGCATGGTCAGCGGCAATTAACTAATACGCCATATTGCATGGTCAGCGGCGATTGACTAATACGCCATATTGCTTGGTCAGCGGCGATTAACTAATACGCCATATTGCAAGACCAGCGCCGATTAACAAATACGCCATATTGCATGGTCAGTGGCGATTGATTAATACGCCATATTGCATGGTCAGCTGCGATTGACTAATACGCCATATTGCAAGATCAGCGGCGATTAACAAATACGCCATATTGCATGGTCAGTGGCGATTAACTAATACGCCATATTGCATGGTCAGCGGCGATTGACTGATACGCCATATTGCAAGATCAGCGGCGATTAACAAATACGTCATATTGCATGGTCAGCGGCGATTGACTAATACGCCATATGGCAAGATCAGCGGCGATTAACAAATATGCCATATTACAAGATCAGCGGCGATCAACAAATACGCCATATTGCATGGTCAGCGGCGATTGACTAATACGCCATATTGCATGGTCAGTGGCGATTGACTAATATGCCATATTGCATGGTCAGTGGCAATTAACTAATACGCCATATTGCATGGTCAGCGGCGTTTAACAAATACGCCATATTGCGTGGTCAGCGGCGATTAACTAATACGCCATATTGCATGGTCAGCGGCGATTGACTAATACGCCATATTGCAAGATCAGCGGCGATTAACAAGTACGCCATATTGCATGGTCAGCGGCGATTGACTAATACGCCATATTGCAAGATCAGTGGCGATTAACAAATACGCCATATTATAAGATCAGCGGCGATTAAAAAATACGCCATACAGCATGGTCAGCGGCGATTGACTAATACGCCATATTGCATGGTCAGCGGCGATTAACTAATACGCCATATTGCATGGTCAGCGGCGATTAACAAATACGCCATATTGCATGTTCAGCGGCGATTAACTAATAAGCCATATTGCATGGTCAGCGGCGATTGACTAATACGCCATATTGCAAGATCAGCGGCGATTAACAAGAACGCCATATTGCAAGATCAGCGGCGATTAACAAATACGCCATATTGCAAGATTAGCGGCGATTAACTAATACGCCATATTGCATGGTCAGCGGCGATTGACTAATACGCCATATTGCAAGATCAGCGGCGATTAACAAATACGCCATATTGCAAGATCAGCGGCGATTAACTAATACGCCATATTGCATGGTCAGCGGCGATTGACTAATACGCCATATTGCAAGATCAGCGGAAATTAACAAATACGCCATATTGCAAGATCAGCGGCGATTAACTAATACGCCATATTGCATGGGCAGCGGCGATTGACTAATACGCCATACTGCAAGATCAGCGGCGATTAACAAATACGCCATATTACAAGATCAGCGGCGATTAACAAATACGCCATATTGCAAGATCAGCGGCGATTAACTAATACGCCATATTGCATGGTCAGCGGCGATTGACTAATACGCCATATTGCAAGATCAGCGGCGATTAACAAATACGCCATATTGCAAGATCAGCGGCGATTAACAAATACGCCATATTGCATGGTCAGCGGCGATTAACTAATACGCCATATTGCATGGTCAGCGGCGATTGAATAATACGCCATATTGCAAGATCAGCGGCGATTAACTAATACGCCATATTGCATGGTCAGCGGCGATTGACTAATACGCCATATTGCAAGATCAGCAGCGATTGACTAATACGCCATATTGCAGGATCAGCGGCGATTAACTAATACGCCATATTGCATGGTCCGCGGCGATTGACTAATACGCCATATTGCAAGATCAGCGGCGATTAACAAATACGCCATATTACAAGATCAGCGGCGATTAACAAATACGCCATATTGCAAGATCAGCGGCGATTAACTAATACGCCATATTGCATGGTCAGCGGCGATTGACTAATACGCCATATTGCAAGATCAGCGGCGATTAACAAATACGCCATATTACAAGATCAGCGGCGATTAACAAATACGCCATATTGCAAGATCAGCGGCGATTAACTAATACGCCATATTGCATGGTCAGCGGCAATTAACTAATACGCCATATTGCATGGTCAGCGGCGATTGACTAATACGCCATATTGCTTGGTCAGCGGCGATTAACTAATACGCCATATTGCAAGACCAGCGCCGATTAACAAATACGCCATATTGCATGGTCAGTGGCGATTGATTAATACGCCATATTGCATGGTCAGCGGCGATTGACTAATACGCCATATTGCAAGATCAGCGGCGATTAACAAATACGCCATATTGCATGGTCAGTGGCGATTAACTAATACGACATATTGCATGGTCAGCGGCGATTGACTAATACGCCATATTGCAAGATCAGCGGCGATTAACAAATACGCCATATTGCATGGTCAGCGGCGATTGACTAATACGCCATATTGCAAGATCAGTGGCGATTAACAAATATGCCATATTACAAGATCAGCGGCGATTAACAAATACGCCATATTGCATGGTCAGCGGCGATTGACTAATACGCCATATTGCATGGTCAGTGGCGATTGACTAATACGCCATATTGCATGATCAGTGGCGATTAACTAATACGCCATATTGCATGGTCAGCGGCGTTTAACAAATACGCCATATTGCATGGTCAGCGGCGATTAACTAATACGCCATATTGCATGGTCAGCGGCGATTAACAAATACGCCATATTGCATGGTCAGCGGCGATTGACTAATACGCCATATTGCAAGATCAGCGGCGATTAACAAATACGCCATATTATAAGATCAGCGGCGATTAACAAATACGCCATATAGCATGGTCAGCGGCGATTGACTAATACGCCATATTGCATGGTCAGCGGCGATTGACTAATACGCCATATTGCATGGTCAGCGGCGATTAACTAATACGCCATATTGCATGGTCAGCGGCGATTAACAAATACGCCATATTGCATGGTCAGCGGCGATTAACTAATAAGCCATATTGCATGGTCAGCGGCGATTGACTAATACGCCATATTGCAAGATCAGCGGCGATTAACAAGAACGCCATATTGCAAGATCAGCGGCGATTAACAAATACGCCATATTGCAAGATTAGCGGCGATTAACAAATACGCCATATTGCATGGTCAGCGGCGATTGACTAATACGCCATATTGCAAGATCAGCGGCGATTAACAAATACGCCATATTGCAAGATCAGCGGCGATTAACTAATACGCCGTATTGCATGGTCAGCGGCGATTGACTAATACGCCATATTGCAAGATCAGCGGCAATTAACAAATACGCCATATTGCAAGATCAGCGGCGATTAACTAATACGCCATATTGCATGGTCAGCGGCGATTGACTAATACGCCATACTGCAAGATCAGCGGCGATTAACAAATACGCCATATTACAAGATCAGCGGCGATTAACGAATACGCCATATTGCAAGATCAGCGGCGATTAACTAATACGCCATATTGCATGGTCAGCGGCGATTGACTAATACGCCATATTGCAAGATCAGCGGTGATTAACAAATACGCCATATTGCAAGATCAGCGGCGATTAACTAATACGCCATATTGCATGGTCAGCGGCGATTGACTAATACGCCATATTGCAAGATCAGCGGAGATTAACAAATACGCCATATTGCAAGATCAGCGGCGATTAACTAAAACGCCATATTGCATGGTCAGCGGCGATTGACTAATACGCCATATTGCAAGATCAGCGGCGATTGACTAATACGCCATATTTCAAGATCAGCGGCGATTAACTAATACGCCATATTGCATGGTCCGCGGCGATTAACTAATACGCCATATTGCAAGTTCAGCGGCGAATAACAAATACGCCATATTACAAGATCAGCGGCGATTAACAAATACGCCATATTGCAAGATCAGCGGCGAATAACTAATACGCCATATTGCATGGTCAGCGGCGATTGACTAATACGCCATATTGCAAGATCAGCGGTGATTATCAAATACGCCATATTGCAAGATCAGCGGCGATTAACTAATACGCCATATTGCATGGTCAGCGGCGATTGACTAATACGCCATATTGCAAGATCAGCGGCGATTAACAAATACGCCATATTGCATGGTCAGCGGCGATTAACAAATACGCCATATTGCATGGTCAGTGGCGATTTACTAATACGCCATATTGCAAGATCAGCGGCGATTAACAAATACGCCATATTGCATGGGCAGAGGCGATTAACAAATACGCCATATTGCATGGTCAGTGGCGATTGACTTATACGCCATATTGCAAGACCAGCGGCGATTAACTAATACGCCATATTGCATGGTCAGCGGCGATTGACTAATACGCCGTATTGCAAGACCAGCGGCGATTAACAAGTACGCCATATTGCATGGTCAGTGGCGATTGACTAATACGCCATATTGCAAGACCAGCGGCGATTAACTAATACGCCATATTGCATGGTCAGCGGCGATTGACTAATACGCCATATTGCAAGACCAGCGGCGATTAACAAATTCGCCATATTGCAAGATCTGCGGCGATTAACAAATACGCCATATTGCAAGATTAGCGGCGATTAACTAATACGCCATATTGCATGGTCAGCGGCGATTGACTAATACGCCATATGCAAGATCAGCGGCGATTAACAAATACGCCATATTGCAAGATCAGCGGCGATTAACTAATACGCCATATTGCATGGTCAGCGGCGATTGACTAATACGCCATATTGCATGGTCAGCGGCAATTGACTAATACGCCATATTGCAAGATCAGCGGCGATTAACAAATGCGCCATATTACAAGATCAGTGGCGATTGACTAATACGCCATATTGCATGGTCAGCGGCGATTAACTAATACGCCATATTGCATGGTCAGCGGCGATTGACTAATACGCCATATGCAAGATCAGCGGCGATTAACAAATACGCCATATTGCAAGATCAGCGGCGATTAACTAACACGCCATATTGCATGGTCAGCGGCGATTGACTAATACGCCATATTGCATGGTCAGCGGCAATTGACTAATACGCCATATTGCAAGATCAGCGGCGATTAACAAATGCGCCATATTACAAGATCAGTGGCGATTAACAAATACGCCATATTGCAAGATCAGCGGCAATTAACTAATACGCCGTATTGCATAATCAGCGGCGATTGACTAATACGCCATATTGCAAGATCAGCGGTGATTAACAAATACGCCATATTGCAAGATCAGCGGCGATTAACTAATACGCCATATTGCATGGTCAGCTGCGATTGACTAATACGCCATTTTGCAAGATCAGCGGCGATTAACAAATACGCCATATTGCAAGATCAGCGGCGATTAACTAATACGCCATATTGCATGGTCAGCGAAGATTGACTAATACGCCATATTGCAAGATCAGCGGCGATTGACTAATACGCCATATTGCAAGATCAGCGGCGATTAACTAATACGCCATATTGCATGGTCCGCGGCGATTGACTAATACGCCATATTGCAAGATCAGCGGCGATTAACAAATACGCCATATTACAAGATCAGCGGCGATTAACATATACGCCATATTGCAAGATCAGCGGCGATTAACTAATACGCCATATTGCATGGTCAGCGGCGATTAACTAATACGCCATATTGCATGGTCAGCGGCGATTAACAAATACGCCATATTGCATGGTCAGCGGCGATTGACTAATACGCCATATTGCAAGATCAGCGGCGATTAACAAATATGCCATATTACAAGATCAGCGGCGATTAACAAATACGCCATATTGCATGGTCAGCGGCGATTGACTAATACGCCATATTGCAAGATCAGCGGCGATTAACAAATATGCCATATTACAAGATCAGCGGCGATTAACAAAAGCGCCATATTAGAAGATCAGTGGCGATTAACAAATACGCCATATTGCAAGATCAGCGGCGATTAACTAATACGCCAGATTGCATAATCAGCGGCGATGGACTAATACGCCATATTGCAAGATCAGCGGTGATTAACAAATACGCCATATTGCAAGATCAGCGGCGATTGACTAATACGCCATATTGCAAGATCAGCGGCGATTAACTAATACGCCATATTGAATGGTCAGCGGCGATGAACATATACGCCATATTGCATGGTCAGCGGCGATTAACAAATACGCCATATTGCATGGTCAGTGGCGATTAACAAATACGCCATATTGCATGGTCAGCGGCGATTAACTAATACGCCATATTGCATGGTCAGAGGCGATTAACTAATACTCCATATTGCATGGTCAGCGGCGATTGACTAATACGCCATATTGCATGGTCAGCAGTGATTAAAAAATACGCCATATTGCATGGTCAGCGGCGATTAACAAATACGCCATATTGCATGGTCAGTGGCGATTGACTAATACGCCATATTGCAAGATCAGCGGCGATTAACAAATACGCCATATTGCATGGTCAGCGGCGATTAACAAATACGCCATATTGCATGGTCAGTGGCGATTGACTAATACGCCATATTGCAAGACACGCGGCGATTAACTAATACGCCATATTGCAAGGTCAGCGGCGATTGACTAATACGCCATATTGCAAGACCAGCGGCGATTAACAAATACGCCATATTGCATGGTCAGCGGCGATTAACAAATACGCCATATTGCATGGTCAGTGGCGATTGACTAATACGCCATATTGCAAGACACGCGGCGATTAACTAATACGCCATATTGCAAGGTCAGCGGCGATTGACTAATACGCCATATTGCAAGACCAGCGGCGATTAACAAATACGCCATATTGCATGGTCTGTGGCGATTGACTAATACGCCATATTGCAAGACCAGTGGCGATTAACTAATACGCCATATTGCATGGTCAGCGGCGATTGACTAATACGCCATATTGCAAGACCAGCGGCGATTAACAAATACTCCATATTGCAAGATCAGCGGCGATTAACAAATACGCCATATTGCAAGATCAGCGGCGATTAACTAATACGCCATATTCCATGGTCAGCGGCGATTGACTAATACGCCATATTGCAAGATCAGCGGCGATTAACAAATACGCCATATTGCAAGATCAGCGGCGATTACCTAATACGCCATATTGCATGGTCAGCGGCGATTGACTAATACGCCATATTGCAAGATCAGCGGCGATAGTCAAATACGCCATATTGCATGGTCAGCGGCGATTGACAATTACGCCATATTGCAAGATCAAGGGCGAATGACAAATATGCCATATTGCAAGATCAGCGGCGATTAACAAATACGCCATATTGCATGGTCAGTGGCGATTGACTAATACGCCATATTGCAAGACCAGCGGCGATTAACAAATACGCCATATTGCATGGTCTGTGGCGATTGACTAATACGCCATATTGCAAGACCAGTGGCGATTAACTAATACGCCATATTGCATGGTCAGCGGCGATTGACTAATACGCCATATTGCAAGACCAACGGCGATTAACAAATACTCCATATTGCAAGATCAGCGGCGATTAACTAATACGCCATATTGCAAGATTAGCGGCGATTAACAAATACGCCATATTGCAAGATCAGCGGCGATTAACTAATACGCCATATTCCATGGTCAGCGGCGATTGACTAATACGCCATATTGCAAGATCAGCGGCGATTAACAAATACGCCATATTGCAAGATCAGCGGCGATTAACTAATACGCCATATTGCATGGTCAGCGGCGATTGACTAATACGCCATATTGCAAGACCAGCGGCGATTAACAAATACGCCATATTGCATGGTCAGTGGCGATTGACTAATACGCCATATTGCATGGTCAGAGGCGATTGACTAATACGCCATATTGCAAGACCAGCGGCGATTAACAAATACGCCATATTGCATGGTCAGTGGCGATTGACTAATACGCCATATTGCATGGTCAGCGGCGATTGACTAATACGCCATATTGCATGATCAGCGGCGATTAACTAATACGCCATATTACATAGTCAGCGGCGATTGACTAATACGCCATATTGCAAGATCAGCGGCGATTAACTAATACGCCATATTGCATGGTCAGCGGTGATTGACTAATACGCCATATTGCAAGATCAGCGGCGGTTAACAAATACGCCATATTGCATGGTCAGCGGCGATTGACTAATACGCCATATTGCAAGATCAGCGGCGATTAACAAATACGCCATATTGCAAGATCAGCGGCGATTAACAAATACGCCATATTGCATGGTCAGCGGCGATTAACTAATACGCCATATTGCATGGTCAGCGGCGATTGAATAATACGCCATATTGCAAGATCAGCGGCGATTAACAAATACGCCATATTGCATGGTCAGCGGCGATTGACTAATACGCCATATTGCAAGACCAGCGGCGATTGACTAATACGCCATATTGCATGGTCAGCGGCAATTAACTAATACGCCATATTGCATGGTCAGCGGCGATTGACTAATACGCCATATTGCATGGTCAGCGGCAATTAACTAATACGCCATATTGCATGGTCAGCGGCGATTGACTAATACGCCATATTGCTTGGTCAGCGGCGATTAACTAATACGCCATATTGCAAGACCAGCGCCGATTAACAAATACGCCATATTGCATGGTCAGTGGCGATTGATTAATACGCCATATTGCATGGTCAGCTGCGATTGACTAATACGCCATATTGCAAGATCAGCGGCGATTAACAAATACGCCATATTGCATGGTCAGTGGCGATTAACTAATACGCCATATTGCATGGTCAGCGGCGATTGACTGATACGCCATATTGCAAGATCAGCGGCGATTAACAAATACGTCATATTGCATGGTCAGCGGCGATTGACTAATACGCCATATGGCAAGATCAGCGGCGATTAACAAATATGCCATATTACAAGATCAGCGGCGATCAACAAATACGCCATATTGCATGGTCAGCGGCGATTGACTAATACGCCATATTGCATGGTCAGTGGCGATTGACTAATATGCCATATTGCATGGTCAGTGGCAATTAACTAATACGCCATATTGCATGGTCAGCGGCGTTTAACAAATACGCCATATTGCGTGGTCAGCGGCGATTAACTAATACGCCATATTGCATGGTCAGCGGCGATTGACTAATACGCCATATTGCAAGATCAGCGGCGATTAACAAGTACGCCATATTGCATGGTCAGCGGCGATTGACTAATACGCCATATTGCAAGATCAGTGGCGATTAACAAATACGCCATATTATAAGATCAGCGGCGATTAAAAAATACGCCATACAGCATGGTCAGCGGCGATTGACTAATACGCCATATTGCATGGTCAGCGGCGATTAACTAATACGCCATATTGCATGGTCAGCGGCGATTAACAAATACGCCATATTGCATGTTCAGCGGCGATTAACTAATAAGCCATATTGCATGGTCAGCGGCGATTGACTAATACGCCATATTGCAAGATCAGCGGCGATTAACAAGAACGCCATATTGCAAGATCAGCGGCGATTAACAAATACGCCATATTGCAAGATTAGCGGCGATTAACTAATACGCCATATTGCATGGTCAGCGGCGATTGACTAATACGCCATATTGCAAGATCAGCGGCGATTAACAAATACGCCATATTGCAAGATCAGCGGCGATTAACTAATACGCCATATTGCATGGTCAGCGGCGATTGACTAATACGCCATATTGCAAGATCAGCGGCAATTAACAAATACGCCATATTGCAAGATCAGCGGCGATTAACTAATACGCCATATTGCATGGGCAGCGGCGATTGACTAATACGCCATACTGCAAGATCAGCGGCGATTAACAAATACGCCATATTACAAGATCAGCGGCGATTAACAAATACGCCATATTGCAAGATCAGCGGCGATTAACTAATACGCCATATTGCATGGTCAGCGGCGATTGACTAATACGCCATATTGCAAGATCAGCGGTGATTAACAAATACGCCATATTGCAAGATCAGCGGCGATTAACTAATACGCCATATTGCATGGTCAGCGGCGATTGACTAATACGCCATATTGCAAGATCAGCGGAGATTAACAAATACGCCATATTGCAAGATCAGCGGCGATTAACTAATACGCCATATTGCATGGTCAGCGGCGATTGACTAATACGCCATATTGCAAGATCAGCGGCGATTGACTAATACGCCATATTGCAGGATCAGCGGCGATTAACTAATACGCCATATTGCATGGTCGGCGGCGATTGACTAATACGCCATATTGCAAGATCAGCGGCGATTAACAAATACGCCATATTACAAGATCAGCGGCGATTAACAAATACGCCATATTGCAAGATCAGCGGCGATTAACTAATACGCCATATTGCATGGTCAGCGGCGATTGACTAATACGCCATATTGCAAGATCAGCGGCGATTAACAAATACGCCATATTACAAGATCAGCGGCGATTAACAAATACGCCATATTGCAAGATCAGCGGCGATTAACTAATACGCCATATTGCATGGTCAGCGGCGATTGACTAATACGCCATATTGCAAGATCAGCGGCGATTAACAAATACGCCATATTGCATGGTCAGCGGCGATTAACAAATACGCCATATTGCATGGTCAGTGGCGATTGACTAATACGCCATATTGCAAGATCAGCGGCGATTAACAAATACGCCATATTGCATGGTCAGAGGCGATTAACAAATACGCCATATTGCATGGTCAGTGGCGATTGACTTATACGCCATATTGCAAGACCAGCGACGATTAACTAATACGCCATATTGCATGGTCAGCGGCGATTGACTAATACGCCGTATTGCAAGACCAGCGGCGATTAACAAATACGCCATATTGCATGGTCAGTGGCGATTGACTAATACGCCATATTGCAACACCAGCGGCGATTAACTAATACGCCATATTGCATGGTCAGCGGCGATTGACTAATACGCCATATTGCAAGATCAGCGGCGATTAACAAATACGCCATATTACAAGATCAGCGGCGATTAACAAATACGCCATATTGCAAGATCAGCGGCGATTAACAAATACGCCATATTACAAGATCAGCGGCGATTAACATATACGCCATATTGCAAGATCAGCGGCGATTAACTAATACGCCATATTGCATGGTCAGCGGCGATTAACAAATACGCCATATTGCATGGTCAGCGGCGATTGACTAATACGCCATATTGCAAGATCAGCGGCGATTAACAAATATGCCATATTACAAGATCAGCGGCGATTAACAAATACGCCATATTGCATGGTCAGCGGCGATTGACTAATACGCCATATTGCATGGTCAGTGGCGATTGACTAATACGCCATATTGCATGGTCAGTGGCGATTAACTAATACGCCATATTGCATGGTCAGCGGCGTTTAACAAATACGCCATATTGCATGGTCAGCGGCGATTAACTAATACGCCATATTGCATGGTCAGCGGCGATTGACTAATACGCCATATTGCAAGATCAGCGGCGATTAACAAATACGCCATATTGCATGGTCAGCGGCGATTGACTAACACGCCATATTGCAAGATCAGCGGCGATTAACAAATACGCCATATTATAAGATCAGCGGCGATTGACAAATACGCCATATAGCATGGTCAGCGGCGATTGACTAATACGCCATATTGCATGGTCAGTGGCGATTGACTAATACGCCATATTGCATGGTCAGTGGGGATTAACTAATACGCCATATTGCAAGACCAGCGCCGATTAACAAATACGCCATATTGCATGGTCAGTGGCGATTGATTAATACGCCATATTGCATGGTCAGCGGCGATTGACTAATACGCCATATTGCAAGATCAGCGGCGATTAACAAATACGCCATATTGCATGGTCAGTGGCGATTAACTAATACGCCATATTGCATGGTCAGCGGCGATTGACTGATACGCCATATTGCAAGATCAGCGGCGATTAACAAATACGTCATATTGCATGGTCAGCGGCGATTGACTAATACGCCATATGGCAAGATCAGCGGCGATTAACAAATATGCCATATTACAAGATCAGCGGCGATTAACAAATACGCCATATTGCATGGTCAGCGGCGATTGACTAATACTCCATATTGCATGGTCAGTGGCGATTGACTAATACGCCATATTGCATGGTCAGTGGCGATTAACTAATACGCCATATTGCATGGTCAGCGGCGTTTAACAAATACGCCATATTGCATGGTCAGCGGCGATTAACTAATACGCCATATTGCATGGTCAGCGGCGATTGACTAATACGCCATATTGCAAGATCAGCGGCGATTAACAAGTACGCCATATTGCATGGTCAGCGGCGATTGACTAATACGCCATATTGCAAGATCAGTGGCGATTAACAAATACGCCATATTATAAGATCAGCGGCGATTAAAAAATACGCCATATAGCATGGTCAGCGGCGATTGACTAATACGCCATATTGCATGGTCAGCGGCGATTGACTAATACGCCATATTGCATGGTCAGCGGCGATTAACTAATACGCCATATTGCATGGTCAGCGGCGATTAACAAATACGCCATATTGCATGGTCAGCGGCGATTAACTAATAAGCCATATTGCATGGTCAGCGGCGATTGACTAATACGCCATATTGCAAGATCAGCGGCGATTAACAAGAACGCCATATTGCAAGATCAGCGGCGATTAACAAATACGCCATATTGCAAGATTAGCGGCGATTAACTAATACGCCATATTGCATGGTCAGCGGTGATTGACTAATACGCCATATTGCAAGATCAGCGGCGATTAACAAATACGCCATATTGCAAGAACAGCGGCGATTAACTAATACGCCATATTGCATGGTCAGCGGCGATTGACTAATACGCCATATTGCAAGATCAGCGGCAATTAACAAATACGCCATATTGCAAGATCAGCGGCGATTAATTAATACGCCATATTGCATGGTCAGCGGCGATTGACTAATACGCCATACTGCAAGATCAGCGGCGATTAACAAATACGCCATATTACAAGATCAGCGGCGATTAACAAATACGCCATATTGCAAGATCAGCGGCGATTAAATAATACGCCATATTGCATGGTCAGCGGCGATTGACTAATACGCCATATTGCAAGATCAGCGGTGATTAACAAATACGCCATATTGCAAGATCAGCGGCGATTAACTAATACGCCATATTGCATGGTCAGCGGCGATTGACTAATACGCCATATTGCAAGATCAGCGGAGATTAACAAATACGCCATATTGCAAGATCAGCGGCGATTAACTAATACGCCATATTGCATGGTCAGCGGCGATTGTCTAATACGCCATATTGCAAGATCAGCGGCGATTGACTAATACGCCATATTGCAAGATCAGCGGCGATTAACTAATACGCCATATTGCATGGTCCGCGGCGATTGACTAATACGCCATATTGCAAGATCAGCGGCGATTAACAAATACGCCATATTACAAGATCAGCGGCGATTAACAAATACGCCATATTGCAAGATCAGCGGCGATTAACTAATACGCCATATTGCATGGTCAGTGGCGATTGACTAATACGCCATATTGCAAGATCAGCGGCGATTAACAAATACGCCATATTACAAGATCAGCGGCGATTAACAAATACGCCATATTGCAAGATCAGCGGCGATTAACTATTACGCCATATTGCATGGTCAGCGGCGATTGACTAATACGCCATATTGCAAGATCAGCGGCGATTAACAAATACGCCATATTGCATGGTCAGCGGCGATTAACAAATACGCCATATTGCAAGTTCAGCGGCGATTAACAAATACGCCATATTGCAAGATTAGCGGCGATTAACTAATACGCCATATTGCATGGTCAGCGGCGATTGACTAATACGCCATATGCAATATCAGTGGCGATTAACAAATACGCCATATTGCAAGATCAGCGGCGATTAACTAAAACGCTATATTCCATGGTCAGCGGCGATTGACTAATACACCATATTGCAAGATCAGCGGCGATAAACAAATGCGCCATATTACAAGATCAGTGGCGATTAACAAATACGCCATATTGCAAGATCAGCGGCGATTAACTAATACGCCATATTGCATAATCAGCGGTGAATGACTAATACGCCATATTGCAAGATCAGCGGTGATTAACAAATACGCCATATTGCAAGATCAGCGGCGATTAACTAATACGCCATATTGCATGGTCAGCTGCGATTGACTAATACGCCATATTGCAAGATCAGCGGCGATTAACAAATACGCCATATTGCAAGATCAGCGGCGATTAACTAATACGCCATATTGCATGGTCAGCGGCGATAGACTAATACGCCATATTGCAAGATCAGCGGCGATTGACTAATACGCCATATTGCAAGATCAGCGGCGATTAACTAATACGCCATATTGCATGGTCCGCGGCGATTGACTAATACGCCATATTGCAAGATCAGCGGCGATTAACAAATACGCCATATTACAAGATCAGCGGCGATTAACATATACGCCAAATTGCAAGATCAGCGGCGATTAACTAATACGCCATATTGCATGGTCAGCGGCGATTAACAAATACGCCATATTGCATGGTCAGCGGCGATTGACTAATACGCCATATTGCAAGATCAGCGGCGATTAACAAATATGCCATATTACAAGATCAGCGGCGATTAACAAATACGCCATATTGCATGGTCAGCGGCGATTGACTAATACGCCATATTGCATGGTCAGTGGCGATTGACTAATACGCCATATTGCATGGTCAGTGGCGATTAACTAATACGCCATATTGCATGGTCAGCGGCGTTTAACAAATACGCCATATTGCATGGTCAGCGGCGATTAACTAATACGCCATATTGCATGGTCAGCGGCGATTGACTAATACGCCATATTGCAAGATCATCGGCGATTAACAAATACGCCATATTGCATGGTCAGCGGCGATTGACTAACACGCCATATTGCAAGATCAGCGGCGATTAACAAATACGCCATATTATAAGATCAGCGGCGATTAACAAATACGCCATATAGCATGGTCAGCGGCGATTGACTAATACGCCATATAGCATGATCAGCGGCGATTGACTAATACGCCATATTGCATGGTCAGCGGCGATTAACTAATATGCCATATTGCATGGTCAGCGGCGATTAACAAATACGCCATATTGCATGGTCAGCGGCGATTAATTAATAAGCCATATTGCATGGTCAGCGGCGATTGACTAATACGCCATATTGCAAGATCAGCGGCGATTAACAAGAACGCCATATTGCAAGATCAGCGGCGATTAACAAATACGCCATATTGCAAGATTAGCGGCGATTAACTAATACGCCATATTGCATGGTCAGCGGCGATTGACTAATACGCCATATTGCAAGATCAGCGGCGATTAACAAATACGCCATATTGCAGGATCAGCGGCGATTAACTAATACGCCATATTGCATGGTCAGCGGCGATTGACTAATACGCCATATTGCAAGATCAGTGGCAATTAACAAATACGCCATATTGCAAGATCAGCGGCGATTAACTAATACGCCATATTGCATGGTCAGCGGCGATTGACTAATACGCCATACTGCAAGATCAGCGGCGATTAACAAATACGCCATATTACAAGATCAGCGGCGATTAACAAATACGCCATATTGCAAGATCAGCGGCGATTAACTAATACGCCATATTACATGGTCAGCGGCGATTGACTAATACGCCATATTGCAAGATCAGCGGTGATTAACAAATACGCCATATTGCAAGATCAGCGGCGATTAACTAATACGCCATATTGCATGGTCAGCGGCGATTGACTAATACGCCATATTGCAAGATCAGCCGAGATTAACAAATACGCCATATTGCAAGATCAGCGGCGATTAACTAATACGCCATATTGCATGGTCAGCGGCGATTGACTAATACGCCATATTGCAAGATCAGCGGCGATTGACTAATACGCCATATTGCAAGATCAGCGGCGATTAACTAATACGCCATATTGCATGGTCCGCGGCGATTGACTAATACGCCATATTGCAAGATCAGCGGCGATTAACAAATACGCCATATTACAAGATCAGCGGCGATTAACAAATACGCCATATTGCAAGATCAGCGGCGATTAACTAATACGCCATATTGCATGGTCAGCGGCGATTGATTAATACGCCATATTGCAAGATCAGCGGTGATTAACAAATACGCCATATTGCAAGATCAGCGGCGATTAACTAATACGCCTTATTGCATGGTCAGCGGCGATTGACTAATACGCCATATTGCAAGATCAGCGGCGATTAATAAAAATACGCCATATTGCATGGTCAGCGGCGATTAACAAATACGCCATATTGCATGGTCAGTGGCGATTGACTAATACGCCATATTGCAAGATCAGCGGCGATTACCTAATACGCCATATTGCATGGTCAGCGGCGATTGATTAATACGCCATATTGCAAGATCAGCGGCGATAGTCAAATACGCCATATTGCATGTTCAGCGGCGATTGACAATTACGCCATATTGCAAGATCAAGGGCGAATGACAAATATGCCATATTGCAAGATCAGCGGCGATTAACAAATACGCCATATTGCATGGTCAGTGGCGATTGACTAATACGCCATATTGCAAGACCAGCGGCGATTAACAAATACGCCATATTGCATGGTCTGTGGCGATTGACTAATACGCCATATTGCAAGACCAGTGGCGATTAACTAATACGCCATATTGCATGGTCAGCGGCGATTGACTAATACGCCATATTGCAAGACCAACGGCGATTAACAAATACTCCATATTGCAAGATCAGCGGCGATTAACTAATACGCCATATTGCAAGATTAGCGGCGATTAACAAATACGCCATATTGCAAGATCAGCGGCGATTAACTAATACGCCATATTCCATGGTCAGCGGCGATTGACTAATACGCCATATTGCAAGATCAGCGGCGATTAACAAATACGCCATATTGCAAGATCAGCGGCGATTAACTAATACGCCATATTGCATGGTCAGCGGCGATTGACTAATACGCCATATTGCAAGACCAGCGGCGATTAACAAATACGCCATATTGCATGGTCAGTGGCGATTGACTAATACGCCATATTGCATGGTCAGAGGCGATTGACTAATACGCCATATTGCAAGACCAGCGGCGATTAACAAATACGCCATATTGCATGGTCAGTGGCGATTGACTAATACGCCATATTGCATGGTCAGCGGCGATTGACTAATACGCCATATTGCATGATCAGCGGCGATTAACTAATACGCCATATTGCATAGTCAGCGGCGATTGAGTAATACGCCATATTGCAAGATCAGCGGCGATTAACTAATACGCCATATTGCATGGTCAGCGGTGATTGACTAATACGCCATATTGCAAGATCAGCGGCGGTTAACAAATACGCCATATTGCATGGTCAGCGGCGATTGACTAATACGCCATATTGCAAGATCAGCGGCGATTAACAAATACGCCATATTGCAAGATCAGCGGCGATTAACAAATACGCCATATTGCATGGTCAGCGGCGATTAACTAATACGCCATATTGCATGGTCAGCGGCGATTGAATAATACGCCATATTGCAAGATCAGCGGCGATTAACAAATACGCCATATTGCATGGTCAGCGGCGATTGACTAATACGCCATATTGCAAGACCAGCGGCGATTGACTAATACGCCATATTGCATGGTCAGCGGCAATTAACTAATACGCCATATTGCATGGTCAGCGGCGATTGACTAATACGCCATATTGCATGGTCAGCGGCAATTAACTAATACGCCATATTGCATGGTCAGCGGCGATTGACTAATACGCCATATTGCTTGGTCAGCGGCGATTAACTAATACGCCATATTGCAAGACCAGCGCCGATTAACAAATACGCCATATTGCATAGTCAGTGGCGATTGATTAATACGCCATATTGCATGGTCAGCTGCGATTGACTAATACGCCATATTGCAAGATCAGCGGCGATTAACAAATACGCCATATTGCATGGTCAGTGGCGATTAACTAATACGCCATATTGCATGGTCAGCGGCGATTGACTGATACGCCATATTGCAAGATCAGCGGCGATTAACAAATACGTCATATTGCATGGTCAGCGGCGATTGACTAATACGCCATATGGCAAGATCAGCGGCGATTAACAAATATGCCATATTACAAGATCAGCGGCGATCAACAAATACGCCATATTGCATGGTCAGCGGCGATTGACTAATACGCCATATTGCATGGTCAGTGGCGATTGACTAATATGCCATATTGCATGGTCAGTGGCAATTAACTAATACGCCATATTGCATGGTCAGCGGCGTTTAACAAATACGCCATATTGCGTGGTCAGCGGCGATTAACTAATACGCCATATTGCATGGTCAGCGGCGATTGACTAATACGCCATATTGCAAGATCAGCGGCGATTAACAAGTACGCCATATTGCATGGTCAGCGGCGATTGACTAATACGCCATATTGCAAGATCAGTGGCGATTAACAAATACGCCATATTATAAGATCAGCGGCGATTAAAAAATACGCCATACAGCATGGTCAGCGGCGATTGACTAATACGCCATATTGCATGGTCAGCGGCGATTAACTAATACGCCATATTGCATGGTCAGCGGCGATTAACAAATACGCCATATTGCATGTTCAGCGGCGATTAACTAATAAGCCATATTGCATGGTCAGCGGCGATTGACTAATACGCCATATTGCAAGATCAGCGGCGATTAACAAGAACGCCATATTGCAAGATCAGCGGCGATTAACAAATACGCCATATTGCAAGATTAGCGGCGATTAACTAATACGCCATATTGCATGGTCAGCGGCGATTGACTAATACGCCATATTGCAAGATCAGCGGCGATTAACAAATACGCCATATTGCAAGATCAGCGGCGATTAACTAATACGCCATATTGCATGGTCAGCGGCGATTGACTAATACGCCATATTGCAAGATCAGCGGCAATTAACAAATACGCCATATTGCAAGATCAGCGGCGATTAACTAATACGCCATATTGCATGGGCAGCGGCGATTGACTAATACGCCATACTGCAAGATCAGCGGCGATTAACAAATACGCCATATTACAAGATCAGCGGCGATTAACAAATACGCCATATTGCAAGATCAGCGGCGATTAACTAATACGCCATATTGCATGGTCAGCGGCGATTGACTAATACGCCATATTGCAAGATCAGCGGTGATTAACAAATACGCCATATTGCAAGATCAGCGGCGATTAACTAATACGCCATATTGCATGGTCAGCGGCGATTGACTAATACGCCATATTGCAAGATCAGCGGAGATTAACAAATACGCCATATTGCAAGATCAGCGGCGATTAACTAATACGCCATATTGCATGGTCAGCGGCGATTGACTAATACGCCATATTGCAAGATCAGCGGCGATTGACTAATACGCCATATTGCAGGATCAGCGGCGATTAACTAATACGCCATATTGCATGGTCCGCGGCGATTGACTAATACGCCATATTGCAAGATCAGCGGCGATTAACAAATACGCCATATTACAAGATCAGCGGCGATTAACAAATACGCCATATTGCAAGATCAGCGGCGATTAACTAATACGCCATATTGCATGGTCAGCGGCGATTGACTAATACGCCATATTGCAAGATCAGCGGCGATTAACAAATACGCCATATTACAAGATCAGCGGCGATTAACAAATACGCCATATTGCAAGATCAGCGGCGATTAACTAATACGCCATATTGCATGGTCAGCGGCGATTGACTAATACGCCATATTGCAAGATCAGCGGCGATTAACAAATACGCCATATTGCATGGTCAGCGGCGATTAACAAATACGCCATATTGCATGGTCAGTGGCGATTGACTAATACGCCATATTGCAAGATCAGCGGCGATTAACAAATACGCCATATTGCATGGTCAGAGGCGATTAACAAATACGCCATATTGCATGGTCAGTGGCGATTGACTTATACGCCATATTGCAAGACCAGCGACGATTAACTAATACGCCATATTGCATGGTCAGCGGCGATTGACTAATACGCCGTATTGCAAGACCAGCGGCGATTAACAAATACGCCATATTGCATGGTCAGTGGCGATTGACTAATACGCCATATTGCAACACCAGCGGCGATTAACTAATACGCCATATTGCATGGTCAGCGGCGATTGACTAATACGCCATATTGCAAGATCAGCGGCGATTAACAAATACGCCATATTACAAGATCAGCGGCGATTAACAAATACGCCATATTGCAAGATCAGCGGCGATTAACAAATACGCCATATTACAAGATCAGCGGCGATTAACATATACGCCATATTGCAAGATCAGCGGCGATTAACTAATACGCCATATTGCATGGTCAGCGGCGATTAACAAATACGCCATATTGCATGGTCAGCGGCGATTGACTAATACGCCATATTGCAAGATCAGCGGCGATTAACAAATATGCCATATTACAAGATCAGCGGCGATTAACAAATACGCCATATTGCATGGTCAGCGGCGATTGACTAATACGCCATATTGCATGGTCAGTGGCGATTGACTAATACGCCATATTGCATGGTCAGTGGCGATTAACTAATACGCCATATTGCATGGTCAGCGGCGTTTAACAAATACGCCATATTGCATGGTCAGCGGCGATTAACTAATACGCCATATTGCATGGTCAGCGGCGATTGACTAATACGCCATATTGCAAGATCAGCGGCGATTAACAAATACGCCATATTGCATGGTCAGCGGCGATTGACTAACACGCCATATTGCAAGATCAGCGGCGATTAACAAATACGCCATATTATAAGATCAGCGGCGATTGACAAATACGCCATATAGCATGGTCAGCGGCGATTGACTAATACGCCATATTGCATGGTCAGTGGCGATTGACTAATACGCCATATTGCATGGTCAGTGGCGATTAACTAATACGCCATATTGCAAGACCAGCGCCGATTAACAAATACGCCATATTGCATGGTCAGTGGCGATTGATTAATACGCCATATTGCATGGTCAGCGGCGATTGACTAATACGCCATATTGCAAGATCAGCGGCGATTAACAAATACGCCATATTGCATGGTCAGTGGCGATTAACTAATACGCCATATTGCATGGTCAGCGGCGATTGACTGATACGCCATATTGCAAGATCAGCGGCGATTAACAAATACGTCATATTGCATGGTCAGCGGCGATTGACTAATACGCCATATGGCAAGATCAGCGGCGATTAACAAATATGCCATATTACAAGATCAGCGGCGATTAACAAATACGCCATATTGCATGGTCAGCGGCGATTGACTAATACTCCATATTGCATGGTCAGTGGCGATTGACTAATACGCCATATTGCATGGTCAGTGGCGATTAACTAATACGCCATATTGCATGGTCAGCGGCGTTTAACAAATACGCCATATTGCATGGTCAGCGGCGATTAACTAATACGCCATATTGCATGGTCAGCGGCGATTGACTAATACGCCATATTGCAAGATCAGCGGCGATTAACAAGTACGCCATATTGCATGGTCAGCGGCGATTGACTAATACGCCATATTGCAAGATCAGTGGCGATTAACAAATACGCCATATTATAAGATCAGCGGCGATTAAAAAATACGCCATATAGCATGGTCAGCGGCGATTGACTAATACGCCATATTGCATGGTCAGCGGCGATTGACTAATACGCCATATTGCATGGTCAGCGGCGATTAACTAATACGCCATATTGCATGGTCAGCGGCGATTAACAAATACGCCATATTGCATGGTCAGCGGCGATTAACTAATAAGCCATATTGCATGGTCAGCGGCGATTGACTAATACGCCATATTGCAAGATCAGCGGCGATTAACAAGAACGCCATATTGCAAGATCAGCGGCGATTAACAAATACGCCATATTGCAAGATTAGCGGCGATTAACTAATACGCCATATTGCATGGTCAGCGGTGATTGACTAATACGCCATATTGCAAGATCAGCGGCGATTAACAAATACGCCATATTGCAAGAACAGCGGCGATTAACTAATACGCCATATTGCATGGTCAGCGGCGATTGACTAATACGCCATATTGCAAGATCAGCGGCAATTAACAAATACGCCATATTGCAAGATCAGCGGCGATTAATTAATACGCCATATTGCATGGTCAGCGGCGATTGACTAATACGCCATACTGCAAGATCAGCGGCGATTAACAAATACGCCATATTACAAGATCAGCGGCGATTAACAAATACGCCATATTGCAAGATCAGCGGCGATTAAATAATACGCCATATTGCATGGTCAGCGGCGATTGACTAATACGCCATATTGCAAGATCAGCGGTGATTAACAAATACGCCATATTGCAAGATCAGCGGCGATTAACTAATACGCCATATTGCATGGTCAGCGGCGATTGACTAATACGCCATATTGCAAGATCAGCGGAGATTAACAAATACGCCATATTGCAAGATCAGCGGCGATTAACTAATACGCCATATTGCATGGTCAGCGGCGATTGTCTAATACGCCATATTGCAAGATCAGCGGCGATTGACTAATAAGCCATATTGCAAGATCAGCGGCGATTAACTAATACGCCATATTGCATGGTCCGCGGCGATTGACTAATACGCCATATTGCAAGATCAGCGGCGATTAACAAATACGCCATATTACAAGATCAGCGGCGATTAACAAATACGCCATATTGCAAGATCAGCGGCGATTAACTAATACGCCATATTGCATGGTCAGTGGCGATTGACTAATACGCCATATTGCAAGATCAGCGGCGATTAACAAATACGCCATATTACAAGATCAGCGGCGATTAACAAATACGCCATATTGCAAGATCAGCGGCGATTAACTATTACGCCATATTGCATGGTCAGCGGCGATTGACTAATACGCCATATTGCAAGATCAGCGGCGATTAACAAATACGCCATATTGCATGGTCAGCGGCGATTAACAAATACGCCATATTGCAAGTTCAGCGGCGATTAACAAATACGCCATATTGCAAGATTAGCGGCGATTAACTAATACGCCATATTGCATGGTCAGCGGCGATTGACTAATACGCCATATGCAATATCAGTGGCGATTAACAAATACGCCATATTGCAAGATCAGCGGCGATTAACTAAAACGCTATATTCCATGGTCAGCGGCGATTGACTAATACACCATATTGCAAGATCAGCGGCGATTAACAAATGCGCCATATTACAAGATCAGTGGCGATTAACAAATACGCCATATTGCAAGATCAGCGGCGATTAACTAATACGCCATATTGCATAATCAGCGGTGAATGACTAATACGCCATATTGCAAGATCAGCGGTGATTAACAAATACGCCATATTGCAAGATCAGCGGCGATTAACTAATACGCCATATTGCATGGTCAGCTGCGATTGACTAATACGCCATATTGCAAGATCAGCGGCGATTAACAAATACGCCATATTGCAAGATCAGCGGCGATTAACTAATACGCCATATTGCATGGTCAGCGGCGATAGACTAATACGCCATATTGCAAGATCAGCGGCGATTGACTAATACGCCATATTGCAAGATCAGCGGCGATTAACTAATACGCCATATTGCATGGTCCGCGGCGATTGACTAATACGCCATATTGCAAGATCAGCGGCGATTAACAAATACGCCATATTACAAGATCAGCGGCGATTAACATATACGCCAAATTGCAAGATCAGCGGCGATTAACTAATACGCCATATTGCATGGTCAGCGGCGATTAACAAATACGCCATATTGCATGGTCAGCGGCGATTGACTAATACGCCATATTGCAAGATCAGCGGCGATTAACAAATATGCCATATTACAAGATCAGCGGCGATTAACAAATACGCCATATTGCATGGTCAGCGGCGATTGACTAATACGCCATATTGCATGGTCAGTGGCGATTGACTAATACGCCATATTGCATGGTCAGTGGCGATTAACTAATACGCCATATTGCATGGTCAGCGGCGTTTAACAAATACGCCATATTGCATGGTCAGCGGCGATTAACTAATACGCCATATTGCATGGTCAGCGGCGATTGACTAATACGCCATATTGCAAGATCAGCGGCGATTAACAAATACGCCATATTGCATGGTCAGCGGCGATTGACTAACACGCCATATTGCAAGATCAGCGGCGATTAACAAATACGCCATATTATAAGATCAGCGGCGATTAACAAATACGCCATATAGCATGGTCAGCGGCGATTGACTAATACGCCATATAGCATGATCAGCGGCGATTGACTAATACGCCATATTGCATGGTCAGCGGCGATTAACTAATATGCCATATTGCATGGTCAGCGGCGATTAACAAATACGCCATATTGCATGGTCAGCGGCGATTAATTAATAAGCCATATTGCATGGTCAGCGGCGATTGACTAATACGCCATATTGCAAGATCAGCGGCGATTAACAAGAACGCCATATTGCAAGATCAGCGGCGATTAACAAATACGCCATATTGCAAGATTAGCGGCGATTAACTAATACGCCATATTGCATGGTCAGCGGCGATTGACTAATACGCCATATTGCAAGATCAGCGGCGATTAACAAATACGCCATATTGCAGGATCAGCGGCGATTAACTAATACGCCATATTGCATGGTCAGCGGCGATTGACTAATACGCCATATTGCAAGATCAGTGGCAATTAACAAATACGCCATATTGCAAGATCAGCGGCGATTAACTAATACGCCATATTGCATGGTCAGCGGCGATTGACTAATACGCCATACTGCAAGATCAGCGGCGATTAACAAATACGCCATATTACAAGATCAGCGGCGATTAACAAATACGCCATATTGCAAGATCAGCGGCGATTAACTAATACGCCATATTACATGGTCAGCGGCGATTGACTAATACGCCATATTGCAAGATCAGCGGTGATTAACAAATACGCCATATTGCAAGATCAGCGGCGATTAACTAATACGCCATATTGCATGGTCAGCGGCGATTGACTAATACGCCATATTGCAAGATCAGCCGAGATTAACAAATACGCCATATTGCAAGATCAGCGGCGATTAACTAATACGCCATATTGCATGGTCAGCGGCGATTGACTAATACGCCATATTGCAAGATCAGCGGCGATTGACTAATACGCCATATTGCAAGATCAGGGGCGATTAACTAATACGCCATATTGCATGGTCCGCGGCGATTGACTAATACGCCATATTGCAAGATCAGCGGCGATTAACAAATACGCCATATTACAAGATCAGCGGCGATTAACAAATACGCCATATTGCAAGATCAGCGGCGATTAACTAATACGCCATATTGCATGGTCAGCGGCGATTGATTAATACGCCATATTGCAAGATCAGCGGTGATTAACAAATACGCCATATTGCAAGATCAGCGGCGATTAACTAATACGCCTTATTGCATGGTCAGCGGCGATTGACTAATACGCCATATTGCAAGATCAGCGGCGATTAATAAAAATACGCCATATTGCATGGTCAGCGGCGATTAACAAATACGCCATATTGCATGGTCAGTGGCGATTGACTAATACGCCATATTGCAAGATCAGCGGCGATTAACAAATACGCCATATTGCATGGTCAGCGGCGATTAACAAATACGCCATATTGCATGGTCAGCGGCGATTGACTAATACGCCATATTGCAAGACCAGCGGCGATTAACAAATACGCCATATTGCATGGTCAGTGGCGATTGACTAATACGCCATATTGCAAGACCAGCGGCGATTAACTAATACGCCATATTGCATGGTCAGCGGCGATTGATTAATACGTCATATTGCAAGACCAGCGGCGATTAACAAATACGCCATATTGCAAGATCAGCGGCGATTAACAAATACGCCATATTGCAAGATTAGCGGCGATTAACTAACACGCCATATTCCATGGTCAGCGGCGATTGACTAATACGCCATATTGCAAGATCAGCGGCGATTAACAAATACGCCATATTGCAAGATCAGCGGCGATTAACTAATACGCCATATTGCATGGTCAGCGGCGATTGACTAATACGCCATATTGCAAGATCAGTGGCGATTAACAAATACGCCATATTACAAGATCAGCGTCGATTAACAAATACGCCATATTGCAAGATCAGCGGCGATTAACTAATACGCCATATTGCATGGTCAGCGGCGATTGACTAATACGCCATATTGCAAGATCAGCGGTGATTAACAAATACGCCATATTGCAAGATCAGCGGCGATTAACTAATACGCCATATTGCATGGTCAGGGGCGATTGACTAATACGCCATATTGCAAGATCAGCGGCGATTAACAAATACGCCATATTGCAAGATCAGCGGCGATTAACTAATACGCCATATTGCATGGTCAGCGGCGATTGACTAATACGCCATATTGCAAGATCAGCGGCGATTGACTAATACGCCATATTGCAAGATCAGCGGCGATTAACTAATACGCCATATTGCATGGTCCGCGGCGATTGACTAATACGCCATATTGCTAGATCAGCGGCGATTAACAAATACGCCATATTGCAAGATCAGCGGCGATTAACTAATACGCCATATTGCAAGATCAGCGGCGATTAACTAATACGCCATATTGCATGGTCAGCGGCGATTGACTAATACGCCATATTGCAAGATCAGCGGTGATTAACAAATACGCCATATTGCAAGATCAGCGGCGATTAACTAACACGCCTTATTGCATGGTCAGCGGCGATTGACTAATACGCCATATTGCAAGATCAGCGGCGATTAACAAATACGCCATATTGCATGGTCAGCGGCGATTAACAAATACGCCATATTGCATGGTCAGTGGCGATTGACTAATACGCCATATTGCAAGATCAGCGGCGATTAACAAATTCGCCATATTGCATGGTCAGCGGCGATTAACAAATACGCCATATTGCATGGTCAGTGGCGATTGACTAATACGCCATATTGCAAGACCAGCGGCGATTAACTAATACGCCATATTGCATGGTCAGCGGCGATTGACTAATACGCCATATTGCAAGACCAGCGGCGATTAACAAATACGCCATATTGCATGGTCAGTGGCGATTGACTAATACGCCATATTGCAAGACCAGCGGCGATTAACTAATACGCCATATTACAAGATCAGCGGCGATTAACATATACGCCAAATTGCAAGATCAGCGGCGATTAACTAATACGCCATATTGCATGGTCAGCGGCGATTAACAAATACGCCATATTGCATGGTCAGCGGCGATTAACTAATAAGCCATATTGCATGGTCAGCGGCGATTGACTAATACGCCATATTGCAAGATCAGCGGCGATTAACAAGAACGCCATATTGCAAGATCAGCGGCGATTAACAAATACGCCATATTGCAAGATTAGCGGCGATTAACTAATACGCCATATTGCATGGTCAGCGGCGATTGACTAATACGCCATATTGCAAGATCAGCGGCGATTAACAAATACGCCATATTGCAAGATCAGCGGCGATTAACTAATACGCCATATTGCATGGTCAGCGGCGATTGACTAATACGCCATATTGCAAGATCAGCGGCAATTAACAAATACGCCATATTGCAAGATCAGCGGCGATTAACTAATACGCCATATTGCATGGGCAGCGGCGATTGACTAATACGCCATACTGCAAGATCAGCGACGATTAACAAATACGCCATATTACAAGATCAGCGGCGATTAACAAATACGCCATATTGCAAGATCAGCGGCGATTAACTAATACGCCATATTGCATGGTCAGCGGCGATTGACTAATACGCCATATTGCAAGATCAGCGGTGATTAACAAATACGCCATATTGCAAGATCAGCGGCGATTAACTAATACGCCATATTGCATGGTCAGCGGCGATTGACTAATACGCCATATTGCAAGATCAGCGGAGATTAACAAATACGCCATATTGCAAGATCAGCGGCGATTAACTAATACGCCATATTGCATGGTCAGCGGCGATTGACTAATACGCCATATTGCAAGATCAGCGGCGATTGACTAATACGCCATATTGCAGGATCAGCGGCGATTAACTAATACGCCATATTGCATGGTCCGCGGCGATTGACTAATACGCCATATTGCAAGATCAGCGGCGATTAACAAATACGCCATATTACAAGATCAGCGGCGATTAACAAATACGCCATATTGCAAGATCAGCGGCGATTAACTAATACGCCATATTGCATGGTCAGCGGCGATTGACTAATACGCCATATTGCAAGATCAGCGGCGATTAACAAATACGCCATATTACAAGATCAGCGGCGATTAACAAATACGCCATATTGCAAGATCAGCGGCGATTAACTAATACGCCATATTGCATGGTCAGCGGCGATTGACTAATACGCCATATTGCAAGATCAGCGGCGATTAACAAATACGCCATATTGCATGGTCAGCGGCGATTAACAAATACGCCATATTGCATGGTCAGTGGCGATTGACTAATACGCCATATTGCAAGATCAGCGGCGATTAACAAATACGCCATATTGCATGGTCAGAGGCGATTAACAAATACGCCATATTGCATGGTCAGTGGCGATTGACTTATACGCCATATTGCAAGACCAGCGACGATTAACTAATACGCCATATTGCATGGTCAGCGGCGATTGACTAATACGCCGTATTGCAAGACCAGCGGCGATTAACAAATACGCCATATTGCATGGTCAGTGGCGATTGACTAATACGCCATATTGCAACACCAGCGGCGATTAACTAATACGCCATATTGCATGGTCAGCGGCGATTGACTAATACGCCATATTGCAAGATCAGCGGCGATTAACAAATACGCCATATTACAAGATCAGCGGCGATTAACAAATACGCCATATTGCATGATCAGCGGCGATTAACAAATACGCCATATTACAAGATCAGCGGCGATTAACATATACGCCATATTGCAAGATCAGCGGCGATTAACTAATACGCCATATTGCATGGTCAGCGGCGATTAACAAATACGCCATATTGCATGGTCAGCGGCGATTGACTAATACGCCATATTGCAAGATCAGCGGCGATTAACAAATATGCCATATTACAAGATCAGCGGCGATTAACAAATACGCCATATTGCATGGTCAGCGGCGATTGACTAATACGCCATATTGCATGGTCAGTGGCGATTGACTAATACGCCATATTGCATGGTCAGTGGCGATTAACTAATACGCCATATTGCATGGTCAGCGGCGTTTAACAAATACGCCATATTGCATGGTCAGCGGCGATTAACTAATACGCCATATTGCATGGTCAGCGGCGATTGACTAATACGCCATATTGCAAGATCAGCGGCGATTAACAAATACGCCATATTGCATGGTCAGCGGCGATTGACTAACACGCCATATTGCAAGATCAGCGGCGATTAACAAATACGCCATATTATAAGATCAGCGGCGATTGACAAATACGCCATATAGCATGGTCAGCGGCGATTGACTAATACGCCATATTGCATGGTCAGTGGCGATTGACTAATACGCCATATTGCATGGTCAGTGGCGATTAACTAATACGCCATATTGCAAGACCAGCGCCGATTAACAAATACGCCATATTGCATGGTCAGTGGCGATTGATTAATACGCCATATTGCATGGTCAGCGGCGATTGACTAATACGCCATATTGCAAGATCAGCGGCGATTAACAAATACGCCATATTGCATGGTCAGTGGCGATTAACTAATACGCCATATTGCATGGTCAGCGGCGATTGACTGATACGCCATATTGCAAGATCAGCGGCGATTAACAAATACGTCATATTGCATGGTCAGCGGCGATTGACTAATACGCCATATGGCAAGATCAGCGGCGATTAACAAATATGCCATATTACAAGATCAGCGGCGATTAACAAATACGCCATATTGCATGGTCAGCGGCGATTGACTAATACTCCATATTGCATGGTCAGTGGCGATTGACTAATACGCCATATTGCATGGTCAGTGGCGATTAACTAATACGCCATATTGCATGGTCAGCGGCGTTTAACAAATACGCCATATTGCATGGTCAGCGGCGATTAACTAATACGCCATATTGCATGGTCAGCGGCGATTGACTAATACGCCATATTGCAAGATCAGCGGCGATTAACAAGTACGCCATATTGCATGGTCAGCGGCGATTGACTAATACGCCATATTGCAAGATCAGTGGCGATTAACAAATACGCCATATTATAAGATCAGCGGCGATTAAAAAATACGCCATATAGCATGGTCAGCGGCGATTGACTAATACGCCATATTGCATGGTCAGCGGCGATTGACTAATACGCCATATTGCAAGATCAGCGGCGATTAACAAGAACGCCATATTGCAAGATCAGCGGCGATTAACAAATACGCCATATTGCAAGATTAGCGGCGATTAACTAATACGCCATATTGCATGGTCAGCGGCGATTGACTAATACGCCATATTGCAAGATCAGCGGCGATTAACAAATACGCCATATTGCAAGATCAGCGGCGATTAACTAATACGCCATATTGCATGGTCAGCGGCTATTGACTAATACGCCATATTGCAAGATCAGCGGCAATTAACAAATACGCCATATTGCAAGATCAGCGGCGATTAATTAATACGCCATATTGCATGGTCAGCGGCGATTGACTAATACGCCATACTGCAAGATCAGCGGCGATTAACAAATACGCCATATTACAAGATCAGCGGCGATTAACAAATACGCCATATTGCAAGATCAGCGGCGATTAAATAATACGCCATATTGCATGGTCAGCGGCGATTGACTAATACGCCATATTGCAAGATCAGCGGTGATTAACAAATACGCCATATTGCAAGATCAGCGGCGATTAACTAATACGCCATATTGCATGGTCAGCGGCGATTGACTAATACGCCATATTGCAAGATCAGCGGAGATTAACAAATACGCCATATTGCAAGATCAGCGGCGATTAACTAATACGCCATATTGCATGGTCAGCGGCGATTGTCTAATACGCCATATTGCAAGATCAGCGGCGATTGACTAATACGCCATATTGCAAGATCAGCGGCGATTAACTAATACGCCATATTGCATGGTCCGCGGCGATTGACTAATACGCCATATTGCAAGATCAGCGGCGATTAACAAATACGCCATATTACAAGATCAGCGGCGATTAACAAATACGCCATATTGCAAGATGAGCGGCGATTAACTAATACGCCATATTGCATGGTCAGTGGCGATTGACTAATACGCCATATTGCAAGATCAGCGGCGATTAACAAATATGCCATATTACAAGATCAGCGGCGATTAACAAATACGCCATATTGCAAGATCAGCGGCGATTAACTAATACGCCATATTGCATGGTCAGCGGCGATTGACTAATACGCCATATTGCAAGATCAGCGGCGATTAACAAATACGCCATATTGCATGGTCAGCGGCGATTAACAAATACGCCATATTGCAAGTTCTGCGGCGATTAACAAATACGCCATATTGCAAGATTAGCGGCGATTAACTAATACGCCATATTGCATGGTCAGCGGCGATTGACTAATACGCCATATGCAATATCAGTGGCGATTAACAAATACGCCATATTGCAAGATCAGCGGCGATTAACTAAAACGCTATATTCCATGGTCAGCGGCGATTGACTAATACACCATATTGCAAGATCAGCGGCGATTAACAAATGCGCCATATTACAAGATCAGTGGCGATTAACAAATACGCCATATTGCAAGATCAGCGGCGATTAACTAATACGCCATATTGCATAATCAGCGGTGAATGACTAATACGCCATATTGCAAGATCAGCGGTGATTAACAAATACGCCATATTGCAAGATCAGCGGCGATTAACTAATACGCCATATTGCATGGTCAGCTGCGATTGACTAATACGCCATATTGCAAGATCAGCGGCGATTAACAAATACGCCATATTGCAAGATCAGCGGCGATTAACTAATACGCCATATTGCATGGTCAGCGGCGATAGACTAATACGCCATATTGCAAGATCAGCAGCGATTGACTAATACGCCATATTGCAAGATCAGCGGCGATTAACTAATACGCCATATTGCATGGTCCGCGGCGATTGACTAATACGCCATATTGCAAGATCAGCGGCGATTAACAAATACGCCATATTACAAGATCAGCGGCGATTAACATATACGCCAAATTGCAAGATCAGCGGCGATTAACTAATACGCCATATTGCATGGTCAGCGGCGATTAACAAATACGCCATATTGCATGGTCAGCGGCGATTGACTAATACGCCATATTGCAAGATCAGCGGCGATTAACAAATATGCCATATTACAAGATCAGCGGCGATTAACAAATACGCCATATTGCATGGTCAGCGGCGATTGACTAATACGCCATATTGCATGGTCAGTGGCGATTGACTAATACGCCATATTGCATGGTCAGTGGCGATTAACTAATACGCCATATTGCATGGTCAGCGGCGTTTAAGAAATACGCCATATTGCATGGTCAGCGGCGATTAACTAATACGCCATATTGCATGGTCAGCGGCGATTGACTAATACGCCATATTGCAAGATCAGCGGCGATTAACAAATACGCCATATTGCATGGTCAGCGGCGATTGACTAACACGCCATATTGCAAGATCAGCGGCGATTAACAAATACGCCATATTATAAGATCAGCGGCGATTAACAAATACGCCATATAGCATGGTCAGCGGCGATTGACTAATACGCCATATAGCATGATCAGCGGCGATTGACTAATACGCCATATTGCATGGTCAGCGGCGATTAACTAATATGCCATATTGCATGGTCAGCGGCGATTAACAAATACGCCATATTGCATGGTCAGCGGCGATTAATTAATAAGCCATATTGCATGGTCAGCGGCGATTGACTAATACGCCATATTGCAAGATCAGCGGCGATTAACAAGAACGCCATATTGCAAGATCAGCGGCGATTAACAAATACGCCATATTGCAAGATTAGCGGCGATTAACTAATACGCCATATTGCATGGTCAGCGGCGATTGACTAATACGCCATATTGCAAGATCAGCGGCGATTAACAAATACGCCATATTGCAGGATCAGCGGCGATTAACTAATACGCCATATTGCATGGTCAGCGGCGATTGACTAATACGCCATATTGCAAGATCAGTGGCAATTAACAAATACGCCATATTGCAAGATCAGCGGCGATTAACTAATACGCCATATTGCATGGTCAGCGGCGATTGACTAATACGCCATACTGCAAGATCAGCGGCGATTAACAAATACGCCATATTACAAGATCAGCGGCGATTAACAAATACGCCATATTGCAAGATCAGCGGCGATTAACTAATACGCCATATTACATGGTCAGCGGCGATTGACTAATACGCCATATTGCAAGATCAGCGGTGATTAACAAATACGCCATATTGCAAGATCAGCGGCGATTAACTAATACGCCATATTGCATGGTCAGCGGCGATTGACTAATACGCCATATTGCAAGATCAGCCGAGATTAACAAATACGCCATATTGCAAGATCAGCGGCGATTAACTAATACGCCATATTGCATGGTCAGCGGCGATTGTCTAATACGCCATATTGCAAGATCAGCGGCGATTGACTAATACGCCATATTGCAAGATCAGCGGCGATTAACTAATACGCCATATTGCATGGTCCGCGGCGATTGACTAATACGCCATATTGCAAGATCAGCGGCGATTAACAAATACGCCATATTACAAGATCAGCGGCGATTAACAAATACGCCATATTGCAAGATGAGCGGCGATTAACTAATACGCCATATTGCATGGTCAGTGGCGATTGACTAATACGCCATATTGCAAGATCAGCGGCGATTAACAAATATGCCATATTACAAGATCAGCGGCGATTAACAAATACGCCATATTGCAAGATCAGCGGCGATTAACTAATACGCCATATTGCATGGTCAGCGGCGATTGACTAATACGCCATATTGCAAGATCAGCGGCGATTAACAAATACGCCATATTGCATGGTCAGCGGCGATTAACAAATACGCCATATTGCAAGTTCTGCGGCGATTAACAAATACGCCATATTGCAAGATTAGCGGCGATTAACTAATACGCCATATTGCATGGTCAGCGGCGATTGACTAATACGCCATATGCAATATCAGTGGCGATTAACAAATACGCCATATTGCAAGATCAGCGGCGATTAACTAAAACGCTATATTCCATGGTCAGCGGCGATTGACTAATACACCATATTGCAAGATCAGCGGCGATTAACAAATGCGCCATATTACAAGATCAGTGGCGATTAACAAATACGCCATATTGCAAGATCAGCGGCGATTAACTAATACGCCATATTGCATAATCAGCGGTGAATGACTAATACGCCATATTGCAAGATCAGCGGTGATTAACAAATACGCCATATTGCAAGATCAGCGGCGATTAACTAATACGCCATATTGCATGGTCAGCTGCGATTGACTAATACGCCATATTGCAAGATCAGCGGCGATTAACAAATACGCCATATTGCAAGATCAGCGGCGATTAACTAATACGCCATATTGCATGGTCAGCGGCGATAGACTAATACGCCATATTGCAAGATCAGCGGCGATTGACTAATACGCCATATTGCAAGATCAGCGGCGATTAACTAATACGCCATATTGCATGGTCCGCGGCGATTGACTAATACGCCATATTGCAAGATCAGCGGCGATTAACAAATACGCCATATTACAAGATCAGCGGCGATTAACATATACGCCAAATTGCAAGATCAGCGGCGATTAACTAATACGCCATATTGCATGGTCAGCGGCGATTAACAAATACGCCATATTGCATGGTCAGCGGCGATTGACTAATACGCCATATTGCAAGATCAGCGGCGATTAACAAATATGCCATATTACAAGATCAGCGGCGATTAACAAATACGCCATATTGCATGGTCAGCGGCGATTGACTAATACGCCATATTGCATGGTCAGTGGCGATTGACTAATACGCCATATTGCATGGTCAGTGGCGATTAACTAATACGCCATATTGCATGGTCAGCGGCGTTTAAGAAATACGCCATATTGCATGGTCAGCGGCGATTAACTAATACGCCATATTGCATGGTCAGCGGCGATTGACTAATACGCCATATTGCAAGATCAGCGGCGATTAACAAATACGCCATATTGCATGGTCAGCGGCGATTGACTAACACGCCATATTGCAAGATCAGCGGCGATTAACAAATACGCCATATTATAAGATCAGCGGCGATTAACAAATACGCCATATAGCATGGTCAGCGGCGATTGACTAATACGCCATATAGCATGATCAGCGGCGATTGACTAATACGCCATATTGCATGGTCAGCGGCGATTAACTAATATGCCATATTGCATGGTCAGCGGCGATTAACAAATACGCCATATTGCATGGTCAGCGGCGATTAATTAATAAGCCATATTGCATGGTCAGCGGCGATTGACTAATACGCCATATTGCAAGATCAGCGGCGATTAACAAGAACGCCATATTGCAAGATCAGCGGCGATTAACAAATACGCCATATTGCAAGATTAGCGGCGATTAACTAATACGCCATATTGCATGGTCAGCGGCGATTGACTAATACGCCATATTGCAAGATCAGCGGCGATTAACAAATACGCCATATTGCAGGATCAGCGGCGATTAACTAATACGCCATATTGCATGGTCAGCGGCGATTGACTAATACGCCATATTGCAAGATCAGTGGCAATTAACAAATACGCCATATTGCAAGATCAGCGGCGATTAACTAATACGCCATATTGCATGGTCAGCGGCGATTGACTAATACGCCATACTGCAAGATCAGCGGCGATTAACAAATACGCCATATTACAAGATCAGCGGCGATTAACAAATACGCCATATTGCAAGATCAGCGGCGATTAACTAATACGCCATATTACATGGTCAGCGGCGATTGACTAATACGCCATATTGCAAGATCAGCGGTGATTAACAAATACGCCATATTGCAAGATCAGCGGCGATTAACTAATACGCCATATTGCATGGTCAGCGGCGATTGACTAATACGCCATATTGCAAGATCAGCCGAGATTAACAAATACGCCATATTGCAAGATCAGCGGCGATTAACTAATACGCCATATTGCATGGTCAGCGGCGATTGACTAATACGCCATATTGCAAGATCAGCGGCGATTGACTAATACGCCATATTGCAAGATCAGCGGCGATTAACTAATACGCCATATTGCATGGTCCGCGGCGATTGACTAATACGCCATATTGCAAGATCAGCGGCGATTAACAAATACGCCATATTACAAGATCAGCGGCGATTAACAAATACGCCATATTGCAAGATCAGCGGCGATTAACTAATACGCCATATTGCATGGTCAGCGGCGATTGATTAATACGCCATATTGCAAGATCAGCGGTGATTAACAAATACGCCATATTGCAAGATCAGCGGCGATTAACTAATACGCCTTATTGCATGGTCAGCGGCGATTGACTAATACGCCATATTGCAAGATCAGCGGCGATTAATAAAAATACGCCATATTGCATGGTCAGCGGCGATTAACAAATACGCCATATTGCATGGTCAGTGGCGATTGACTAATACGCCATATTGCAAGATCAGCGGCGATTAACAAATACGCCATATTGCATGGTCAGCGGCGATTAACAAATACGCCATATTGCATGGTCAGCGGCGATTGACTAATACGCCATATTGCAAGACCAGCGGCGATTAACAAATACGCCATATTGCATGGTCAGTGGCGATTGACTAATACGCCATATTGCAAGACCAGCGGCGATTAACTAATACGCCATATTGCATGGTCAGCGGCGATTGATTAATACGTCATATTGCAAGACCAGCGGCGATTAACAAATACGCCATATTGCAAGATCAGCGGCGATTAACAAATACGCCATATTGCAAGATTAGCGGCGATTAACTAACACGCCATATTCCATGGTCAGCGGCGATTGACTAATACGCCATATTGCAAGATCAGCGGCGATTAACAAATACGCCATATTGCAAGATCAGCGGCGATTAACTAATACGCCATATTGCATGGTCAGCGGCGATTGACTAATACGCCATACTGCAAGATCAGCGGCGATTAACAAATACGCCATATTACAAGATCAGCGGCGATTAACAAATACGCCATATTGCAAGATCAGCGGCGATTAACTAATACGCCATATTGCATGGTCAGCGGCGATTGACTAATACGCCATATTGCAAGATCAGCGGTGATTAACAAATACGCCATATTGCAAGATCAGCGGCGATTAACTAATACGCCATATTGCATGGTCAGGGGCGATTGACTAATACGCCATATTGCAAGATCAGCGGAGATTAACAAGTACGCCATATTGCATGGTCAGCGGCGATTGACTAATACGCCATATTGCAAGATCAGTGGCGATTAACAAATACGCCATATTGCAAGATCAGCGGCGATTGACTAATACGCCATATTGCAAGATCAGCGGCGATTAACTAATACGCCATATTGCATGGTCCGCGGCGATTGACTAATACGCCATATTGCTAGATCAGCGGCGATTAACAAATGCGCCATATTGCAAGATCAGCGGCGATTAACTAATACGCCATATTGCAAGATCAGCGGCGATTAACTAATACGCCATATTGCATGGTCAGCGGCGATTGACTAATACGCCATATTGCAAGATCAGCGGTGATTAACAAATACGCCATATTGCAAGATCAGCGGCGATTAACTAACACGCCTTATTGCATGGTCAGCGGCGATTGACTAATACGCCATATTGCAAGATCAGCGGCGATTAACAAATACGCCATATTGCATGGTCAGCGGCGATTAACAAATACGCCATATTGCATGGTCAGTGGCGATTGACTAATACGCCATATTGCAAGATCAGCGGCGATTAACAAATACGCCATATTGCATGGTCAGCGGCGATTAACAAATACGCCATATTGCATGGTCAGTGGCGATTGACTAATACGCCATATTGCAAGACCAGCGGCGATTAACTAATACGCCATATTGCATGGTCAGCGGCGATTGACTAATACGCCATATTGCAAGACCAGCGGCGATTAACAAATACGCCATATTGCATGGTCAGTGGCGATTGACTAATACGCCATATTGCAAGACCAGCGGCGATTAACTAATACGCCATATTGCATGGTCAGCGGCGATTGACTAATACGCCATATTGCAAGCCCAGCGGCGATTAACAAATACGCCATATTGCAAGATCAGCGGCGATTAACAAATACGCCATATTGCAAGATTAGCGGCGATTAACTAACACGCCATATTCCATGGTCAGCGGCGATTGACTAATACGCCATATTGCAAGATCAGCGGCGATTAACAAATACGCCATATTGCAAGATCAGCGGCGATTAACTAATACGCCATATTGCATGGTCAGCGGCGATTGACTAATACGCCATATTGCAAGATCAGCGGCGATTAACAAATACGCCATATTACAAGATCAGCGTCGATTAACAAATACGCCATATTGCAAGATCAGCGGCGATTAACTAATACGCCATATTGCATGGTCAGCGGCGATTGACTAATACGCCATATTGCAAGATCAGCGGCGATTAACAAATACGCCATATTGCAAGATCAGCGGCGATTAACTAATACGCCATATTGCATGGTCAGCGGCGATTGACTAATACGCCATATTGCAAGATCAGCGGCGATTGACTAATACGCCATATTGCAAGATCAGCGGCGATTAACTAATACGCCATATTGCATGGTCCGCGGCGATTGACTAATACGCCATATTGCAAGATCAGCGGCGATTAACAAATACGCCATATTACAAGATCAGCGGCGATTAACATATACGCCATATTGCAAGATCAGCGGCGATTAACTAATACGCCATATCGCATGGTCAGCGGCGATTAACTAAAACGCCATATTGCATGGTCAGCGGCGATTAACAAATACGCCATATTGCATGGTCAGTGGCGATTAACAAATACGCCATATTGCATGGTCAGCGGCGATTAACTAATACGCCATATTGCATGGTCAGCGGCGATTAACTAATACGCCATATTGCATGGTCAGCGGCGATTAACTAATACGCCATATTGCATGGTCAGCGGCGATTGACTAATACGCCATATTGCATGGTCAGCGGTGATTAAAAAATACGCCATATTGCATGGTCAGCGGCGATTAACAAATACGCCATATTGCATGGTCAGTGGCGATTGTCTAATACGCCATATTGCAAGATCAGCGGCGATTAACAAATACGCCATATTGCATGGTCAGCGGCGATTAACAAATACGCCATATTGCATGGTCAGTGGCGATTGACTAATACGCCATATTGCAAGACACGCGGCGATTAACTAATACGCCATATTGCAAGGTCAGCGGCGATTGACTAATACGCCATATTGCAAGGTCAGCGGCGATTGACTAATACGCCATATTGCAAGACCAGCGGCGATTAACAAATACGCCATATTGCATGGTCTGTGGCGATTGACTAATACGCCATATTGCAAGACCAGTGGCGATTAACTAATACGCCATATTGCATGGTCAGCGGCGATTGACTAATACGCCATATTGCAAGACCAGCGGCGATTAACAAATACTCCATATTGCAAGATCAGCGGCGATTAACAAATACGCCATTTTGCAAGATCAGCGGCGATTAACTAATACGCCATATTCCATGGTCAGCGGCGATTGACTAATACGCCATATTGCAAGATCAGCGGCGATTAACAAATACGCCAAATTGCAAGATCAGCGGCGATTAACTAATAAGCCATATTGCATGGTCAGCGGCGATTGACTAATACGCCATATTGCAAGATCAGCGGTGATAGTCAAATACGCCATATTGCATGGTCAGCGGCGATTGACAATTACGCCATATTGCAAGATCAAGGGCGAATGACAAATATGCCATATTGCAAGATCAGCGGCGATTGTCATGTAGCCCCGTGTACTTTGGGTGTGTGTAGAATGTGTCTGATAACCTTTGTTAATTGTGATGTGTTTTATCTGTTTGTAATTCAAGTAAGGACTGCAGACGGTAATTGCAATCAGTTCCTACTTTCGCTACCAAATACTACCGTCCACGACACTTAGCTGTGAATTTGGCTACTACTAGATACCATCAGAACTAGTGCCTGGTGTCGAAATTTGGAACTCAAGAGCATTAATCAAACCTAACCTACAAATTGTGCTTCACACAAGTTTAGTTAGTGGAAGTTTCCTTTACATGCCATACATCTATGACATGGGACCGCCGGATTTACTTCCCATCCGAAGGAGGGCATACTGAGGGATTTTTAACGCTCTTAAAAAGCCTACGGTTCTTTCGTCAACTAAGGTATGTAGATAGCCTGCGTTTGAAATGGCATTTTTTACCAATATTTCAATTTTCGTTTTTCCATTGTAAATGGAAGATTTATTTATCTGCTTGAAATTGACATATATTTCATGTTGATATTCCACCTGTAAATAGTTAAGAAACTATTTTAATGAGGCTAAGTGAGCACATGTCCAGGGGGCGAGGCTCTACAGCATCTTACTTGCATCTAAATAGCGCGGAATATCAAATAAGGTGTGAAAATAATGATTCTGACATAATTAGCTAAGTGCAAGAGTGAGATCCAGGTTCATCACTCCCACAACTTTTTTAATATGTCAAAGTTAGTTTATTTGGTTATACATGTTACTTCATTTACGTCATTCTCAGAATTAAAATCTTTAACATTTTATGCCTTTCAAATTAACAAAATCAACATAAAAAGTGACAGTCAGTCTGAAAGACTAGACTTTGTATCATTTTAAATGCTACAAAAGCTGAAAAATGCTAGAAAGGCTGGAGGCTTCTCGCTTCGCTCGAAGCCAAAGTCCCTTGACATGTTAGAAAATTATCTGCATAATACTTACCTTGCTTATCTTGTTTCAAATTACTCGTGAACTGCAAGTGCAAACCAAGGGCAAAGCAAGGTCAAGCGCGCGGGATGCCACACGCTCACCAGAGCGCGCGGGGATGTTCCCCTTCCATCCAGTCTAAAACACTTATAGTGGGCGATGTATTGAAGATAGAGATATGCTCTCGGTTTTTTGTAGAACTTTTCATGCTGACCAATTCTTAAGCTCATAGTATATTGATATTTTTAACGGTTTGCCGAGCATACGCTTAAGAAGCGCACGGACGCCATTTTGTTTTCGACTTTTTCACTGAAATCGGTACTGCTTGGCTTCCTTTGATCATACATAAATTATTTTCTACAGAATCTTTCCTCGAGATACTCTTTACAGAATGGTGAAAACCGCATCAAAATCCATCCAGTGGTTCTCGAGATTACCCGTGACATCCAAGAATCGGGGATTTTTGTCTTATACTAACGAAGTAGAGATTGTCGGGAACACATGCACCAAGCGGTACTATGACGTCACACACCTCAGTGCATCTGGGTACATTTCGTCCCGTCACCGTAACGTAACGCCAGACCCCAGCGTAACGACGAAGTCGACAAGATCATTTAACATGATAAAATTGACATAGGAATATTATTGATGCATCAAACTTAAGTTAATGAATGCAGGAATGCTGTGGACTAGGGATCTTTGGATACTGCGGAAACTTTAGCCACCTTGTTTATTTTTAGTAATGATAAAAATGTTTTTATGAATAAAAATCTCCTACACTATGTCTGTTGCAGACAACTGCACGATTCTAGTTCAAAACATGATATGCGTTAAATAGTAGAACTCATTAAATGAAATTTGATGATTGAATAGTGTTTGATAATTTTAGGGCATTTTGAAAAATTGACATTTTTGATGTGTAACATCTTTCCACTCGGTATCTGGATATTTTTGTGGCGCTCGGTAGCTGGACATGTTTGTGGGAGTGATTTTGGAAAAGGGACGGAAGTGCATGGGACGGAAACAATAAGCGCGCGTGGTGGCGCAGATCGGTACAACGACGTACTGTAGGTCGTGTGGCTATGGGGAATGTATATCGCATACAGTATAGTTCAAGGTTTGGAGACCCCATTTAAGATATTCCCACAATAAATCATCTTCAAGTTGTCGTTCTTTGGTGTGAAAATATTCATTTTATCATATTTGCTGAAAACAATTACGATTTATTAAATCTTCATACTTTTTCTGTATTCTCATTGAATGTAAGCACTCGATGTACTGTCGGCCATGTGGCTATGTGGAATCTATATCGCATCAACAAACACTCCAAACGTAGGAATTCAATATATTAACGCCGACTACTAACAATAATTGAAATTTCGTTGGTCTAAACATATCACTGGGAGAAACACATTTAATATACTTTCCGCACACCTAATTTTTAGTCACGCCTATACTTGGCAGTGCGCTCTATCGGCTAAACGAGGCCATTTTCAATAACATCGCTGGCATGGGTTCACTAACTGGCCGGTATAGAGCGCAGCTCGCATCAAGTAGGCAGTGGGTGCTTCCGCCACGGCAAATAACAATTATGATTCATTACGGTCAGGATTTGGCACTGGAGTTATAGCCTACAAGTAGTTATTTCAATGACCAACAGAGTTCTGTCGACAAGGGATTTGCGCTCCCGGGACACACATAGTAGGATAACATGTCACATGTTACACATCATATGCGACTACTGTAAGGCTCGTATATTTTTATTTTTATTTTGTTTTTCAAAATTTCAGAGAACTGAAAACAGAAAATAAAGTTTCTGATGGACATTATTGATGGTTTGGTTTCATGTGTGATGTGGTTACAGTTTAAGAGGTTTCAGTTAAAAAATGTGGATTTTCTTCCCGAACTTACGTATGTACGGTACATAGGATACCTTAAATAGATTTGGGTCGTGGTTAATTCAGCAACTCCTGTTATGTAAAACTTGAACATCACATAATACATTAGAGCACGATGTGAAATATCTTTTCTCATTCACAATAATCAACTAAAGATGCGATAGAAATTACCCATTTTATTATTTTAGTGTTAGATTACAAATAAAATATTAAATATTGTGAGAGTCATTTTGACCCACACGGTTACGTAAGTCTACCACACCATTTGAAATTCAGGCCACTTCTTTTTATTACAGTAACTCAGTTCTTTATTCACTTGCTTCGAGGATGTGTGTGTGTGCACCAGCTGATCACACTACTCGAAATCAAGTTGGAAGCTATACTGTAGAGTATAAGTGCAGACATTCCAATTTATACTGTTTTGACCAGTCTTTCCATATTTCAAATTGTGTCACCCTACTGTGGTCCTTTGCAAATGTGCATGTGGACGGGAAATAACACAGTGTCTTTGTACGGGAACATATCCCACTGGTTATTCTTGGCATTGGAGAGACTCGGTGGGTAGAAAGTGTGGGGACAGTTCTGGCCCGCGGGGAACCTGGCTGTGTTGCGAATCTTCACATTGAACGATTTGGTGTCAGACTGATCGGAAAGGATACGAACCCTTCTACCTTTCTTCACAGCCTTCCTCTGTCGCTTCTTCTTCCGTTTACTCTTAGCAGTACTTGCTGCCGTCGGAGATGGCTTAGCTGCCGGTCTCTTTTTTACTACACCTTTCGCGATGGTAGCAATTTTATCAACATGTTGTACGAGATGTGCACACAACTCCTCGTGGTCTAGGGACATTTTTTGACACAACTGACAACAGAAAGCACCAGTTTCACTTTTGCCATTGATAATGTGCACCCACCGTAAGTGTTCCCTAAGAGCGACCTTCTTGTTGAATGCCCGGTGGCACAGTGGACAGGCATACGGCTGCTTCCCAGTGTGAATACGCTCGTGTTTGCGCAAAGTTCCCATGTCCCGGAATGCCTTATCGCAGTACCGGCAGTCGTAGGGACGCTCGCCTGAGTGGATGCGGCCGTGGATCACGTAGCCAGAGTGGCTCGTGAACATTTTCTCGCAGATCTGACACCAGAACATGGAGGTACCGTGAGCGCCTCTTTCATGAGTACAAAGTGCCTGACGGCTAGAGAATTTCTGTCCACAAGTCTTGCACTTGAATGCATTCTCCCCGGGATGTTGCGCACGAATGTGACTATCCAACAGACTCAGATTCGTAAACGTGTTGCCACATGATGAGCAAGCATGAAACTTCTTGCGGTGAATCCACATGTGTCTGTAAAGTTTCTGATCAGTGTTGAAGCGCTTTCTGCAATACTCACAAAAGTAGTTGCCTTTGGACAATGACGGAGAGATGATATGTCGAGAACTCTTGGGGACTGGACCCTCTTTACAGAGCAATGTCTGGATGTTAGCCAGCACTGGAGGTTTAGCCAGGCAGCCGAGACGTTGGTCCCGGGGTTCGGCCGGCTCCGTGAATTTCTCCCGGTACATGTTGGACTCGTGCAGCTTCATGTGAGAAGTCAGCGTCGTTCTGTGCGGGAATGCCTTGTCACAATAACGGCACACATGTGGCCTTCTCCTCCCTTCAGTCGCCTTCGACTTGGAACCTTTAAAACGCACGCTCCGCTTCCCTTTAGCGACGCAGATCTTCATAGATCTCCTAGGAGGCGGCACCTTCACGATACAACTCTTGTCATTATACATCTTGTCTGGCATGTGCAGTATTTGATTGATGCGAAAAGGATCCGTGTGAACCTGATCTCCAGATAGCACGTCCTTCTGGTAGTTGTTTGGGGCATGGGGAATTGAATGATACTTCCTATTGATCTTTAATGTTCCAAAAGGAGGAACCATATTGTTGTTGTTGTTAAATCTTAATGTTCCGAGAGGTGTCTTACTGTTGGGAGGAGGGTAGGAGTGTTTTTTCATATGATTAGCTAGACTGGAGGGTCGGCGATAAGAGACTTTGCAGCTATCACAGCTGTAGATCTCTTGGTGGCTCTTGGAGTGGCCCCTGAGTTCGTTCTTCGTGCGGAACAGGTTTCCGCAGGTCCTGCAGGAGTGCGGCCGCTTCATCAGGTGACACAGCTCGTGGTTGTACAGTTCTGTCTTGCACTCAAATCGCTTCCGACACAGCCCGCACTCATGAGGGACCATGTCGGGCTCTGGACAGAACTCCCGGGAAGGAAGAGGTGGAGCCAGCTGACGTAACGCTTTCACTGCCATGCCCTCATTTTGAGTTGTTATTGAGGAATCGTACGGTAGTATGTCCTCTTCTCCAGCGCCACCGCACACGCTCCTCAAGGCTTTGGGCCCGTTAATCCGGTAGCTACTCTCGTCTGGCAAATCATTGGTGTTCTTGGAGATGATATTGGGATACACCGTCACTGGTGTCGCGCCCATTTTGCTAGATTCTCATATCATCTCTAGGCCTCGACCGAAACACAATCGGACAGAACGAATTAGAGCATAAACCATGTGACTAACGTCACATCTGAAGAAACCTAATTTCCAAAGTCACACACGGAACAATTCTTGAGAAATATAAAATATGATGGCAAACATTATTACCCAAACCAAACCTAACCCTAACCCTAACCCTAACCCCAGCCTGGTCGGCAATGCATCTGCCTACTGTAACCATGATTACGAGATGGATATTGTTTTGCCGTTGATTCATTTTTGAGAGGCTTTGGGACATCATGGTTATCAGGGTCGTATATAAGGGGGGTGCTGAGGGGGCTTCAGCCCCCCCCCCCGAAAAATGCCAATACAAATTAAGGAAGTGTTGCTTTGGTAAGAGCATATTGTAAATTTGGTTGTCTTAACTTATTGGCTAAGTTATAAAAAATATTAAGATTGAAATTAGACTAACTCGTGGTGTAGTGGCTAGCATGCTTGGCTGCCGCCCCGGAGATCCGAATTCGATTCCCAGCTCTGCCAAGAAATTTTAATTCTAGTCTGAGGGCTGGAACGGGGTACACTCAGCCTTGTGAGGCAAAACTGTGAATTCCACAGTACGGTACTTTTGATAAATAAATTATCAACTTGAAAAAAAAAGTTTACCTTTTTGCTTAGTAAATTGACAAGTTTAGGTATGTGCCATCCATACTCCATATAACATAATAGAAAATTCATTAAGTATAAAATTTTATTTGTGTGTTGTGTTGTATTTTACAACTTTCTTTTTATTGCCAGTAATTGTGGGATATATAAACTTTCAATCTTATCTAAAATAATTACACAAAGTTATATGCTCTAAGATATTGGTTGATATTTCTGGGTATTTTGCGGTGACAATCCCCTGAGAATACTCACAATTTTCCAGGATAGCCCCCCTAAATGTATATACGTCCCTGATGGTTATGTAGTCCGATATATGATACCTGCGTGCGTTCCGAATGTGTCTCATAACCTGTGTCATTACGAGGGTAGTAGTAGTGTGGCAGAGCCAAAAATGGAACTTAGCGGCTTTGTATCCGACGTCTAAATATGTACTCCGAGATCATCGAAGGTTGGGGAAGCAAGATAGAATCCAGGCTCAGTTGATTGGCATTTAAGGAACCCATCTTAGTAGATGCACTGCCTTGTTACAAATCAATATCTAGGGCAACATTGAAGCACTTTGGCGTTACTTTAACATTATTATTAATATTATTCATAAATTCCAGCGAATCTTCTATGTCTTTGTCGTTAAGAAGTGCAAACGTGCTTCGCATGCTTCGTAGTGCATGGTCCAGTACCCCAGCGGTGGTCCAGGCACGGTTATCAAGAGCCCGCTGATTTTTTTTTTTGTCGTGTGGCCTCCTCAGAGGCCGAGTGCAGATCTTTCTATTCGACGCCCGTGGGCGACCTGCGCGTCGGGATGAGAGATGGAATGGATGAAGATGAATGAAACTGGGCAAGGATGTGGAAGGAATCGGCCGTGGCCTATCAGAAGGTACCGTCCCAGCATTTGCCTGGTGTTGAAAATGGGAAACCACGGAAAACCATTTCAAGGACGGCCGACGGTGGGGCTCGAACCCACGCGTCTACCGAGTCAACAGAGAGCTTGGTCCCATGACCTAACGCTGCGCTTTAGCCAGCTGAGCCACTGCTGTCGGAGCCCGCTGATGAGACTGACTTGGTGCACCTAAGCGAAACCTTTTAAAAAAAAAAAAAAAAAAAAAGACATCGCCTTTTTAAATTTATAATACAAGACCCCATAGGTTACTATGGCACAGGCATTGTACATGATTCTTTGGTCCAACTTTACTATTCATAGTGAATATTCCCCTAAGAGTTTTAGAGGATTTTGTATTTGTTAATGGGGCAGATGACCTCGTAGTTCCGCCCTTTAAAACAAAAATAACTAACTATAACTGTATTGTTAATATTTCATTCAGGGTCTTAGAACAGTAACGTCATTAACTGCGATTATTTAACTCTGTTGGATTGTGATTATAATAATAATAATAATAATAATAATAATAATAATAATAATAAATATAATGTTTTTTGTGATGTGTCCCGTTTAACTTCTTTGGCTTTTAGAGACGACCGGGCCCCAAAGTTTGCCTTGAAGGGGATCTTTAACTTGCCAGTGAATCTACCAACACTGCATCCTTGCATTCTCAAGAGTATCCCCAAAGGCTATCTAATTGCACTGGGATTCAAACGCGGAATCATGGGCTTATCAGGTGAGAATGTTACATAGTGATCCTTCGTTTTATAACCCGAGCTCGTGTACATATAGTATGTAATGTGGAAATTTGAAGCCATTATTTTTTCAGTGTTGTCTATAAAAATTGTCTTTTGCTGCTTTTTCAGTCGGGTGTGCCAATTGAATTGGATGGGGTACAAATTATAAATATGTAAACACACTCCTTGATAAAATTACATGTATTAGTTATCACACTTAAATGGGCAGTTTAGGATTACACGTTTCGACCCTCATCAGCGGTAAAAAAATTCACTGAATAATTAATTAATTAATTAATTAATTAATTTAAATTACTACCGACAGCAGTGGCTACGCTGGCTAAAGCGCAGCATTAGGTCATGGGGCCAAGCTCTCTGCTGACTCGGTAGACGCGTGGGTTCGAGTCCCACCGTCGGCTGTCCTTGAAATGGTTTTCCGTGGTTTCCCATTTTCAACAACCTAACATCTAGGTTATCGTCCCCTAATGGCTTGGGTGATCCTGAAGATGACAATGAAATGTAAACTATAACTAAAACTAACTACTAACTTACATACTAGAAGAAGAAATGGAAAAACAAAAGAAGAATAAGGCAAATAAAGGGCAGGAGGAAAAGAAATGCCCTCAACCCTCGGAGAATGCGGATTGAGGGACTTGGAAGGAAGGAGAGCCATGAAAGGCATATAGGAAAGTGAAAGAGGAGAGGGTCCGCCCCAAAGGTAAGGGACAAAAGAGGAAAACGGACCCAGCTCAGAAATCCCTCGGGGTCGCCAACTCCCGAACTCACCAGCCATGAGCCCCTGAGGGTGTAGCATTATCTAGGGTGCACCAAAAGTGGTGGGGCTACATACACCCGGCCTCCTTGTGGGCCTTGAGCAGAAGGCAGGATATAACATGAAAATAAAAAGAAGGCTGACCCCTCCCAGAAGGAGGGTATCAGAAAAGATGAGACAAGGGCCAAATAAGGCGGAAAAATGAAAGACTCCCTATGCCTCGGATACCCTAATACCGTCGGGGTCGAAAAAGAACAAGAGTTGACCAAGGGAGGTCGACAGGAAAGAAGACGGAGAGGAGCCCGGCACAAGTAAGTGGAAGCAATGCCGGACTCAGCTGGGGTCCCGTGGTCACCAACCCACGTCCCACTAGATGTGAGTCCCTGGGGGGAGGGGGGGGGGGGGTGTACGTTATAGCTCCAAGCATAGCAATGAAGTGACAACTCATTTCTCACAATGACAAATAAACTGAGGTGTACCAGACAGTAGTTTTTGTTTTCTGGATCATTTCTGCTTCTACGAAATGTAGTAAAATTTAAGCTATGCGTGTTTCTTTTGTTCACCGCTATCGAATAATGGTTCTTTGTCTTCCTCCCAGTGCAAGGTGAAGCCATAGTACTTAATATACGGTTTGCTCCGACCCTCGTTAGGTATAATAGCTCTGGCAGGTAGCTGTAGGCCTCTACGGCATATCTTTCGACACAATTTTATGAGTCAAAATCATGAGGATGAGAGCTGGAGGAGCAGAACTAACGATCTCAAATACCAGAGCACATCACTGTTCACCTACTGTCGACCAAAATATTATGTGCACTCGAGTTTGAAGGTTGTTTGTGAAGTACCAAATAGGCCTACGTAAAATCCATTAACATCATTTTTTTTAAGCTTATGGCTTTTAGTGCCGGGAGTGTCCGAGGACATGTTCGGCTCGCCAGTTTTGTAGCTGCTTCGAGATGGACACCCAATGGGTGAGCTACAAGTACCGTTGGGGAGGAAAGTTGGAATGTAAGGACGAGGACTTGGAAGGTAGCGGCTGTGGCCTATAGTTAGGGACCAACCCCGGCATTTGCCTGGAAGGAAGATGGGGAACCACAGAAGAACATCTTCAAGGTTGCCGGCGGGGTGATTCGAACCTCCTCGCCTCCCGGATGTGAGCGACTGCCAGCAGTCATGCCGTAACGACCACGGCTAACTCACCCGGTCATTAACATCATCATTTTTTCGTTCTATTTTACGTTAGTTCTATCGAACCCCGGCTATGATCAACCAAGAATGGAAAGAAGCAAACTTCGAGCTACGCCACATCTACACGAGAGGCGCAATACATGGGTTTCATCATCGAATCTGTAACAAGAAGACCTTCCATAGACTGTGTGTGTGTGTGTGTCATCTGCGGTCTACACTGCGAACGGTATCACCTGATTGAGTGCACACGGACAACATTACCTCTGTCCAACTATGCAAAAGACTGAACGGTTGTTATATTGTGTAACATGATCCTACTTACTGTATGGCCTTTGGCTGCAATACATTATATTATATAGGTTTGGAATTTTTAATTTATATTTAATTGAATTTATTAATTTATATTTAATTTAATTTATATTAATTAATTTAATTTTAATTTATTTCTTAATTTATCGAATCCAAATTTTAATACAATATACATTGGAATGTTTTATAACTGGTTTATTAATTTCAAAATTGTGTTATCATTTTTGTAAGGTAACCTTTTCTCGATTCGATTGGATTCGATCTGATGACGGTTTTTGAGAAACTAATTCTTAAATGTGACACATGATTGAAACACGCTAAAACACGGGCGCTTTTTGTGTTCCACATGCGATGAAAATATTAAAATATAAATTGAAAATTCCAAACCTACATGAACTAACGTAAAATAGAACGACGAAAATGATGATGTTATTGGATTTTATGTAGGCCTATTGGTTACTTCACAAACCACCTTCAAACTCGAGTGCTCATAATATTTTGGTCGACACTAAATACAAATGGCAGATGATCTCCAATGTTCGTCCTAACTCTAACATGATATTCGATAAACAAAGTTGCAAGGTAACGATAGACGATGTTTCTGTTCCACTCGATGAAAACATGTGGCAGAGAAATTGCGTAAAAGGCACCCACTTGCCAACAAGCGCATTCACATAATACAGTGTAACTCAATAGAAGTCTATTGTTTCTGGAAGTGGCTTAGTTACGAAGTACTGAGTAAATGCACAGGAGATACTTGGCGTGAATGTATTAATGTTATGGGTTTTAGGTCCTTTTTTAACTACTGTGACTTTTAGAGACGCCGAGGTGCCGGAACTTTGACCTGAAGCGGGGGATCTTTAACGTGTCAGTAAAATTGTACAGACATGGCTCCCTAACATGCCAACTGTATGTACCAGGATTACATCCCGATATCTTGGGATCAGCAGGTGAGAACGCTACCGCTGAGTCACGCAGTCAGTCTTGCCTTGAAGAAACACTTAGGTTGTATGCACAAAAATCAAAAGGCACCTTGGTCCTGCAAGTAAAGGTAAACGCAAGTGACTTGTTAGTTCTTCATTTGGGAAGGGCTCGTTGACAAATCTAAAGAGACTTATTGGAAGGGAGTAACGTTCCGAAGAGGACAGAAAACCTGGATGATCCGCCCCTTAGAACAACATGTGATATTCTGAAACAGGGGGATGTACACACTTAGCGACAATATCTGCGTAGTGGGGCGGAGCTCCATCTTGCATGAACAACAATTATCATCCATTTTCCCATTCATTAATCACAGGCCATAGAAATGCAGTGAGAATATGGCTTGATGGACATTTCTCTGGCTGATGGATTGGCTGCCGAGAGCCAACAGAGTGGCCTGCACACAGTCCAGATTTTACCCCTTGTGAGCTAAGTAACAAGTGGACAAGTCAAAACCTAGAGATCTGAACAGTCTTGAACAAACTATTCGTGAGGTATTTGCAAATGTGCCATTGGAAATGCTAAGATAATCCGTGGACACTGTTCCTGAAAGGTTGCAGAAATGTTTAGACAATGCGTGTGCATACGTGGAAATTAATTAATTAAACTTCACTTTATAACTATAATATATAATATTGTATGGCCTCGGATGCCGGGTGCAAGCTTTGTTTTTGACCTCCAGAAAGCATCTTGCATGTCGAATTTAATCGTTCCTTGGAACGAAAGTCAAGGAGGTTAGATATCTAAGCTCATTGACACTATAGCGCTTTCTAGTAGAGAATGGAGGAACCTAGTGTTGGCGGAAAATCCCGAGATTTCTTTTGTTTGCCATTATGAACACGGCCTAATGAATTCAAATGGGTTATTTAACATGCCAACAACGTATGACATGCATGTCGTGATTTTTGTCGCCTTTCAAAAATCATTTACCACGGCCAGGAGCGAACCTGCAAGCTTGGGGGGGTTGGTTGTCCGACACAAAAACCATTCACCCACTGTGGCAAATGGTACACCTTAACAATGCATTGAATGAAAATAAATCTATGACAAGTTGTACACTCCTTGATATATTTCATGTTCAAAATAGGTGTTGACTTTCCCACCACCCTGTATAATGTAGGTAGTCTTGGAATAAAGTACAGGAAAACGCTCACGTATCTTATTCCTTCGGGCAACCTTTGTCCGACATTTGTGTAAATGGTCCAGTACAGGAAATAAGTTTAGGAAAAGAGAAAGGCGATACAGCTTCCGTATGTTCTATGGCCTAATAAATTGTGTGTCTATTTATTACCTCACTCAAAATAACGAAAAAGTATTTCTTAGCATTAATACAAGTGTTCTTATCCTGGTGCTCTTTAAAGGAAACTTGGTGCTTTCGTCATACAAGCACAAGCTCCCAAGAGATCCTTTTTTCAAATCAAATTCTGTTCCACGAACCAGAATAATAGTGTTTTTAATTACAATTTTTGACAGTCAGAAATGTTATCATTTTGTGAAATAGTATCTTTAATCTACAGTAAAAACAATTGGACATCCCCGAATTATGAGTATGGTAACACGAAAGATGTTGATTCAACTCGACTGTTTACACGTAAATGTATCTTATCTGGAAGAGTCATGCAAGCAGTTTGAGTATGCCTGGTGAGTGGTGAATCACTAGCTTATTTATTTATTTATTTATTTATTTAGCTTAAGTTATGGCTTTTTGTGCTTGGAGTGTCCGAGAACATGATCGGCTCGCCAGAAATTGTAACTGCTTCTATGCGGACACCAGTGGGGTGAGCTACAAGTACCGTCACGTGTGAATGAGATGAAGTGATTTAAAATGAGCAAGTTCAATTTCAAGTAGTTCCAACTTTGGCTACCAGATGCCACTGACACCTATCAACGAACGTTGGAAATGAATAGAGCATTTTTAACGAAATATAATCTACACATTTGGCTACACTAACAATAGTGATAGGTTCTTTTTCATACCATACATGTATGACATGGGTTCGCCAGCTTTACAGTACTTCCCATCTGAAGGAAGGCATACTGATGGATTTTAACCAGCTATTTCAGTGCTTCTGATGGAGGAAGTGATAGGAAAAGGAAATAGAAGCGCATGCTTGTATTATTATTATTATTATTATTATTATAATACACCGACAGCCTTAACTGCGCTCGCTAGAGCTCAGAGCTAGGCCTTGGGGCCAAGCTCTCTGCTGACTCGGTAGACGCGGCTTTGAGCCCCACCGTGGGCCGTCCTTGAAATGGTTGTCCGTAGTTTCCCCATTTTCAACTCCAGGTGAATGCTGGGACAGTATCTTCTGACAGGCCACGACCGCTTCCTTCCCCAGCTTTGCCCAGTTTCATTCATTCATCTATCCGAAGTCGACGGATTTTTAAGAGCGTCAAAATCTTCAGTATGCCTTCCTTCGGAGGGGGCGTAAAGCCGGCGGCCCCATGTCATAGATTTATGGCATAAAAGTGTTCCTTCCACTAACTAAACTTGTGTGAAGTTAAATTTCTAGGTTATATTTCGTTGAAACGCTCTATCAAAGTTCCATCGTTCACCACTAGGTATCAGTGATATCTGGTAGCGAAAGTTGGAACTACTTTAAATTGAACGGAACTTGTAGCTCACCCCATGTGTGTCCGCTTGAAGCAGCTACAGTCGCTGGCGACATGTCCTTGGACACTCCCGGCAATTAAAGCCATACGCTTTCCGGTGCGCAGGGCACCCACGAGTGTCAACTAGAAAGACCTGCACTCGGCCTCTCAGAAGGCCACTAGACAAAGAAATTATTATTATTATTATTATTATTATTATTATTGTCAGTATTATGTTCGATTTAATGGCGACCGAGTACTTGGTATGGCACGAGGGTGGTCGGCACAGTCTAAGAAAAGTAAATAACGCCTGGTGTAAATTGTCCAGTACAGGTAAGTAGTTAAGGAAAGGAGAAAGGCGATATAGCAAGTCACTCCCGTATGTTCTATGGCCAAATAAATTATGTGTCAATTTATTACCTCACTCAAAATAACGTGAAATAGTTTCTTAGCAGTAATGTATTATCAATTATATGTCAGTACGTCCCTCTTGAATGTAAAGTAAGGTAAGTGAATACTTCGTTGGTTATACAGTGGTGCTATAAAATTTTACTGGAAGAGAATTATGTCCGTAGCTACTCTATTTTATGATCTGTACGCGACTACTGAATAATCCATATCAATTTGCTTCCATGCGGTAGTTTCAGTCGGCATTAACTCTTCTTTAGCGCTGAGCAGGTCGTCCTAGCCGCATTTCCTCTGATGAAGAGAGCAAGCGGACCTCCCAGTCTCCATGCCAATGATGTAATTTGTCTTCAGTCTGTTGGTACGAGGTCTAGAAACAATCCAATTGATTTCCTATTGCAATTTATGACCGAGACTTAAGGAAAAGATACAGTTGCTATTATTCCCGTTTCAAACGGGGTCAGGGATGAGATGCGTTGAAATGCTATGTGGCGGAAGGTTTTTACGGCCAGATGCCCTCCCTGACGCCAACCTCATGAGAGGAGCTAATGAGAGATTAAATGAATGAAGATGAATGAAATTGGGCAAGAATGAGGAAGGAAGCAGCCGTGCCTGTCAGAAGGTACCATCCCAGCTTTTGCCTGGAGTTGATAATGGGATACCACGGAAGATCATTTCAAGGATGGTTGACGATGGGGCTCGAACCCACATCTACCGAGTCAGTAGAGAGCTTGGCCCCATGGCCTAACGCTGCGCTTTATTGAGCGTAGCCATCACTGTTGGAAAGGGGTGTACCTAATGGATGTGGTACATCCTAAGGGATTTAGACAGAATGAAGTTTCGGGCACAAAAGGTGATAATGAAGGACAGAGCGGGAAAAGACCAAAAAGTTAAGATTTAGATTTAAATGATATTTATTTAATATAAAGCGAATATGTCGCCAGGAATGATAGCTTCAAAGAAATTACTTTAAAAACTGACAATAAAAATTAATAACAATTAAAAGGTACTTGTTTCTCCAGGAAACGTAAATAGAGCAGTGACTAACTTTAAAGTATTAAATATAAAATTACTAAAAAAGAAGCATAATAATTTAAATTCATTCCAAAGTGGATTAAAATGAAATACTCTTCTGACGGAAAGAATCCGGGCAGAATAAAAGAAGTGAAAGGGTACCACCTCTTCTAAGGTACGATACAAGAAGTATCAGGCCGGCAGTCGGAGGTCCTCAGTAGCTGGCGGCAATTTAGTGCGCCCGCTCTGGCGGTGCGAGGTCAGTCTGGCATGTTCCAGGGTTCCGGGTTCGGAACTAGAGTAGATGATGATAGGTTCTCCTAAAGATAGCGACCAGCATAGAGAGGCTCTTGGTAATACCTCCTGCGGCTGGTGAAATGATGTTCTCAGAATTACGATTTGCAGAGTAGATCCATGTTGAAGATTTTTGGTTGAAGTGCAGGCTGATGAATTTAGACTGCCCGGCCAGGCCGCCAAGTCCAGCAGAGAGATTATGCCGGCGGAGAAGAGACTCCGGCAGCCAGAGGTACCCCGAGAGGGCAGTAACCCCAGCAGGGATGTTGGTGAGCAGATGTGATCAGTTGAGAAGAGTGGTCAAGAGTAGGCACTGTAGGCCGGGAGACCTCAGGCTATATAGCGGTAGTGACGTCAGCGCGCGGAACCTTCTAGCATGAAGGTGTGGCGAGAGAGCAGCCAATCACAGCACAGCCCCATGCACAATGCGAGCGTCACCGCTGGAGAGAGCTCAGTGCTCGTGAGAAAATGTGACGGTATAGTACGTCTAGAAAGACACTAAAGAAAACAGGTGAGTAGACATGAATATTACAGAAAAGCAATTAAATTGAAACACCAATATTAAACAAATCAGAACACCGCGTTCAGACTGCAATACACGAAATTAGAATAATGGGGCAGAAAAATTGAACGTGTGTTTCACACCGTAAGGGAAACATAGCCAACAAAAAACATTCGCAAAGCGAACATGCTGGGAGGGGCGAGAAAAAATTGCAGTAAGAAAGCGCAGAAGTTAGGCCTCGCGTGGTAAAGGAGCAATCATGGTGATTGGCCTAAGAAAATGACCAGCAGAAGTCTGCAGTTTTACCACGCGAACCCTACCATCTCTGCCAGGAAAGCACTCAACAACCCTACCCAAATTCCAAACAAGAGGAGGACTAGGGTCTTTCAAAAGCACCAAGTCCCCCACCTGAAGGTTAGAGCAGGAAAAAAGCCATTTGCCACGCTGCTGAAGCAAACCGAGGTATTCCAACCTCCAGCGACGCCAAAAATTGTTGCGCAAACTTTCAATTTTGCGCCAAGAAATGGCTAAAGAAGATTGAGAATTAGAATATAACAAAGGTGGGGAGGCAGTCAATGGACCACCGATAAGAAAATGGCCCGGCGTTAATGGTAGAAGATCTGAAGGGTCATTAGATAAGGGTGATAAAGGACGAGAATTAATTATGCCCTCAATAAAAATAATTAAAGAATTAAACTCTTCATGAAAAAGGGGGGTGTGGCCACAAACACGTATAAGGTGCTTCTTGGTGAGTTTCACACAAGACTCCCACCGTCCACCTTGATGGGGTGCATAAGGGGGGATGAAGTGCCACTTGAAATTTCTCTGGTGAGCATAATCAGTAATCCTTTCCAGCGCTGCAGTTTGAGTAAGAGCTCTCTTAATTTGCTCAGAAGCTCCGATAAAATTTTTAGCATTGTCGGAAAATACTTCTGAAGGAAGTCCTCGGCGAGCAGAAAATCTGGCAAAAGCTGCCAAAAAATAAGCAGTAGAGGCGTTGGTAACTAGTTCTAAGTGAACTGCTCCGGTGACCATACATACAAACAGCGAAATATAGAGTTTTCCAAAAATACATTTTTTGGCCTCAGGAGAATTCTTTCTGTAAACAAAAGGCCCGGAATAATCCACTCCCGTGAAGGCAAAGGGTCTAGCAGGCGCAGATCTAAAGTTGGGAAGATCACCCATGAGCTGAGTGGTAATTTTAGGGTTGGATTTAAAACATGGAATACACTTCCGGATAACAGAGGTAACTTCATGGACTCCGTTTATGGGCCAATACCTTTCACGAATGACAGAAAGTAATGTACGAGTTCCAGCATGAAGATGCTGGTAATGATACTGACGAATGATTAGAGAAGTGACATGATGCTTTGAAGGAAGAATAATTGGGTGTTTTTTATCCTCGGAAAGATCAGCCAAAGATAAACGTCCTCCAACTCTTAGTAAACCATCAGTGTCCAAAAAAGGGGCGAGTGATGAAAGCCTACTCGATTTCTTAAGGGATTGACCTTGGGACAACACCTGACATTCTTCAGAGAATATTTCTTGTTGAGTAAGCCATAAGATTTTTGTAGTGGCTAAACCTAATTCAGAAAGGGTTAAATATGGCTTAGGAAAAAGGGGTTGTTCTACCACAAAATATTTCCATCGAAGGAGATAAGCCATAACCCTCACCAATTTATGGAAAGAGGAATATCGCTGCAAGAGAAGGGGAGAGTCAGAAACGAGAAGAGAAGATCCAGTAATCTTACCAGCATCCGGCAAGTCTGATAACTCCGGAAGAGGAAAATTTGGCCAAGCGGAAGGTTCTTGCAGAAGCCAAGGGGGACCGTGCCAGTATAATGTCAGGTTAGCCAACATAAGAGGGGAACATCCCCGAGAAATGACATCTGCAGGATTCTCCTTGCCAGATACATGATGCCATTGTTCAAAGTTAGACAATTGTTGAATTTTGGACACTCTATTAGCTACAAACACCTGCCAATGCGAGGAAGGTTTGGCAATCCATGCCAACGTGATGGCTGAGTCACTCCAAAAGTAAGTTTTGCTAAATCGGATTTTCAAAGATTGGCGGATTTTGACCGATAATTCAACCGCCAGAAGAGCAGCACAAAGTTCCAGTCGTGGCAAGGATAAGGATTTAAGAGGGGCTACCTTTGACTTAGCGCAAATTAAATTGGAAAAAAAATATGACTGGTCAAAATTGCGGCAAACAATATATGCACAACACCCATAAGCTTTCAATGAGCTATCGGCAAAGATGTGAAGTTCATATCCTCCACAAGAGGGAAAGGGAATAATCACTCGCGGGATAATGACATTGGAGAGATCTTCCAAACTATTTCTATAAGAAATCCAATTTTTTTGCAACTCTGAAGGAACTGGTTCATCCCAACCAGTTTTCAAGGACCAAAGGTCCTGCATGAAAAGCTTTGCTGTGACAATAATTGGCGCCAAAAATTGGAGAGGATCAAATATCTTTGCAATCTCAGACAAAATTTGCCGCTTAGTTTGCGGTTTGATGTCACTGAGATTAATTTTGAAAAAGAAAAAATCCTTTTGAGAACTCCAATAGATGCCTAGGGTTTTGATAGAATTACTTTCTTGAAGAAGCTCTACTGAGTCGTTATAGACTGAAGTTAATGGAAATTTAGAAAGAAATTCTTCCGAATTAGAGTTCCACTTGCACAAGGAAAATCCGCCTCCCAAAAGCAAAGCTGTCAAATCTTTAGAGACCTGTAGTGCTTCAGATACTGACTCAAATGAATGAAGAAAATCGTCAACGTAAAATGATGATTTTAACACTTCAGAAGCCTTAGGAGAATACAACGGGCCATCCTGTTCAGCAAGTAATTTCAACGTACGTATGGCTAAAAAAGCAGAGGGCTTTAGTCCATAGGTTAAGGTTTTTAGCCGAAAAATCTTGACAGGTTTAGTAGGCTCGTCGCGCCAAAGAATTCTCTGAAGGTCGCACTGTTGTTGATCGACCAAAATCTGCCTATACATTTGCTTGATATCAGATATCACTGCGATAGGGAACAAGCGAAAATTCATCAGGACAGAAGAAATGTCAGATTGAATAGGAGGGCCTGATAATAATGTGTCATTCAGAGAAGTACCATTGGCATCCAATGCAGAGCCATTAAAGACCACTCTTATGTTTTCCTTTAAAATCTCATTCTTCCAAACTGGATGATGATTGAGGTAAATGACTTCAGATGGGGTATAAGAAGCATCATCTTTCTTGGTAACAACCTCCATGTGATCAAGTGCCTCATATTCCTCCATAAACGTGGAGTATTGAGTTTTAACAACAGGGTCACGTTTAAATTTGTTTTCCACAGCATAGAGTGCTCTAAGAGCCCTAGGGTGTGTTTCAAATAAAAGAGGTGGATTATCCACTCGGGGCATTGTTACGACAAATCTACCCTCTGAATTGCGTTTGGTCGTTTCGCGAAACTGTTTTTCACACATTTCATTTTCAACCGAGGAAGGTGAAACTGAATCTATAGTTTCGATTTTCCAAAATCTTTCTAAGTTATAATCGAGACTTGTATTGACAAAATGACATTGAGAGAAATTTTGAAATGACTTACGAGGGACTTGACCCGTTACTAACCAACCTAGCTTGGTATGATGAACAAACACTCCTGGTGATATTTTAACCTTAGAGCTAAGGAGACATTGCCAAAATACTTGGGCACTGAGAAGTATGTCTACCGGAGCGCTCGTATTAAATGTTGGATCCGCCAACTGAATGTTATGAGGAAATTGCCACGTTCTAACTTCAAAAGAATTACTAGGGGTGTTACTGCCAATAGTATCAATGGCAAGGCAATTCAACTGCAATGTTGTGTTACAATTCACAGCATCTTTGATGTGAACACGAACAAAATGCAAAGATTTAACATTGCTATTGTTAATACCGGTAACCTGAATTAATGTAGGTTGCTTGGGAAGACCAAGTTTCTTAATGAGACGTTCACTTATGAAGTCATGGGTGGCGGCATTATCCAATAGGGCACGTGCTTCAAGCCATCTACCAGAAGAGTCTTGAACTTTTATTAACACGGTTGATAGTAGCACCTGGGAACTACGAATTGAGCTAGAGCTCTGAGTATAAGATTGCGCATTAGCTCCTGGGGATGCATCTTTAGAACATCCAGGGGAAGGAGCCTGACGTGGCTTTTCAAACCTATGAAGCAAGGTATGATGTTGAGCCTTGCAATGGGAGCAAGTATTTTTAGATAAGCAATCAGGCACCATATGCCTAGTTGACAAACAGTTGTAGCAATATCTTTTTTGAGCTATTAATTTGCGTCTTTCATCGGTAGAAAGGGCTTTAAAGGCAACGCAGGAATATAACCTGTGAGGTGCTTTACAGAGAATACAATCCATTGAATTATGCTGAACAGTAAAGACAGCAGATTTGTTTATTTTTGCACCGACTGGTTTCACAACATTAGATTTGTTATCTGCACTTCCTGACATATGACAGGCTACAGCTGACAAAACCTGACATCTATTATTCATAAACGTAAGCAATGAATCATAGGTATATGACGTGTCATTTGTTAGTTCCCTCTCCCATGCCTTTAAGGTTGATGAATCAAATTTAGAAGTAACCAAGTGAATCAAGAATAGATCCCAATGCTCGACCGGTTGGTTCAACCGTGCCAATGCTCTGACATGTAGTTGGACCGCGTCACTCAAGGCTCGCAGTGTTGACAAGCTTTCAGCTCGCAAGGTGGGCAGGTTAAATAAGGCTTGAATATGCCTTTGTAAACATAATTTCTCATTGCCATAACGGCCTTTAAGAAGCTCGATAGCAATGTTATAGTTTTCTCCTGTTAGGGGAAGTTCTCTTATAAGTTGAAGGGGTGGCCCCTGCAAAATGGATTTTAAGTAATGAAATTTCTGAATTTCCGGAAGTGTGGCATTATTATGTACTAATGAACTGAACAATTCAAAGAATGATTGCCACATCTCTTCCTTTCCTGAAAAGTGCGGAATTTCAATTTTAGGTAGCAATGGTTTGATACCGTTCCCATGGTCGCTAATTCTTCCTTGAGTTTCTTCTACCTTCAACGCCAGGGTCAGAGTTCTAACTAATGCCACAGCCTGAGCATGTGTATCAAAGTAATTACTCTCTACTTCTTCCCTATCTGATGGATGTTCTGGACTTTTGATTTCAATTTCAAGTTGCACGAGATCATATTTCTCGTACGCCTGTTCAAAAGCTTTTAAACGCTGGGATATAATGTCAAGGTTTTGTTCCTCTTTCGGTAGAGTAGCTAAATATTTTTGAAAACGGGTGAGTTGACCTTTGTAGGCCGCCCGAGAATTTAACAGTTTATCATCAATTATTGGTGGCATGGCTGGAAAAGTTGGAACAACTCACTCACCAAAGCTGCTTGTGGCACCAGACAGACCAACTCTCCGGAAAGAAACCAGTTGTACAAATATGCTGGGATTGTTTCCGCCTTCCCGCAGATCTCCCGCGCTAGCCACAATGTACTGAAATGTATAGAACAAATATTAGATTGAACCAGTTTTTTGAATTGAATTTGCGGTCTCAGAATGAAGGTTCTGGGTTTGATCCCGGGTTTCGGCACCATGGAAAGGGGTGTACCTAATGGATGTGGTACATCCTAAGGGATTTAGACAGAATGAAGTTTCGGGCACAAAAGGTGATAATGAAGGACAGAGCGGGAAAAGACCAAAAAGTTAAGATTTAGATTTAAATGATATTTATTTAATATAAAGCGAATATGTCGCCAGGAATGATAGCTTCAAAGAAATTACTTTAAAAACTGACAATAAAAATTAATAACAATTAAAAGGTACTTGTTTCTCCAGGAAACGTAAATAGAGCAGTGACTAACTTTAAAGTATTAAATATAAAATTACTAAAAAAGAAGCATAATAATTTAAATTCATTCCAAAGTGGATTAAAATGAAATACTCTTCTGACGGAAAGAATCCGGGCAGAATAAAAGAAGTGAAAGGGTACCACCTCTTCTAAGGTACGATACAAGAAGTATCAGGCCGGCAGTCGGAGGTCCTCAGTAGCTGGCGGCAATTTAGTGCGCCCGCTCTGGCGGTGCGAGGTCAGTCTGGCATGTTCCAGGGTTCCGGGTTCGGAACTAGAGTAGATGATGATAGGTTCTCCTAAAGATAGCGACCAGCATAGAGAGGCTCTTGGTAATACCTCCTGCGGCTGGTGAAATGATGTTCTCAGAATTACGATTTGCAGAGTAGATCCATGTTGAAGATTTTTGGTTGAAGTGCAGGCTGATGAATTTAGACTGCCCGGCCAGGCCGCCAAGTCCAGCAGAGAGATTATGCCGGCGGAGAAGAGACTCCGGCAGCCAGAGGTACCCCGAGAGGGCAGTAACCCCAGCAGGGATGTTGGTGAGCAGATGTGATCAGTTGAGAAGAGTGGTCAAGAGTAGGCACTGTAGGCCGGGAGACCTCAGGCTATATAGCGGTAGTGACGTCAGCGCGCGGAACCTTCTAGCATGAAGGTGTGGCGAGAGAGCAGCCAATCACAGCACAGCCCCATGCACAATGCGAGCGTCACCGCTGGAGAGAGCTCAGTGCTCGTGAGAAAATGTGACGGTATAGTACGTCTAGAAAGACACTAAAGAAAACAGGTGAGTAGACATGAATATTACAGAAAAGCAATTAAATTGAAACACCAATATTAAACAAATCAGAACACCGCGTTCAGACTGCAATACACGAAATTAAAATAATGGGGCAGAAAAATTGAACGTGTGTTTCACACCGTAAGGGAAACATAGCCAACAAAAAACATTCGCAAAGCGAACAACTGTCGGTACAGTTGATATAGCGATAATGTTAAATATTGACATATTGTATTGAGTAAAGGTAGATTTGAAGTCTATTTGCAGTGTTGCGTTATTGGCAATTGGTATTTTTAACTTTCAGTCGGTCAATCCAAAATAATTCCAATTACTGGAATATGCGAGAAAAAAAACAGAAATAAATGACTTGTTATTAAGGTATATATCCACTTTAAAATACCATTTTTTTTCACACGATGTCCTTATAAACTTTGATACATGTTTCGGCTCATTTTGAGCCTTCTTCAGTCAATAGCAGAAATAAAATTCTCATAAAACAGTCTATGGTTGATCAGTGTGACCTCTCAATATAATTTGTACATTTTTTTAAAAGATTTTCACATCGTCATGGTAATTAACACAAATGGACATAAAATGCTTAAAGAATTTATGTTCTACCCTAACTATTATGTGTCAGAAAACTGTATCATAATGAGGCTCATTATAACCCTACTTTTCATTATGAAACAGTTTCTCCCACCAATCAGAGCTCAAGAAACACTTGTGTGACCAATTAGATAAGGATACCTTCGCGCATGCACTCAAAATCCAACATGTCTATATAAATTACCGAAAGTGCACCGTCCATATGTTCGCGTAAATAAACTTGTGAATATGAGACAAGAAATAGCACTGTACCTTAATATCCTCAAATCCAATTTCTACACAGCGCGTTGTATTGAAACGACTTCGGTGACAGTTTTACTGAATACACAATCTGAACATATGGCATTGAAGCACACAGAGCGCATGCGTCGGTTGTCCAGAGAGCTTGGTAAACAGAGATATACTACTCACCGCAGCACCCGATCACAACATTTTAGTGACTGAACAGATATTTATGAATATTTATGTTAAAACATATTATAAAGTTATAATTATCGTCGAACATAAACAGTCGTATGCAACTCGCCTATAATGGTCATTAAGACACTCGTATGGAAATTATAAAACTCGCATACGCTCGTCTTATAAAAATAGTCGTGTCTTAATTATAGCCATTATAGGCTCGTTGCATAATATACTATTAAAAAATATGTAAAAAACTCAAGTCGTGGACTCATCGTCGTTGAAATCATTTCCACACAAGGGACCCTATTGTACAAGTGTCTTGTATAAGAATCGTGTGTTAGTTGTCCATGTAGAGACGACAAAAAAAACCGGAAGTAGACAAACAGACAACTGCAAATTTACTGCATTTATCAAGAGATGGTAAGTAAACAGGCACTTGTTGATATATTGTCTGTTAGGTAGTCAGCCCAGAGGCTGGTTGGATCTTCAAAACGTTCCACCATAGGGAGCACTATAATGAGGCGTACTAGGCAAGATGAGGAGTGAGGTAGTTAGTCATTGCTTTCCTCACTGAGTCATAACAATAGCACTGACCCTATGAGTAGAACCTTTCACAGTACACACAGGCACTGGCTGTCATTATTTGGTGAGAAGACACATTTTATTGTCTAGCCTGTGCCAACAGACAAATGCAAATGTACTGCATTCATCAAGAAATGGTAAACAAGCACTTGTAGATATATTGAAATGTACTGTTGTAGAATGAGAAAACTAAGGGATGACATGTTTCGCTCGTCAAGCGAGCATCATCAGATCCAATTATATTCAAGACAATTAGCTGTACAAAGACTACCAAACCTATGTGACACTCATAGACAGACTCTGCCCTAAAAAAAAGACAACAAAATACCCGTTAGGATACTTATTATGTGTGGTAACAATTACTGATAAATATTAAGGCATTAAGCACACGAAGAAAATAACTACTTATTCAGGCTGACCGTGCCGTATCGTGCTGGGCATGCCGTCCGGTTGGGTCTAAATGGAGGCTACTGTTTGCTCGCTAGTACACATTTCAGTAGATTGACATCCTTTTAGGAATGTACTGAACAAAATAATACAAATTTAGTATCAAATGGTTTATAGAAACGGCCGAAAACGCTGATGAAATCGTTCTTTCCAAGAGGGAATATACTATTCTGTTCTACTAAACCAGTTGTTAACGTAATACTACCGGGTGAGTTAGCCGTGGTCGTTACGGCATGACTGCTGGCAGTCGCTCACATCCGGGAGGCGAGGAGGTTCGAATCCCCCCGCCGGCAACCTTGAAGATGGTCTTCTGTGGTTTCCCATCTTCCTTCCAGGCAAATGCCGGTGTTGGTCCCTAACTATAGGCCACAGCCGCTACCTTCCAATTCCTCGTCCTTACATTTCCCCTTTCCTCCCCAACGGTACATGTAGCTCACCCATTGGGTGTCCGTCTCGAAGCAGCTACAAAAACTGGCGAGCCGAACATGTCCTCGGACAGTCCCGGCGCTAAAAGCCATACGCTTAAAAACAAGATGTTCAGTAAAGAACATATAGCCTACTTTCTCCTAAATGTATGAGTATAGTTATAACTCGTTATTATCAAAGAGTATGATAGAATCATTTCTTGGTTGAAGACCTTAGAAACTATTTACCTCTACCAAACGCCACAACCTAGAAAAAAACTACTACCATCATTGAAGAAAGATAGATAAGAAGTATCTCAAGAATGTTATGGATCTGGAGACATAACCGACCGGACTGGCTGCGTGGCTCAGCGGTAACGTTCTCGCTTGCTGGGCCCTAGGTTGCAGGTTCGTATCCTGGCGCAGTCAGCTGGCATTTGAGGGTGCACAAATGCGAGGGAGCCGTGTCAGTAGCTTTACTGGCACGTTAAAGATCCCCTTCGGGCCAAAATTCCGGCACCCCGGCGTCTCTAAAAGCAGCAGTAGTTAAAAGGGACGTAAAACAAATAACATTATTATTAATATTGTTATTATTACATAATCGACCTGCCGTGGGCAACATCCATCTTTGAGTTGAGGCATGTCTTTACACGTCTGGTTTTCACAACCCTAATTGAATTAACAATTCTTTCCTTGACCCTACAGAGACATGTGTATACAAACTATGTGGATATTTTCGATTGCTATTTGCCTGAAATAAAAGTATTAATTAATAACCTGAACTAGCACCAACGGCTAAAATTCAGTTACTACAGGTATGTGAAATCGTTTTGTTCTTTACATCAAATAACATTTTCAAATAACGCACAATAGGCTGTTACAAACCCTTTAAAATAAAAAGTAAAAATTTATCGTAGTATCATCTTGCCATACTTCAAGTTCGATGCGCATAGAATGCCAATGGTATACGGTACAAACCAATGGAGTCCCACGTAGACCAGTCGTGATATCTAGTGGAGAAGTATCGAACAATATAACCCTAAGAGGGCGAGTGCATTCTAGTGGCCATAAGAAGAAACTTTTCAATAAAATCTTGAAGTTAATAAGTAGGCCGGCGTGCAGTTGCCTTTTTGGCTGTTAGATGTCTCGAGCAAATCTGCTGGTGAATTATGTTTTAATTAAATATATATATTCCACCGTAATATGCACAATATAACGCTTAATTTTGAAACGTCTGAATCATTACAAAACAATAAATATATAACATTTCAAGCAAAAAAAAAAAACTCTGATGGGGTTTGAACCATAGGCATATGAGTGATAGGCCAACGCTTTACCACGGAGCCATTTGTGCCATCGAACTTCGTACTTTATAAAATGACTTACATATAACTTGTTAGCAAATAATGATTTAGACTAAACGATTTCATCAGTGGAGTATATTATTTATTTATAAAGCATTTCATACAAAATTTATTTATTTTGTATCAGTACGCTATATTGCATGCAATACTCAAATTAGTGAAATATAATTCAGGCACAAGATTGCCGCTGCCATCTTGTCTTCTTACCGAGACGGCTCAGCTGTTTAAAATCACTTCTGTACTATAGTATTACAAAATAAACTTTTAATTTCGAACGTGCCTCTTCCTTTAGAACAGTTAAATCGATTCTCGACTCGATAATCGGAACTGGTGGGTCCCATGATATGGATTATATAGTTTGCATAATTCGCACGGCCACCATCCTGAAATGGTACGGCGGATGACCTTTTAGTTTGGTCACAAGACGCGTCCTATATGGAGGTATGTTGTTACCAAATTTGGTAGAGATCGGATAATTTGGTTAGTCGCTATTTGATTTTACGTTTTGAACGTTTGAGTGGCCGCCATTCAGTTTTGGTAAAGATGGCGGCGATATAAAACATGACACTGAGGTGCCCTTTGCTTGTTCTACCTGTGTACCAAGTTTCGTTCAATTCGGTTTCACCGTGTTCGAATTGATAGGGGGGGACAGACATTCAGAGTACACACTCACTCACACACACACACACACACACACACACAGACTCACACACACACACATACACACACACAGACAGACACACAATTTTTGGCCCTGTAGTGATCTCATAAGTCTACTTTCATTTTTTGCAAAAATCGAAAGTAGGCTAAAAATAACGTAATACTAGTATTGTGCATGTATAGCAGCGGGCTAGCATCTTTAACTTTTAACCAAGAAGCTCGTGGTTCAAATCCAAACGGGTTCAATTTTCTTTACTTGATTTCTTTTTGTATTTATTGATTTATAACTACTCACACGTTATAATGTTAAGAATGTAGGTATAGTGTGTATTTGCAATCGAAAATATTATATATACTGTACTTATAACAGCATACACAGTATTTCAACACTCGACTACAGCGATTAAAATTCACGGTACAGACTGTTGTTGTTGTTGTTGATTCTTTAGGAGCTTTGTGTCATCATGGTCATGTAATCCCGTGTACTTGGGTGTGTGTATAAGTTGACTGATAACCTGTGTCACTGTGATGTCTGTACTAGTGCGTGTACTTGTAAATGAGGAAGGATTTTTGTAGGAAGCTGTCTTTCAACCGCAGTAGAATCTGTTGTTGTTGTTGGTTCTTTAGTGGACATGTAGCCCCGTGTACAGATAACTGATAAACTGTGCCACTGTGATGTCTGTACTAATGTGAGTACTTTTATACGAGGAAAGATTTGGATAGGAATATGTTGTTGTTTCATTTAAAATGCTTGGACATCATGGCAATTTAGCATCGTGACTTGGGTGTTTGTTGAATTTTGTCTGATAACCTGTGATATTGTGATGGTTGTATTAATGTGTGTATTTATAATTCAGGTGAGGGTTCAATCAATCAACGTCTAATATAGCACTTTATATTTCAACAAGCTACTACAACCAACATTCAATTAGTATACTCCTTGAAAAGGACAGAGAGTTATAACTATACTATGCCCATGTATTTAGGGGATAGTAGGCTATATGTTCTTTACTGAACATCTTGTATTTTCACATATTCGAATAATTGGGGTTACTTTGTGTTGATGTACTGAAAGTTACAATATGAATATTGTATTGAGACCTACTTTTCTCAAACGTTAGCAATGCGTAGTCCAAAATCATTGTAGAAAGGTACTTTCAATACTCTACTTCACTCAACCCTTAATTAATTAGTTAATTAATTATATCAGCCATTTATTCAATAATTCACTAACCAAGCTGGGTGGTCAATTGTACCGTTCACGAGATTCAAAATAATAAGGCAACAATCACTGTTTACACTTCTCGTTCACTCATTCAATCAAGTAATGAAGAGTCAGCCTCTTCTCATCGGCACCCGTTTCTCACATAACCTCCCTTCCTTTTCCTTCAAACAGTTGTAGCTCGATATTTGTTAGCATTCATCAAAGTCAAGTCAGAACTCATATCAAGAAGGCCATGAGCAAAAGAGATCTAGTAAAAGCTTGCAGAAACGGAGTGGTTTGAGTTCCAGGCTTCTACACTCTTGAAAGGAACCATAAAGCCATTCATCCATAGAAGGGCCCCAATGGTTCTCTCGGTCGTAAATTAGCGACCTGTCAAACTAAAGAGAGGAGTACAATTGCAAGGCGCCGACGGATGACTGCACCTGTCACAGTATTGTGATGGGGATTACAAACATTTTGGGTTCAAGAAATTAATGTTTGGGTTGGGAGCTGAAATAGGGCACACTCAGCGTCAAGAGGAAAGTTTACACCTGCCCTGATCAATTACCCTATAATTTCTTGCTTCTCCTCCAAGCAAAAGTCAAGATAGTACCTAAATTAAGTTCTCGGCCACCGCTAGATGTAATTAAAATTGCTCACACTAGTAAATACTCCACAACAGCACAAGTCATCTGATAGTTTCTTTAAGAATTTCTTCAACAGCTCAAACAATTAAATTCACAGGATGTAGCAAAGCCTTCGCTGCTTCACAGCCATCGTATAACATTCTCGATCTCTTGTCATTGGTACGCAAGGGAGCTAATATCAAAGTTATCGGCCTCTAATGGTTTGGGTGATCGACAAATTAAATGAACCTAAAACTAAATCTTACAACTGAAACTAACTCCCGACTTACAAACTAGACGGAGAAATGGAAAACAAAAGAAGAATAGGGGACATAAAATGCAGGGAAAAGAAATGCCCTCAAACCTCAAAGAATAAGGATTGAAGGATTTGTAAAGAATAGAGCCATGAAAGACAGACAAGGAAGGGGATAGAGGTGAAGATCCACCCCAAAGGACAATGGAAAAAGGGGAAAACGGACCCAGCTCAGGAATCCCTTGGTGTCGCCAACGCCCGAAATCACCAGCCATGAGCCATTGAGGGTGTAGTACTATCCAGGGTGCGCCATAGTCCATAAGTGGTGGGGCTACACACACCCTGTCTCCTTGAGGGCCATGAGCAGAAGGTAGAAGATACCATGTAAAGAAAAAGAAGAGGTCTGACCCCTAGAAAAACGAGGGATCAGAAAAGATGAGTAAAGGGCGAATTAAGGCGGGAAAGGGAGAGGTTCCCTAAGCCTGGGATACTCTAGTACCGTTGGGGTTGGAAGAGATCAAGAGTTGACTAAAAAGGAAAGAAAACAGAAAGGAGCCCGGCACAATTAAGTGGATGCAATGCCAGACTAAATCTTCTTCCTTTCCTTTGTTGATCTAATTCACAGATGTGAATTCACAGATGTGAATTAGATCAACAAAGGAAATTGTTTTAGTTGGTCTAAGTAAAATATGTTCTTTCCATACTTAGACGTCTCCTCATCCTGATGATGTATTTCATTACATGGCATTCGATGTTTTCCCTCTAATGCAAGACTATAAGCTCAGAAGCCCCAGCTTGAACAGCAAGTTTCAGTCAACAGCATTGTAAACAACAGGCTATAAATCCCAAGTGAAGTGATTTCCACATGCACAAACATTAGAACAGTGCTATATAAGTGTATTCTCAAGAACCTAGCAATACCAATGGTGTTAATTTTTACTGATGTGCACTCACATTACTTCTCATGAGTAATATGTTCTTTTTCGCCTCATTTCATCCATTCACTCATCATTTTATGTATTTTTTATTATGATATCTTTAATTATGCTGGATTTTGCAACTTAATTTATGGCTGAAGAAGGGACCAGTACTAGAGGCCCCGAAACATGTACCATATAATAGCAAGTTTATAACTTGTTGTAAATAAATGTATTGACTAGGCGGAACAGTTTCTCCTTTGTTATATAGTGAATCTGTCAATACGGAAAATGAACTTCTTTCAGAGCACAAGTTACCTACGTTGGTAGGTAATCTGAATGAGTGTGGCTGAATTGTTTCTAGGTTACAAAAACCGTCAATAAAGAAATAACTTAAAGAGGGAGCATGTGACTCATCCAGAAATATTAAGAACAAAGGAAGGGAAACTCGCCACTTGCATAAAAACTATACAGTAGTGATTTATATTCCCTTCAAGCTCGATATATAGCCGTCCGCCCCATACAGGGGAAGGAATTGCTTGTCAAGTGTCTGCTTTCTCGAGAAAGTGTTTCAAATTCAAACAGGAGTGGCACATCATAAAGAAGAGAAATTTTGGCTGTCGACAAAAGATGGCATATGGTTCACCCTGGCAGAATTGAGGGAGCGGAATATTGAGGTGAAAAGCTAGCAGTTAATAGTAATAATAATAATAATAATAATAATAATAATAATAATAATAATAATAATAATAATAATAATAATAATAATAATAAGAGTATAGATAATAATTTAAATTCGAATTATGTACACTTTGTGATGCGTCTCACAAATCTGAAGGCCAATCCAGCTCAGATTATCTATAAGACATATTATTTATACTTTTATGTAAAAACTGTATTTCAATACCAGAGTGCATGCATAAGAGATGGTAGGAACATTTATTGTTATTGTTTTTCTTTTAAACATATAATAATAATAGTAATAATAATATACACACATCAAAAAAAGTTTTGCATCACCTCGGTTCCCAGATCTCCGGCATATAGACGTTGACTGTGTATATTGTATCCAAGATACAGTCCCTTTGACTGTTCATAGATGTCACTAAAACTGCTCAAAGATGTAAACAACCATGCATGAGCAGGGCCTATTAGACGGAGGGGGTACGACAGCCGATCAGTTCCAGTCATTCCACCATGACGAAGGTACGCTGCTCATGTTGTCTGTAGTTCTACCATGCCTAGAAGGTCAATACCGCAGTTCGATCGCGTCCGCATTGTTACTTTGTGTCAAGAAGGGCTCTCAACAAGGGAAGTTTCCAGGCGTCTCAGAGTGAACCAAAGCGATGTTGTTCGGACATGGAGGAGGTACAGAGATACAGGAACTGTCGATGACAGGCCTCGCTCAGGCCGCCCAAGGGCTACTACTGTAGTGGATGACCGCTACTTACGGATTGCCGCTCGGAGGAACCCTGACAGCAATGCCACCATGTTGAATAATGCGTTTCGTTCAGCCACAGGACGTCGTGTTTCAACTCAAACTGTGCGCAATAGGCTGCATGATGCGCAACTTCACTCCCGACGTCCATGGCGAGGTCCAGCTTTGCAACCCCGACACCATGCAGCGCGGTACAGATGGGCCCAACAACATGCTGAATGGACCCCACGGAATTGGCATCACGTTCTCTTCACCGATGAGTGTCGCATATGCCTTCAACCAGACAATCGTCGGAGACGTGTTTGGAGGCACCCTGGTCAGGCTGAACGTCTTAGACACACTGTCCAGCGAGTGCAGCAAGGTGGTGGTTCCCTGATGTTTTGGGGTGGCATTATGTGGGGCCGACGTACGCCACTGGTGGTCATGGAAGGCTCCGAAACGGCTTTACGATACCTGAATGACATCCTCCGACCCATAGTGCAACCATATCGGCAGAATATTGGAGAGGCATTTGTCTTCATGGACGACAATTCTCGACCTCATCGTGCACATCTTGTGAATGCGTTCCTTCAAGATAACGACATCGCTCGACTACAGTGGCCAGCATGTTCGCCAGACATGAACCCTATCGAACATGCCTGGGATATGTTGAAAAGGGCTGTTTATGGACGTCTTGACCCACCAACCACTCTGAGAGATTTACGCCGAATTGTCGTTGAGGAGTGGGACAATTTGGACCAACAGTGTCTTGTTGAACTTGTGGATAGTATGCCACGGCGAATACAGGCATGCATCAATGCAAGAGGACGTGCTACTGGGTATTAGAGGTAGTGGTGTGTACTGCAATCTGGACCACAAATGCTGAAAGTCTAGCTGTATGATGGTACAACATGCAATGTGTGGGTCTCATGAGCAATAAAACGAGCTGAAATGTTGTTTGTGTTGATCTCTATTCCCTTTGTATTTAACGGTTCCGGAACTCTTGGAACCGAGGTGATGCAAAACTTTTTTTGATGTGTGTAGTATTATTTCTTAAAAAGAAAAGACCTAGCGGAAGACCACGCCTGAAGTATATGGATCAAATTAAGGAAGATATGGGATGCAAGACCTACGGAGGAACAAAGGGGGAAAGCGGAAAGACGAAAAGAGTGGAGATTTGCTGCAAACCAATCCTCGAATTGACCACTAGAGAAGTAGAAGATTTCCTTAAAATATATATTTTTCATTTAACATATTAGAGGTGATCGCCTAAATATAAAATTGTTAATGTAAATAATTATTAACACAAATACGTACACTATGCCAATAAATGACCTACAGTATGTCACCTAATAACACCGGGTGAGTTAGCCGTGGTCGTTACGGCGTGGCTGCAGGCAACCGCTCACATTCGGGAGGCGAGGAGGTTCAAATCCCCCGCCGGCAACCTTGAAGATGGTTTTCTGTGGTTTCCAATCTGCCTTCCAAGCAAATGCCGGGGTTGGTCCCTAATTATAAGCCACAGCCGCTACCTTCCAATTGCTCGTCCTTACATTAACACTTTCCTCCCCAGACAAAACTCCACCCGCGACGGTACTTGTAGCTCACCCAATGGTTGTCCGTATAGAAGCAGCTACAAAACTCTGGCGAGCCGAACATGTCCTCGGACACTCCCGGCACTAAAAGCCATACGCTAAAAAAAGAAAAAACTAATAACAAAATTATATCGTGAAATAAATACTAACTTAGTATTAGTGAAATGAGCTGTTATATGACTACAGTAGTTATGATGATAAGTTTTGTTATAAATTAATGTTTATTAAGATAATTATAATAAATATAATACTAATAATAGTAATAATGAAAAAATGAAAATCCACAGCCTGCTTCCAGTCTCCGACCGGGTCAGGAATGGAATGAATGAAGCCCGTATCTAGCGGCGAGGATATGAACTGTGCCGGCTGCCGAGGCCTGACGCACTCCTCTGGGGCAATGATTAAATGAATGACAGATGAAATGAAATGATAGTGGAGAGTGTTGCTGGAATGAAATTTTGACAGGGAAAACCGGAGTACCCGGAGAAAAACCTGTCTGCCTCCGTTTTGTCCAGCACAGATCTCACATGGAGTGACCGGGATTTGAACCACGGACCCAGCGGTGAGAGGCCGGCATGCTGCCGCCTAAGCCACGGAGGCTTCAATAATAGTAATAATAATAATAATAATAATACCGGTAGTAGTAATATTAATAATAATAATAATAATAAGAAGAAGAAGAATAAGGAATTGTTAGAGAATATTCATGGCATTTGTAGAATTAAAAAAGGGTTTTGATTACGATGATTGGAGTAAGTAGTTTGACATCATTTTAGAAAAGGATTAGAATAAAGTACAGGGATAGGAGAGTGATCTACGATCCATACAGAAATCAGATGGCAATTATTCGAGTCAACGGACATGGGAGAGAAGCTGGTATTCAGATAAGTGTAAGGCAAGGCTGCAACTTATCAACCATACTTTTCAATCTATACATTGAACAAGGAAGGAAATATGATACAAAATTAAATGAGTGAAGATTCAAGATTACATTATTCCAACTGTGATATTTGCTGATGACTAAGGTTCGGATGTTAAGGAAAAGTCATATTTATCCTGAGCTCATTTTACCCGAAATCTGAAAAATAAGTTTGAATGACGGGTCCCTGAGCTCGTTTAAAGTAATTTGATGTTGCCTATAAATGCATATTTCGGCCATTTTTTATTGTTTTGGTCATATTTGGTCATATTTTAGTGATATAAGGTCATATTAGGTTATAATTTCAGCATTTTTGTTTAAATTGAGGCGTCGTTAACAAGGTACGTGTTATCTGGGGCGAGTTTCAAACACAGGATTTCCGAACAGTGTAGTAGAAAAATTTCTTTTCGACAGCCTGAGAATGCATATCGTCGTGATGTGCAATGCTGGCATAGAAGAAGATTAAGAGGTATGTACGATAACGAACTCGATAAACTTCCAGTTAGGCAGTGTTTTTTAACTTAACGCTGACAGATATCATAAAGCATGCTAATAACACAAACTACATCTCAAGGCTATGATACTGAATGAATGTTGAAAATGTTAATGTACTGTAGCTCTCTGTGAGTGTGTAGGATTAAATGTGTCTGCTTTATTATCGCCGATCACGTTTTGGCAGTTAAGACGTTTACTGTATGTTAGTGATACTCTACCTATCCCAAAAATTCATGTCATATTTCATAGTTTTTAGGTCATATCTTATAGCTTTTAGGTCATATTTAGCTAGTTTTTAGGGCATATTTGCTTGCATATTTTGTACTTCCTTAGGTCTTAAACTCCCGAACCCTACTGATGACAATGTCATTTTAGCCGATTTACCTGAGGATTCTGAGGAGTTTTTAATTGGTAGCCTGTAGACTCCCTCTTGAGAAAATAATTAATGATGAAAATCAGTAAATGTAAGACAAAGATAATAGAATGCAGCAGAAAGAACTCGGAAACCCCTGTTGCCGTCAAATTGGTAGGCAAAAAAAAAAAGACTCCTGCTGCTACATAGGACGCAAAATAAATGATGATGGACGAAGCAAAGTGTTGTTTGTGTTGTTTGAGTCTTAAGTCCTTCTACTGGTTTGATGCTGCTTTCCATGTCTCCCTGTCCTGAGCTAATCGTTTCATCTCTACATAGCTACCACAACTAACAAACCAAGCCTGTCTCGTTGCGTAGCCGTTAGCATTCGTGGCTGTCACCACGGTTCGATTCCTGGCTCTGCCAAGAAATTGAATTCTCGTCTAAGAGCTGGTACGGGGTACACTCAGCTTCGTGAGGCAAAACTAAGAAGAGATGGTTTTGATTCCTAACTCAGTCATCATGGGAGTGGTTTACCGTGGTTTCCCACTTCTACTGGTTCCTAACAAGGCCACGGCCACTTCATACCGACATCCTACCTTAATTACAAATACGTGCACAAGTACATACATCACATTGCCACAGGTACGGTGGTTGAGTGGTTAACGTGTCGGTCTACTAACCCCAAGCTTGCAGATTCGCTCCTGGCCGGGGTAAGTGATTTTTGAAAGGCGGCAAAAATTACGACACGCATGTCATACGATATTGGCATGTCAAAGAACCCATTTGAATTCAGTAGGCCGTGTTCATAGTGACAAAATTAATCTCGGGAGTTTCCGCCAATACAAAGTTCCTCATTTCTCTACTAGAAAGCGCTATAGTGTTCAAGGAGCTTAGATATCTAACCTCCTTGACTTTCATAGTGCTTCAAGGAACAACGAAATTCGACATGCAAGCTACCCTTTGGGTGTCAAACAACAAAGCTTGCACCCGGCACCCGAAGCCATACGATAAAAATATGACACAAGTCAGCAGACAAATTCTACACACACACAAATACACGGGGCTACATGACCACGCTGTCGCAAATCCCATAAAAGAATCAACAATTAAATTCGAGGCAATCAGTTCTTAGTTTTGCCTCACGAAGATGAGTGTACCCCGTACCAGCCCTCAGACGAGAATTCAATTTCTTGGCAGAGCAAGGAATCGAACCACGGTGACAGCCACGAATGCTAACCACTACGCAACGAGGCAATCTCGGTTGTAAGGTGTGGTAGCTATCAAGAGATGAAACGATTAGCTCAGGACAGTGGGGCATAAAAAGCTACATCAAACCAGTAAAAGGACTTAAGACTCAAACAGCACAAACAACAACAGAAATGAACTGACAGATTCCCAGAGAAATAACTACAGTGTTTTACACGACTACGTATGAGGCAGTGTAAAATGGGATATATACAAGGCTTCTACTATTGTGGAGACAAATATGGCCAATTCCCGTTTGTAACGCTACATAAAGTTACTTGTTCAGACAGGGTACAATGTTAAACATACTCCCACGTGCCTGGTTAGCACTGCCAGCCACGCTATTTCATAAAATTCTACAAGGCAAGCAATTTCCATCCCGCATTCCATAGTCATAATAGAAGTGGTTTTCTAATATATAATGCAGTAGCAGAGCGCTGAATATAAAAATATGGGCAGGAAACCTGTCTTTTGTAACAGGTTTTAAGACGAGGCAAGAGGTGGTCTGGGACGCAGGTAGAGAACGGTACGCGAAATGAAGTTAACTATTTTGCGATGTTCTTCAGTAACCTCAACTCATAACGTATATGGTTGGGTCTTTGGGATCGACGAGCGTGTTCTTTTGGAAATAATACCGGGCAACAAATTTGTACTTTTTTGTTTAAGACCAATGACCTGTTTGCCATCTCTTGATGAATGCAGCACATTTGCATTTGTCTGTTGGCACAGGCTAGAGTAAAATGTGGCTTTTCACCTATGACTCAGTCTCACTAATGGCTGTGATTATATGTAAGCTACTGAGGTATGGGTGGTGCTTAGTAATGACATTAAGGGCACAGTCAGTGCCTGTGGATGCTGTGAAAGGTTCTACTCATAGGGTTAGTACTGCTGTTCTGACTCAGTGAGGAAAGCAATGGCAAACTACCTCACTCCTCATCTTGCCTAGTACGCCTCAATATAGCGCTGCCTTGGGTTTTTGTGGGTATCTACCCACATAACCTAACGGCTGTACTTTTTGATGATCCAACCAGCCTTCGGGCTGACTACTTAACAAGACAGTTTAAGACCGGGTTTTCTCTATATACAGGGCCGTCCAAATTACGCCATATCCGGCCCGCTTTTCCTGTGACCCACCTGAAATGGTTTCTAAGAGACCCACAAAACGAACAAGGCTAAGCAAACGTTTTTATTCCTCAAAACGCAAGTCCAAATAACGTTTGAGATGTATCAGACAGTTTTGTACATCCTTGTGAAGCAAAGGGCAGAGGAAAAGGAAGGAAGTTTGTAGTTTTACGTGACCGTTAATCTCGCAGTCATGAGCCACGGAACATCCTCTTTACGTGGAATCCGTACCACAGGACATTGCATTTCACTTTGAAAATCTCACATGCATTGGCCGGGAATCGAACACGGTCCGCCGTTGTGAGAGACCAACAGCTTTACCGCTTCGCCAACACGCCCTCTGCTGCTTGGTTTTACGTCCCTTTTAACTACTCGGGCTTTTAGAGACGCCGGGGTGGCGTAATTTCGCCCCGAAGGAGATCTTTAATGCAACAGTAAATCTACTGACACGGCTTCCTCGCATTTGCGCACCCTCAAATGACAGCTGACTGCGCCAGGATACGAACCTGCAAACTTGGGCCCAGCAAGCGAGAACGTTACCGCTGAGCCACGCAGCCAGTCATTCTTCTAGGTATTATGCCATGTCTGTACGGGGCACATCCGGGTGACATCCCCCATTGACACGGCATAATACTCAGCAGAATTTGGTGTATTTAAACATAAAAGGATTCAAAAAATGTCCTGATCGTAGAAGCAAATGTGGACCATTACAATATTGATTCTCCTTCATTATTGGATAAAAGGAATCAGCCACACATAGGGACAATCAAGTCACAGAAATCTTGTTATCGGAGTAATTTTTCATACGTTGGCTGCACTACACTTCGCATCACAGTACTCGTCTTTCCATTAGTATTCTACACGACCTTGTCAGATACGGACGCGCTGAGTTTTCTTTTTGTGCGTAATTACAGCGTTTGTGCCTCTGGGACCCATCTGTTTGTGTGTGTCATTTGCTTGAATTGTGCTGAATTATAAAGGCAGTTTGTAAAGACCTTCACTAGTTAGCAATGTAAAGTTTCTTTTGGCTGATTAAAATATTCAGTTTTTGCTTTCTCGACGGTTTGATATTATAACTGTATTCTTCGACGTTCTTAGAACAGACTGTTACCGATATATATTAATTTTCACCTTCCACATCCCTACAAAAATATATAATTTTTGAAATGAGCCGTATACGAATTTCTAAATTCCGTTCTTTATTGACAGATCCATAGAATTATTACAAATGTAAAGCAAGACTTGAGTATGGTAATATATGTATTTTTTAAGTAAGTGCGTTTGAACATTTGTGTGCTTTGTAGAAATTGGTTTGAAGAATTCTGTGGAAAGGGAAGTTGAAATAAAGGTTAAATTTTCATTCAAGTTATAATTCCTGCAATTAGAGAAAGTTTTCAAAACCTGATGCAATATGTGTTAAAACAATACGTGGATCCCTGCCACTCATGGGTGTAAGCAACGTAATATTTTTTACCGTGCAGGCTACGGATTGAGCAATACTGTGACAGAGGTTTCATCAGAAAGAAACAGCAAAATATCAACTGTTAGGTTGCTCTTTATTTAAAATGACTACAGTGGATGATTTAGTTGTGTACCACTGAGGCGTCAGAATTCCTGTCTTCCTCTCCATTCACCGATGGGCAGCGTTCTTATACACACTCTTCGCAGTTTTGTGGCTTCTAAGCCACATTGGAATTGCGGGAAATAAGTTAGCGGATCAAGCTGCAAAAGAGGCGGTACCCAACTAGGCACACATATGTACTGTTTAGCATTTTTGACTACCCACCTTGGAGATCCAAGTTTGTTTGGCGGCCTTGACAAGAAATTTAAATATGATTAGAAGTAGTGGAACGTTATCGTTGACTTGCTAGTTATCCAACTGGTACCATTTCATAGATTTTGTCCAGTCTGTGTATTAGGTTCGGGCTACAAATTAACAAACGCCGCCGAGACGAGGGATTTTTATTTCGTACTGATATTTCCTCTGGTTCGAGGATTGGGTATTTCTGGTACCTTCATAATTCCTTTAACACGAACCACGACGTGCAGATCGTATGTACATGGGCGTCAATTCTCAAGACCTGCATCAGGACTCTCTGGAAACCACACACAATTATTGTATTTTTATATCTTTCTTAGTCTTTCATTTCCTATATTATTCATAATCATCATGACTCTCATCAATGCCACTAAATCGACACCCTCTCCATTCTGTACACACCCAATAATCTCTGTGGGCTGATTGCCGACAATTCATGCCCTAACAATCGCTGATAATTTCATTAACATCAGACCGTTACCAGAGTGCAGAATCATTAATATCACCACTACTATCAAAGAGCTCTGACAAGTAACAACAGCAGCCGATTAGATAATCAGTTGTAAAAGCTATCCTGTAGATATTACCGATATCACTTATCAATGTGACACTTCCTGCAGCTACCATTAATATTATGTTCACTGATAGATTATCGTTAATAGCGATAAGGTGAGAAACTAATCATATCTGATAAATAAATGTGATATTGTTTTCAGTAAGTTGTCATGGTAACGTAACGTAAGGCTGTATGCAAGGAACTATTTTTCGCGGGAGAGGTCTTTGCTTCAGTAATTTATTCTGCCAATCAGTTTCAACATCCATTCTCATTGTTTCAAGTCTGCCTTCCTAGAATAACTGTTATTATGAAGTCATTTTAGGGGATTAGGACATATTGGCCATCAGCCTCGTATACCCGGTTGTGTACTGAATTTGTCTGATGAAGTGTTACTATGATGACTGTAATTAATAATAATAATTATTATAGTTGTCTAGTTCCGAATGTCTGATACTGAACAAGAAAGGGGAGATGGAGGAGATAGAGAAGAAAGTAAGATATTGAGGAAGATCTTAGGACTCGAAAAAAGAAACGATGGTACATGACGGAAGAGGAGAAACTAAGATTTATACAGACAAGCAGAGAAAATCACAGATACATACGGAAGAGAATAAGAAAGTTTTATGGACACCTCACGAGAATGAGCGAGAGTCGACTAACGAAGAAAGTCTTCGACTACATCACCAAGACAAAAGCAACTAAAAAATTGGAGGATGAAACAAAAAAAGGACACGGAGGAAGTTGGGGTCAGTCTAAAGAAAAATCCGGAATAGAGATATGTTTCGAGCTACGATTGATAAATTCATGGGGTTCCAGGAAAAGCAAAGTAGAAAAGCCAAGAAAATCTGGTCGGAAGAGAGGAAGAGGAACACAGCGAAATGATGAAGTTCTGGGAAAAGAAAAATGGACTAACCAGTAAGTCAATTGTTTCCCGTGGTCCAAAGTAGGCCAAAATCGAAGGAAACATTATAACTATTATTATTATTATTATTGATTTAAGCCCACTACGAAGCGCCTATGACTAAATTAGGTAGTTCTTCTTGGATACTCTCTTTAATTCCAAATATTTCTTGAGCCTGGCTGATAATTTTTCCTTTCTCTCCTGTGAGAGAAGCTTACGACACTTAGGCACTTAGGCACTTTGGGTGGTGGGGATCAAGAGTGAACCTTATCACAAAATTTGGAACGATCATGGACATCAAGCTCAGAAATCTCAGCGGGATTGAAGTCTTTTTGTACCTCATTTAGCCACAAGATCCTATTGGTAAGTCTGTTGTTGTTGTCCATACGCAGAAGCGGCTCGTAGCAATTTAGCCGCTTACGTTGCATGCTGGTCAATAACAACAACAACAACAACAACAACAATATAATATAATATAATATCGTATGGCCTCGGGTGCCGGGTGCAAGCTTGGTTATTGGACACCCAAAGGGTAGTTTGCATGTCGAATTTCGTTGTTCCTTGAAGCACTATGAAAGTCAAGGAGGTTAGATATCTAAGCTCCTTGAACACTATAGCGCTTTCTAGTAGAGAAGGAACTTTGTGTTGGCAGAAACTCCCGAGATTAATTTTGCCATTATGAACACAGCCTACTGAATTCAAATGGGTTCTTTAACATGCCAACATCGTATGATATGGTGTCGTAATTTTTGCCGCCTTTCAAAAAAAATCACTTACCACGGCCAGGAGCGAACCTGCAATCTTGGGGTTAGTAGACCAACACGTCAACCACTCACCCACCGTAGCAAGCTATAATAATAATAATAATAATAATAATAATAATAATAATGTCCCCGGCGAGTCATGGTGCATGTATTTCAGGTTGACGCCTGTGGGCGACCTTCACATCGTAATGAAGACGAAATAAACGTTGAAGACGTCTCAAACACCCAGTCCCCGAAATTGGGGAATTAACCACTGGAGGGATAAATCCCCATGGCCTGGCCAAGATTCGAACCCGAGACCCTTCGTATCAAACCACTTAGCCACGAACACATTTGACAATATTAGCAATAACTTTCAAACTCAGCATTTTATTTTTCGAGGTTTATGCCATGTCTTGTGCGGGGTTTCACTTAGGAATACCGGTACCTAGCTGGCTCATCAGCGTCTCTTGGTGTCCGTGCTGTTTTAATTCACGAGCCATGAAAGCCAATACACCATCTTTTTGGAAGCCTATATCGGAGGTGAAAGGCTTGTGAGCTTTTAGCTCTCACAAGCAGGAATCGTAGGTGCGCTTCAAAAGAAGGGAGGTCACGCAGTACACTACTCCTGTGGAGCTCCGGGCAAGGACACCAAGAGCCCGCTGATGAACCAGCTTGGTGTTCCTAGGCGAAGCCCCACACAAGACACGGCATACACTTATAAACAAATGCTGAGTTTTAATTCACTGGCCGTGAAAGACAATATACCAATAACTTTCAATATTACTAGAATACCTTCCCTTCCCTCATGTGTATGTACGAATTTGAAACAACACTTTCATTATTTTACGAGGAATGCAGGTGTTCACGAAGTGAAAAGAGGACATTTAGTCACGCTGATACATTCAAACATTATAGCATGAACCGATAATAATGTTACTAAGAACAGAAATTCCAGCGAGAGTAGAATTTCTTGCGAGTCCGTGTGAATGCACGCTATAATACGTATTGGAAACTTTAATAACCATTTGTAGAACTTAGAAATTATCATTAAAATGCCAAATAATACACTTCTACACAGGATTTATGTTCAACTCGACGGTTTCAGTTTCTTTCCAAGAATGTATTCCAAGAATAGAATGCTCGTTAATTTCTTTCAGAGATTGCGAGAAACAAATATCCTGCACGAATCTCACAAGTATTCTAGGGAAGTTAATATAATCAATGCCTTTTAATTCGAACTTTTTCTTAGGAGAGTATTAGTCTAATATTTTCTTGAGACGTGAAAAGACAACTATTTATGGTTTTCTATTTAATAGTTTAATCAAAGACAGAAGTTTCAAATCCTACAATTGCACTTGAAATAAGCTCGAATTGTCTTCACGTAGGTCATGCCTCTCCAACGCATCTCACTGCTGGCCGGTTCGGAGCTGCTTATCTTGAGGGCATCCAGCTACTGTCCGTTATGAGAAAGATACCTTGTGCAAGGGAAGTGAGGGGGGGGGGGGGGGGGGGGGGCGCTACCAATGCGCTGACCAACGAAAGCAGCCTCTCCCGCCTGTCGAGACATGGCAGTAGGGTGTTTCTAGTTTCGTGGTATATTTTCAGCTCATTATTCAGTTATTTATTTATTTATTTATTTATTTATTTATCGTATGGCTTTTAGTACCGGGAGTGTCCGAGGATATGTTCGGCTCGCCAGAGGCTGTAGCTGCCTCCAGCGGACACCCATAAGGTGAGCTACAAGTTCCGTTCAATTTCAAGTAGTTCCAACTTTCACTACCAGATGTCACTGATACCTAGTGATGAACGTTGGAACTTTGATAGAGCGTTCCAGCGAAATTTAGCTTCACACAAGTTTAGTCTGTGGAAGGACCTTTTACATGCCATAAATCTATGACATGGACCATCGGCTTTACTTCCCCTCCTAAGGAAGGCATACTGAAGAATTTTTAACTCTCTTAAAAAATCCAACGACTTCGGCTGGGTTTGAACCCGCTGTCTTGGGCACAGCAGTTCAGCATGCTACCAACTACGCCACCGAGGCCGGTGTTCCATGTGTATTCTGGTGGCATGGAAGTTTGGCACCACTGGTCTAGATTCAATAGATGATGATGATGATGATGATAATTGTTGTTTTAAGGGGCCTAAAATCTAGGTTATCGACCCCTAATTGTTTGGATGATAGTGAAAGATGAGATGTAATGTAAACTATAACTAATACTAGCGACAAACTTACATACTAGAAGAAGAAGAAGTGGTAAACAAATAAAGGATAAGGCAAATAAAGGACAGAAAGAAAAGAAATGCCCTCAACCCTAGAAGAATGAGGATTGAGGGACTTGGAAGGGAGAAGAGCCATGAAAGGCAGATAGGAAAGGGAAAGAGGAGAGGGCCCGCCCCAAGGACAGAGGAAAAAAGGGGACAAAACGGACCCAGCTCAGGAATCCCTCGGGGTCGCCAACTCCCAAACTCACCAGCCGTGAGCCCTTGAAGGTGTATCACTATCGAGGGTGCACCAGAAGTGGTGGGGCTACATACACCCGGCCTCCTTCAGGGCCTTGAGCAAAAAGCAGGAGATAACATGAAAAGAAAAAGAAGGCTGGCCCCTCGAAGAATGAGAGCATTAGGAAAGATGAAACAAGGGCAAATTAAGGCGGGAAAGTGAAAGACTCCCTAGGCCTCGGATACCCTAATACCATCGGGGTCGGAAACGAGCAAGAGTTAACCAAGGGAGGTCGATAGGAAAGATGACAGAGAGGAGCCCGGCACAAGTAAGTGGAAGTAATGCCGAACTCAGCTGGGGTCCCGTGGTCGCCAACCCACGTCCCACTAGACGTGAGCCCCTGGGGTTAGATTCGATAGAGGCGAACAGTGTAAGAATATGTCAACTATACAACAACGAATCAGACAGGAGGGAGGTAGAAGTACAGTCCAGTAAATTGGTGATCAATGTGAGCTTATCAAGTTGTGGATGAAGCTATCCCTAGCACCGTTCATACCAATTACCAGCAGCTGGTCGTTATTTACGGGCTCGTAAATTGGATTTGTATGACATGTGGCATTCTAATGGGCCAAACACCACACCTTGCGACAGTGCCTTTGCGCTCACTGCCCAAGTTGGGAGCTGTCGAACACAAAACACGACATGGTCAAAGGAGGAACTCACAAACTAGTTGTTGTTGCTTTATAGTACTGTCAGCACAAGATCTGTAATAACAACATATCTAATTGAGACTTTAATTAAAGTTAGCAATAATTTATCTGAAAATGAGGCGGCTTCGGTGGCGTAGTTGATAGCATGCTGAGCTTCCATGCCCAAGATCGCGGGTACAAACCTGGCCGAAGTCGTCGGATATTTTAAGAGCGTTAAAAATCCCTCTGTATGCCTTCCTTCAGAGGAGAAGTAAAGCCGGCGGTCCCATGTCATAGATTTATGGCATGAAAGAGAACCATCCACTAACTACACTTGTGTGAAGCTAAAATTTGTAGGTTAGAATTGATGATGCTCTATTAGTTCCAACGCTCGCCGCCAGGTGCTTACTGCGATGCCATCTAGTACCCATGTACTCAAGCTAGGTGTCGTGGACGGTAGCATTTGGTAGCAAAAGTAGGAACTACTTGGAATTATTTTCTGCAGTCCTTAATTGAATTAAAAAACGGATAACACACACTAATACAGCAATCAAAATAACACCGGTTATTAGACAGATTCTACACACACCCAAGGTACACGGGGCTACATGACCACGTTGTCGCAGCCCCGAAACTAAGGAACCAACCAACCATCTGAGAATGGCATTGGAGTTGCAGAACCCGCCTTTCAGCTTAGCAAACAATTTTTGAGTGTTTGCGTTGTCATACTAGCCAACATTTCAAAACCATCGTCATAGTATATTCTCCTTTCATTTCATTTCCAGTTAATCATGAATACGCACAATTATTGCATTCAAACAACAGGGTGATGTTTGGAATGGTCGACGGCTCTCACCTAACGCACTGGCCGGGATTTGAGAGCTCGCCACCCGAGATAAATCACTCGTATTCCCGGAAGTATCAGCCGTCTTAAAGGCACCAGGCAATGACTTCTGGCGTAGTTCAGTCTGAAGGAGAAATTTGTTAGTATTGGTTATGCTGTGAATATTATCGAGTGTTTTTAACTTGATATAATCAGGAACGCTTACATTCTTGTGATCTTTTGTAAAATTAGAATTAGAAAGAACTTTCAGCGAATTACTTTCTGACAACCTATTTACTCTGTAATATTGTTTTTAAAATAGGAAGAGCTGCGCTAGCGTGAAAAACACATGCCCATAATTTCCCTCGAGTTCAAGTTCCAAGCAAGTAAAGAAACCCTGGGCTGTTTTAGACAAGAAACTGCAGTTTATACGGAAGAAAGAGGATGAAATCTATGATAACTTTGAATGTTCCCCACGGAAATCGATTCGGGTTATTGCTCAGCTGACTGGAGTAAGTCCATCATCTATTCTAACTACCACATTCATCATGCGAATCAAAGACAGTTTTTGTTTGACGTCTTCGAAGACAGGTTAATTATGAATAAAGTGAAACTAGCACGTTCTGAAGATGAACTGCTTCCATAGAGGGCATCTTCATCCGAAGTTGTCAGCAATGATTGCTAGCCGAGGGACAGTACTTCCAACATCTTCTGTAATAGTACATTATGCAACGAGCCTATAATGGCAATAATTACGACACGAGTATGTTTATAAAACGAGCGTAGCGAGTTTTATTATTTCCATACGAGTGCCTTAATTACCATTATGGGCGAGTAGCATACGACTGTTTATGGTCGACGATAATTATAACTTTATTATATGTTTTATCATAAATATCCATTTAATATCTGTGGGATTGAGTTACTTCAGTTAGTGAACAGGGCGCGCTGGCTTTGCTGACTGAACAGAGCGCATGCGTGGGTCAAAACACTTCGAAAGCAGAGACCAGTTACTTTGCTTGGCAATGCTATTGTTTACAGCCTGTATGATGACTAGTGCCGTCCAGCTCTAGCATTCACTAATATTGTCACCGAAGTCGTTTGAAAGCAATGCGCTGTGTAGAAATTGGAGTTGGGGATATTAAGGTACAGTGCTATTTCTTGTCTCATATTCGCCAGTTTATTTACGCGAACATATGGACGGTGCACTTCCCATGTCGGTAATTTATATAGAAGGATGCTGTGTTGCTAACTTCTGGACGTAGATTCATACATTTCTTTCATATGTCATAGTATTTTCTTGTTACCGTAAAGGTTCATGCTGATTTTGTCTTTGTGTTTGGGATTGTAACTACAATGGTTGATCCGATATCCAATTTGAACTTTCAAATCATGTAATTCATGTCCGACATCTTGGATTTTGAGCGCATGCGCGAGCTATCCTTACCTAATTGGTCAATGAATGAGCTCTGATTGGCTGGAGAAACTGTCTCATAATGAAAAACAGTACTAAATGACCATCATTATGATACAGTTGACTGACGTATAAAATTCAAATTTCAACATCGTCGAACATAAAAGAATGGATACACATAGTAAGTGGATGGCGATGACAATGTTTTCCTTAGAATAACACACAAGCGTGATATACCAATAATACCTCGTTTTGAGGTCACACTATAAGTAAAGTAAATCTCTGAATCGAAAGGAGACGATAAGCTTAAAACAGTTTTATAATGGTTATGTTCGCTAAATTCATTGCCAGGTTTGTGATGCATTTGGCCAGAATGCTATAGCCCAATGTTGGAAAAATTGTTTAGAACTGTGCTAATATTCTCCACGATACAAGGGAACACTGCAAACGTGAATCTCCCGACCGCACTGAAATTTTGCATATCTTATATATAAAAGTGAAAGTCTGTATGTATGTATGTGGGTGGGTGGGTTGGTTCCGTATACAAATCTACACCGTTTCACCAATCTCAACCAAATTTTGCATACACATAGTTTAGGACCCAGAAGGAACCGCTGGCTACATGAATTTTCGATAGACTTTCTCATTATTCTGATTTTGGCACTTTTGCACTCAAGCACAGGCTAATCAAATCATCTCTTATATAAAAACAAGTGTCCTGACTGACTGACTGACTGACTGACTCATCATCGCCCAGCCAAAACTATTAAAGTTAGAAACATGAAATTTTGGGGGTATGTTCGTTGTAACTCGAAAACGCTCACTAAGGAAGGATTTTTGGATATTCAGGTTCTAAAGGGGTGTTAAGGGGGTACACCTGCATTTCATTGAATAACAATATCTCTGGATTGGTTTCATTGAGGGATGTGATACTCGGCATATAAACTCATCATTAATAATAAGAAGACACATGTCTGAGGGTTTTTCGATGTGGTGTATATTATGAGGTGAAAGGGGTGAAAAGTGGGGGTTGAAGGCTTCCTAACGGAGCGTGTATCTCTTAAACGACATAGGCGAGGTGCTTGAAACTCATCGAAAAAAAATCAGCTTAAAAATAAGTAAATAGGTGTTTGACCGTTTTTTCATAAATCCAATTTAAGGGGCCCATGGGGAGGGGTGAAATTCCGGGGGGAAAAACAGGAAAGAATGTGTCCTAACTGATTGACTGACAGACTCACTCAACAAACTCAGAGGGAAAAAACTGCTTAAAAATAAGAAAATAGGTGTTCGACAGTTTTATTTCATAAACCCAATTAAAGGGGTTCGTGGGGAGGGGTGAAATTCTTAAAAAAGGAAATTGAAAGAAAAAGTCCTGACTCACTCACCATCGCCCAGCCAAAATTATTGAAGTTAGAAACATGAAATTTTGGGGATGTGATCATTGTATGTCAAAACCGTCCACTAAGGGAGGATTTTCGGATATTCAGGTTCTAAAGGGGTCTTAAGGGGGTTAAACCTGCATTTCATTCAATAACAATAACTCCCGATTGGTTTCATTGGGAGATGTGATACTCGGCATATAAACTCATCATTAAAAATAAGAAGACACGTGTCTGAGGGTTCTTCGATGTGGAGTATATTATGAGGTGAAAGGGGTGAAACGTGGGGGTTGATGGATTTCTAACGGAGCGTGTATCTCTTAAACGACATAGGCAAGGAGTTTGAAACTCAGCGGGAAAAAATCAGCTTAAAAGATAAGTAAATAGGTGTTCGACCGTTTTTTTTTCATAAATCCAAATTAAGGGGTTCATGGGGAGGGGTGAAATTCTGAAAAAAAAATTGAAAGAAAATGTCCTGACTCACTCACTCACTCATCATCGCCCAGCCCAAATTATTGAAGTTAGAAACATGACATTTTGGGGATATGTTCGTTGTATGTCAAAACCGTCCACTAAGGGAGGATTTTCGGATATTCAGGTTCTAAAGGGGTCTTAAGGGGGTTAAACCTGCATTTCATTCAATAACAATAACTCCCGATTGGTTTCATTGGGAGATGTGATACTCGGCATATAAACTCATCATTAAAAATAAGAAGACACGTGTCTGAGGGTTCTTCGATGTGGAGTATATTATGAGGTGAAAGGGGTGAAACGTGGTGGTTGATGGATTTCTAACGGAGCGTGTATCTCTTAAACGACATAGGCAAGGAGTTTGAAACTCAGCGGGAAAAAAATCAGCTTAAAAGATAAGTAAATAGCTGTTCGACCGTTTTTTTTTTCATAAATCCAAATTAAGGGGTTCATGGGGAGGGGTGAAATTCTGAAAAAAAAAATTGAAAGAAAATGTCCTGACTCACTCACTCACTCATCATCGCCCAGCCCAAATTATTGAAGTTAGAAACATGACATTTTGGGGATATGTTCGTTGTATGTCAAAACCGTACTCCAAAGGAGGATTTTCGGATATTCAGGTTCTAAAGTGGTCTTAAGGGGGTTAAACCTACATTTTATTGAATAACAATAACTCACGAGTGGTTTCATTAATTTGTGGATGTGATACACGGAATATAAACTAATCATTAAAAATAAGCCGACATGTGTCTAAGGGTTTTTCGATGTGATGTATATTATAAGGTGAAAGGGGTGAAAAGTGGGGGTTTAAGGATTCGTAACGGAGCGTGTATCTCTTAAACGATATAGGCGAGAAGTTTGAAATTCAGCAACAACAAAAAAACAGCTTAAAATATAAGTAAATATTTGTTCGGCCGTTTTTTCACAAATCCAATTTAAGGGGCCCTTGGAGAGGGGTGAAATTCTGAAGAAAAAAAACAGGAAATAAAGTGTTCTAACTGATTAACTCACTCACTCATCCTACTGAGGGGGGAAGAACAACTTAAAATTAAGTAAATAGGTGTTTGATGTTTTTTTAATAAATCCAATTTAAGGGGTTCATGAGTGGGGTGAAATTCTGAAAAATAAATGAAAGAAAATGTCCTGACTTACTCACTCACTCATCATCGCCCAGCCAAAATTATTGAAGTTAGAAACATAAAATTTTGGGGATATGTTCGTTGTATGTCGAAAACGTCCACTAAGGAAAGATTTTTGGATATTCAGGTTCTAAAGGGGTGTTAAGAGGGTAAACGGGTATTTCATTGAATAATAATATCTCACGAGTGTTTTCATTTGGGGATGTGCTACTTGGCATATAAACTAATCATTAAAAATAAGCTGAAACATGCCTAATGGTTTTTCGAAATGTTGTATATTATGAGTGAAAGCGGTGAAAAGTGGGGGTTGAAGGATTCTTAACGGAGCGTGCATCTCTTAAACGACATAGGCGAGGAGTTTGAAACTCAGAGGAAAACAATCGGCTTAATAATAAATAAATAATTAAATAAATAGATGTTCGACCGTTTTTTCATAAATTCAATTTAAGGGGCCCTTGGGGAGGGGTGAAATTCTGGAAGAAAAACGTCCACTAAGGAAGGATTTTTGGATATTCACTCTCATCGACCAACCAAAACTATTAAAGTTAGAAGAATGATATTTTGGGGATATGTTTGTCGAAAACGTCTACTAAGGAGGGATTTATGGATATTCAGGTACTAAAGAGGTGTTAGCGGGGTAAAACCTGCATTTCATTGAATAACAATATAACATGACTATGACGCGAGCGAAGCCGCGGGTACCTGCTAGTAAAATATACTCATGAAGGAATGGCAAGGCAGATAGTTTCCATGGCAACATAAGTCAAGTCGAGACACGGCCGACTGGATGCCATTTGCGCTCTGCACTACCGGTATAGAAAATGAGGATCTTTACTTGAAATCCCGTTAGTTACTCAACTGCTCACAAAGCACTGTCAACCGAGTATAGCATAACAAAGACTTGACACTATCTACTAGATATTTGTCAAATACCACTCACACACTCACTCACACATTCATCACGAAATCTCAGAAACAACCCAATGGATTGGAATGAAATTTGGTATGCAGCTTCCTAAAGGACCGCAAACGCCCACTAAGAAAGGATTTTTGGGTATTCAGGTTCTAAAGGGGTGTTAAGGGGGTAGACCTGCATTTCATTGAATAGCAATATCTCCCGATTGGTTTCATTGGGGGATGTGATACTCGGCATATAAACTCATCATTAACAAGTAGTTCCGTGAAGAACTATACAGCCTATTTTCATATATCCTACTTATGTTAACTGCCACTATCAACATACACAATTTCAGTTTGATTGCTGTAATAGATTCGTAGATATTGAGAACCGACTAAATATTTCGGATGGTCGCCATGTTGGATTTTATATATGTAGGTCCTAGAGTTATGTACTGTTACATGCAGATTATTGTGAACGTGTAGTATTCAAACTTCAATCGCATAATTAGGACACAAGAAAAAACAAGGTGATTTTAAAATTTTGCACAGCTGCCATCTTGAGGTTATGGAAACAATTGAAATAAATTAGATGCCAGTGGATTAACTTTCGTATAAGGATTTACTGTACCAAGTTTCACTGCACGCGGATGGTTAAATTGCGAGAAACGTCCATGTGAATATTTATAATTCGCGTCACCGCCATGTTGGATTTGTGATCACCAGGTTATTTAAAGTCCTATAGGTGAACTTAAGTTCTTAGCCCCTATGAACATTAAAAAATGCAGTTTGATTGCTAAAATAGATTCGTAGATATTCAGTATCGTCTAAATATTTCGGATGGTCGCCATGTTGGATTGTTAAATGTATAGGCCATAGAGTCATGTACCATTAAAGGAAAATTATTGCGTAGGTTCATTATTCAAACTTTCACTTCGATCGCATGACTACATCACAAGAAATAAAAACATAATTTTAAAATTCGCACTGCCGCCATCTTGAGGTTATGTAAACAATTGAACTAAATTAGATACCAGTGGATTACAATGTGTAAAAATATTTCCTGTACCAGGTTTCAGTGCGCTTGGAACATTAAATCGCGAGTAAGGTCTATTTAAAATTTTCAAATTCGCTTGGCCGCCATGTTCGTTTTGTAGTTAATCGGTTTTAGAAAGTCTCATAGATGGACTTCCAGTAGTGCCCTTTATCTCCGTACAAAATTTTAGGGAGATACCGCTAATAGTTTCAGAGATATAGAATGCCAGTGAAATATTTCGCACATCCGCCATCTTGTGATTATGTGAACAATTGAACGAAGTTAGATGTCGGTGCTTTACAATGTATATAAACATATACTGTACCAAGTTTCATTGCGTTTGGTTGGTCAAATCGCGAGAAACGTCTATTTAAAAGTCGCATATTCGCTTGGCCTCCATGTTGGTTTTGTAGTTACCAGGTTTCCAAAAGTCACATAAGTGAACTTATAGTGGTTCCCTCTATCACATTAGAAAATGTCAGGGTAATATCCGCAATAGTTTCGGAGATATTGAATGCTGGTGAAATATTTCGCACAGCCGCCATGTTGGATTGGTGAGCCGTAACAAAATTTGAAGGGCACGGTCGAGGTCGCCGGGAATAGTGCTATGAACTTTCCGAGTTTCATTGAAATCGCTCATGCCGTTTAGATTTTATTAGGGGGACACACACACACGAATCACACACACACACACACACACACACGCACACACACACGGACAAAAGGTGATCTCATAAGCCTATTTTTTCAAAATTGTAAATAGGCTAAAAATAAGAAGACACGGGTCTGAGTGTTTTTCGATGTGGTGTATATTATGAGGTGTAAGGGGAGAAAAGTGGGGGTTGAAAGATTCCTAACGGAACCTGTATCTCTTAAACGACATAGGCGAGGAGTTTGAAACTCAGCGGAAAAAAATCAGCAAAAAATAAGTAAATAGGTGTTTGACCGTTTTTTTTCATAAATCCAATTTAAGGGGCCCATGGGGAGGGGTGAAATTCTGGGTAAAAAAAAACAGGAAAGAAAGTGTCCTAACCGATTGACTCACTCGCTCTTCAAACTCAGGGGGAAAAACTGCTTAAAAATAAGTATATGTGAGTTCGACAGTTTTTTGATAAATCTAATTTAAGGGGTTCATCGGGAGGGGTGAAATTCTGAAGAGAAAAAAAAAATAAAAGAAAATGTCCTGACTCACTCACCCATCATCGCCCAGCCCAAAATATTGAAGTTGGAAACATGTCATTTTCGGGATATGTTCGTTGTATGTCAAAACCATACACTAAGGGAGGATTTTTGAATATTCAGGTTCTAAAGGGGTCTTAAGGGGGTTAAACCTGCATTTCAGTGAATAACAATATCTCACGAGTGGTTTCATGTGTGGATGTGATACTCGGCATATAAACTAATCATTAAAAATAAGCAGACATGTGTCTAAGGGTTTTTCGATGTGGTGTATTACTATGAGGTGAAAGAGGTGAAAATTGGGGGTTGAAGGATTCCTAACGAAGCGTGTATGCCTATCTCCTAAACGACATAGGCGAGAAATTTGAAACTCAGCGAAAAAAAATCAGCTTAAAAAATAAGTAAATCGGTGTTCCACCGTTTTTTCATAAATTAATTTAAGGAGCCAATGGGGTGGGGTGAAATTCTGGGGGAGGGAAAGGAGAGAAAGTGTCCTAACTGACTGACTAACTCACTCACTCATCAAACTCAGGGGAAAAATACAGCTTAAAAATAAGTTAATAGGTGTTCAAGCGTTTTTTCATCAATCCAATTTAAGGGGCCCATGGGGATGGGTGAGATTCTGGTAAAAATAATTGAAAGAAAATGTCCTGTCTGACTCACTCACTCATCACGCCCAGCGAAAACTATTAAAGTTAGAAACATGAAATTTTGGGAATATGTTCGCTGTATGTCGAAAACGTCAACTAATGAATGATTTTTGTTATTCGGGTTTTAAAGAGGTGTTAAGGGGGTAAACGTGCATTTCATTGAATAACGATATCTCATTAGTTGTTTCTTTGGGGATGTGATATTCGGTATATAACTAATCATTAAAATAATCAGACAAATGTCTAAAGGTTTATCGATGTGGTGTATATTATGAGGTGAAAGGGGTGAATATTGGGGGTTGAGGGATTCTTAACAGAGCGTGTATCTCTTAAACGACATAGGCGAGAAGTTTGAAATTCGTCGGGAAAAGACAGCTTAGAATATAAGTAAATAGGTGTTCGACCGTTTTTTCATAAATCCAATTTAAGAGGCCCTTGGAGAGGGGTGAAATTCTGGGGGAATAAACAGGAAAGAAAGTGTCCTAACTCACTCACTCATCAAACTCAGGGGGGAAGAACAGCTCAAAAATAACTAAATAGGTGTTCGACCGTTTTTTTTTCATAAATCCAATTTAAGGTGTTCATGAGAGGGGTGAAATTCTGAAAAATAATTGAAAGAAAATGTCCTGACTTACTCACTCACTCATCATCCCCCAGCCAAAATTATTGAAGTTAGAAACATGACATTAAGGGGCTATGTTCGTTGTATGTCGAAAACGTCCACTAAGGAAGGAATTTTGGATATTCAGGTTCTAAAGGGGTGGTAAGGGGGTAGACTTGCATTTAATTGAATAACAATATCTACCGATTGGTTTCCTTTGGGATGGGATACAAGGCATATAAACTCATCATTAAGAATAAGAACACACATGTCTGATGGTTTTTCGGTGTGGTGTATATTATGAGGTGAAAGGGGAGAAAATTGGGGGTTGAAGGATTCTTAACGGTGTGTGTACTGTATCTCTTATTCAACATAGGCGTTAAGTTTGAAATTCAGCGGAAAACGCAGCTTAAAAATAAGTAAATAGGTGTTCGACCATTTCTTCATAAATCCAATTTAAGGGGCCCATGGGGAGGAGTGAAATTCGGGGGAAAAAACAGGAAAGAAAGTGTCCTAACTGATTGAATCACTTACTCACTCATCAAATTCAGGGGGGAAACAACTTTAAATAAGTAAATAGGTGTTCGACCGTTTTTTTTCATAAATCCAATTTAAGGGGTTCATGGGGAGGGGTGAAATTCTCAAAAATAAATGAAAGAAAATATCCTGACTGACTCACTCACTCATCATCGCCCAGCCAAAATTATTGAAGTTAGAAACATGAAATTTTGGGGATAAGTTCTTTGTATGAGGAAAACCTCCACTAAGGAAAGAGTTTTGGATATTCAGGTTCTAAAGAGGTGTTAAGGGGGTAAATGTGCATTTCATTGAATAACAATATCTCATGAGTGGTTTCATTTGGGGATGTGATACTTGGCATATATACTAATCATTAAAAATAAGCTGACATATGTCTAATGGTTTTTCGATGTGGTGTATATTATGAGGTGAAAGGGATGAAAAGTGGGGGTTGAAAGAGTCCTAACGGAGCGTGTATCTCTTAAACGACATAGGCGAGGAGTTTGATTTTCTCCGAGTTTCAATCAGCTTAAATATAAATAAATGAATAAATAATTAAAATAAGTAGGTGTTCGACCGTTTTTTTTTCATAAATCCAATGGGGAGGGGTGAAATTCTGGAAGGAAAACGTCCACTAAGGAAGGATTTTTGGATGTTCACTCTCTTCGACCAATCAAAACTATTAAAGTTAGAAGAAGGGGATATGATTGTTGTGTGTCGAAAAAGTCTACTAAGGAGGGATTTTTGGATATTCTGGTTCTAAAGGGGTGTTAAGGGGTTAAACCTGCATGTCATTGAATAACAATATGACACGACTATGACGCGAGCGAAGCGAGGCTAAAAATGAGATGGTGTGTGTCTGTGTATTACTCAATCCCGCAAGAACCACTGGTCCGACTTACATGAATTTTACATGGAAGTAGTTGATATACCTGGTTAACATATAGACTACTTTTGATTTCAATACTTTGCAATATTTTAAGATGGCGACCATTTTAGTGACGTCACTATACCCTTTGGTTTCAATTTTTCATATTTCCATTTCAAATAAAAAGTGAACGCTAAGAAATACCAAACTTTTGATGGCATATACGTGGTTTAAAATTACATTTTCTATCCGAAAGGTATCTCCAACGGTTAGCGAGTAAAACCTAAATTTGTGCTATAAAACACGGTCAACGCCGAGCGGTGTAGTTGGACAAAATGTTCCATCCTTAATCTCCCTCTGTGCAGCACCTCGCCTATCCCCTGTTTTTACTGTCACTATCACATTTTAATTTATTTATGACGCGTAGCGAAGCACGGGTATTTCAGCTAGTAGGCTATATTAATCAAGTCACAAGAAAATCAAATGAAATGGAATTTCATCCCGAAATTAATTTAAGCCATCTATGGAGAGGGAAAAATTGTACGTTAGGCACTCCCACAGAAGACTGTCATTAGTGAGAGGGCTTGCGGTACATGCTGAGGCTGTCCCAATAGTACAATTTCAGCCATTGTGAACTAGATAGTCGACCACTTTACCGGATGTGACGTCAGAAGTCGTGATCCAATACTGCTTAGCACATAGCAATCAAGCCTGTAGTAGCTAGTGAACGAAAGTGCTTGCTAGATTGGCCGACTACGTCAAGGAAGTTATAGAAATAGTAGCTTTTAGGTATTGTAGGTTATGTAAATTGTAGGTTGTCTTTGACTTAAGCCAAACACAAACCATAATTAGGGCTCGGCTAAAAAGTGATCATCTTGGCGCATCCATGATCGTATCGTTCAGGTATTGTTCATTTAAAACAGCTGATGAAAGCGCAAAGAGCTTACAAGGAGCAGCAGATCACCGCCATCTTGAGTGTTGGTTTGGCACCAGCATGTAAGTTCAGTAGGTTTCAGAACACAAGTCTATGAAGGAGGCTGTGATCAAGCAGACATGTCCCAAATCTCCGTAGTGCATAGCACATAGCACATAGTAGCTAGCAGCTAGTCAATGGCAGACAACTTGAGTATTGGGACACAGCCTGAGTAAGTAGGCTAGTTGCAGCAGGGGGATTGGGCAAATTGCACACTACAACTCAAACGCACGCAACTTCACACTTCGGGATAGTCGGTCTCGTTGCGATTAGGCTAGCATTCTTGGCAGTCACCACAGAGGCCCGGGTTCGATTCCCGGCTCTGCCAAGAAATTTAATTCTGGTCTGAGAGCTGATACGGGGCACACTCAGCCTTGTGAGGAACAACTGAGAAGAAGCGGGTTCTCAACCATCCTGGAAGTGGTTTCCCACTTCTACTCCAGGAAAAAGCCGGATGGTACCTATTTTACAGCCCCGGGTGTCTCCTCCCCAATATTACCTCCAATTTACAAATATTCACATTAATACAGCCATAATAAAATAGTACATTATGCAACGAGCCTATAATGTCAAAAATTAAGACACGAGTGTCTTAATCACCATTATAAGCGAGTTGCATACGACTGTTTAAGTTCGACAGGAATTGTAACTCTTCTTCTTCTTCTTCTTCTTTCGAATAACCCATTTGGAGGGTACGATGAATCAACGATGGCTATTGTCCATTGTATTCAATTTCCGTTGTTTCCAAATTTCTTTCATCCTTCTAGAGTGACGATCTTCCTCCTACTGAGTCCACTTTCTGCCAGTTGTTTGTTTCTTCCTTTCATGAAATTTTGCGTTTTGAATAGCTTCTCTGAAGAGTGATCTGTTTGCTATTGTGTCTGTCTGAATTTTGGCGTTTGTCAAATCTTTGTCAATTTCAATGAACCATGTGGGTTTGGATTTGTAACTAGTCAGTAAGTTGAAGATCTGTTTAGTTAGTCTACTATTTTCCATTCTATAGATGTGCCCAAAAAACTGTAATCTTCTCTTTCTCATTACATCAGTTAATTTTTCACATTTCAAATATAACTCTCTATTTGGCCGTAACCTATATTCTGCGTTATTATTTCGTTTAACTCCCAGTATTTTTCTCAGAATTCGTCTTTCAGTCTTCTCTAATTTGTCTAAATCACCAAATTGTAACTCTATTACATGTTCTAACATATACAGTGTCTTCATAAATATCTGTCGAGATTCTGTCGGTTGAATTCTTCTTCTCGGGAATTGCGTGGGCTCAGCATTTGCTCTCTACCCAAAAACGAATCCCAAATCTTTGAAACATTGTTTAACCTGAAGTAGCACCAACAGATAGCGCACAGGTACTATGTATGCTCATTTTGTTATTTTGGTCAAATAACACAAAATAGGCCGTTACAAACGCTTTAAAATTAAAATGTATCGTATTATCAACTAGTTATTCTTCAGATTCAATGCGTATAGAATGTCAACGGAAAGCAAATCAATTGAGTCCCAGATAAAGCAGTTATGACATCTGGCGGAAAAGTTTCGCATAAGAAATCCATTTAATGAACGGGGAGCTGGATTATAATTTCCGTGGAACTAATGTCATATGCCTGATTTCTCCATGGCGTTCTGGTGTGTTTATGTCAACAACAGCATTCGCTAAATTTGTTGGCGAAATCTTACGAATGTGTAGAAATTGGAGTTGCGGATATTAAGGTACAGTGCTATTTCTTTTGCAATATTGCCCAGTTTGTTTATGCATTGTAACTAGGCCACAATGGTTGATCCAATATAGGCTACATTGTCAACTTTCAAATCATGTAATTCATGTCCGACATGTTGGATTTTGAGTGCATGTCAGAAGCTATCCTTACCTGATTGGTCAATGAATGAAAATATTGAGCTCTGATTGGTTGGGGAGAGTGTGTTATAATGAAAAGTAGTACTTTAATGATCCTCATTATAATACCGTTTTTTCTGACATAATATTTACATATCTACATCGTCGAACATAAATATAGGTCATTACACAGAATCTACACTCACCCAAGTACACGGTGCTATATGACCACGATGCCACGGTTCCTAAAATAAGCAGCATCATCAGCAGCAACAACAACAAAGATTGCTAGTTTTAGAACTAACGCAGAGAGAATTATTAATAGTAATCGTTAATTCCAAGCCAGCTACGCATGCATGCTTTAGGCCTACCTTCAGATCGCACAATTGACACTCTGGTAAGGGAATACAAATTACTTATCTAACACACAGCAAAGTCTCAAGCCGATCCTCTGAAGTAGAGAAAAAGAAACATTATCGATTACAAAAAATATCGGAACAAATGTTCTAAAATCCATTACGAATCCAATTTAATTCTTTGCTCTGTTCGTACTCCGAAAGATTTAAAAAAGCAGCCTTCAAAGCAGATCTCAATAAACTGTGAGGGGAAGACAAATTATCCTGGAAGACAGCGATCGCTATTAGTATCCCTCCCACAGACATTTCACAGGGTCAGAGATGCCACACACACAGCGAGATGGCCCGATAAAACTAATGTATTCTCTAATTCTACAACAGACATTCCTGTTGAGCATCATGTGGAGAGTAGGTTCCCGAATTCCATCGCTGTATGCTAATACAAGTTTGCACAATAAAATGATGAGTCGAACATTCCGGTTGTGTCCTGATTGCGGTCATTCCAGATTGCGTTCACCTCATTAGCAGTCCAGATTGTGGTCACTTTCATTTTAGGGAAGAACTATAAACATTCAAGCGTCCAGATTGCGATCACTTTTCTTGGGAGACCGGTCCTTGGTTCTTGGTTCTTCCCAAATGACTCATACCTTCCGTAAGTTTTGTGGATAACACGGGGAAACTGATATTTCACTACCTAACCAAGGAATACAGTTCAGTGTTCAGCTGAGCACACCCCATAAAACTTCGCTTAAGAAAATCACGTCCCCTCCCAATCTGACGGCATCTCGTAAAGCAATGATTATAACATTTTCAGTATTAAGAATAGAAACGTTTCAAGATCGGAATCAACGACCTTCACATTCAACAAAATTGTTGTAACGGGAAATTTTTATACTTTGGTCACCCTGACTTGATTGGTATAATTTGTAGTGAAATTTTCAGGTATTATGGACAGCAGGTACCTATCAGTTTGAATTCTATTCCATTTCACAAGAATTTGAATTTGGCTGATACTGCTGTTTAAGGGTTGAACGAACTGCTACTGACATGGTTTTATATTATGCCGTGCACCACTGCCAACAGAAACATTGAACACTATGGTTGCAGCTAATGTAGTGTATCAGGACCAAAGAGAACTGACACAATCATGACATGTACCTCAACATTGGCAAGAGGGGTGGAAGTGAAAGGTGAGGGAATCCTCAGGGGAGTTACAACCGGACCGGTCTCCCAAGAAAAGTGATCGCAATCTGGACGCTGGAATGTTTATAGCTCTGCCCTAAAATGAAAGTAACCGCAATCTGAACTACTAATGAGGTGAAAGCAATCTGGAATGACCGCAATCAGGAAGACACCGAACATTCTACATTTAGCGTCACTGAGATCCATAAAAATGTTTTGAAAATCGAAATAGTGATTGCAATATCAGGAAAACGGTGAGTTAACTCAACATTAAGATGCTAACATTCAAATCCCTGTACTAACATAATTAAAATGGATGTTTGGTGCCTAAATTGGGCACTTACAAACCATCACATAGGTATGACATTAGTTGAGTAAAGTAGGCCTATGTGTTTAGAATGCCATATTACTGATTCAATTACTATGAAAATTTAACAATATGGAAACTTACAATTTCTGAAGATTATGAAACATTTAAATTTCTCAAAAACGGATATCCTTCAATGTTGCCAATATTAGAAATACGGAATATGAAAGATTCACTCATGGGCTATCAAAGTAAGTGATTTCAAACTTGGTACACTTCTTGACGTAAGCATATGTTTAGCCTACTTTCGATTTTTGCAAAAAATTAATGTAGACTTATGAGATCAACACGGGGCGAAAAAAATGTGTGTGTGTGTCTGTCTGTCTGTGTGTCTGTGAGTGTGTATACTCTGAATGTTTGTTCCCCCACTATCAATTCGAACACGGTGAAACATAATTGAACGAAATTTCGCACAGAAGTATCACTAGGAAAGAGCACCTCAGTGTCATGTTTTATATCGCCGCCATTTTGACGAAGACGTAATGGCGGACACACAAATGTTAAAAGCTTAAATCAAATTACGACCAACCTAATCATCTGATCTCTACCAATGTTTGCAACATTATACCTTTATGTATGAAGAATCTTTTGCCCAAACTACAAGGTCATCAGCCCAATAATTTGCGGATGGTGGCCCTTTATGTGTGCAAATCGATTCCCCCTATCAATTCAAACACGGTGAAACCGAATTGAACGAAATTTGGTACAGAGGTAGCACTAGCAAAGGGCACCTCAGTGTCATTTTTATATCGCCGCCATCTTGACGGAAACGGAATGGCGGCCAACCAAATGCTAAAAGCTTAAATCAAATTACGACCAACCTAATCATTTGATCTCTAACAAATTTTGCAACAACACACCCTTTTTGTGGGAAGCATCTTTTGACTGAACTACAAGGTCATCAGCCCAATAGTTTGCAGATAGTGGCCATGTATGTGTGCAAATCGATTCACCATATCAATTCAAACACGTGAAACCGAATTGAATGAAATTTTGTACAGAGGTAGCACTAGCAAAGGGCACCTCACATTCATGTTTAATATCCGTATAACACGTTGTATTTCAACAAGCTACTACAATCCACATACAATTATACTCCTTGAAAAGGACAAAGAGTTATAACAATACCCATGCATTTAGGAGAAAGTAGCCTATATGTTCTTTACTGAACATCTTGTTTAATCTAATAAAAAATTAATGGTTCTAGTGTTTCAAAATATTCTTACTTATGGCTGTGTGTGTAAAAATTTTAAAATGTTCTAAGATTAATTTCGAATACTGCAACCATAATTATAGCCTTTTCAGTGGCGTAGTCGGTAGCATGCTGAACTGCTATGCCCAAGATCGTGGGTTCAAACCCGGCCGAAGACGTAGGGTTTATAAAGCGTTAAAATTCTTCAGTATGACTTCTATCGGAGAGGAAGTAAAGCCGGCAGGCCCATGCCATAGATTTATGGCATGTCAAAGAATCTACCACTACAATTGTTAGTATGTAGCCAAATTTGTGGGTAATAATAATAATAATAATAATAATAATATAGTTTTCCTCGGATGCTGGGTGCAAGCTTTGTAATTTGACACCCAGAGTGCAGCTTGCATGTCGAATTTTGTTGTTACTTGAAGCACTATGAATGTCAAGGAGGTTAGATATCTAAACTCCTTGACACTATAGCGTTTTCTAGTAGAGAAATGAGGAATAGTGTTGGCAGAAAATCCCGAGATTAATTTTGCCATTATGAACACGGCCTACTGAATTCAAATGGGTTATTTAACATGCCAACATCGTATGACATGCGCATCGGGTTTTTTTCCGCCTTTCATAAATCACTTATCACGGCCAGGAGCGAACGTACAAGCTTGTGGTTAGTAATCCGACACGATAACCACTCACACCCACCGTGGCTTATTTGGTAAGAAACGCTCAATCAAGTTCCAACGTTTCCCGCTAGGTGTCAATGGTATTGGCAACTCCAGCTATCTGATATGACATCTAGCGGTAAAAATGAGAAACTTACCAAGTAGGGTACATTTGTCACGTGGTGACTGTTTGTATATGTATTCTTGTATTGGTAAACAGATCGTGGTAAATTGTTCGTGTCTTTATACACACATCAAAAAAAGTTTTGCATCACCTCGGTTCCAAGAGTTCCGGAACCGTTAAATACAAAGGGAATAGAGATCAACACAAACAACATTTCAGCTCGTTTTATTGCTCATGAGACCCACACATTGCATGTTGTACCATCATACAGCTAGACTTTCAGCATTTGTGGTCCAGATTGCAGTACACACCACTACCTCTAATACCCAGTAGCACGTCCTCTTGCATTGATGCATGCCTGTATTCGCCGTGGCATACTATCCACAAGTTCATCAAGACACTGTTGGTCCAAATTGTCCCACTCCTCAACGACAATTCGGCGTAAATCTCTCAGAGTGGTTGGTGGGTCAAGACGTCCATAAACAGCCCTTTTCAACATATCCCAGGCATGTTCGATAGGGTTCATGTCTGGCGAACATGCTGGCCACTGTAGTCGAGCGATGTCGTTATCTTGAAGGAACGCATTCACAAGATGTGCACGATGAGGTCGAGAATTGTCGTCCATGAAGACAAATGCCTCTCCAATATTCTGCCGATATGGTTGCACTATGGGTCGGAGGATGTCATTCAGGTATCGTAAAGCCGTTTCGGAGCCTTCCATGACCACCAGTGGCGTACGTCGGCCCCACATAATGCCACCCCAAAACATCAGGGAACCACCACCTTGCTGCACTCGCTGGACAGTGTGTCTAAGACGTTCAGCCTGACCAGGGTGCCTCCAAACACGTCTCCGACGATTGTCTGGTTGAAGGCATATGCGACACTCATCGGTGAAGAGAACGTGATGCCAATTCCGTGGGGTCCATTCAGCATGTTGTTGGGCCCATCTGTACCGCGCTGCATGGTGTCGGGGTTGCAAAGCTGGACCTCGCCATGGACGTCGGGAGTGAAGTTGCGCATCATGCAGCCTATTGCGCACAGTTTGAGTTGAAACACGACGTCCTGTGGCTGAACGAAACGCATTATTCAACATGGTGGCATTGCTGTCAGGGTTCCTCCGAGCGGCAATCCGTAAGTAGCGGTCATCCACTACAGTAGTAGCCCTTGGGCGGCCTGAGCGAGGCCTGTCATCGACAGTTCCTGCATCTCTGTACCTCCTCCATGTCCGAACAACATCGCTTTGGTTCACTCTGAGACGCCTGGAAACTTCCCTTGTTGAGAGCCCTTCTTGACACAAAGTAACAATGCGGACGCGATCGAACTGCGGTATTGACCTTCTAGGCATGGTAGAACTACAGACAACATGAGCAGCGTACCTTCGTCCTGGTGGAATGACTGGAACTGATCGGCTGTCGTACCCCCTCCGTCTAATAGGCCCTGCTCATGCATGGTTGTTTACATCTTTGAGCAGTTTTAGTGACATCTATGAACAGTCAAAGGGACTGTATCTTGGATACAATATACACAGTCAACGTCTATATGCCGGAGATCTGGGAACCGAGGTGATGCAAAACTTTTTTTGATGTGTGTACATAAGTAATAAGTTTTACTCGTTGATAGAGTGAAAAATGAGTAAAAGCAAAGTGTATTGCTCAGTTTACGGCTGTAAGTCGATGTATAAGAGGGCTGCGGATATACCTTTTCATCACTTTCCAAAAGATGCAAATAGCAATAGCCGAAATGTGATGATACCTAATACCTAATAATAATACCTTTCCACCCCGGGAAGGATCTAACACTTGTCGAGGTAGACAGACAGAAGACCTGCGACGTAAAGCCAGCGAAGGTTATTCAGTTTAAAAACAGCTGTTACGATGGGCGCGCTGGTAAGATTGAAGTTACTTGAATAATTAATTAAATAATTAATTATTGGCTGCTTGGTAGGGAGAAGGGATGAGTTTAACTTGTATTTCAACTCGTGGGGTGACAGGAATTGCTTGATTCGGATGGTTAAAAGGTGGGTTTGGTGTTGAATATTTGAATGGTAGCGGAATCACTCATTCTACAGTGCCCACGGGGAGGCAAATTAGGCCTATATGACTGATAGTGGAATAGCTCGAATATCGAAGAACTTAGCGATTACGAGGTGTAGGCTTGGCGGAAAGGCTGGCGGATCATCAGTTTGACATCAATTCACGATATAAGTCGGAGCTTGGAACAGTGGCGTCTGGTTTGCGTGGATGCTAGTCTCGGAATGATAAAAGTAGCACAGCTTCGGTGTGTTATTTATTTGTTTATGTACCGTATTTCTCTATTTGAATGTCCTCGGCGTTGACTCAGGATCGACATTTACATTATATTGCGCATAATAGTATCGAAATAATGTCCGAAGTGTAGCTCTGTGTAAATTTGAATCAGCTGATCTACATCAACCATAAAAACTGATGCTTGATAATATGCAAATGACACCAAAAAATCCAGTGGAACACACAAATTAGATCACGTATATCGCACAGTTATACATATATACAATTAAAAATAACACTGTCATTACTTTAGAGACCACATTTACTGATTATAACCGAAAAATAAAAAGTGTTCCATATCAAACGCGTGTTATTGAGTATTTTAAACCCTACTTATCCAGACCGACCGCAGCGCCCCAAGTGTTAGTTTGAGTTGCCAATCTCGTACCCAAAGTTGGAACTACTTGAAATTTGAACTTGCAGGGACCCTACGGGCGTTCAATTTAAATATCCTGCTATGGCCATTGGCTGCAATTCATATAGCCTATAATAATAAATAATAATAATAATAATAATTATTATTATTATATTCATATAGCCTATAATAATTGTAGATCTACATAGGACGTCGTTATTCATATACATTCGGTTTGAAGATTCAAGTAAATGGGTGCATTAATTTCTGAAAGAATGTCCTTACACTTTATTTGCATGAAATAGAAGTTCTGGAAAACGTGTTGTGAGGAATTGTCAAAAGATTAGATGTCACTCCCGCTCCCATACCAAAATTGTGGAACCACACATGTACAAATGAATGTCTAGTCCTTTTATCCCGTCTGGGAAGTGAATTGATAATAATGTTAATAATAATATCAATAATTATAATAATTAACCCACTAACTACTAATTTCGTAGATAGCTGGGCTCCATTGTCTAGTAATGAGCCTTAATGTATAAGGTGCGTTCAAAAAGTAACGAGCCGGAGGCTGGAATGCACAAACCGGTGACGACATCGGCTAATCGTGGCGTGTGTAACGAGGTGTGGTTCTGACCAGAGTGTGGTAGGTCACAGCCCGTCCCTAGAGGTCACGCGTGCACGTCACGTGACGATACAAAGCGAGCAGCAGTATGCATCAATCGTCCAACAGTGCCAGTCGCATTGCAAACAGTGACATGGAGGCGTCAAACGAAGAGCAAAGAGGTGTTGTTCGGTTTCTGACAGCGGAAGGAGTAAGGGAACGGACATTCATCGCCGAATGTCACAAGTGTACGGCCAATACTGCATGTCCCTTGCAAGGGTCAAGGCGTGGTACACGCGCTTCAGGGAAGGATGGGTGTCGTTAGCCGATGTTGCCCGGTCTGGGGCACCCCCCTGCATTACCGATGACAACGTCCAGCTGGTTGATGCACTCATTACCCAGGACCGCCGAGTGACAGTGAACGCCATAGCCGCCGTGGTCGGATTGAGCGTCGGAAGTGAGCACACCATCATGAAGGAACGACTGCACTTGCGGATAGTGTGTGCCCAATGGGTGCCCCACAGTCTTCAACCACACCAGGAAGCATGTCGAATGGCCCACTGTCTTGGTCATCTACAGCGCTATGCGAGGGAAGGGAATGGGTTCCTGGCACGAGTGGAGGCTGGAGATTAGTCAGGGTGTCATCACTTCGAACCAGAATCCAAACGACAAAGCCTCCAGTGGAAGCATCCAGGGTCACCACCACCCAAAAAGGCAAGGCCATCCACACGAGTGCAGGAAAGGTAATGCTGACGTTCTTCTTTGACCAAGGTGGCCCCCTTCTGATACAATTCATGCCGCACGTGACAACAGTGAATGCCCAGAGTTACTCGCAAACCTTGACCACCCTTCGCCAAGCGATCAAAACAAAATGACCAGGCAATCTCACCCGTGGGGTCATTCTGCTCCACGACAATGCACGGCCTCATACGGCCAGCACAGTCGCGGCACTCCTGCAGAAATTCAAATGGGAGGTTCTCGGCCACCCCCCATAGAGTCCAGACCTCTCTCCCAGTGATTACGCCATGTTTGGTCCCCTGAAAAGGGCTCTGCGGGGCCAACGATTCACCTCGGACGCCGACGTCCAGCCGTACGTGCAGAACTGGTTCACATCGCAACCCAGGGAATTTTATGAGACAGCCATTCACCGCCTCGTGTCACAGTGGGACAAGTGCCTCAACAGCCAGGGCCAATACTTCTAACATACAGGTACTGGTTTCTCTAATTATGCCTCCGGCTCGTTACTTTTTGAACGCACCTTATAGCTATCACCGCCAGTAATAGTTTGCTAGATATTATCTTTAGCATAGTTCGGTGAATAGAAGAGCTGCAGTATTTGAAACATAATTATTTCACGTTTACTTTAATGCCACATAACTTAGGATCGAAAAATGCAGTTCATCTATCAGTATGAAAATCTTATCTGGTGAAAAGAAAACTGGCAAAGTGACATAACATAAAAAATTATGATACCCTCCAGTGTTGAAATTCCTATTGCATCAGATAAGAAATACTAAAAGGCTTGATGGTTGTTGCTGTAATGAATACTTGTATGCATTTCCATGTTCGGACAGTCTGCTCCGTCTAAACTTCGGTCATATACATTCTTGTGCGATAGAGAATCACAGGGAACGGCACTTCCAATAAGAGTATAAATAGCCTAGACCTCTAAAGCGTGTAAGCATTAATTAGCTTATGTCCTGATAAATTCCACATCATAGCAGTGCGCCGCACACATCACTGGAGTTTGTGATACCGGTGACATTAATGCCCTGGCCTCAGGGGGATTACGACACTGGACCTCGTCTTTGATGAGCCGCATGTCCTTGTCGTAATGGGACGTTTTTACTGCACTTGTTGTATAATGAAAGGAAAGTGCGTGTGTGTGTTTCTATGACACCACTACACTACGTGACCAAGATTACAACAATTTCACCTGACCACCCTCATAGTGTACTCCAGACACGAGGAAAATACTTTCATCTGATTCAAAGGCAAATACAGGGTGTTTGAGGAGGAATAGTATATATTTTAGGACGTGGTAGTATATATGAATTGCAATAATAAATTGTATATAACATGTGTCCCATTTATTTTGCGTACAGAGATAGAGCTGGTAGTATTTAACCCAAACAAATGTAAAGCCAAGGGAAATGAGGACGCTCAATGTTGATTTTCAAAAATTCCACCACCAACTTCAATGCATTTTGCACTTTTCTTGATAACACCCCGTGTAGTACTTCGGAGGGCGTCTTGGCGTTCCTTGATTAGAGCTGCACTATGCTTAATTCGAACGACCAACTCGGCTCTTACCATAATTTGTTCGCTGTGGTCGGCCCTTAACTTTGAAAGGATGATCGCTCCTACCATGTAAGTAGGCTTTTCCATACGTTTGCTAAGCTCACCCCATGCAGGTTGATTTGTATACGTGTTGTACATAGCGCAGAGTCTAGATTTCATCCTCCTAGCCTCAAGTGATTCCCACCCAAGTTTCTTTCACATACGGCTCACACTGCTCCTGGGATTAAAGTCACTGAGCACAAATCTAGCGGCCTTTCTTTGTACCATTTCCAACTCATTTATGAGCCCTACTTGATATGGATCCCAAACCGCCGAGGCGTATTCCAGAATAGGTCTTACAAGTGACAAATATCCTAATTCTTTAGCAGAGGTACTACTTCCTTTTAATACCCTCATTACAAAGTGTATGGATTTGTCAGCTTTAGGAACTACACATCCTATATGACTACTCCATTTCATATCATTTCTTACGTGGACGCCCAAGTATTTGCAAGAATCTTCTTCTACAAGGGTAATTAAGGCCGGAAGACTCATGCCATAGATTTATGGCATGTAAACGAACCTACCACTACAATTGGTAGTGTGTAGCAAAATTTGTAGGTTATTTAGTTAGAAACGCTGTAACAAGTTCCAACGTTCACCACTAGGTGTCAGTGACAGTGGCATCTCTGGTAGCCAAAGTTGGTACTACTTGAAATTGAACTTGTTGGCGATCTCTCAGCCGTTCAATTAAAATACCTAGCTATGGCCATTGGCAGCAATTCAAATATAATAATAATTAATTTTGTTAATGTTATGGGTTCTACGTCCCTTTTAACTACTACGTCGGGGTGCTGGAATTTCACCCTGAAGTGTATCTTTAACGTGCTAGTAAATCTACTGACACAGCCCCCTCGCATTTACCTACCCTAAAATTGCAACTGACTGCGCCAGGATTCGCTCCTGCAACCTTGAGCACAGCAGGCGAGAACGTTACCTCTGAGCCACGCAACCAGTCTAATAAATTTTGTTAGCTCCTCTGATCCTCATGCGCATGAAACAAGAGTTCAACTTACACAATGTATGCTTTACAATTGTCTTAAGTAAATCGATAAGAATAAAACAACTTAGAAATTAGGGAAGCATAGTAAGTTGTTACTGATTCATCCGAAACGACTCTTCACAATTTTGCCTCATGAGGCTGAGTATACCCCGTTCCAGCCCTCAGAACTGACAGAGCCGGGAATCGAACCCGGGCCTCCGCGGTGGCAGCCAATAATGCTAGCCACTGCGCACTGAGGCGGACTGGAACCATAGTATGATTTGCAAGCTCCTATTGCAGATGTTGCGGCTGGTAGATCTCCAGAAGCCATCGTTGTCTAGGAAGCTCTTGTTGGCGCACACAATAGCCGATAAAGCGAGCGGTGTTGCCACATAAGAGGCCACTGCATGCGGAAGTTGTTCCGTATTCTATCACTAATGCACATGAATAAGCTGGCTATCAGCCACCCTACACACAGCCCACTTCGCTCAAGCACGCTGGAGGTATTCAGGCGATAATCGCAACACGTTAATTCCATTCAGGGATGTTAGATGTAGAGCCGTGGGATGCATTTTGATCTAGGGGAACCACTGTCCAGTATATATAGCAGGTACTTATCATAAATTATATTAACGGAAGTAAAATTATGAAATATGCAATGAACTATGCAGTAATCTGCACCATTGTTTTTTGATGAGGTAGAACACGGATCTACACAAAGTTGAATATATCTACATTCAAGCTACCGATACTTACACGGGAGATATCCAACAAGGTTACAAGATGTCGAGTATAATAACACTTATGAGGGAACGGAGAATTGCATTTTATGGCCACTTGTTTAGAAATAAACCCACACGATTTACGAACCACAACTTCACCTAGTTTAAAAATAAGAAGATCAAGCCAGCCTGGTTTGACGAGATGGAAAGTGACCTGCAAGAGATGGAGATTACCAGTGGAGATATTCAGGAACGCATTCCCTTCGGGATGAAACTAAACGACCAACAGGATTTTCAAGGAAAACCAAAGTTGAAGACGGGAAAAATGTGGACGAAAGAAAGAAAAGAGCAACACCGGAAACGTATGAAGGAGCACTGGGCAAAGATCAAAGCCCAGAGAAGACAGTTGAAATGGCGTGTAGGCCGACACGATTAAAGAAATATTATAATAACACGTACTAACTCTAATAACTTATCATTATTATAAAGTAAAACCCGCCTTCAACGTACACCTGTGTGAAGCTAAATTGTATAGGTTAAGAATGTAAACAACGCTCTTAGATTCCTACGTTCGTTGCCAAGAGCCGACTGCGGTGACGCCTGGTAGCTAAGTTCTGAATTAGTAGTCGATGACGGTGGCGTTTGTCGGCAAAAGTAGGAACTAGTTGATAATCGATCGTCTGCAGTCCTTACTTGAATTAAAACAGATAACACACTAATACAGCCATCACAATTAGACAGATTCTACACACATCCAAAGTACACGGGGCTACATGACCGCGTTGTCGCAGCCCCTAAACTTAAGAACCAATCAACCATCCACCTTCAACGGACGCTTTACTAAACGGAAACTTGTCATAAATGGAAACATTTGACGGTCCCATGACCTTACAGGTGAAATAGGTGTTAAATCCCCCTCATTAAACGGAAACTGTGTTACGTGGACAACGGAAATCAAAATATGCATTTTAACAGATAATTTCCAAGTTTCGGAACGAAGAATTTAGAAAATTTTCAGGAACCCTAGGAAAGTCTACCTTGTCTGCTGTAACAATTTATTAATACTGCATTTAACAAGGAATATGCAAATAGGTCTTTCTTCTATTGTTCTTAAACTTACTTGTCAAAGTGTGCGGATAATAGCCTGTTTTCATTTACTCAAGCCTTTATTAATGCTTCTGAGTGCCTTGTAAGGACCAGAAAGGGTCCACTCAGAAAACTGGAGTTAAAAGAGAGGAAGATCCTGAGGAGGATATTAGGTCCAATTAGAGAGGAAGGAGGCATTTACAGAATCCGTCATAATGTTGAATTGTATGAACACCAGGAGGACATCATCACGTCTATAAGGAAAAGACGCCTGGCCTTTTATGAACACTTGGCACGTCTGGATTCTGAAATACTCAGTAAAAGGATATTCACAGTAACAGGAAGAGGCAAGGCTTCTAAGAACAAATGGATTGCGTCAGTTAAGACAGATATGGAACAACTAGAGATCCCACTGGAACAAGCTCGTGACCGTCTGCTCTTCAGTCAGGTCAACCGACAGGGCGACGTCCCTTACAAGTAAGAAGACTACAGGAGCTAAGTGGACAGAAGAAAGAAGACTGACTCACAGTCAGAAAATGAGGGACTATTGGAAGAAGAAGAAGAAAGCAACAACTTTACCGAAGAGTAGATACGAGCCCCGTGGTCCTAAGTAGGCCTAAGAGATAAAGAAAGAAAGAAAGAAAGAAAGAAAGAAAGAAAGAAAGAAAGGAATGCTCGCTTTAATAAGCTGTCAATCAACAAATGCTTGTTTCTGTCTCCGCTTTTAACTGAGCATTACTGACACAGTTCGGGAGTAGACCAGTCATTATGACTTCGAAAGCAAGAGTTGTGTTTTATCTTAACACGAGAGTAAATGTGATACAGTAGCCTACTGTATTAATTCGTAGCAGAAATATGAAAATACAACATTGAATAACATAGCCTGTGTACACCATTTTATATTTTCTCAGTATGTCCATTATATGCATGTCCTTGGTAAAATTTTGGCGGCTTCGGTGGCGTAGTTGGTAGCATGCTGAGCTTCTATGCCCAAGGTCACGGGTTCAAACCCGGCCGAAATCGTCTGATTTATGTCATGTAAAAGAACTTTCCACTAACTAAACTTGTGTGAAGCAAAATGTGTAAGTTAGTTTGTGGCGTTTGAATCCATTTTTTTCAGTGTTGCCTTAGTAAACAAAAGTTTAGTGCTTTTCAGTCGGTCAACACGAATGTACCCAAAAGAGCTGGGTTATGCCCTAATCCTGAAATAAATACATTACTAATCTCATGTAATTTATTTCAGGATTAGGGCATAACCCAGCTTTTTTTTGGGTACATTCGTGTTGACCGACTGAAAAGCACTAAACTCTTGTGTAGGTTAGGTTTGATTAATGCTCTAAAGTTCCAACGTTCGTCACCAGGTGCTGGTTGCGATGGCATTTAGTAGTAACCAAGTTCGAAAAGGAAGCTTGTAGTTTAACGTGACCGTTAATCTCGATATCATGAGCCACGGGACCTCCTTTTTACGTGGAATCCGAACCACAGGACATGGCATTTCACTTCGAAAATCTCACATGCCTTGGTGAGAGGCATACAGCTAGACCAAGTTCACAGCTAGGTGTAGTTGAAGGTAGTGAAAGTAAGAACTACTTGAAATTATCGTCTGCAGTCCGTACTTGAATTAAAAGAAACAGATAACGCACATTAATACAGTCATCACAATTAAAACCGGTTATCAGACAGATTCTACACAGACCCAAAGTACACGGGGCTACATGACCGCGTTGTCGCAGCCCCTATACTAAGGAACCAACCAACCAACCTTGGTAAAATTGTTTTTGCATGGACCTACCTCCGTTAACCGAAAATCTATCTTTAACGGAAAAAGTTTCGAGACCCGTTCGATTCGGTTAAAGGCAGGATCTTAAGTTCCTCATCCTTTCAATATGTATCTGTCTTCTTTCTTGTGTTCCCCCAGGGGCCTACGACTAGTGGGACGTGGGTTGGCAACCACGGGGCCCCAGCTGAGTCCGGCATTGCTTCCACTTACTTGTGCCAGGCTCCTCTCCGTCTTCTTTCCTGTCGACCTCCCTTGGTCAACTCTTGTTCTCTTTCGACCCCGAGGGTATTAGGGTATCCGAGGCCTAGGGAGTCTCTTCCTTTCCCGCCTGAATTGGCCCTTGTCTCATCTTTTCTGATACCCTCCTTCTGCGAGGGGTCAGCCTTCTTTTTCTTTTCCTTTTACCTCCTGCCTTGTGCTCAAGGCCCTTAAGGAGGCAGGGTGTATGTAGCCCCACCACGTCTGGTGCACCCTGGATAATGCTACACCCTCAGGGGCTCACGGCTGGTGAGTTCGGGAGTTGGCAACCCCGAGGGATTCCTGAGCTGGATCCGGTTTCCCCCTTTTCCCTTACCTGTGGGGAGGACCCTCTCCTCTTTCACTTTCCTATCTGCCTTTCATGGCTCTCCTTCCTTCCAAGTCCTTCAATCCACATTCTTCGAGGGTTGAGGGCATTTCTTTTCCTCCTGTCCGTTATTTGCCTTATGATCCTTTTGTTTACCATTTCTTCTTCTAGTATATAAGTTAGTAGTTTTAGTTATAGTTTACATTTCATTTTCATCTTCACTATCACACAAACCATTAGGGGCCGATAACCTAGATGTTAGACCTCTTAAAACAACAATTATCATCATCATCTTTCTTGTGTCCATGCATCTTCGAGTTCCATATTCCTTGCCATCGGAAACTTGGGTGGAAATTTATATGAGTTTATTTTCTGTCTATACGCAGTCCGAGTCGTTGTTAGTGGGTCAGTATTGATATCAGTGAGGTTCTTTTGGGTGTCTGCTAGCCAGCGTACTTAGGGTTGTTGTGTTCCTTTGACTATGAGGAAGATTTTCATGGAGTGAGTCCGTCATTTTGAATAGCGTAAGGATAGGTCATGCAAGGTCAACCTACTCGTACCTGATGAGAAGGGAAGACTCCCTACATTGTACCTGTGGACCCGCATTCAGCATGGTCTACATTTCAACCGAGAGTGTGGATCTTCCTGATCTACGATGAAACCTTGATTTGCAGAATACACTCGATCTTATATCAGCCGATGACGTGCTGGCTGCTGATCACGTCATCCGCTTTATAACTGAGTGGGTTAGGGCCAGCAATCTATAGTTTTCAAGTGTATATTTACTTAAAGAACTTGTTCTTTTTTTGAAATTATGAATTTTCCCCCTGTAATTTTTGTATTAGTTTTATTTAATGTTTTGTTTGATTAAATTTAGGCATCTTTTAAAATCATATTTAGGCACATACCTCTAAATTTTAAATTCATGTAAATTTGTATAATTTTATATGTGTTAAAAGGGGCAGATGGCGTCACTGTTCCGCCCCTTAAAACAAAAATAACTAACTAACTTACTTAGTCCATCGAGAGTGTTGTCCATCCGTGCTATATATCCGGAGAATTTCATGCGTCTTTTCCGTGCAAGTGAGGTGAATTGTTCAGGTCAGTGAATGCAGTTCTTCTGAGCTTTTCCTCATCCAGTTACAGTCTTCAAACTTTGATCCAAATATTATTATTATTATTATTATTATTATTATTATTATTATTATTATTATTATTATCAATAGGCCAGGGATGAGATGTGATGAATTTCTTTGTGGTGGGTGGTTTTCACCGTCGTCTTATTATTATTATTATTATTCAACGGTGTCAGGGATACGATGTGATGAGTTGTTTTTTCTTTTTCTTTTTTCTTTTTAAATGTTTGAGTGGTTTTAACTGTCAAATGCCCTTCCTGACGCCAACCTCATGAGAGGAATTATTCTGACGAAAGAAGGTGAAGGAAGACGATACTGCCCAAGGAGTTGGAAGAAAGCCGTTGAGGCCTACTAGAATGTACCCGCCTAGCATTTGCCTTTAGTAGAAAATCACTGAAATCCATTTCAAGGAGAGCCACGATTGAACCCACTGGTCTAATAATAATAATAATAATATTAATAATAGAAAATAAAAGATACCAACAAAAGAAATCTTGATATCTGTGAAATGATGCGAGAATATCAAGATGTCGAAGTGAATATTATCTATTGCAATATGAAAAGGGAAATGAAAGATCACGAAATACGAAGCGCGCAATACCATGAAGCTGTCTCTGAAAAGGCGCGCCGTGTATCGCACGCTTGAAGCGGTCTCAATAAAATAATTGAATAGATCTCGGAAGATATCAGCAATATCGTAATGCTCCAGAGCGCGTAGCCCGCCCGTCTCGCGGCGTTATCCAGTCATAAAGGGGCTATGCTTCACTGAACTCCATCCGGACCGCAGAGAGCTGGACCTAAACGGGTGACGACACTCGAGATGTACGGTGGGACATAGACTAAACTGCGAGAACATTCTATTCGCGTTCTTGGAGAAGTCCCATTGCTGAGGAAAAATGTTCAGTATCGACCATCTATCAAAATAACGACGTTCACTTAGGTAAATGTAATTGGTATCCTGTCCGAAGGCAGGTCCGAGCTTCCGAAGAAACTATCCTCAGCCAGCCGGAGTTTACGTGCGGTAGGGTGGCCAGGGCCTTTCCGCTCCTCCTTATGTTGGCCAACAGCGCGCAGTGCCTAAAACCGGTATACCATCCAAGTTCTGACGACCCCCAATGTTGCTTAACTGCGGATTTCTCATGGGATCCGGTGTTTCAACATGGCCATCACTTAGGTATACTACGAATTTAATGAGTAATAATAATAATAATAATAATAATAATAATAATACCGACAGCGGTAGCTACGCTCACTAACGCGTAGCTCTAGGTCATGGAGCCAAGCTCTCCATGGACTCAGTAGACGTGGGTTCGAGTCCCACTGCCAGCCGTCCTTGAAATGGTTTTCCGTGGTTTTCTATTTTCAACTCCAGGCAAACGATGGGACGGTACCTTCTGACAGGCCACGACCACTTCCTTCCACATCCTTGACCAGTTTCATTCACCATCATTCATTTTATCTGTCATTAACTCCTCTCATGAGGTTGGCGTAAGGAAGGGCATCCAGCCGTAAAAACATCCGCCACAAATACTTTCATCGCATCTCATCCCCGTTCGAAAACGGGAATAATAAAGGGCAGACATACAGTGAGTCTCTCTCACTACTCGACCGGCCGGCGCGCCCAGCTTATCTGTCTCCCGTTAACTCATCACTCGCCGCTCGGCATAACATAGCACTTCGCTACTTTATCCGTGCATGATATGAGATAACAATTAAAATTAAGAAAATAGCAATTAATTAAATAAGCTCGTACCTTATGACAGGAGATGTTGGAAATTTTCTCCTTCTACACCCACACATTTCTGGCATCGTCTTAGGAAACTCCGATTCACACGCATAAGTTCGTCTTCCGTAATTGAGGCTTTATATCTCTCCGGATATGTTCTTTCAGTCACCCAACGTGAGAGGGTTTCTTGCATACACTATATTCTTTAAGCACCCATATAAATAAAAGTCACAAACAGTTAAATATGGGGACTGTGGCAGCCATAAGTCCGTACTAATTACACGGTATTCAAAAATTTCCTCAATTAAGTTTAATGTGTCATGAGCTGTATGCGCGGTGGCAAAGTCTTGCTGAATATATCCATTTCGAGAGTTAGTGTCAGTCAGTTCGTCAAAAAATGGTTTGAGTATATTATCCCTGTGCCTTTTTGCATTCATTGTGCCTTGAAAAAGGATAGGCCCTATAATAATGTATCCATTCACTGCGCACCATACTCCGACCCATTCGTTATGTAGAGGAATTTCGTAAATGCGATGGGGGGTTTCTCTACTCCAATAACTGTCTGTTATTCTGCGTCGTCGAACCATACCCGTGTAAATGGAACCAAGCTTCGTCCGAGAAAAATATTAACATATCCGCAGATAAATGGCCTCAATTACGAAAGACGAACATAGGCGTGTGAATCGGAGTTTCCTAAAATGATGCCGGAAATGTGTGGAGGTAGGAGGAGAACATTTCGAACATCTCCTGTCATAAGGTAGTAGCAGCTTATTTTATTAATTTTAATTGTTATCTCATGTCATGCACGGATAACGTTACCGAAGTGCTATGTTATGCCGAGCGGGAGTGATGAGTCAACGGGAGACAGATAAGTTGGGCGCGCCGGCCGGCCGAGTCGTGAGAGAGTCTCACTGTACATACATACATACATACTGTACATATAAAACAAGAAGAAGAAGAGAAGGACCACCACTAGAGCAGGTTGAAGGAAATTTGGATGCAAAGGAAATTGAATACTGTGAAAAATAGCCAAAGTTGATTTATCGTACACTCCAAATGGGTATTCGAAATAATAATAATGATATCGGCCATGATTGCCAACCACGCTAACGCCCTACCTTGTGCCTCACTGGCATCGGGAGAGCGTGGGTTCAAATCCCACCTTAGCCATCCTGAAAATGGTTTACATGGTACATTCGTGTTGACCGACTGAAAAGCACTAAACACTTGTTTACTAAGGCAACACTGAAAATATGGCTTCAAACACCACAATGGTTTACCATATTCACCACCAGGCAAAGGCTGGGGCGGCTCCTTTCAATAGGTCCACGGTCGACTTACTTCCAAAATGCTTTCTCTGACACTTCCTTAATTAGACCCAAGTTAGCGGTCGCCTGGGCGATTGGCCTGTCACCACCCCCACTTGAATCTGCTCGCAGAGTCCGTGCGTAAAGCCGAACTGGAATCATAAGTGTTCAAAAATGAAATAAAACGATTAACCTATCGCAATTTCACTTTTTTCCCAGAGAAAAAACAAGGGAGCCTGGTTCAGTGAGAAACAAAACGATTTGCGCGGGATTGAGATCTCACATGAAGATATCCAGGAGCGTGACCAGTTTAAGAGAAAACGCTTCAAACATCGGAGTTTCCAACCTAAACGGACGCTGAATGCTGGAAAGGCGGAGACAAAAGAGAGAAAGGAACAACACCGTCTACGAATGAAGGAATACTGGACTAATTTAAAACTAAAATGAAACAGTTGAAACGGCGTGGTTGGCCGGAGCGAAACAATACTAATAATACTAGTAGGCCTAATAATAATATTAATAACAATAATAGTCTAACAATATCAATCGGATGACCCTAGCTACCGTGGAGCATCGTTTGAGCTGGAGCCATTCGAGCAATCATCTTTCCAATGTTGTTGTTGTTGTTGTTGATGATGTAGTGATTGTTGTTAGTTCATTTTATGTGCTAGGAACGTTTTTCCTGACCATCTCGTTGTTAAGCGTCTAACATTCTTGGCTGTCGCCCAGGAAGTCCGGGTTCGATTCCTGGCTCTGCCAAACATATAATTTTACTTACTTCTGGTCTGAGGTCGGAAACAGAAAACACTCAGCGTCGTGAGAAGAAGCGGGTTTGATTCCCAGTCCAGCTATCCTGAAATCGATTTTCCTTTTTTTCCCCCCACTTCAACTTCAGGGGAATTCCGGGATGATTCCTAACTTATGGCCACGGCAGCCTCATTCCCAATCCTCACTTGAAATACAAAATATACACACATGGCCGACACACCTGAGGATTTGAATGATGTTTTGAATGGTATGGACTCGGTCTCGAGGAAATAATTAACGATGAAAACTAATGCTTGTAAAACAAAAAATATTGGAATGCAGCCGAAATAAATCAGAAACCTCTATGGACATCAAATTGGCAGGTGAAAAGCTAAATGAAGTAGGATACTACTGTTACTTAGGAAGCAAAATAACCAGTGATGGACGAAGCAAAGAGGATATAAGAAGTAGGTTAGCTCAAGCAGGGAAAGCATTTCTACAGAAAAGCAATCTGTTGGCATCCAATATAGATCTAGGTATTAGGAAGTCATTTATGATAGCCTTTGTCTGGAGCGTGGCGCTCTATGGAAGTGAAACTTGGACTATTGGTGCAGCAGAAAGGAGGAGAATTGAAGCGTTTGAAATGTGGTGTTACAGGAGAATGATGAAGATCAGATGGGTAGATAGGGTTACAAACGAAGAGGTATTAAGAGGAGTGGGAGAGGAGATATGTTTCTGGTGACTGCTAATGAGGAGAAGAGATAGGTTGATAGGACATAACTAATACACCCAGGAATAGCAAGCTTAGTTATGGAAGGAAGGGTCGAGGACAAGAACTGTAGGGGTAGACCAAGGTTAGAATATATTAAACAGATTGCCTCGGATGTAGGGTGAGGTAGCTGAAACGATTAGCTCAGGACAGGGAGGCATGGAGGCATGGAGGTCTGCATCAAACCAATCAAAAGACGGAAGACTCAAACAACGACAGCAACAAAAGATTCATCACAATAACACAGGTTATCTGACAAAATTCTACACTCACCCAAGAACACGATGTCCACACCCGTCAAATGAAACAACATCGTAGATTTTATTTTGTGTAGAGTTGGTACTATGCATCAGAATTATCATTTGAGGTCAATGAGGCCAATTATATGCAGTATTAAAACAACTTCTAAGAATAGTATAGTATAATATAATTCATGAAGTCGCACTGTATTCATTCCTAGAAATATTTTAGTTCCAAGGAACAATGTAATGATGGGTTGAGTAAATTAAGGTAATTAGAGAGTCTAGGTGGTGTTCCTCCAAAGTGACTTCTGTACCATCATGCCAGATGGCGCTGCCATTGTCTCCTAATACAGTTGGGTGTGTATAAATCTCCATAGTTAATGGAGGTGGGTTTGAGTCCAGCTTACATACTCTCAGTAGCTCGTATTAATATTCATAAAGCAAGGAGCCACGCAGCCAAGCTATTACCCGTCATCACGTCAGTGATTTAAGGGGGAAATAAAATAAGCCCCCCAGCCTTGCGGACTCGAGTAACCAACGTGGGAAGCGACAGTAAATTTTGTTGTTGCTGATCCTCTAGGAGCTATGCGACATCGTGGTCATGTAACCCCATGCACTTGTGTGGGCGTAGAATTTGTGTAATAACCTGTGTCACTGTTATGTCTGTACTGGTGTGTGTAGAAATTCTCTGATAACCAGTGTCACTGATGTCTGTACTAGTGTGCGTGGAATGTTATCATTTTAAATGTTTATGTCGACTTCACTGGGGTCTGGCGTTACGTTACGGTGACGGGACGAAATGTACCGAGAATGCACTGAGGTGTGTGACGTCATAGTACTGCTTGAGCCTCCTCCTATCCCCGCGCGCTCCGGTGAGCGTGACGTCATCCAGCCAGCTACCTCCTTTAACCTTGGTTCGCACCTGCTTTAAAAAATATCTTTTTTTTTGATGTGTAACATCTTTCCGCTCGGTTGCTGAATAGTTTTGTGGGAGTGATTTTGAAAATTGGGGACGGAAGTGGATCGGAACGATCGAGCTGGCAGTGGTGGATCAAACGGAAGTATGCACTGCCCGCTCGATCGATCAAACGGAAGTGTACTAGCTGGCAGTGGTGGACAACGGATGTATGCACTGCCCGCTCGATCGATAGAATGGAAGTGTGCCCTAGCTGGCAGTGGTGGATCGAACGGAAGTATAAGACGCACTGCCAACTCGATCGATCGATCCAGCTGGCACTGGTAAGAGAAACAATCAGCGCGCGGTGTCGAAAATTGATACCATGGCGCACTCTCGGCTATGTGGAATGTATATGACATACTGAACGGAAAACGCTCATGTGAACTCTGGTGTCAAGTGATTTAAACAAATGACATGGTACAAGTTCGAAGTCGTCGTATCAGTATTTAAATTGTAAAATGCCTTAATATCAAACATTGTAAGTAGTGGGCATTGCATTGGCATAAGGCATTTTAAACTCAATGTCACTCAGGAATATTATCGAAACAAGCAAAATATAAATGAAACTTAATTCCGTAATGCAGTATTATTGGAACTTGAAAATAAGTCACCATCTTGTGCACAATATTTGCGTAGTCGAAATAGCCGCGGGGTTGTTGCGTATGACTGTGAATCTAGAGATCTTGGGTTCGAATCCTGGGCGGGGTAGATATTTTTGCTACCAGATTATCATTTTAAACGATATTTATCATATCAATATGACTCATTTTAACAGAATCCATATGAAATTACGTGTTGGTCTGTGAATCAAGAGGACCTGTTTATAAGGAATTTAAGGTTATGAGCGGTGTCGCGTCTATTAATCTAGTTGATCCATATCGTATTCTTTATTTAGGCTAGTGCTGGTGGAAGCTACAAATCGTCTAATAAAATGGGTTCCGTATTATAAACTACACTATCTGTAAAACACTCCCTTTTACAATAGATTAATATTTGTGCTAATAATAGTATAAAATACCGGTATATCAACAATTTCACGTGAGGTTTCTTCTATGTCAGATGTTACTCATCATATGCGACTACTGTAAGGCTCGTTTTTTTTTTTTGCTAACAGACTTTGAGTTCACGCAGCATTTGTAGCATTTGTATCATTTAGTCTAGTCTTTCAGACTGACTATCAGTGTTTTTTCTGATAACTAGTGTCACTGTGATGTCTATACTAGTGCAATTGATTTTGTAATTTAGTTAGGATTTGGATAAGAAGCGGCTGTGGTACCAAGTTTGGTAACATCCCATGATAATCGTGGAGTTACATGAGTAAACATAAATGCTTTCAAACACAATGCAAATGATTTGCAATCAATCCAAATAATGGTTTTGTTCAAAATTAAAATCATCAAAATTTGGCTCTGGTGGGGATTGATCCCCCCGATCACTCCCATAGTTACGCCACTGAGTACAATACGAAATGACTCAACGTTTACTCCTCCATTTTCCTCATCTTCAGAGCTTGATTAATTTATGGTTATATTAAGGACTCTTCATTGTTCATTCATTCCCGCAGTGTACAGCCTGCGGCTAGTAAGGTTTATATGCCTCCATCTTACCCTCATTACACAGTAATAGTTCCATTTTGCGGTGCTGTTCAAACACTGTCCTTTCTTCCTTTGTAATAGAGTTAATCCTCTTCCAACACATATGCAACGCTATATACGAGGGGTGTTCCGAAAGTAAGTTTCCTCATTGTACAGGGTGTCAGGGAATGTTCTCCGCAGTGCCTAGACACTGCTACGTTAGGTGAGAGCCGGAGTTAAGTTGGCAGCATGGTTGCTGCTGACAACGCAACAAACAGTCAACTTAGAGATTCCTGTTTCTTGAGCTAATTTGCGTATTGATTTACTTGGACTTCGCAGCATTATATCGGAAATTTCATCAAGTTTTTTGTCTGTTAACAGGGTACGCCTGCCTGTTCCTGGTACATCCTGAACTGAGCCGGTCACACGAAATTTACTTATCAAATCCCGAATGGTATCCCAGTTTGAACACTTTGAATTAGGAAACCGCGCCTGAAATTTTAGTTTTACTTTTTCTGTAAACCGATCACCTTCACGTAAAACGTATTCCACCAAAAACGCTCTCTCTTCAGTAGTAAACATTACCGCCTGTATCCTGTTGAACTATTCCAATAATCTAAACGCTCCCTTACTGCATACACACTGACGCTCTCCACAGCACAGCACAGCACAGCTCACACGTGTGATCTGATATCCTGTCGAATTTGGAGAAGACATGCTAGTACCTGGCTGTCGGTGAGTGAGCGAAAAATCTGACACCGCGCTGCCAACTTAACTCCGGCTCTCACCTAACGTAGCAGTGCCCCGGAGAACATTTCCTGACGCACTGTATTACACGAGCAGATTGAACACCAGGTGACACAAACAATCACCATAAGAATACACACCCGTGGCTGGTTCAACGACGGAAGGAGCGTAAGCGGAGGGGCTATGACGCATGCGCAGGTCGCCGACGAAGAGAGAGGAGCAGCAGACCGTCGTGCCCGATATCATCCGGTCGGTCGCTGGTATTGCATGTTCAGTGAATGACGGCAGAGTGTGGAGGATGAAGATCGAAGTGGGCATCCCTCAACATCCACGAATAGAAACAATACTGCTCGAGCACTGGGCATGGTGTTAGCGGACAGACGTGACGTCCACACTGCGTATTGGTCATGCCCGGAGCCAACACATGCTCCATGATATTCTGGGTTACTGAAAAGTGTCCGCAAGGTGGGTACTGAGAAACCTGACCCCGGAGCAGGCTGTATGGCAATTCCTTCATCGCAGGGCACCGAGTTTTACCAGAGTGCTTCTTCAAACTATAAGGAGCGTTCAAAAAGTAACGAGCCGGAGGCTGTAATGCGCAAACCGGTGACTACATCAGCTAATCGTGGCGTGTATAACGAGGTGTGGTTCCGACCAGAGCGTGGAAGGTCACAGCCGGTCGCTAGAGGGCACGCGTGCACGTTACGTGACGATACAAAGCGAGCAGCAGCATGCATCAATCGTCCAACGCTGACAGTCGCATTGCAAACAGTGACATGGAGGCATCAAACGAAGAGCAAAGAAGTGTTGTTCGGTTTCTGACAGCGGAAGGAGTAGGGGGAACGGACATTCATCGCCGAATGTCACAAGTGTACGGCGAACACTGCATGTCCCTTGCAAGGGTCAAGGCGTGGCACAAGCGCTTCAGGGAAGGACGGGTGTCGTTAGCCGATGATGCCCGGTCTTGGGCACCCCCCTGCATTACCGATGACAACGTCCAGCTGGTTGATGCACTCATTACCCAGGACCGCCGAGTGACAGTGAATGCTATAGCCGCCGTGGTCGGATTGAGCGTCGGAAGTGTGCACACCATCATGAAGGAACGACTGCACTTGCGCAAAGTGTGTGCACGATGGGTGCCCCACAGTCTTCAACCACACCAGGAAGCATGTCGAATGGCCTACTGTCTTGGTCTTGGTTGGACGATTGATGCATGCTGCTGCTCGCTTTGTATCGCCACGTGACGTGCACGCGTGTCCTCTAGCGACGGGCTGTGACCTTCCACGCTTTCGTCGGAAGCACACCTCATTACACACGCCACGATTAGCCGATATCGTGACCGGTTTGCGCATTACAGCCTCCGGCTCGTTACTTCTTGAACGCACCTTATAATTGCACGGTACGACAAGTGTCTCAATGTCGGTGGTGACTGTGTCGGAAAATAGTGCAAGGTGTCTAGTTCATGATGCCATGGTGTATGTCAGTTTGGGAATAAAGGGTCCTTGAAAAAAAAAGGAACTTATTTTTGGAAGTTCCCTCGTACTTGGGTTATCATCCAAGAACTGGAACACAAGTTCGCAAACAAAGAAAAGGTAAATTTACGAGCAATGTTTTGTTAACGCTTGCTGTGGTATTTGGTGTTTGTTTTTTTCTTTCCTTTTGATTTTTTGGTTTTGCTTTATGCGGGTTGCGCAAAATCAGAAATAATCAATGAAAGCAAAACTCCAAGTTTCCCTGTTCGATCTCGATATCATCAACCTATTAACGTGCAAAAGCACGACAATGAACAGATTTACTTAAGCAAGTGTTCAGTTTAGGTAACACAAACCGTTTTACACGACTAAAGGTGAATGTTCATAAAATAGTAAGTAGGCCTATAAACGTACATAATCCAGTCGTTTGTCATCAATCCGAAGATTGGTTCCATTCAAAATAAACATTTCATCGTATTAAGAATTTTATTATTTGGTTGTGGGGGGATTGACCCCCCTAATCAGCCCCCGCAGTTAAGCCACTGTTGAATTGTACCTTAATTTTGCAATACATAATTTGGTTCTATTCAGATTTGCCATTATAAATTAGCCACCTCTGTATTGGACTATATTATTTTGCTCATAATTGCTACTTCTTCTCCTCCTTCATCTTCTTGGTTACAGTTCGATTTCGAACGTCGTAACCCTTCACGCAATTCCAATAACAATACCCCGCCATACACCTGCTGTGTGCATTAATTACTGAACTGGCAGATTAGTTAAACTTTTTATTTGGGCACGTCCCCTCAACCGTTTTCCATCAACTTTGCCGTCTCGGCGGATGACATGGCCGAAAAATTTCAACATTTGCCTTTGGATGTTTAGGAGTAAGCGTGCTTTAGGAGCAATCCTTAGCTCCTTCAGAATAGATTCATTTGTTCTTCTTGCTACCCACGATATTCGTAGCATTCTTCGATAACACGTCATCTCGAAGGCTTCGATTCTCCTACGGCATGCAGCATTTATGGTCCACGATTCAGAGCCATACGTGACGATAGGAAATACCACAGCTTGAACCAGTCACTTCTTTGTTTGCTACATTTTGCACAATATCCTGCTATGTAGTCGCCTCCGTAGCGTAGCGGTCAGCACGGTTAGCTGCCGCCCCGGAGGTCCTGGGTTCGATTCCCGGCTCTGCCACGAAATTTGAAAAGTGGTATGAGGACTGGAACAGGGTCTACTCAGCCTCGGGTGGTCCAAATGAGTAGAGGGGGGTCGATTCCCACCTCAGCCATCCTCGAAGTGGTTTTCCGTGGTTTCCCACTTCGTCTTCGGGCAAATGCCGGGATGGTACCTACTGTAAGGCCACGGCCGCCTCCTTCCCTCTTCCTAGCCTATCCATCCCTATCTTCCATCCCTTCCCATCCCTCATGAGGCCCCTGTTCGCTTTGCAGGCGAGGCCGCCTGGGCGAAGTGCTGATCACACCTCCCCAGTTGTATCCATCCTGACCAGATGTTCCAAGCTCCAGGACACTGCCCATAGAGGCGGTAGTGATGAGTTCCCTCGCTGAGTCCGTGGGAACCACCAACCTAGAGGCTAAATTGACTAAATAAAAAATAAAAAATAAAATCCTGTTATGTAGCAAACTGGCCACAAAATGTAAAATTAAAAATCAAAGAAGCTAAAAACTCTAAATTCAGATTTCAAAATGAGAAATTCTGGATTTTCAAATGCTAAAATCCACAACTTCCATTCATAGATCACGTGCTGAAAATAATAAATTGCCAGGGTTCGATCTACTGTAGTTAGGATGAAACCAGGAGCGCAGTTGGGCTTACTCGTATGCTGACGACCAGGTTGTACTAATACTAGCCTTCGTTGAAAGCTTAGGCCGTACATTTTGAGCTTGATCTGGATACGATACATGAAAAGTAAAGGTCATGCCAATCAAGAAGCTAGCTATCAATTACTGAGTAGCTTGTTAGCGATACCCAGCAGAGCGTGTCTTTATCCCGCCTGGAATTATAAGTATTACTGGTAGGCCATCGACTAATTCTCTCCGTTCAACAAGTATCCAGACATCAGGCAGAATTGAGCGTTCACAAGACTTTTTCTAAGCTAGGTGTTTTCTGTCTGTTAGGTAGGATAGTGAGACCTATGGATAGTCAGATCCTCATTGGTTATGCGGTAGAAACCCCCCAAACTAAGACAGTGCCTTAATCAGACGTACTAAGTAGAAAGGTTAGAAGTGAGGTAGCATTCACAATGTTCATATCATCCAGTACCATTCATACCCTAAAGGCTTTCATACAATCCCAGTCATAAGCGAATTCGAGATATTAGTGAAAACTCATCATCACTGATCACCTCATGCTGTAGCCGCTAGCATTCTTGACTGTCACCCTAGAGGTCCGGGTTCAATTCCCGGCTCTGCCAAGAAATTCAATTCTGGCCTGAGGGCTAGAATAGGGTACACTCAACCTCGTGAGGCAAAACTGAGCAGAGGTGGATTCCATTCCCACCTCAGCTGTCGTGAAAGTGGTTTTCCGTGGTTTCCCAATTCTACTCCAGGTGAATGCCGGGATGGTTCCTAAATTAAGGCCACGGCCACCTCCTCCACAATCCTCATCTGAATTACAAACACACAAACTAATACAGCCATCACAATAACACAGGTTATTAGACAAATTACACACACCTAGGCACACGGGACTAAATGACCACGATGTTGCAAAGCGCCTAACGGAATCAATAATAATAATAATAACAACAACCACAACAGGAACCGGCCATGGCCTTATGTTAGGTACCATCCCGACATTTGCCTGGAGTAAAAGTGGGTAAACTACGGAAAACCACTTACAGTATGGCTGAGGTAGGAATCCAAACCGTCTATTCTCAGGTTTGCCTCACGAAGCTGAGTGTACCCCATTCCAGCCCTAAGACAAGAAATACATTTCTTAGCAGAGCCGGGAATTCAATCCAGGCCCTCGGGGCGTTGACCAAGAATGCTACCCTATACACAACGAGGTGGACTAGAACAATACACTTTGCTCCTGGAACTGAAGTATTTCCATCTTGCCACTACGCAACGCGGCGAGCTAGGCCGCTTACTACCCAAATCCTACCTCTATTATAAGTACACACACTAGTACAGACATGACAGTTGCACTGGTTATCGGTCAACATTTACACACATCCAAGTACACGGAGCTAGATGGCCACGATGTCGCAAAGCCCAGTAAAAGAATCAACAACAACTTATTCTTCAACAGACTGGTAATCTCATTTCTCAGGGCTGGCTACGTGACTCAGCGGTAACGTTCTTGCTTGCCGAGCCCAGGATTGCAGGATCGAATCCTGTCGCAGGCAGCTGATATTTGAGGGTGCGCAAATGCTAGGGAGCCGTGTCAGTAGATTTACTAGCACGATAGAGATCCCCTTTGGGGCAAAATTCCGGCCCCCCGGCGTCTCTAAAAGCCACAGATGTTAAAAGAGACGTAAAAATTAACATTATAATTATTATTATTATTATTATTATTATTATTATTATTAAATTTATTATTCATTTCTCAGACTGAGACAGGTCAAATCTTGCCGCAGTGAGTCCAATTTTCAGTCTTTGAAGGCGAAGTGCTGAATGTAGTGATCGTTACTGGTGCGGAAGGTGGTCGTGGACTTCACAGCAGGTAGAAACAGGCAATAATTTACAAGTTGGTTGTGAGTTTGCCGTGACCGTCGAGCTTTAATTGAAGTTCCAGACAGCCAAAGCTCCTAACATTCCATGTTTAAAAGGCAGGTAGAGAGAGAGAGAGAGATCGCCTGCCCAAAGAAGCAGGCAGTAAACACTTCCTCCAGCTCACATGCAAGGGTATAAACTCCTTAGTACCTTGTCTCTCCGACCAGCCATGCAGAGAAGAATTCTTTTTACCGGGGGGTGAACGGAATGTAAACCTTTTTGAATGAGGTCGATAGAATTTACTACCTGAACTGAGGAAAGCTGGCTGTTGTGAATCAAGTAGGCTGTAGTCCACATCACATTGTTACGAACATTGTAACCTTACTATTTTTTCCTTCACCACAAACAAGGATGTATAAAGAAAAACCTGCCTTCAACGGAATCGAACGGGACTCACTTTTATCCTTTAATGATGAGTTTCTGTTTAACGGAGGTAGATCTATGGTAAAATAATTTTACCATGGACATGTATATAATTAATTTACTAAGATGGACTCAAATGAGCATTAGATAATACTTACAAAGAACATATACGAGGACCCCAGAAGTCAAGGGCTCTAAGTGACATTATTGACAGAAATGAGTTAGGTACGTTAATGGGATGAGAAAATATTAATCTTTTAGATGGTAAAGGGATCTAAGTGATTTTCTGGACAGGTATTGCCAGCTAGCGTCATGCCACTACACTACGTAGTGATTGGGTTCCCTATTACGAGACATTTTCAACTTTGACTTAAGTTTTCTCAAAACAATGTTTGTGTTACTTAGACCCGTTGCCTTCTGGGGTCCTCCATTAAGCCAATATAGTTAACTCTTGCTATATTCAGCAAAAGACATCTCCCTCTTAGCACACACAGTATATTTCACAAGATTGATTGCACACAAGACACACGCAATTGTCGTTAGGCTCATGAACTTCTTGTTTTGACAGACTTTGTGGTGGAATCGCGAATCTGGTGAGGACATTCCTTAACTTTTGATTTTTGTTCGCCCATCTCCTGTCGATCATTGCGGCTGTAGAGTAAAATTCTGGATGTATTTCTTGGTGTTTCTTTACTTTGGTCTCGATAAGTGTCATCGCTTGATTAGTTTATTATTTATTTATCGTATGGCTTTTAGTGCCGGGAGTGTCCGAGGACATGTTCGGCTCGCCTGAGTCTGTAGCTGCTTCCAGCGGACACCCTAAAGGGCGAGCTACAAGTTCCGTTCAATTTCAAGTAGTTCCAACTTTCGCCACCAGATGTAAATGCTACCTAGTGGTGAATGTTGGAACTTTGATAGAGCGTTCTGACGAAATCTAACCTAACAATTTTTGCTTTACACAAGTTTAGTCTGTGAAAGGATCTTTTACATGCCATACATCTATGACATGGGACCGCCGGCTTTACTTCCCCTCCGAAGGAAGGCATACTGAAGGATTTTTAACGCTCTTAAAAAATCCGACGACTTCGGCCGGGTTTGAACCCGCTATCTTGGGCACAGCAGTTGATTAGTGTTTGGCAGAGATAACTGAATTCGTAGGTCCTGTATATAAAAATGTTCTCTCGCTAATTCGTAGATGATTCTGGATGGGGATAATTTTGCAACTCCTAGAGTTCTTTTTAAGAATCTGGCTTTTACTTTCTCTATTGTTAGCCTACTTTCGATTTTTGCAAAAAATGAAAGTAGACTTATGAGATCTACACAGGGCCAAAAATTGTGTGTCTGTGTGTGTACTCTGAATGTCTGTCTCCCCTATCAATTCGAACACGGTGAAACCTAATTGAACAAAATTTGGTACAGAAGTAGCACCAACTGTTCACTTTTCAGTGAAATTTACAAAGTTCACTTATTTTTATTATAACATAACCTCTCACCTGTCATGTCATTCCATTTTTCTTCAATCTGTTCTTGCTAGCACGTGTTCCATGACACTGTAATGATTTCCGGAACTAATGTTGGTCACGAGGTTCATTTTCAGTTGGCCCCTTGCTCTGATTGGCCTCAGCAGTTTTCGAGAATTTTCCATGCTCTCGGATTGGCCGACGCCACCTGTCCGCATCACGCATTCCGCGTGATCTCCGGTATATAGCCTGCCCTGGCCTACATCAACTGTCAGTCTCCAGCAAGTCACAATGCCAGTCACTCGTCGTCAGCTGTCTTCACGCTGTTTGCACAACGCTTGAATGTGTCTCAACGCTGTGTGCTAATACATCGCAAAATGCTTCTAGTCAAACCAGCAGTGCATTCTAAAATCTACGAAATCTATATAAGTTAACATCGATACTTGGCCTACGTCAGTTTGTCGTGAGCAAAAAACGATAAACAAATTTTCTTCTGTGCTGGGCACGAAGTCTTCAACATTTCCAAGAAGGAAAAAAGTGATCAAAACCGAGTTCTACAAAGTCTATCTAAGTTTACATCGATGATTGGCCTACGTCAGTTTTGTGCTGGGCACGAAGTCTTCAACATTTCCAAGACGGAAAAGAGTGATCAACACGCTCTTCCTCTATTTATATTATGCGGAAATTCCTCTACACCAACGCCAACAAGCTAAGTGTTTATTATAGCCTCAAAAATTTCTAAACCTTAAAAATATATCTTTCTTTTTAGGGTTTGTTACCTGACTTAAACAACTTGTCAAACTATGCCAAACTCAACTTATTTCTTTCTATTAAGTGGTTTAAGCATGTATTATGCCTTTAAATTGTAGGCTATGAGAAAACGGCTGTTCTCTCTCTTTCGCATGTTAACTTTCCTTCAAAACAAATCATTCTTTTCTCTATTTTTGTACAAACTATTGGGCTTAACACCAGTTCACCTATCTGACGAAGTGAATGGCTTGTTCTTCATTTAATCTATCAAAGTGTTCTTGGGAATGCTCCCATTTCAATTGTAAACAACCTCGCCTTGTAACTATCAGGCAACTAGTGGGATGCTATCCCTACTGGCATGTAAATATTGATTTTTCTGTAAATAAACTAGCCTACTCTCTGTGTGCAGTCCTAGGCTAAATTTTAAGCCTTCATTTGAGCACTATAGTTACTCACTATTTTACCCTGCATAGTTCTACTTCAGACTAACTGGCCACAAAGTGGTTACTTATTCTCAGGGTTGTTGGCATTCAAGCTTATGAAATCTTGTTCGCTTGTTGTAGGCCTGTCAAAGGTCACATTTCCCTTACATATTTATATATTTATTGTTAGTATTTTTCAAACTTATGAAATCTTGTTCGCTTGTTGTTGGCCTGTCAAAGGTCACATTTCCCTTACATATTTATATATTTATTGTTAATCTTTTTCAAACTTATGAAATCTTGTTCGCTTGTTGTTGGCCTGTCAAAGGTCACATTTCCCTTACATATTTATATATTTATTGTTAATCTTTTTCAAGCTTATGAAATCTTGTTCGCTTGTTGTTGGCCTGTCAAAGGTCACATTTCCATTACATGTTTATATATTTATTTATTGTTAATCTTTTGAAAGTTGGTTTTTGAATAAAATACCACTGTTATTGGCAAACTGTTTCCATTCCTATTTACTCATCAATGTTCAATCTGTTCCTACTTAGTAAAGTTCATTTTCTTATTAGACTAGAAGCTTCACTTCTAGTCCTTCCCGAAAAAGGAGGTCTCGCATTGACAGATCCTAACCATGTTGGTGCCGAAACCCGGGACCGTTAAATAACCTTCATAATTGCTTATTGTATGAAACAGGTTGCCAAGCCATTCGGTAAGCTATTGCAGCTTTCCACTTCTGTTATTAATGCTAATTGTATTTTTCAGCTATCGCTATGAAAGCTGGGTTGGGGTGAGCGGAGATGTCCCTTGTTACCACCTCTACCAGTACCAATACTACTACTACCACTTCAGACGCTCGGCAGTCTAGCAGATCGGTGAGTGAAAGTACTCAAAGTTCCGCCATGTCTCTTCCTAAAGAGCTTGTAGCCAAAAGAACCGCCTGAAAAAACAAACTTACTCGTTTTCAGCAGTTTTTAGGTTCCAAATCTTTTGATGATCACAATTATGACGTTCTAGTTCAACGTTTTAACGTTTATCAGCAACATTTTCAAGAGTATGATGTGTTGCAAACCGAAATTGAAACAATCGAACCTGATCAAGAACAGGATCGTAGTTCTGTTGAAGAACTGTATTACAATATGTATGGCGAAGCTAAGGATTTAATTAAGCAATTAGCAACCCATCAAAACACCGAAGTTAGCAAACCGTTTCTTCCTAAAATCCAACTTCCTACCTTTTCAGGGGAGGAAAAACAGTGGGATTCCTTTTTTGAACTTTTTCTTCTCTAATACATGATAATAGATCATTCCCTGAGATTCAAAAATTTTATTATTTAAAGTCTGTTCTTCAGGGTCCTCCTTTAAAGTTAATTGAAGCTTTACCTCTCACAACCGAAAATTACTCGGTAGCTATTGACCTCATCCAACAGCGATATGGCAATGCCAAACTTAGGATTCAACGCCATATGAACGCCTTGTTTAATTTACCAGCTTCACGCCCTGATAATTTATCATCCCTTAGAAATCTGGGAGACACCGTTGAACTTCATGTAAGAGCCCTAGAACATCTTAAACAACCTGTTGAACATTGGGATCTTTTCCTTATACATCTCACTACGTCCAAATTTGACCTTAATACTCGTAAAGCATGGGAATCCGATTTAGTGGACAAACCTGAACCCACATTTAAAGTTTTGATCTCTTTCATAAAGAAACGTTGTCAAATTCTCTCTGCTTTAATCAATAAAGCTGAAGGTTCCACCGATGTCAGCAAAAGTAAACCCATCAAGCATTTCTCGGAAAAAGCTTCACATTCTCATGTTTTCTCCATACAAGGTAACAAAACCTCATGCATTCTTTGCAATAATTTGCACCCCTTATATTTCTGCAATACCTTCAAAGGCCTTTCAGTTGACGATCGTAGAAAAGCTGTGTCGCAAAACAAATCTTGTTTCAACTGCCTCTCTTCAAAGCATATCTTAGCGGACTGCCCTTCAAAAGGAGTTTGCATGCATTGCAAGCTAAGACATCATTCTACCTTGCACCGCTTCGAAAAGCCACGGTCTATTCCTGGAACAGTTTCAAATCCTAATGCCCAACCTGCGCTGAGCCTCACTAGTGATGCTTCTCCACCTAGCTCTTCTGTTTCTACTGTAAATACCGTTGCCCAATCCTACAATCAAACAACCCCCTCATGGCGTAGTGCTCAAGTTTTGTTATCTACGATCCAGGTCCAAGTTAAAGATTCTTCCGGCAATTGGCACTTAGTACGAGCCTTGCTCGACAATGCGGCAACTCATGACTTCATAACCTCATCATTAGTTGAAAGGTTAGGTCTCAAACCACTCTCCACCAATATTGAAATATCTGGTATCAACAACAGCAAGTCTACTTCCTTAAATTATGTCAAGCTGCAGGTGAAAGATTCAGTCCAATATGGCACTAACTTTCATCTAAACTGTCTGTCCATTCCGAGTATTGGCAGTCCTACTCCCAGTCGCTCTTTTTCCGTTGACGAATGGAAATTTCCCTATGATCTAAAACTAGCTGACCCTCAATTCTATAAAAGCTCTCACGTTGACATTCTTTTTGGCGCTAACACATTTTGGCAAAATCTTCTTCCGTCAAGGGTTAATATTTCATCTGGTATCTACGCCCACCATACTAAATTTGGCTGGCTTATCACAGGTTATATTCCTCTTCAAACTGTTCAAGGTTCCTCTCAATGCCATTTCACTAATGCAGATCTTCATCAGCGTCTGGAAAAATTTTGGCAAATCGAGTCCATTGAATCTACTCCTTCTCTTTCTTCAGAAGATGAATTTTGTGAACAACATTTTTTAGAAACCACTGTTCGTAACCCAGATGGCAGATTTATTGTCACAATACCACGCATTCCTTCTCCTCCTTCTTTATGTGATTCCTATCCGAAAGCTCTTAAAGCTTTATTTGCAGTTGAGAATCAACTCAAGCAAGATCCTTCCACTCGCAAACAATACCTTGAATTCATGGAGGATTATGAAGCTTCAAACCATATGGAGACTGTTCAAGATTTCGACCCTTCTTTAGATTCAGTGTATTTAAATCACCATCCCGTTTGGAAGAATCCCTCCACCAAAGAAAAGATAAGAGTTGTTTTTAATGGTTCTGCCCCTGATGCCAATGGCATTTCCTTAAATGACACTCTCCTATCTGGACCTGCCATTCAGTCTGATCTCCCGTCTATTCTTTTAAATTTCCGTCTATTTCCAATTGGAATCGTAGCTGACATACAACAAATGTATAGACAAATTCTGATTAATTCCGAACAACAAAGTCTTCAACGAATTCTCTGGCGTGATGCTCCTACCAAAACCATCAAGATCTTTAAATTAAAAACCGTAACGTATGGGCTTAAACCATCGGCTTTTCTTGCCATTCGTACTTTGAAACATCTTGCCGACCAAGATGGTCACTTGTTCACTTCTGAAACTCCTATTTTGTTGAAAAATTCCTTCTACGTTGATGACTTTCTTTTTTCTTTCAAGAATGTATCTGAGGCTATCGAACTCTCTCAAAGTTTAAAAACTTTACTTAGCAGAGGAGGATTCTTACTTCATCGTTGGAACTCAAATTCTGAGGAACTTCTATCCAATCTCTTGCCACATTGTCCTGTTGATACTCCAGTAGAGCTTTGTAAATTGGAGGATGCTACTAAAGTTTTGGGAATACACTGGTATCCTAAAGCTGACTCATTCTTTTACGAAGTAAATTTGTCTTCCTCATCTCCACAAACCAAAAGACAAGTGCTATCAGAAATAGCTAAGATATATGACCCGCTTCAGTTCATTGCACCCGTAATTGTTCTAGCTAAAATCTTTATGCAAGAGCTATGGTCATTGAACTCGGATTGGGATGATCCCATTCCTCCTTCGCTTTTACAAAAGTGGCTTACCTTTCGGCACAGTCTTTGTGATCTCTCATTAACAGACATTCCTAGAGTGCTAGTTCCGTTCTCTTGCTCTCTTGTCTTGGATTTGCACCTTTTCGCTGACAGTTCGACCAAAGCATACGGATGTTGTGCTTACATTGTAAGCCGCTCCCCCTTTTTCTCCAATTTGATATGTGCTAAATCTAAGGTTGCGCCTTTGAAACCAGTTTCATTACCTCGTCTTGAACTCTGTGCCGCACTTCTTGCTGCCGAATTAGCTAACAAACTCAAACAAACACTCAACTGTAAGTTCTCGCACACATATTTTTGGACAGATTCCTCTATTGCTTTGGCATGGATTTCTAAACCTCCTTCTAATTGGCAAACTTTTGTAGCTAACAGAGTTGAGAAAATTCAATCTGTTTCTAAACCAGAACAATGGAACCATGTTTCTAGCAAAGACAACCCCGCCGACCTCATTTCTCGTGGTTGTTCACCTAAGTCACTATCTCAATCCTGTTTGTACTGGCACGGCCCTTCATGGCTTTCTGAAAGAATTCAAAACCGACCTTCCAACTCTAATTTCCCGTTAGAGGATATTCCTGAAATCAGCAAAAAAGCTTCTGCCTTTGTAACTGCCAACACTCCTTCCTGGTTGGAACGTTACTCTTCTTTTCAAAAACTAGTGCGCGTCACTGCTTATGTGCTCAGATGGAAATTTTTAGTACTAGATCAACCTCTATTCCCTCAGCCTTTTCTTTCGGCTGTTGAACTGCAAATTGCCACCATCAAAGTTCTTTGGCTCACCCAGAGAGAGGCATTCTCAGTCGAAATAAACATATTGGCTAAAGGTAAAACTCTCAAGAAACACAGCAGACTTTTAGCCTTATGCCCTTTTCTAGATGACGATGGTTTGTTAAGAGTGGGCGGCAGACTTTCTCTTTCTGACTTCTCCGATGAAAAAAAGCACCCTATTATCCTTCCGTCTAAACATCATGTTACTCGGATAATCATTCGTCAGTTTCATTATCAAAACTTGCATGTTGGTTCTAGAACCCTTCTATGTTTGATAAGGGAAAAATACTGGCCTATTAATGGTTTACACGAAGTCACTTCTGTTATACATAAATGTATTACTTGTTTCAAAGCTCAGCCTAAACCTAATCAGCAACTCATGGCTGACCTTCCCCCATTTCGTTCGGCTCCCTGCAGGCCTTTTTCCTTCACCGGCATTGATTACGCCGGTCCGTTTGTGTATCAACAAAATCACCCCCGTGCTAAAAGGAAAATCCTTGGAAAACTGTACGTTTCTCTATTTGTCTGTATGGTCACTGGCTCTATTCATCTTGAGCTCGTAACTAGTGCATCCACCTCATACTTTCTTTCCGCTTTCTCTAGATTCATTTCACGAAGAGGCATTCCTTCAGAAGTCTTCTCTGATAATGCCAAAACCTTCCTTGGAGCTTCGCGGCAATGGTATAAAGCCCTTTGTTCCCCTCGTGCGAAAGAACAAATCTCCAATTACTCGCACTTAAACCAATTCAAATGGCATTTCATCCCTCCTTATGCTCCCCATCATGGCGGACGATGGGAATCTTGTGTGAAACTCATAAAAAATCATTTAAAGAAAACTCTAGGCTCTAGTATTGTAACTTACGAAGAATTCAATTCTTTAATTATACTCATTGAGGGAATTGTCAACTCACGACCTCTTTCTCCTCTTTCCAACGATCCTTGTGATTTCCTTCCTTTGACTCCAGGTCATTTTCTGGTGGGCAGTTCCTTAGCTGCGTCTCCTCCGTTGCTTGATCGTAAACTTGATCTGTCTTTGCCTATCTTGTGGAGAAAGATAGAATCCCTTAAAGCTCAATTTTGGAAGAGGTGGAGACTTGAGTATTTTCACTCGCTCCAAAGGAGGAACAAGTGGCAGCTCTCTCAGCCTAACCTTCAGGAGGGTGATTTGGTTCTTCTCAAAGACCCAAGTCCTCCTCTTGTATGGAAAACTGGTCGTGTTATAAAATGCTATTATGGCAGAGATGCTAGAGTTCGAGTGGTCAAACTTAAAACTTCATCAGGACACTGTGTTCGTCCTATTTCTGTCATTTGCCCTCTGCCACTCTAGCTCTTCTCTCTCATGTTATTTTTGTTTTGTTTTTTTTCTCTGTTGCCCCTCTGGCAGTATGTTCACTTTTCAGTGAAATTTACAAAGTTCACTTATTTTTATTATAACATAACCTCTCACCTGTCATGTCATTCCATTTTTCTTCAATCTGTTCTTGCTAGCACGTGTTCCATGACACTGTAATGATTTCCGGAACTAATGTTGGTCACGAGGTTCATTTTCAGTTGGCCCCTTGCTCTGATTGGCCTCAGCAGTTTTCGAGAATTTTCCATGCTCTCGGATTGGCCGACGCCACCTGTCCGCATCACGCATTCCGCGTGATCTCCGGTATATAGCCTGCCCTGGCCTACATCAACTGTCAGTCTCCAGCAAGTCACAATGCCAGTCACTCGTCGTCAGCTGTCTTCATGCTGTTTGCACAACGCTTGAATGTGTCTCAACGCTGTGGGCTAATACATCGCAAAATGCTTCTAGTCAAACCAGCAGTGCATTCTAAAATCTACGAAATCTATATAAGTTAACATCGATACTTGGCCTACGTCAGTTTGTCGTGAGCAAAAAACGATAAACAAATTTTCTTCTGTGCTGGGCACGAAGTCTTCAACATTTCCAAGAAGGAAACAAGTGATCAAAACCGAGTTCTACAAAGTCTATCTAAGTTTACATCGATGATTGGCCTACGTCAGTTTTGTGCTGGGCACGAAGTCTTCAACATTTCCAAGACGGAAAAAAGTGATCAACACGCTCTTCCTCTATTTATATTATGTGGAAATTCCTCTACACCAACGCCAACAAGCTAAGTGTTTATTATAACCTCAAAAATTTCTAAACCTTAAAAATATATCTTTCTTTTTAGGGTTTGTTACCTGACTTAAACAACTTGTCAAACTATGCCAAACTCAACTTATTTCTTTCTATTAAGTGGTTTAAGCATGTATTATGCCTTTAAATTGTAGGCTATGAGAAAACGGCTGTTCTCTCTCTTTCGCATGTTAACTTTCCTTCAAAACAAATCATTCTTTTCTCTATTTTTGTACAAACTATTGGGCTTAACACCAGTTCACCTATCTGACGAAGTGAATGGCTTGTTCTTCATTTAATCTATCAAAGTGTTCTTGGGAATGCTCCCATTTCAATTGTAAACAACCTCGCCTTGTAACTATCAGGCAACTAGTGGGATGCTATCCCTACTGGCATGTAAATATTGATTTTTCTGTAAATAAACTAGCCTACTCTCTGTGTGCAGTCCTAGGCTAAATTTTAAGCCTTCATTTGAGCACTATAGTTACTCACTATTTTACCCTGCATAGTTCTACTTCAGACTAACTGGCCACAAAGTGGTTACTTATTCTCAGGGTTGTTGGCATTCAAGCTTATGAAATCTTGTTCGCTTGTTGTAGGCCTGTCAAAGGTCACATTTCCCTTACATATTTATATATTTATTGTTAGTATTTTTCAAACTTATGAAATCTTGTTCGCTTGTTGTTGGCCTGTCAAAGGTCACATTTCCCTTACATATTTATATATTTATTGTTAATCTTTTTCAAACTTATGAAATCTTGTTCGCTTGTTGTTGGCCTGTCAAAGGTCACATTTCCCTTACATATTTATATATTTATTGTTAATCTTTTTCAAGCTTATGAAATCTTGTTCGCTTGTTGTTGGCCTGTCAAAGGTCACATTTCCATTACATGTTTATATATTTATTTATTGTTAATCTTTTGAAAGTTGGTTTTTGAATAAAATACCACTGTTATTGGCAAACTGTTTCCATTCCTATTTACTCATCAATGTTCAATCTGTTCCTACTTAGTAAAGTTCATTTTCTTATTAGACTAGAAGCTTCACTTCTAGTCCTTCCCGAAAAAGGAGGTCTCGCATTGACAGATCCTAACCACCAACAAAGGGCACCTCAGTGTCGTGTTTTATATCACCGCCATCTTGACGGAAACGTAATGGCGGCCACCCAAATGTCCAAAGTTTTAATCAAATTACGACTAACCTAATCATCCGATCTCTACTAAATTTTGCAACAACATATATTTATATGGCGAGCGTCAGTTGACTAAACTACAAGGTCATCAGCTCAATAATTTGCAGTTGGCGGCCCTGTATGTGTGCAAATCGATTCCCCCTATCAATTCAAACACGGTGAAACCGAATTGAACGAAATTTGGTACAGAGGTAGCATTAGCAAAGGGCACCTCATATTCATGTTTAATATACGTATAGCACGTTGTATTTCAACAAGCTACTACTACCAACATTCAATTATACTCCTTGAAAAGGACAAAGAGTTATAAAAATACCCATGCATTTAGGAGAAAGTAGGCTATATGTTCTGTACTGAACATCTTTTTTTGATCTGTTAGGGATATTTTTTCCCAAATCACTTCAAGACCATACGGTAGGACTGGGCTTATTTTCGCGTGAAATAATGGACATGTACGGTATATAATGGACATACTGAGGAAAAATAAAGTGGTCTTACCTATAATCCTTATTCAAGGTTCAATTTACATATTTCTGCTACGAATACAACACTGTGTCATTTTCACTCTCGTGTTAAGATCATGAAAAACTCGTTGTTTTCTAGGCCATAATGAATAGTCTACTGCCGTCTATGTAAGTTAAGATGTACTCAGTTAAAGCTGAATTCTAAGCAAATTCATAAGGATTGAGACATAGCCAGACATTTGTTGATTGACAGTTCTTTAAAGTGAGCATTGTGAAAATCTTTGACGTTTCAGTTGGAGAACAAAAGAAGGAAGACCTATTTGCTCCCGGTAGATTTTCACAGGGTGAATGAAAATGTTCAAAATACTGCATTTCGGAACTTAGAAATTTTCCGTTAAAATGCGGATTTGGATTTTTGTTGTCCACACAAATATTCCGTTTAACGAAGGGGATTTAAGACGCTTTTTTACCCACAAGTTCACGGGACTGTCAAATATTTCCGTTTAATAAAGGGTCCGTTGAAGGCAGGTTTTACCGAATTATAGTTTATCTCTGTTCGGTTTAATCAGCATGCTGAACTGCCGTACCCAAGATCGTTGGTTCAAACCCGGCCGAAGTCGTCAGATTTTTCAAGAGGGTTAAAATCCTTGAGTATGCCTTCTTTCGGAGGGGAAGTAAAGCCGGCGGTCCCATTTCATAGATTTATGGCATGTAAAAGATCCTTCCACTAATTAGACTTGTGTGAAGCTACATATCTAGGTTAGATTTCGTCAAAGTTCCGATAGGTGTCAGTGACATCTGTTAGGGGAATTTGGAACTACTTGAAATTGAACGATACTTGTAGCTCACCCCATGGGTGTCCGCTTGAAGCTGCTACAGCCTCTGGTGAGCCGAACATGTCCTCGGACACTCCTGGCACTAAAAGCCATACTAAATAAATAAATACATCTATATATATAAAGCACAAAGTTAGTCTGTCTGTCTGTCTGTCTGTCTGTCTGTTATGTATACAAATCTACACCGTTTCACCGATCTGAACCAAAATTTGTATACTTACCCTTTGGAACCCTGCGGGTAACCCCGTCAACATTAAATTTCGGACAGACCACCCCATGCCCTGCATTTAGGCCCTTTTGCACAAATCTACACCGTTTCACCGATCTGAACCAAAAGTTGTATATTTAACCTTTGGAACCCTGCGGGTAACACTGTCCACTTGAAATTTCGGACAGACCACCCCATTCCCTGCATTTAGGCCCTTTGGTCCAAATCCACACCGTTTCACCGATCTCAACCAAAATTTGTATATTTACCCTTTGGAACCCTGCGAGTACCACTGACCACTTAAAATTTCGGACAGACCACCCCATTCCCTGCATTTAGGCCCTTTGGTCAAAATCTACACCGTTTCACCGATCAGAACCAAAATTCGTATTCTTACCCTTTGGTGCCCTGCGAGTAACACTGTCTGCTTGAAATTGCGGACAGACCACTCCATTCCCTGCATTTAGGCCCTTTGGCCCAAATCTATACCGTTTCACCGATCTCAACCAAAATTTGTATATTTACCCTATGGAACACTGCGACTAACACTGTTTGCTTGAAATTTCGGACAGACCACGCCATTCCCTGCATTTAGGCCCTTTTTGCACAAATCTACACCGTTTCACCGATCTGAACCAAAATGTGTATACTTACCCTTTGGAAACCTGCTAGTAACACTGTCTGCTTGAAATTGCGGACAGACCACTCCATTCCCTGCATTTAGGCCCTTTGGCCCAAATCTACACCGTTCCACCGATCTCAACCAAAATTTGTATATTTACCCTTTGGAAGACTGCGACTAACACTGTCTGCTTGAAATTGCGGAGAGGCTACTCCATCCCATGCATTTAGGCCCTTTGGCACAAATCTACACCGTTTCACCGATCTGAACCAAACTTTGTATACTTACCCTTTGGAACCCTGCGAGTAACACTGTCCACTTAAAATTTCGGACAGACCACCCCATTCCCTGCATTTAGGCACTTTGGCACAAATCTACACCGTTTCACCGATCAGAACCAATATTCGTAAACTTACCCTTTGGTACCCAGCGAGTAACACTGTCTGCTTGAAATTGCGGACAGACCACTCCATTCCCTGCATTTAGGCCCTTTGGCCCAAATCTACACCGTTTCACCGATCTCAACCAGATTTTACATAATTACCCTTTGGAACTCGACGAGTAACACTGTCCACTCGAAATTTCGGACAGACCACTCCATTCCACGCATTTAGGCCCTTTGGCACAAATCTACATCGTTCACAGATCGAAAACGAAATGTGAATACTTACCCTTTGGAACCCGATGAGTAACACTGTCCACTTTAAAATTTGGACAGGCCACTCCATTCCCTGCATTTTGGCCCTTGGCACAAAACTACACCGTTTCACCGATCTCAACCAGATTTTACTTAATTACCGTTTGGAACTCGACGAGTAACACTGTCCACTCGAAATTTCGGACAGACCACTCCATTTCCCGCATTAAGGCCCTTTGGTACAAATCTACATCGTTCACCGATCGAAAACAAAGTGTGTATACTTACCCTTTGGAACCCGATGCGTAACACTGTCCACTTGAAATTTCTGACATACCACTCCATTCCCTGCATGTAGCTCAGGAATTCCTCGGGGTTGCCAGCTTCCTAACTCACCAGTCATGAGCCCTTGAGGGTGTACCAGAAGTGGTGGGTCTACACACACCCTGCCTCTTTGAGGGCCTTGAGCAGAAGACAGGAGATATTATGAAAAGGAAAAGAAGGCAGACCCCTCGAAGAATGAGGGTATCAGGAAAGATGAGACAAAGCCAATTAAGGCGGGAAATTGAAAGACTCCCTAGCCCTCGGATACCCTAATACAGTCTGGGTCGGAAGAGAACAAGAGTTCACCAAGGGAGGCCGACAGGAAAGAGAACTGAAATGAGCCCGGCACCAGGAAGTAGAAGCGATGCCAGACTCAGCTGGGGTTCCGTGGTCGCCAACCCACGTCCCACAAGTTGTGAGACCCTGGGGGGGGGTCAGTTGTGAGAATAGCTTGCTGATTCATCGTGAGGTGACTTGAGAGTACTTTCCATAGCCCGCCGTGTTATCTCCTGCTGTCTATGCTGATGCCAGCACAGGGCCGTTGCGAAACAGTGAGTGATTCCCGGTCAATCTGTATAGGACGGGGAACCTCGAACGTGTGTCATCATATTTCGTCATCATCTGCGATCATCTCAGGTTCGTGCAGCTTGGACCTATATTCTTTGTCTTTGCCGAGCAGTACGCTCTTTCACTAGACGCATCCAGTACAGGCCTAAGCCAGAAAATAAGGTTGAGACTTTGGAAGACATCGAAGCTAGACACCTGAATTACCTATATCAGTTTTAAAATAACACCATGTTCGTTTAGTAGTCATTTTTTCATTACCTTATTATTATCATCATAAGTGCAAATGACCTAGATGTTACGCGCATCATACCTATAATCACCGCCGCATAAAGTTTTTCTCGACTGTGATTTTTAAAATATTTATTTTTGGTTGGTTCTTAAGTTTAGGGGCTGCGACAACGCGGTCATGTAGCCCCGTGTAGTTTGGGTGTGTGTAGAATCTGTCTGATAACCGGTGTTAATTGTGATGACTGTATTAGTGTGTGTTATCTGTTTTTTAATTTAAGTACAAACTGCAACTTAGAATTCTTCAAATAGTTCGTACTTTTGCCGCCAAGCGCCACCGTCAACGACTACTATGCCAAGTTCGGAACTTAGCTACTAGACGCCACTGCAGTCGGCTCTTGGCAACGGACGTAGACATCTATGAGCGTTGTTTACCTATCCAATTTAGCTTCACACAGGTGTAATTAGTGGAAGTTTCAATAACATGCCATAAATCTGACATGGGACCGCCGGCTTTACTTCCCCTCCGAAGAAAGGCATACTGACTGATTTTTAACGCTCTTAAAATATCCGACGGCTTCGGACGGGTTTGAACCCGCTATCTCTGGCATAGAAGCTCAGCATGCTACCAAATACGCCACCGAAGCCGCCATATAGTTATTTTTATTACAGTACATTGTGTACATTATACGTTGAAGTGTCAATTCAATACCGGTAGTAGTTTCCCTTATCATCCTCATCATAAGAGCAAATGATCTACAGTAGATGTTACGCCCATTACACCATTAATCACCACACACAATAAGTCTTCCTCGCCTGTGAATTTTGAAGTTGTATTTCTATTACGGTAGTTTGTAAGTTTGACGTGTCAATTCAACAGTAGTTTTTATTATCATCCTTATCAAAAGGGCAAATGACCTAGATATTACTCCCTCATTGTCTTTGGGGGCAAATGACTTAGATTTTAAGTCCATTATATTTCTAAGGAGACCTTAAAACATTATCATCATTCCACCGGGCGAAGCCGGGTACTACTGCTAGTAAATAAATAAATAAGAGTTGTATACACCACGGCCGCACTATCTCATTCCTCGCTACTGTACAATGGAACGCCTAATGAACATTGTTCCATTTTTCACTTCATTTAGGGCAAATATTCGTTTTTTTCTTTTTCTTTTACTTTGGGGGCTTTGCGATATCGTGGTCCTGTAGCCCAGTGTACTTGGGTGTGTGTAGAATTTGTCTGATAACCTATATCACTGTGATGTCTGAACTAGTGTTTGTATTTGTAATCGAGGTAGGATTTGTGTAGGAAGTGGCCATGGCCTTACGGAACGTACCATTGAATGTTAGCGAAATATTTTATTTAAATAAGCCCTAATCGTATTGTATTTAGGGCACTACTCTAAGGGAGTGTAGCCGTGGAAATAAATAAATCAAATCAAAATCAATCGCGACATTTGCCTGGAGTAGAATTGCCAAACCAAGAAAAACCACTAACACGATGACTGAGGTAGGAATCTAACCCGCATTTTAATTTAATTTTCCTCACGAGGCTGAGTGTACCCCATTCCAGCCCTCATATCAAAATTAAAATTTCTTGGCAGAGCCGGGAATTGAACCCGGTCTTTCGGGACGACAGCCAAGAACGCTAGCAACTACACCGCAGGGTGATATTTTTGGCTGTCACCACGGAGTTTTGTGAACGGATTTAATTCTAGTCTGAGACCTGGAATGTGGTTTACTGAGACTCTTGAGGAAAAATTGAAAATAGGTAGGTACGATTCCTATCTAATCCATCGTAAATATGGTTTTCCATGGTTTCACCACTCCTACCCCCCTCGTATATTGTGATGGTACCTAAATGAAAGCCACGGCCACCTCCTTACCAAATCCAATCCCCAATGCAAACCATCATGGTGACCCAGGTTTTCAGACAACAATCCACACACACAATCAAATACACGGGGCTACATTACCACGATGTCGCACAGCCCCTAAATGTATGTATGTCTACTCCTTGGGAACGAGGCCGGGGAAGAGACTCAATGAAATTCTATGTGGCGAATGGTGTCCACGGCCGGATGCCCTTCCTGACGCCAACCACATGAGAGGAGTTAATGAGAGATGATTTATTTATCGTATGGCTTTTAGTGCCGGGAGTGTCCGAGGACATGTTCGGCTCACCAGATGCTGTAGCTGCTTCTAGAAGACACCCATAGGGTGAGCTACAAGTTCCGTTCAATTTCAAGTAGTTTCAATTTTCGCTATCAGATATCAATGATACCTAGTGGTTAACGTTGGAACTTTTATAGAGTGTTCCAATGAAATACAACCTAGAAATTTAGCTTCACACAAGTTTAGTCAGTGGAAGGATCTTTTACATGCCATAAATCTATGACATGGGACCGCCGGCTTTACTCCCCCTCCGAAGGAAGGCATACTGAAGGATTTTAACGCTCTTAAAAATCCGACGACTTCGGCCGGGTTTGAACCCGCTATAATGAGAGATGAAATGAATAAATATGAATGTAACTGGGCAAGGACGTGGAAGGAAGCGGCCGTGGTCTGTCAGAAGGTAACGTCCCAGCCGAAGTTGAAAATGGGAAACCATGGAAAACCATTTCAAGGAAGGGGTTAGAACCCACGTTTACCGAGTCCACAGAGAGTTTGGCCCCATGGCCTTGCGCTGCGCTTTTGGGAGCGTAGCTATCACTGTCGCTCCACAGCCCCAAAATGAATCATTAATAACAACCACCTTGTCCGAATAGGACAGCCATGAGCTATGATGTGAAATGACATGCTTGCAAAACAGCAAGCAAGGCAGCGTCTGCTGTCACGATACGGTAGTAAAAACCGGTTCCTTGGTTTACAGGTTGTAAACGGATCGCTGTTAGGAAGTGAGCCAAGCAGACATGGTAATTTGGCTTCCACAAGTACCTTTTTACACCTCAATAGCTTTCGTGAACAGTTTTCGCTTGCATGCATCAAACAATATTTGCATTCAACGAAAAAACATGCAATATAGTAGGTCTACGGACGATATTGACATTCAGAAACTGTTGGACAGGATTTTGGTTGGTTTACTAGAAAACTCTGGTGGCGTCTACCTCACTGATTGGGTTGTAATTGGCAGAGTTAAGAAATAAATATCACGAAGCAAAGAGGATATAAAATGTAAGTTGGCTCAGGCAAGGAAAGCATTTCTACAAAAAAGGAATCTGTTAACATCGAATATAGATTTAGGTATTAGGAAGTCATTTTTGAAAGCCTTTGTCAGGAGCGTGGCACTCTATGGATGTGAAACTTGGACTATTGGTGCAGCAGAAAAGAGGAGAATTGAAGCGTTTAATATGTGGTGTTATAGGAGAATGATGAAGATCAGATGGATAGATAGGGTTACAAACGAAGAGATACTAAGACGAGTGGGAGAGGAGAGATGTTTCTGGTGACTGCTAATGAAGAGAATGGATAGGTTGGTAGGACACATACTAAGACACCCAGGAATAGCAAACTTAGTTATGGAAGGAAGGGTTGAGGACAAGAACTGTAGGGATAGACCAAGGTTAGAATATGTTAAACAGATTGCCTCGGATGTAGGGTGAGGTAGCTATGTAGAGATGAAACGATTAGCACAGGACAGGGAGGCATGGAGAGCTGCATCAAACCAGTCAAAAGACGGAAGACTCAAACAACAATAAATTCACAATTATTCTGGGTAACATATTATAATATAATAGCTCATCGGAGAGTGATGAAGGGAGAAGAGAAAGCTTGTAGAACGTTATTTTAGCCTCCTTGAAACTCATCGAACGCATTCTAAGGAATAAGAACTTTTGTAGAGGTTTGGCAGAACGTTGTTAGGCTCTGACTGCTAGATCCTTCGTTGCTACAATAGAAGACAATGTAGCTCTTCCAACCACGGCTTTCGACTCTGTTACACAGCGATGAATGAGTAACACGCCGCCTAACGTAGTTGTACTACCTGCCTCAAAAATATTCATCGACGGTTCCATATAGATCGACCGTCATGGCCGCATAAACTGAGCTTCGACTTCAAAAGGTTTATTACACACAGACTCAAAACACCAATATTGAAGCTATACAATTGATTGTATATAGAAATACATTTTCTGGGAGAGGTTCCGACGTTAATCAAGATCCACACCTGTAAAAGGAAATAGTGAAATGCATGGTTCTTGCTGTATAATATTTGTGTATTTATTTAAGGCGTTCTGCATAATTTATATTAGGCCTAATATTAACCATTCAACATAATTGGGCTTAGGTTCAAGTGTCTACCGAATGAAGAACAACACTTTACACAGTTACCCACAATGAGCACGTTTACAAATATGACGTTTGAATTGTTCTGAATTTCTGATCATATTAATGCTGGATTTCGTGTGACAGTGTTTCCTTCTATTCTCTTGTCTATTGTTCTAGTGTTATTTCTTTTGGGTTATTTAATTGCGAGGCTGTTTCAATATCTGAGTACCCATAGAAGGATCATGCATAATTATCAAGGCATCAATATACAAACAGTATTGTGCTTCTTACATCTGGGATTATTTTGTGGTAGGGAACATCAATTTGGTAATTCCTCAGTTTCTGTAATTTATGTTAAAAATTGTCTCAGTATGGTAACATTAATGTTGTACGGATAATCTTGGAATAAAGAAATAAAGTATTAAAGAAAGGAGTAAAAAATAGAAAATAAATAAAAGAAAACAAAAAATAAATAAAAATTAATAAAGTAATAAAAGAAAATAAGGAGGAAAAAAAGGAAAAGGAATAAAGAATAAAAAGAATAAATGATTAAAAAAAGAGTTAAGGAAGATGGAAAGTAAACGAAACGGATAGAAATAAATAAATATATAAATAAATAAACAATAAATAAATAAACAAAGAAAGAAAGAAAGAAAGAAAGAAAGAAAGAAAAGAAGAAAACACTTTACACAGACTGTAACAAGTCAACACTGAAAAGATGATCTCTAAATTTTCTGTGTAACTTTCCTATGATTTCAGCTGATATGATGGGATGATTTACCATGATACAATGATAGCATAGCCACTGCCCAACAACGTACGACCATGGACAAATAAATCTTTATAAATTACCATCAGTTAAGGATTCTAATTTACGACCTGAAAGACGTTTGCATTGTGCAGACCAAACATATCATGTGGCTTATTAATTACACTCTGGCGATTATTACGGCGTCCAGTAATTCAGCATTAAATATATAGCTCTTGACCACGATGATAACTTAATACACCGGAAGAAAGACCCATTATCTGTAGAGCATATTTATTGCCTGGAGGCCACGTGATAATGTCTACCTCAAACTTACTGTACAGTATCTCCTCGAATACACTTTATATTGCCCGATAAAACCAAAGAGGAGAAATGGTTCCACCAGGATTTGGAGCAATGCAGATACTACACCATATTCCAAAGGTCAACCAGAATCAAGACACGAGGTCATATTTCCTAACCAGATGTCCATCTCTTGATGTAGTGGCTAGCGTTCTCGGCTGTCACCTCTGAAGTCCAGGTTGGTTTCCCGACTCTACAAAGAAATTTAATTCTCGTATGGGGGCTGGAATGGGGTATACGCAGCTTCGTGATGAAAGACTGAGAAGTGGGAGTTTCAATTCCTTCTCATCTATCCTAGAGTTGTTTTCCGTGGTTTCTCACTTTTACTCCTGGCAAATGGTTCCTAATTTAAGACCACAGCTACCTCCTTCTCAACCCCAGCCTAAATTACAAATGCACATAATACTACAACCATCACAATTACATGGGTTATCAGACAGAACACACACACAAGTAAACGGGGTTACATGAAGTGGTATCTAGGAAAAAAACAAACGAATCAACAACAATGTAGGAAGATGTTGATTCATTTAGGAGTTTTGTGACACCGTAAATACATAGTCCCGTGCACTTGGTTGGGTGTGTGAGTGGAATTTCTCTGATGAACTGAGTTGTTGTGATGGAGGCATTACCATCTGTATTAGCAATTGAGACTCAAGATTGAGAAAGAAAGTGGCCTTAGCCTTAATTTAGCTACCATCCCAGCATTTACCAAGATCAGAAGTGGAGAAAGCATGGAAAATCTGTTCTAGGATGACTGAGGTGGGAATTTAACCCACCTTGGTTCTGGTTACACCGTTATAGCCCTTGGATCAGAGGAAGATTTCTTGGCAGAGCCGGAAATCGAGCTAGGGGTGGCAGCTAAGTATGCCAGTCACAACACCACGAGGTGGTCTAACGAAAATGATGACGGTTATAACAATTTTTTGTTTTGTAAGACTGAGGTGAAGGAACATCACAACATGGATGTCAGCTGTTAAACAGAGAATGTCTGGATTTATACAGGATTCTATAGCATTCAAACTTATTGTTAGTTAAATTTGCTAAGCAATTATAACTGATCTGTTACTTTCATTAGTTAACTTTAACGTGATTACTTTTCAGAAAATCTATCTTTTTGAACTCTGGTTTGCACAGTGCATTTGATGTTTTTTTACTAGGAATGTGGAGGTGAAGTGGGGGACTGAATGATAAATATGAGAGAAGGAAAACTGAGCAAATAACAATGGGTTCAAGCGCTGAACCTAAATACACAGTGGAGGTAAAGAAAAAGAGGACTTCCTTACACATCTCTCGTGAAGAAATAAAACCAGAGCTTTGGAACAAATATCACGCACAGATACAATACAGGGTGATGTTTACATGGGTCCACAGTCAGTGATGCCCATAAAAAGAGGTATTTGTTTAGGAATGGTGAGCCTGAATTCTACAATTGCACTTTGATAAGCCTAGGATATGTCATTTTCATGATTTTCACAACTAATTTCATTATCTTGGAGTCATTACCAATTGAAGGGTTCATTCGAAGAACAAGACAAGTCCAATAATTAAATTGTTCAGAAACAAAAAAAGAAAAGTAAAGAAAAACGGTGTAGTTTCATTTGTGCTGAATGAAAATAAAAATTGCTCTAACCTACAATATATTGTCTCACTAACAGATACATTGCACACCAAGGAAATAATTTTTAAGAGGATAGTTGAGAAAACATAAAAAAAACCTTTGGACTAGTTTGCCGAAGTCTTAGTTCAATACAAAAATGAAAAATATTTAAATCCTCAAATACTATTATTTATTATGTAAATCCTAACAAAGTCCAAATCATTATTGAATCAAACATTCCAGGTAATTAATTATCTTGAAAATGCATTGGACATGTTTAATTTTTGTAGAATCCCCAATATTTCACACCCGTATATAATCCGACCTGGAGGCAGGAATAATATCCATGCGTCGAGCTGACTTTGAAGAGGAAGAATATATATTTATCTCAAGAAGTCAATGTTTGGACTGGTTTTTAGAATGAACCCTTCAATTGAAATTACAGTCTGTTTTCACTACAGCAATTGAAATGTGTGGTAAATAACGTAAATGTGTTTTTGTTTCTTGCTCATTCAACAATTGCCATGTTTGTTTAGTGCATCAGATCTCTTCAACTGTTACCGATACGCACACATTGACGTCACATAACTTTTACCAACATATAGGATACAAAATACACCTTGTAAGTATGTGAAAATTGGTAAAACGATTGGTCTGCATAAATATTATTGATCCGTGACTAGTCTACCTCCACTGTGTGTGACAAAAATCAGGGGTGTACATATTAGCCACACAACCTAGCAATTATATGTCTAGGCAAAAACCATTGGCCTGGATAAAGATGAGTAGTACCGTATGCGCGGGGTTGGCAATATTTTATTTTTCCCATAATTCACGCATATTATGGCGGACACAACTGGAATTTTACTATACCAGGTGAAACAGCTGCCCCTGATAATATTGCTTTACGCAACCCAACTAACCCGCGTTGTCAGGAAGGTCGATATTTCTCTGCTTGCATCCCGTATGCTACCAATGCAGTGCAAACATATTCCGCAAAAGATACTGAGCGCTATTCATTTTCTCTCGTGTTAGTCTGCAGTCACGTCGAGGGAAAAGTAACAGGGTACAGTATCGCATGCAAGATATGATTGCAATGCTTTGGTACCGTACGGGATGGAAGTAGAGAAATATTGACAATCCTGATAACACCGCTAGTCGGGCTGCATAAAACAATATTATTAGGGGCAGCTGATTCACCTGGTGTAAGTCGTGATCTAAAAGGGGATTGTGTACGGGGGTTATAATCAGTGCAGGAGAAAACATATACAGTATTACCACAGCATTTCTAGAATCATTATTAATCATCATTGCAAAAGGTATTTCGGCTAATTTAAGTAGTTTTGTAGAAGGCTCACCACTCCTGATCTATTACCTAAAAAGGAACTGGGTGAGTTAGCCGTGGTCGTTACGGCATGACTGCTGGCAGTCGCTCACATCCGGGAGGCGAGGAGGTTCGAATCCCCCCGCCGGCATTCTTGAAGATGGTCTTCTGTGGTTTCCCATCTTCCTTCCAGGCAAATGCCGGGGTTGGTCCCTCACTATAGGCCACTGCCGCTACCTTCCAACTCCTCGACCTTCCGTTCCAACTTTCCTCCCCAACGGTACTTGTAGCTCACCCATTGGGTGTCCGTCTCGAAGCAGCTACAAAACTGGCGAGCCGAACATGTCCTCGGACACTCCCGGCACAAAAAGCCATACGCTAAAAAAAAAAAAAAAAAAAAAAAAAAGGACAGTCCCATGGCAGCCCGAAAGGAGGTTCAAGTTGGTCCCATGGATATACCCCCCCAGTAGTCACGAACATGTTTGAGTTGGGTCCACGATTAAAATATTTCTCTGCGGATTACTATCGACCCTAGGTTAGGGTATTTTACGAGGGATGTTCAGAAACTAAGGTTACAAGGCCGATATTCCTGGAGTTTCAACTGTTATAGAGAAATTATTAATGTGGGGTGATTTGAATACATATGGTTGGTGAGAGTTTCAGCCATCTGCCACCTCCAGCGCTAGTTGTAGGTAATCAAGTAATGGCGACTGGTTTGGAGAACTGGTCTCGCGAAGAGATCCATTCAGTTATTCGATTTCTGTTGGCGAAACAAGTAACCGCGGCCAGGACTTCTCAACGAGGGCGTCATGTTCCTTCATGACAACACGTGACCTCATACGGCCCAGAAGACCACCACGCTGTTGAAGCGGTTTTCTGGGGCATAGTTGACAACCCTCCCTACAGCCCAGACCTCGCTCCAAGCGACTTTCACCCGTTTCCTCACTTGTAGGAGCACCTAGGATGTCGTCGATTCGCTTTAGAAGAGGAGATGAAACACTTCGCGACAACATAGCTGAACACGTAAGGACAGGATTTTCAACACGAAGGGATATTCAAACTCATCACACGAAGCGACGAGAGTCTAAACCGATATGGAGACTATGTCCAAAAATAACCTAATGTATGAACTATCAGTTGGCTGTATTTGGTTGTATGAAAAATAAAATGTACACCTTTCACTGCAGGCTTTGTAACCTTAGTTTCTGATCACCCCTCGTATCTTTATTAATGTATTATAACAACCAAATTATTAAGAAGTTATTATAGTTATCATTAATAATAATAATTTTATTGATTGAACGTTCAATTTAACTACTCTGGCTTTTAGAGACGCCGAGGTGCCGGAATTTTGGCCCGAAGGGGATCTTTCGCGTTTCATTAATCTGCTGACATGGCTCCCTCACATTTACGCACCCTCAAATGCCAACTGACTGCGCCAGGATACGAACCTGCAATCTTGGGCCCAGCAAGCGAGAAAGTTAACGCTGAGCCACGCAGCCAGACTATAGTAATCATTAAATGGATATGCAAAAATTTAAATAATTGTAACTCAGCAATTCTTCTAGGTTTGTGCCGTGTCTTGTGTTTTGAGTTTGCTGAGTTTTAATTCACCGGCCGTGAAAGCCAATATACCATCTTTTAAATAATTGTCTTTGATATTGGAACGAAATATTTTATATTTGAACCCGTCAGTGTTCGCTAGAACGAAAGTTATGCGAGTAGTCGCATGTTGAGCAAAATACTCTCACTATGATATGACTTGTTTATACAGTACAAGCTGACCCGGCAGACGTTGTCCTGCCAATCAAAGAAAGTGTTGTAACTTTGTTTCTTGAAGTGCTTTTGGATACACAATATTTTTTTCAATTTCTGTTAACTGCCTCTAAATTATCGTGAATTGAATAAACTAATTTAGAAACATTGTGGTGTTTGAAGCCATATTAAACGTGCCGGGACGTCCTCATAAGACCGTCAACGCTTAGTTCGAATGGCTTATGGTCCACGCGTGGCGAGGGCTAATCCACGGTCTTTAATAGTTGTAGACCCACCTCATTCAATAACATACATCTTATCTAGGTTGGCAACACCTCACATAAACACGTCGCTATCACCCCCCCCCACCCACAGCACGTATGGGCAGGGGGGAGAAGGCAGGGAAAAACCAGTCGTTAAGATAACCACCGCAGTCGACCGCACAGTGAGTTCCTGTGAGCACGAAAACTGCGAGTAGCTGTAGTAAGGAAGACAATCAGATAAGTAGTTAGCCTACAATTTTATAGTTTAACCATAGTTTACAACCATATAATCTCTCTAAAGTACAAACTCCGGATAGCTTTCACCATTTAGCATTTCACCTAACATCATATATACTGCATTTAGCATGCACTGACAGTTGCAGTACCAATACAGCAACTAAATAATTGTACACATTGTAAATATTTTCACTGTATTTCAAACATAGATTTTATAGCCTAAGTGTAATGGATCTGATGATGATCGCTTGACGATCAAAAATGGTCATCCTAGTGTTTTATTAATCTCATGTAATTTATTTCAGGATTAGGGCATAACCCATCTCTTTTGGGTACATTCGTGTTGACCGACTGAAAAGCACTAAACTCTAATTTAGAAACATTCGTTGGAGCGTGCGCAACAACTCTCCAAAGTTTCATCGCAAACGGATAAATGGCTTTAACGCATACGGGATTTGGTTTAAATGATTCGTGCGCTGTCACTCATTTGTTGAATCTACTCGTGCTCTATCAACTGTGAAATGGATTTACTAAGTTAGAAAGCTTCACGTAAGTGTACACAACAACTCATCAAAGTTTCATCGCAATCGATGAATAGTATATGAACACATACAGGATTTTGTTGGAACGCTTCGCGCGTCGTCACTCATTTGTTACATCTACTCGTGCGCTACCAATATTGTAAAATGGATTTACCAAGTTGAACACCTTCCCTGGCGTGAACACAACAACTCATCAAAGTTTCATCGGAATCGGATGAATGACATATGAACACATAAGTGATTTTCTTAAAACGATTCGCGTGCCGTCACTCATTTGTTGAATCTACTCATGCGCAACCTATTGTAAAGTAGATTTACTAAGCCTGAAACCTTCTCTGGCGTGTACTCAATGATTCACCAAGGTTTGATCGCAATCGGATGAATGATTTATGACCGCATACGGGACATTGTGGAAACGATTCGCGCGCCGTCGCTCATTTGTTGAATCTACTCGTGCGCTTCTTATTAAAAACTGGATTTACTAAGTCAGAAACATTCCCTGGAGTATACACAACAATTCACCAAAGTTTCATCGCAATCTGATAAATGGTATATGGCCGCATACGGTACTTTGTTGAAATGATTTGCGTGCCGTCACACATTTGTTGAATCTACTCGTGCGCTACCTATTGTAAAATGGATTTGTTAAGTCAGAAACCTTCCGTAGGGTGTACACAACATCTCACCCAAGTTTCATCGTAATCGGACGAATGGTATTTGAACGCATACGGAACCTTATTGAAACGCTTCGTACGTCGTCGCTCATTTGTTGAATCTACTCGTGCGAAACCTCCTGCGAAATGGATTTACTAAGTTAGAAACCCTCACGTAAGTGTACACAACATCTCACCCAAGTTTCATTGCAATCGGATGAATGGTATATGAACGCATACGGGACTTTGATTAAAAGTTCGCGCGTCGTTGCTCATTTGTTGAATCTACTCGTGAGCTACTCATTGTAAAATGGATTTATTAAGTTAGAAACCCTCACGTAAGTGTACGCAACATCTCACCCAAGTTTCATCGCTATCGGACGAATGGTGTTTGAACGCATACGGGACTTTGTTGAAACGCTTCGCACGTCGCCACTCATTTGTTGAATCTACTCGTGCGCAACCTCCTGTGAAATGGATTACCAAGTTAGAAGCCTTCACTTAAGTGTACACAACAACTCTTCAAAGTTTCATCTCAATCTATGAATGGAATATAAACTAAACGGGATTTTGTTGAAACGCTTCGCGCGTCGTCACTCATTAGTTGAATCTAGTCGTGCGCTACCAATTGTGAAATTGATTTACTAAGCCAGAAGCCTTCCCTGGAGTGTACACAACATCTCACCCAAGTTTCATCGCTATCGGACGAATGGTATATGAACGCATACTGGACCATTTTGAAACGCTTCGCGCGTCATCGCTCATTTGTTGAATCTATTCGTGCGCTATCTATTGTAAGATGTATTTACTAAGCCAAACACCTTCCCTGGAGCTCAATCAACATATCACCCACGTTTCATCGCAATGGGATGAATGGTATATGAACGCATACGGGACTTTGAAACGCTCTAACGTGCAGAGACAAACAGTAGAATTCGACATCACTGCCACCTTTGGTATAAAACACAACTTTTCGCCACGGGCGGAGTGTATGTTATGGCGGTAGTTGCACATGTTGCAACCAGGTGGCTCTAACGTTCAGAGACAAACCGTCCAAAGACATCAGCTTTCACGAAGGCCAAGGCTAGTGGTTTCCATGACGACTGTTTTTGACTGTATATTGTGGTTCTAAAATTGTGTGTAAATTGTGGTTCTAAAATTGTGATCATTCCACCTACCTGGTCAGATTGTGAATCTAAACCATACATGAACCCACCCGAATATACATACCAAATTCCATCATAATCGGTTCAGTCGTTTAGGAGGAGTTCAGTCACATACACACGTGTCGAAGAATTATATATATAAAGACAAGCTGACCCGGCAGACGTTGTCCTGCCATTCAAAGAAAGTGTTGTAACTTTGTTTCTTGAAGTGCTTTTGGATACACAATAATTTTTTCAATTTCTTTTAACTGCCTCTAAACTATCGTGAATTGAATTAACTAATTTAGAAACATTCGTTGGAGCGTGCACAACAACTCTCCAAAGTTTCATCAAAAAAGGATAAATGGCATTTAACGCATACCGGATTTGGTTTAAATGATTCGTGCGCTGTCACTCATTTGTTGAATCTACTCGTGCTCTACCAACTGTGAAATGGATTTACTAAGTTAGAAAGCTTCACGTAAGTGTACACAACAACTCATCAAAGTGTCATCGCATTCGATGAATAGTATATGAACGCATACAGGATTTTGTTGGAACGCTTCGCGCGTCGTCACTCATTTGTTTCATCTACTCGTGCGCTACCAATATTGCAAAATGGATTTACCTAGTTGAACACCTTCCCTGGCGTGTACACAACAACTCATCAAAGTTTCATCGGAATCGGATGAATGACATATGAACGCATAAATGATTTTCTTTATACGATTCTCGTGCCGTGACTCATTTGTTGAATCTACCCAAGTGCTACCTATTGTAAAATAGATTTACTAAGCCTGAAACCTTCTCTGGCGTGTACTCAATGATTCACCAAGGTTTGATCGCAATCGGATGAATGCTATATGACCGCATACGGGACATTGTGGAAACGATTCGCGCGCCGTCGTTCATTTGTTGAATCTACTCGTGCGCTACGTATTAAAAACTGGATTTACTAAGACAGAAACATTTCCTGGAGTGTACACAACAATTCACCAAAGTTTCATCGCAATCGGATAAATGGTATATGGACGCAGTCAGTACTTTGTTGAAATGATTCGCGTGCCGTCACACATTTGTTGAATCTACTCGTGCGCTACCTATTGTAAAATGGATTTATTAGGCCAGAAACCTTCCGTAGGGTGTACACAACATCTCACCCATGTTTCATCGTAATCGGACGAATGGTATTTGAACGCATACGGGATCTTATTGAAACGCTTCGCGCGTCGTCGCTCATTTGTTGAATCTACTCGTGCGAAACCTCCTGCGAAATGGATTTACTAAGTTAGAAACCCTCACGTAAGTGTACACAACATCTCACCCAAGTTTCATTGCAATCGGATGAATGGTATATGCACGTATACGGGACTTGGATTAAAAGTTCGCGCGTCGTTGCTCATTTGTTGAATCTACTCGTGAGCTACCTATTGTAAAATGGATTTACTAAGTTAGAAACACTCACGTAAGTGTACACAACATCTCACCCAAGTTTCATTGCTATCGGACGAATGGTATTTGAACGCATACGGGACTTGGTTGAAACGCTTCGCACGTCGCCGCTCATTTGTTGAATCTACTCGTGCGCAACCTCCTGTGAAATGGATTACTAAGTTAGAAGCCTTCACTTAAGTGTACACAACAACTCATCAAAGTTTCATCTCAATCTATGAATGGAATACAAACTTATACGGGATTTTGTTGAAACGCTTCGCGCGTCGTCACTCATTTGTTGAATCTAGTCGTGCGCTACCTAATGTGAAATTGATTTACTAAGCCAGAAGCCTTCCCTGGAGTGTACACAACATCTCACCCAAGTTTCATCGCTATCAGACGAATGGTATTTAAACGCATACGGGACCTTTTTGAAACGCTTCGCGCGTCTTCGCTCATTTGTTGAACCTATTCGTGCGCTATCTATTGGATTTACTAAGCCAAACACCTTCCCTGGAGCTCACTCAACATATCACCCGAGTTTCATGTCAATCGGATGAACGGTATATGAATGCATACGGGACTTTGAAACGCTCTAACGTGCAGAGACAAACGGTAGAATTCGACATCACTGCCACCTTTGGTATAAAACACAACTTTTCGCCACGGGCGGAGTGTATGTTATGGCGGTAGTTGCACAGGTTGCGACCAGGTGGCTCTGACGTGCAGAGACAAACCGTCCAAAGACATCAGCTTTCACGGAGGCCAAGGCTAGTGGTTTCCATGACGATTGTTTTTGACTGTATATTGTGGTTCTAAAATTGTGTGTAAATTGTGGTTCTAAAATTGTGTTCATTCCACCTACCGGGTCAGATTGTGAATCTAAACCATACATGGATCCACCCTAATATACATACCAAATTCCGTCAAAATCGGTTCAGTCGTTTAGGAGGAGTTCAGTCACATACACATGTGTCGAAGAATTATATATATAAAGATAATACATAGCAAGTGGTTTTATGCGTTGATGTATTTGCAGATTAAAAGAACATTTCTGAAACAGAAAGAAAGCACCACACAAAGTTTGTGTATTTACTTGTTATGTATTTGTAATTCAGGTGAGGGTTGAAAAGAAGACGGCCGTGACTTTAAGTTATGACCCATCCCGGCATTCACTTGCAGTAAAAGTGGGGAAACCACGGAAAGTTACTCCTAGAATGACTGAGGTGGCCTTCCAACCCAATTAGTCTCAGATTTGTCTTACGAGGTTGTCCGCCTTGTTGCGCAGTGGCTAACACACTTTTGGCTGTCACCATGGAGGCCCGAGTTCGATTCCCAGCTCTGCCAAGAAATTAATTTATGGTCAGAGGGCTGGAACGGGGTACACTCAGCCTCGTGACGCAAACCTGAGAAGAGGCAGGTGAGATTCTCACCCCAGCCATCCTGGAAGTGGTTTTCCGCGGTTGCACACTTCTACTCCGGGCGAATGCCGGGATTGTTCCTAAATTAAGGCCACAGCCGCTTCCTTCCAAATCCTAATCTGAGTTACAACTACACACACTAATACAGCCATCACAGTAACACAGTTATCATACAAATTCCACACACACACACACACCCAAGTACACGGGGCTACATGACCACGATGTCGCAAAGCCCCTCAATGAATCAACAGCAACATTTCACGAAGTTAGGTGTACCCAGTTCCAGCCCTCAGAACAGAAGTACATTTCTTAGCAGAGCAGGGATTTGAATATGGACCTCCGAGCGACAGCCAAGAATACTAGCCGCTAGACCACGAGGAGGTGTAAATGTAGGAGAGGATGATACGTGGTGGGGTAGCGCGCCTCGGGGTCGATTCCCGGCTCCAACGGGGATTTTACAAACTAACGTGAGGGCTGGAACGGGGTGCACTCAGCCTCGTGAGAACAACTGAGTAGCTGTCTGACAGTGAAGCAGCGCCCCGGTCACGAAAACCAAGATTAATGGACGAGGGGACCCGATGCGCTGACCACGCGTCACCCCAATGCCTGCAGGCCAAATGGCTGGGCAGCGGTCGCTTGGTGGCCTAGGCCCATCATGGGCTGTAATGCCAAGGTTTATTATTATTATTATTATTATTATTATTATTATTGGAGCAAAGGGATGTAGCGTCATGGGCTTCCCTCCTCGTCTTCCTTCTCCGCAAGAGACATCCGGGCTTAAATGAAAGAACAGAATATAGGCTACATAATGCAAAGAGAGAGAGTATACTGTATGTTCTACGTGCAATGAAAAAAAAAAAAACAACTAAAAAGAATATTTATGACGATGCTACTTGTAAAATAGTGATATTGTGACCACTATAAATTGTGGATTAAGCTGTCAAAGAAGTCTATTTATTGAATCACATTCCGCAGCGGTCTCCATTCCGGAGCGGACGCGTGTCTAGGTAGCGAAATGTTCACAGAAAATGGGTTCTGGGCTGTAATATCCGTCATGGCCGGTTTATTTATCGCGGAACACTCCGCCATCCTTAGGTCGATATACTGTACTGGACTGGACGGTGTCAGTGCAGGGAATAGAAACTGGTGGTAACAGAACCTTATCAATACAGTCACTTGTAAAATTGTCGCAGAATATGTTGACTTATCTATTTATTTAAATATTTAACGTATTTTAACCTTAATTTAAATTTTACCTAATGAATAGGTATATATACGATAATCCACCTTGAAGTCAATAATTAAACTAATTGTGATGTAATAACAGTTTCGGTTAGCCTTGAAACCTTCATCAGTTATACTAAAACTAGGTGCATCAATCTTACATTAACATTCTATGCAAATAGAGATGAAGAATGGAAATAAAAAATTCATTATATTTTATTTCTTAGTAATTGTACACTATTCTTAAAGTATAAAATATTCTGTTAAAAATATTGTTAATTATAATCGGAAATACTGTCTAATTAGAATAAATCGTTAAACCATGAATAAATGTATAATGTGTATTTTGTTTAAAATTCAGATCTGTTATATTGAATTATTATTGAAATTAAAAAGACAAATATCTGTATAATGCATAATTCTTTTATGAGGTTCCAAAATATAGAAATCTGCTCCTATGGAGTAGGAAACGGTATTTTGAAAGATGTTCCTTTGTTTTAAAAATGTTATTATCGTTAAATAAATTGTTCGTTAATTTCGACGATTTGTATCTTCTTTGGAAATAAGGACAATTTGACGTGGCTGTGGATGCAGAATCTTATTGAAATTTCCCCTTCAATAAAAAATAAGTAAATATATGAAACATAATGAATTTCTTATCATTACCTATTTTAACCTTGGTCAAACCCTACAGTTCTTGTCCTCAACTCGTATTTCCATAACTAAGTTTGCTACTTCTGGGTGTTTAAGTATGTGACCTACAAACCTATCTCTTCTCTTCATTAGCAGTCACCAACAACATCTCTCCTCTCCCACTCGTCTTAATACCTCTTCTTTTTTTGTTACTCTATCTATGTATCTAAACTTCTATCTCCAGTAACACCACATGCCAAATGCTTCTATTCTCCTCTTGTTGCGCCAACCGTCCAAGATTCACTTCCTTAGAATTCCACTCTCCAGACATTGTTCATATATTATTTGTCAAGGAAATCGGTATTTACATTTAAGTGGGAAACATTTGGGAAACATCTTACAGCTCCTGAAACACACAACATTATTTTCTCAGGACAAATTTCATAATAAGAAAAACGTTCGTCATATTGGATCTACTATATTAAACTTGTACATTTTGAGGTGAAATTCGTTGTCAGACAGGTCAAACATCTAATAATACCGATTTGTGTCTATTTAATCCAATTTTTTAAAGATTTGGTCCACTAATTTGAATTTTGAATTTTAATATCAAATTCGTACATATTGAGCTCGAAAACGTATTCTAGAAATTTTGGTCTACATTGTAAGATGTAACCTTTATTCCACGTTATCGGTGATAGTAATTAGTAATTAGCAAAAACAAAGTCTCTCCAGGCAAATTAAATATAGACCAGGATCCCATTGAACAAGTTCATAAGTATATATACCTTGGAACTGCCATAAATGACCAATGGGATCCTTCTGACGAGGTGAGTCCTGAATTGGAAAAACCAGGACAATATTCAATAAGATGCGTAATTTTTTCTAACATCATGGGAAAACAATGACTACGAAAATCAGGCTTTTGTGTTGTTATATGTTCTCTACACTCTTTTACGGAGCTGAGACATGGACTCTGACGGAGTCTTTATGTAAACGGTTAGAGGCCTTTGAAATGTGGCTGTACAGAAGGATATTGCGGATACCATGGACAGACCACGTCACAAATGTTAAGGTTCTCCAAAAAATGAGAAAAAACAAGGAAATTTTGTACTACGGATACGTAATTAATTTATTTATTTATAACGCACAATGTGCAAGATTATTTCACAGTCATTCTGTGCAGAACCTGCTTGAAGGAATTGTCCTTCCTGCACAACTCAGTGCGTGATGATGGTCACATTGCCTCCCGCATAGGGCGCGTTCGTCGTTCGGCAAGTGGTGCGTCTTCGTGGAACATAGCTTGGGGTGAAATCCGTGCACAGCTAGTCTGGTCACTATGCGCTTTAATTTGTAGTTGGCTTCTTTCCACTTGTCGGTGGTCGTCGCGTCTGTACTGTAAACGTCCAGCCAAATTTCTGTTTTCTTTCTATGATGTTCGAGAAAAAGATCGGCTAAGTAATGCCTAATTCAATTGCATATTTTGTGCTCTAATACATTTTTTATTAACAACCGTAAAAATAAGAAAAATCCAATTCCTAGGACATCATAAGGAGTGTCGACAAGTACCATCTCCTGCAGTATATTCTTCAAGCAAGAATACCAGGGAAGAGAAGTGTTGGATGGATAAGAATATCCTGGTTAAAAAAAATTCACAGCCTGGACCTTCACAACGTCCACTGAATTATTCCGAGCATCAAGTGACAGGAACTGCACAGTCAAGATGTTTGCCAGCATCCGGAACGGATAGAAATCAGAAGAAGAAAGATCCCTCTGTGCAGCTTGTAGGTAAACCACACTCAGAATAGCCACTGTCAGTGCAAGGATTCAAATCTACGATCTCCAGACTAGCTGCAGCTCCCCATAGAGGTCGTGGAGAACGATTCAACGTGAGGTCCTATTGTCAGTACTTGGCAATCTGGTTGGTTGGTTAGTTGGTTGGTTGGTTCCTCAGTTTAGGAGCTGCGACAACGCGGTCATGTAGCCCCGTGCACTTTGGGTGTGTGTATAATCTGTCTGATAACCGGTGTTAATTGTGATGACTGTATTAGTGTGTGTTAGCTGTTTTAATTCAAGTAAGGACCGCAGGCATTGAATTTTTTCAAGTAGTTCCTACTTTTGCCACCAAATGCCACCGTCAACGACCAACTAGTTCAGAAATGAGTTACCAGATGCCACCACAGTCGGCTCTTGATGACGAACGTAGGAACCTAAGAACGTTAGTCAAATGTTTAACCTATATTAATTTAGCTTCACACAGGTGTAATTAGTGGACGATTCTTTAACATGTCATAAATCTATGACATGGGACCGCCGGCTTTACTTCCCCTCCGAAGGAAGGCATACTGAGGGATTTTTAACGTTCTTAAAAAAATCCGACGACTTTGGCCGGGTTTGAACCCGCGATCTTGGGCATAGAAACTCAGCATGCTACCAACTATGCCACCGAAGCCGCACTTGACAATCTACTCAGGATCCTAGTTTTGATCAAGTGGTTGATACTTTTCAGAAGCTGACTCGAGTGCATGCCTTATAAAACACGCTTGCCATGCCATAAGACAGGTTCTGCGGCCTGAATGTCATTTTAGATGAGTTATTGCCAGCTGTTGATTAACTCTGAATTAAAAAGAGATAATTACACATCTCGCCCCTGCTTCTCATTAATATTCATCTTCTAAATGTTACAGAGGAGTATCCAAATCACACGTGTTCAGTGAGTAATGCGATCTAGATATCCTTGTGTGAAGTATGCAATCAGTGCCAACTGCACACATCCATGTAGGACCCTTTGTCATTGCGTCAGCCCAATAAAACTCATTCTCGCTGTGTTGTCCCGACTTATTGGACGGGTGAACTTTCAACTTAAGAGACACTGGGACTGAGGTTTCGTCAGAAATATGCACCAATCATCAGGTCAAAGACCTGAGAAAGATATCCCTCCGCCCATCCTTTCCATCCGTTCTTACTTGTGATTCTGTGTACTGTATGAAGCTCAGAAAAATGATAGGCAGGGGAATGTACCCACCGAAAGCTGAGCCAGGGTAACTTTGTGATATCTGCATTCTCAAATACATTGCGTTATATTTCACGAACAGTGTCAACTCATCGTACTGAGTGCGCAACGGGCCGATACATTCGGCCAAGTAGTACACAGGTTGCCACAGCAACGAATGATGTACTACCTCGTCCTCCACCTTACCGCACACTCACGTTCTTTTGAGCTCCGTACAGTGGAGAGGTGTGCATGTTATCAAACTCAAAGCGAGAATTTATTGCATTGGTATTATTTTAAGGGGAGGAACAGAGAGGTCATCTGCCTCTAAAGTGAGAATTTACAACAGTCACTTTTTTTTTCTCTGACCCTAGTCTACTCAGCAATGTGTTTCTCTCTCTATGGTTTGAAAACTTGTCCCGTAGTTGAAATTGAAATTGGGTGGTGAAGTGAAGTGGACGTTAATTCTGAAACGTACAGAAATCAGTTAAGTGTACAAAACCACATTACTAACTCAGTTACATTTAAATGTTTGTTTTAAGTGATTAAGCAAGCTAACCAACAACAAAAGCTCATTTAAAATTTAAACAGTAGCTGTTACTAAGGTTCCTAACTAAACAGTCTAGAACGCAATCACCTCAAAAGCCCGATATGGTAAAAGTTAACTATTCAAAACGATTTTCATATACGCAGAAATAGCAACATTTATAGAAGTGTAACAGATTAAGGAATCAAAACTAATTGATTACAAAATTCAACCCAGTACAAAGTTTAATTAAACACTTCCTATATCTTGATAATTGTAAATACTGTTGTACGTAAGTGTCATAAATATATCCACTGAACCTAAGTAATATCTGACGATGTTCGCATGACGAACAAAACTAGTTAATTAAGTGATTAAATAATCCAGGTGTTTATTTCAGGCTCTAGGAAATTAATTGTAACTTCCACCCAATCAATTTTTGGCACTCTTATGTTGACTGACTGAAGAGCCCCTATTAATACATACTCATCCCGTAGGGATTAGCGTCCGACTATTTCGGAAATTATTGTTATTTCTATTTGAGGGGCCTAGACATCGTGATCATTTATCCCCGCGTACTTGAGTGTGTATATAATTATACACACACACACAAACAAACAAACAATTTGTCTGATAATCTGTGTTTTTGTGTTGCCTGTACTAGCAAAGTGTGTATTTATAATTCAGTTGAGCATTGGGAAGTATTGGGGCATGCATGAGTAGTCCCTCCAAAGTCACTGAAAAATAAGGACACAAAAAGGATCCAGATCAGATATTCCTCGGAAAACCCAATTTCCGAAGATCACCTTGCGCTGCAGTAGCTTGCATTCCTGGCTGTAAGCCTGTAAGTCTGGGTTCGATTCCCGACTCTGCCAAGAAATTCAATTCTGATCTAAGAATCAGAATCGGGGTCAACTCAGCCTCGTGAAGGAAAACTGAGGTGGATTTAATTCCCATCTCAGCCTTCTTGGAAGTGATTTTCCGTGGTTTCCTCACTTTTACTCCAGACGAATGCTAGATGGTTCCTGACTTAAGGCCATGGCCACCTCATCCCTATCCTCACCTGCATTAAAACCACAATATTACAAACAACTAAATAACACAGGCCATCAGACAAACACACCCAAGTACACGGGCTAAATAACACGGGCTGAATGACAACGATGTCTAAGGTCCACAAATGAAACATCAACGATATTTTTAGCCTGTCAGTAGACTGTCTGTCTGTCCTTCTGTCTGTTGGCGTGCCCTCCCCCTATCAACTCCTGAACGGAAAGAGATTAATTAGATCGATTAGATTAATGTGGAGTAACTAATATACCTCAGTGCTGCCAACATGATACTAAGCTTTCTGATACTTTCAATTTTTAATTACATGTTACTTCCATACTAACAAATGGATTTTATCCAAAATTGGCACTATAATAGATCGCAATACTGTATTTCAGATTAATTCTGAGCATCACATACAGTAGATGACATTGTTCCCAACATGATTTTACGCGCAAGGACAAATCCAATATCAAACAGCATGTAACGTCCATACTATGCAATAGACGTCAACCAAATTTTATATGTGCATTCTATACCTTAAGAGATGGAACTAAGAATATATTCAGAGTCACCAGGGCTTCCAACTGTAGTATGTTACTCTATTAGGCTAAACTATTTCAGGTGTATTTCAAACTGCAGTACCTAGAAATATTAGTATTACCGACTGGATTTCGTCATTATTCTAGGTAAGTCTATATAGATTGGCATGCATCTTAAATTTTAAGAAATACAGGCTCTTTAGTTCGTCACAAAACTACTTGTTGAGTATAACTATGTACAAGGATTTTATAGAGAAGAAAATACATATTTTACGACAAACTTGTGCGAACAAGCAACCGTTGCTACACTCAGTTTCACCGCCTCTTTCTTAGTTTTCAAGCCATTAGCTAAGTTGATAAATTGATTTTCTACGAACACGCGGGAGATAAATAATAATCTTTCGGAACAGATGAACTGTCTAGAGAACCTCTGCTCCCTCCAGTGGAACTTTCTCACGGTGATAATCATCAGTACTGTGCTAAAATTGCTGATTTGTTCCCGCTTGGTTCTTACAATATCTAATGAACGTGGCGATCGATTCTCTCCATCACATCATTGCTACGTGCTATCTGCCGATGTATCGGTCAATGTCAGAGTGAAAAATCCTTTCGACTCATCTCAGTGCCTGCAGCAAAAATCAAGCGATAGACCACTGGTGCGTATAATGAACACGGCATGTACATTCGATATCCATGACGAAATGTACCTCTTGGATTATTTTATTTTTAACCCTTCTTCTGTATCGTTACCGCCTCGTGCCGTATTGAAGAGAACAGTGAGTCTCGAAGAAGTGGCGTAAGAGAACAATGTGGACTCAGCCACCCAGTGGCGTAAATGTGATTTGCTCCTGTAGGGGGATAGCGGAGTCAAATCTGATCTAATAAGCTTTGATGAGCGTTTTACTAGGTATATTCACTTGCCATTATAGGACTATTTTTCCAAATATTTTCATTTGCTTGCATTTTCTCTTTAGTTTTAAGTTTCTTTGTTGAGTGTCTTGTTTTGGGTGTTTACTATATTTATATTTTTGCTTTTTATTTTGCTTTTGATTTATTTCCTGCTTGTTTTAGTGTTAGTTGATTCCTCCTTTTGCTTTTGTTTATGAATTTTTTCAAATGTTTTCATTTTTAGCTTTTCTTAACTTTTGCTTTGTGTTCTTTGTTTTCTGCTTTTGTTTCTTATTTTTACTTTCACTTCTGCTTTAGTTTTCTATTCTTGCTGTGTGCTTTTTCTTTCCTGCTGTTGATCTTGTTCTTTATTTTTGCTTTCAGCACGTTTAGAATTATTTTAGCAACACTGTTAGTATGGATTGCTTGTAATTAATCGGAAAAATTATCGGTTGGTTCCTCAGTTTAAGAACAATGCGGTCATGTAGCCCCGTGTACTTTGGGTGTGTGTAGAATCTGTCTGATAACCGGTGTTAATTATGATGGTTGTATTAGTGTGTGTTATCTGTTTTAATTCAAGTAAGGACTGCAGACAATAAATTCAAGTGGTTCTTACTTTTGCCACCAAATTCTACCGTCCAAAACACCTAGCTTGCGGACTGGGCATCGCAGTCGGCATCTGGTGGTGAATGTTGGAAGTAATAGAACGTTATCAATTCTAACCTACAAATTTTGGCTTCACACAAGTGTAGTCAGTGGAAGGTTCTTTTTCAGACCACAACTCTATGACATGGAACAGCCGGCTTTACTCTGAAGGAAGGCATACTGAGGGATATTTAACACTCTTAAAAATCCACCAACTTTGGCCGGGTTTGAACCCGTGCTCAAAATTATCGTCTATACTGTATATATGTGCCAAAGTTTGAACTGTTTGTCTACATACATTGAGACTAGGGTTCAACACTATGGAGAGCATTTATCCACAGTTGATAGCCCTGATGACTCAAAACATATGCCGAGTTATATTTATTGAGACATACATTACACATACCTTCCTAGATATGCAACATAGAGCTCAAATTTTAATTTTGATTTTTTGGCAGTTAATACCACTGACGTGAGTTTTAAACATGGCCATACAATGTCTTAATATATATATATTTAATCATACGAAATTTGGTTTCGATAGCTGCAGTCGTTTAGGAGTTAATATTGGGGAGAGGGTGGGGGCGAGGGGGCGGGGAGAGGGGGGGGGGGGACACACACATCTGCCTGGGTGATCTCATAAGTATACTTATTGAACATTTTTGAAAATAGCTTGCCACGGTGGGTGAGTGGTTATCGTGTCGGTCTACTAACCCCCCAAGCTTGCAGGTTCGCTCCTGGCCGTGGTAAGTGATTTTTGAAAGGCGGCAAAATACGACACGCATGCCATACGATGTTGGCATGTCAAAGAACCCATTTGAATTCAGTAGGCCGTGTTCATAATGGCAAAATTAATCTCGGGAATTTCCGCCAACACCAAGTTCCTCATTTCTCTACTAGAATGCGCTAGCCTATAGTGTTCAAGGAGCTAAGATATTTAACATCTAACCTCCTTGACTTTCATAGTGCATCAAGGAACAATGAAATTCGACATGCAAGCTACCCTTTGGGTGTCAAATAACAAAGCTTGCACCCGAGGCCATACGATATTATTATTATTATTATTATTATTATTTTTGAAAAATGTGGGTAGTAGGCTAAAAATTACATATCAACAAACCTGACAAGTTACGCAAGTAAACAAGAAACGTAGTTAACTAAGAGTATTATTTCTTTACCCACATATTAGGGGCTTCGGTGGCGTAGTTGGTAGCATGCTGAACTGCTGTGACCAAGATAGCGGGTTCAAACCCGGCCGAAGCCATCGGATTTTTTAACAGCGTTAAAATCCTTCAGTATGCATTCCTTCGGAGAGGAAGTAAAGCCGGCGGCCCCATTTCATAGATTTATGGCGTGTAAAAGATCCTTCCACAGACTAAACTTTTGAGAAGCTAAATTTCTAGGTTAGATTTCGTTGAAACGCTCTATCATAGTTCCAACGTTCACCACTAGGTATCATTGGCATCTGGTGGCGAAAGTTGGAACTACTGTACTTGAAATTGAACGGAACTTGTAGCTCACCTTATGGGTATCCGCTAGAAGCAGCTACAGCCTGTGGCGAGCCAAACATGTCCTCGGACACTCCCGGCACTAAGAACCATACGATAAATAAATAAACAACCCACATATTCGTAGACATAGATTAACAGACTGAGTGTAAAGGTCCTGATAATGATCGCTTGACGATCGAAATTAATCTCATGTAATTTCTTGCAGGTTAGGGAATAACACCGATTAAAATTTGGGTGCAATCGTGTTGACCGACTGGAAAGCATTTGAATTTCATATCTACTCAAGGTGAAAATATTCGAAGCATAGAGCCCTCCACACACGCTCCGCATCCGCACGTTTGTTTTCCGAATCCGCTGAAATTACAATATTATTTTTAGCCTACTTTTCACATTTTGCAAAAATGAGGAAAAAGTAGACTTATGAGATCGGGCAAATGTGTGTCTGTCTGTCTGTCCTTCTGTCCTTCTGTCTGTCTGTCCTTCTGTCCTTCTGTCTGTCTGTCCTTCTGTCTGGCTGTGTGTGTGTGTGTCCCTATCAACTCCTAAACGGCTGCAGCAATCGAAACAAAATTTTGTAGGAGTAAAGATCTATATCTGAATATCTCACGGCCATATTTGAAAATGATATCAGTGCTACCAACTGCTGAAAAATCGAAATTGAAATTTGAGCTCCATGTTGGATATCTTGGAAGGTATGAAAGGGAGCTATTTCAAAATTGGCACACGTGTAGATAATAATATTGCAGTTTAATTTCCAGGAGGCCATACATGGCAGTGATGCCAAAATGATTATAATCTTGCTGATAGGTCCAAATTTTAAATGCATATAACTTCTACACTATCAATTGGATTTCAACCAAATTTCGTATGTGCTATGTGTACGATAACAGATATGACTATGCGTATTCTTAAGAGCAACCAGGACTGCCAACTGTTAATGAATACTCTCTCTATTTTTGTTACCCTAATATCAATATATCAGAAAGTATGCATGGCAATAGCTCTAAACTTTGCACACGTATAGTACCTGGCATTATAGATTAATTTGTAGTAACTAATATACGTCGGTGCTGCCAACATGATTCTAAGCCTGCTGATGGGTCCAATTTTAAAATACATGTAACTTCTATACTCACTAATGGATTTCATTAAAAATAGGCTTAACAACAGATCGTATTATTTCAGATTATTTCTGACCAATACATGCATGACATTTTTGCCAATATGATTTTACGCGCGCTGATAGATCCAATGTCAAACTGTATGTAACGTCCATGCTATCCATTGGATTTCAACCAATTTTTTTAATTCTGTACCTAAAGAGATGGAACGAACAATATATTCAGTCACCAGGGCCGCCAACTGTAGTTCTCTATTATGCTGCATTATACCAGGTATATTTCGGACTAATTAGAAATTTCGATATTACCAACTTAATTTCGTCATTATTCTAGATAGGTCTATATAAATTGGCATGAATCTTAAATTTTAAGAAAAGTATGCTCTTTAGTTCGTCACGGAACTTCTTGTTAATTTATTAGATTAAAGCAACTTATTTAATCATTTGAGTCTATGCGCGAATCGCAAGATAATGTTGACTGAGTTTTGTCCCTCCGATAAAGGGATGTGAAACAGTGGGTGGCTAGTTACTTAGTCGTCGGATGTACGCACGCAGACAAGCGCAGGTGTAAAATACTTTTTTTTTCATAAGTCAACACTAATTAATGGTATTTTCATGAGTGGCTTCTATCACTTCTCTATCATTCTCATACAATCCAAGCAAAAACAAACAGGGAAATTGCAAGATACGTAAAAGACGCAGATCTTAGCAAATCTAAAATTATTTTAAAATTATCCAGTTCAACATTGTATTATAAAACCAAACCGCAAATTTACTCTAAACATTATCCGCAGCTTATCCGCTATCCGCACAGCCCTGCAAACTATATCCGCATGGCGAAAGGTTTTGGTGATATCCGCGGATTTATCCGCGGATAACGCATCCGCGCAGGACTTTAGCTATAGTTCTTAAGCCTGGCACACGCACTCAACACCTTTTTAATAGACCTACACATGTTTTTCGTCTGATGGAACGCCCGGTCTGTTTTTCAGATCCTGTTATTATTATTATTATTATTATTGCTTCGTTATGCCAATCTGTAGGGGCGATGAAACTAATTTCCCTAATTATGTTTTTTTGTTCCCCCAAAATCTCTTCATCTGGGCACTAAGAATGGATGCTCTTCCCTAACCCTTAATGAGCTGTATATTCAATAATAGTTTTGATATTACGTCAATGTATTTATTTATTTATTTATCGTATGACTTTTAGTGCCAGGAGTGTCCGAGGACATGTTTGGCTCGCCAGAGGCTGTAGCTGTTTCAAGCGGACACCCATGGGGTGAGCTACAAGTTCCGTTCAATTTCAAGTAGTCCCAACTTTCACTACCAGCTACCTAGTGGTGAACGTTGGAACTTTGATAGAGCGTTCCAGCAAAATTTAACCTAGAAATTTAGCTACACACAAGTTTAGTCTGTGGAAGGATCTTTTACATGCCATAAATCTATGACATGGGATCGCCGGCTTTACTTCCCTTCCGAAGGAAGGCATACTGAAGGATTTTAACGCACTTAAAATTTCGACGACTTCGGCCGGGTTTGAACCCGCTATCTTGGGCACAGTAGTTCAGCATGCTACCAACTACACCACCGAAGCCCTATAGAAGCGCTCCAAATGTTAGTGTATACTCGTGTTCAACTGTCATCAAGTGTCATGCCTTGTACAGGAATGTCACATGTACCTATTTGTAGCTGTATCCAGTAATCGAACCATCAAACCAAGACCATACTGTATTCTTGTACGTTAATATGACTATTGTCTAAACTTCCGATTCCTACTGATGAAAATGAATGAAAATCCACAGCCTGCTTCCAGTCTCCGACCGGGTCAGGAATGGAATGAATGAAGCCCCCATCTAGCGGCGAGGATATGAACTGTGCCGGCTGCCGAGGCCTGACGCACTCCTCTGGGGCAATGATCAAATGAATGACAGATGAAATGAGATGATAGTGGAGAGTGTTGCTGGAATGAAATTTTGACAGGGAAAACCGGAGTACCCGGAGAAAAACCTGTCTGCCTCCGTTCTGTCCAGCACAGATCTCACATGGAGTGACCGGGATTTGAACCACGGACCCAGCAGTGAGAGGCCAGCGTGCTGCCGCCTAAGCCACGGAGGCTTCGATTCCTACTGATAACCTACGCTATTACACAGTCCGTGTCGTTCCGGAAACTCAAACAATCTCATGCTAGTTAGTTGAGAATCGGTTCGATCGGACCGTGTAACTACCTGTCAGATTTCAACGTACATTTCTGTTAGTTGTTGTGATGTAGATATATGGGGGCAGCGAGTTCTTTATAATGCAATGTCTACCGGCCATGATATATGTCCACCACTGCGATGAGCACCACGCCCTGGGAGCGCAAATGAAGTGAAAAACAAGAGATGGAAGATTGTGCTACTGTCGGAATAAAGTGGTCTTTGAGACACGCCGATGCGCTTCACATATCACCAAGAGCTGGCAATAACGAGTCTGACCATTCCACTCATACGTCACACTTTTGATTTGGACCAATAACACGCATGCATTTGATTTAAGTCAGACAATTATAGTTCTATTTCGATAACAAAGAACCATGCTTGTTGTTACAGCTGAATTATTATCACGCATTCCTTTACGCTTATCACCTTTATTTTGTTCTCAATGAAAACTAACACAGGAATAGTGGAAGCTTACAGTTGTTAAACAGTGTAGGCCTATTGTACAGAAAGTACAAACTACTGTAATTGCCTAAATTTAATCATGGAAATTTACGTATAATCATTTCAGGGATGGCTAACGTTAGGGTTTGAACCCAAATCCACGAAGTCCGCAGATATCCTGGCTCCATGGCCAAGCGCTGTGCCTTAGTGAGCGTAGCTGCAGCTGTTAGTATAAAAAAATCAACAAATAAAATTTAAAAACGTTAAAAAAGTAAAAAATAAATAAAATAAACTTTGAATAAAAATTTGTAATTTACATAAAAATAAGAAATAAATACATTAAATATATTTGAAAAAATTCAAAGAATTTAAAATTTTTAAAAATAAAATTATAAAATAATAAAAAATAGGTAGGATCATTTACTAGGGATCTTGGTACATTGTACCTCAATGCCAACACTTGAAAACATGTGCAAATATCCTGAATCTAAACCCCGTCTGTTATGGCACGCGTTTTGCAACACTGGTAAAGCCTTAAGGTCAAATTAAGTACAAGTTGTTCGGGCTTGTAGGCTGTGGTCTAGACAAGATATCTCCCGACGTTTCACCGGAAACTGCGTCCGGAATTTACGTTACTTTCTAAATGTAACGTTGTCCTAACCTCATACACCATATGCTTTAAACTAACCTATGATCACTTTCCATCACGTCGGGTTTCTTAAAGACGCTTTGTTTTGAAAAGGCTATATTTGTATCTTTAAGCATACAGTCTCTTCATTGGTTATAGAGCTACAACGATTGGTGAAGTATTGGTGTTACATATTTACCATTTCAAGGAACTACTATTTGTCATGAGCAGCTGATCACCGTCACCATCTATTTCATTTCATTTTATTCTATTCTTATACCCTAAATTTTATGGTGCACCATATTAGGTTTTAAATACGTATCTTATTACTGTGCTACGCTTTGTTTTTGTTTTTTCAATAGCTGATGAAGGGGATAAAATGTAATTAATCCTCGAAACATGTACTGAACCTGAAAACAAGTTAAATAATTAATTTTATCTGTATAGTATTGATTCAGGCGGATTTTCATTTCTTGTTAATAACTACACCTCAGTTTAGCTAAATGTAATCCTAATACCAAGCCAAACAACTGGTACTCTTTCAACTGTTCTATTCTTCAATATTAGAAACAAAAAAATGTGCATTTATTTGAACTTATAGCCTAAACTTAGCAACGTATAGACTTACTGTACTTGCTGGTATTCGGAGAAATCCAACAGCAATCACTCACCTGAAACAAGAGAAAAACAAGAAGTTCAGGGTAGAACATATAGCTTACTTTTTTCTAAATGTATGGGTATAGTTATAACTAATTGTCCTTATCACCTCCCATTTTCTTCCTATGGGAAGTGCAAAATGGCACACAATAGTATGACATACTGGATTTGAGCAGTGCCGTTCTAACCATAGTTTATAATTTACCCCAGCATTTTACAATGTCATCAGCAAACACTCGAAACAACGTAGGAATTCAGTCTATCAACACCGACTACTTACAATAATTGAAACTGCAAGAAAACATCGTAGGTCAAAACGTATCACTGGGAGAACTGTCAGATTTAAAGCAGCTAGGAGGGATGCGATCCAGCTGGCGTGACTGGAAGAAACACATTTAATTAACCTACTGCACATCTCTTTATAATCGCGCCTATCCTGGAGGATGGGGGAGGGAGTGCGCTCTATCGACAACAAGAGGACATTCTTCAATTACACCGTATGCATGAGTTCACTAACTGGGAATGTCAAGGCCGATATAGAGCGCAGCTCACATCTAGTAGACCGTAGTTAGCTCACGCATAGTTCAACTGGTTTCTAGTAGATGTCACTCGTGCAGATCCGGTGGTGAACTTTGTTTTAATTAAACATATATTCTCCATTGAAAAATGCACAATATAACGTTGATTTTATAACGTCTCAGAACTTAAAAATCTAGCATATGGATACAACTCTGATAGGTTTTGAACCCTGGCCGGCTGGGTGAAAGACCAAATCTATAACGACAGATCCAAACATGTCCTCCCAATTCAAACGTTATCAATTGATTTACTTACAACGTCTTAGCAAATAGTGACTTTGACTAAACGAGTTTTTCACTGGAGTAGGCTATACAGTATATCAAAGTAAGTTCATTTTATACAAAGTTCATATTACTTCCATCAGTAGGCTATATTGCATGCAATATACTCAAATTAGTGAAATATAGGTCAGAACGAGCCAGCTGCCACCTTGTCTTGTAACTGAGACGGCTCAGCTTTTTAAAGTCACTTCAGCACTATAATATCACAATATAAACTTTTAATTTCGAACAGGCCACGTCCTTTAGAACAGGTTAAACGATTCTCGGTTCGATAATCAGAACTGGCGGGTCCTATGTTATGGTATATAAAGTTTGGATAATTCACACGGCCGCAATCCTGAAAAGGTACAGCTGATGACCTTGTTGTTTAGGTGGAAGACGCGTCCTATATGTTTGACAGATCAGAGAAGAAATAAATTTTCATTAACTAGTCAGGCGGGGCGGATGACAGGTTTCAGCGGGCTGTTGCACAGGGTTGATTTAAATGCTACTTATAGCTAGCGTTTAGGGGCTGCGGTCATGTAGCCACGTGTACTTTGGATGTGTGTTGAATCTGTCTGATTGATAACCAATGCTAATTGTGATGGCTGTATTAGAGTGTCATTTTCAAGCCGTTCCCACCTTTGCTACCAAATGCTACCGTCAACGACACCTAGCTGCAAACTTGGCTACTAGATTCCACTGAAATCGGCACCTTGTGGCGAACGATGTAACTAATAGATCGTTAATCAAATAAAACCTACAAATTTAGCTTCACACAATCGTAGTTAATGGAATGTTCTTTTACATGCTATAAATCTATGACACTGGATTTACTTCCCCTCCGAAGGAAGGCATACTGAGGGAATCTTAACGATCTTAAAAGAATCCGAAGACTTCGTCCGGGTTTGAACCCACGCTCTTGGACATAGAAGCTCAGAATGCTACCACCTAGGCTACTCCACCGAAGCCGCCACCAGCGTATGGTTAAAAGCTATTTGTGGCAAGTAGGCTACTGTTATATGGTGGGATGACATGAAATTTTAACGCTTCCTCTTTAAGAAATCTAAATGCTTGTCAAGTGCGAAAGGTGAATTTTATGTATTCAAAGGGTACAGAACAGCAAAACACTAGGTAGAACAATAACCACCCGGGAATTTCTGAAAGCAAACAAATATGGAAAGATTGAATACTTCGGTCACATTCTGTGAGGAAATAATAATATTGTGTTGGCTTTACGTCCCTTCTAACAACTGCGGTTTTTAGAGACGCCGGAGTCCCGTAATTTTGCCACGAAAGGGATCTTTTAATAATAATGTTATTGTTATTGGTTTTACGTACCTCTTAACTACTCTGGCTTTTAGAGATGCAGGGGTGCCGAAATTTTGCTCCAAAGGGCAGTGCTAGTAAATCTACTGACACGCTTCCCTCACATTTGCGTACCCTTGAATGCCAACTGGCTGTGCCAGGATTCGATCCTTCAACCTTGGGCACAGCAGCCGAGGGCGTTAACGCTGAGCCACGAAGCCAGCTCAAAAATCCGTCTACAACTCGCTGCATTACGAGCTCCAGGAGATAATCCCGCTTATCTCGCACTCAGTTTGCTATCACTAAACGCCGAGTTACAATTTTATTTAACTGCAGTTTAATCCTTTAATTATCCCACGTTTAAATTGCCACTCTCGTTTCATGACACATAAAGTTGGCAAAATATCTGACAACGCAAATAAACAAATCTGCAGAGCGTTTTATAGCCAGGCTTTTAATGTCACTCCACTATCTTACGATACTGTTAAGTCGGGCAAGCCCAGTGAACGTCGACCCGATTGCAACAAATAAAGGTAATAAAATATTAACGTTGTGAAATCGGCTGTTTATTGACTCGTACCAGTAAATAAATATTAATGAAATGCGGTTAACTTCCACGTTTAGCTGCTAATGATTTCGGTAGAGTTTCTGTGAGAGTCTTCTGTTATTGATTAGTTCAGATCGAAATTTGATTGTGCTTCAGTTGAATGGACTCCATAAAAATATTAAGCTGATAGGGAATGATCGAAGGAAAGAGTTGAAATATATCTAATACTGAATATTTGACTGTTATCCCTAATATAAATTGCACACCTTCACACTACAGGGTGATTATCTATGTGCGTCCGATAAACATGGCAAGCTAAGCTGGCTGTGGCTGGCGCGGATCGCGGGCGCGCGAACCCGGTCCAGCCGGTGGTTTGCGCGCACTTTCGCACTTTTACCAAACATGTTCAATAATTTGTACTTACAGTACTCATAAGCGATGCTGAAAATGTCCTCCCTCTCTTGTAACATACACCTGACATCTTCTGATGAAAGAATGTCTGTCAACTCTTTTATTATTTACGGAGCCTGTTTCCTTGAATAGTTTAGCGGGCCTCCTAATTGTACTGGCATTAAGCACAGGTCTTCCTGGAAACTTCATTCGAAATTTTCGTCTCGTTTCAGACCAAGATTTCCTGCTTTTCATATACGAATTATGAATATACACACGTTCGCGCAATGTGAATTGGTGTCTAGGCATGACCAACAATCACAGTAATAACAATGCTCACTAAACGTGCAACACTAATGTCTAAACTTTGCAGATACACGCCCACATGAATGCCAAAACACGTGTGAACTAACGATATGAGTCAGCGGAGCGCGTCAACCACCGGCTGAACGGCGTACGCGCGCCCGCTATCTGCGCCAGTCACAGCCGGCTTAGCTTGCCGTGATTATTGGGGTGCACATAGATAATGACCCTGTACAATCGTTCAACGCTATTACGAAGGCCTGTTCTTTTTCTAATAAATAGCAAACAATGAAATTGGCGTCGCTAAAATGAGAGAAACCTAGATTGACCCATATGATCTAGGCATTAGGCCTATACTATGTGACCACCTCGTGGTGTATCGGGTAGCACTCTTGGCAGTCACCCCGGGGGTCAGGGTTTGCTTCCCGGCTCTGCCAAGAAATTATTCAATTCTGGTCTGAGGGCTGGTACGGGATACACCCTGCCTCGTGATACAAAACTGAGAAGAGGTAGGATCGATTACCACCTCAGCCATCTTGGAAGAAGTTTTCCGTGGTTTCCCACTTCTACTCCACGCAATTGCCGGAATGGTTGCTAACTAAAGACCACGGACACCTGCTTCCCACTGCTAACCTGAATAACAATTATAGACTACACACACTAGCAGTCATCACAATACCAAGGGTTATCAGACAAAACATCCCCACACACCCAAGTACACGGGGTTGAATAACCACGATGTCCAAGCCCCTCAAATGAAACAACAACATCAGCCTATACTACGTTGATACCGGAACATAATCTTTATTTCGAGAGTTCATACGGACTCCCATAAATACTCACCATCAATCGAGGCTTCTCATTATAATGAATTTCGCTATATTGACGTACAGTGCAGGAAGAAAATTATCGCATCACTTTCTATACATCAAGGTTGTATTCTTATCGTCAGATATACATGAACAATTTTATTGCCTTCCTCCATATATTCTTTACCGCATCATATTCAGTACATCAAGGTTATACATACATACGGTCAATTTGATTGCCTTCCTCTAATTCTTATTTATTGCATCACTTTCTATACAATAATTTTATATTCTAATCTTCAAATCCATACGAGGAATTTTATTGTCTTCATCCATTTCTTCTCATATATCAGTTATGTTTTTCATTCAAGATTATGAATTACATATTTTCATGCATATGAATGTCATGGATCCCTGTAAAGGGTTGGATGTATTCAACATTCTTAATTTGAAAAGTTAAGATCAATAAAGTTTGATTATAGCAAATGTTGTTAACAACTTTTGGCATTAATGTTAGAAATTTTAGAATATAATATGGGCCTAGGTTTTGCCGAGACCAGCAGGCGAGCCACCAATTATACCAGCCACTTTCTCTAGCGTAATGTTCACCCCTCAGCTCATTGTGCATTAAAATATTGCATAAGTAGTGATCCATTGTAAAGTGCACATATTGTCAGCTAAGAATCAATTAGTATTATTGATAAATGAGACAGGGGAAATCAGGCAATAGAAAAATCCAGAAACTATAGTAACTTTAACGTATAGTTATAACTGTAGATGTATTTCTCCAAAGACAAAATAACGTAAAATGAACCTCGATGCATTACATATTACCAACACTTAAGATATTGTCAGCAAGCATCCGCACTGTTGCACGATATTATACTATATTCAAATTGGGCTGATTATTTCCTATGTTCTTTCGGGCGTATCTCTATTATCATATATAACTTATCCATTGTTCTATTAACCGTATTATTCTCCTGAATATTTAATTAATATGTAATTATTTTATTGCTAACGTAGTGGTTAGTATTATACTGTAGTTCGGGTTTCTTTTAATATTCATCAAATTTAAACATGAAAGAACATTCAAAAAACAAAAATATCTTACAAAAACATTTGAAAAACGTTAAGAAACTTCTTTTAATGTATTTTTAAACTTTAAAGAATCTTTTGAAAGCTTATGTATGACTTTTAAATAATTTTTAGAGGTAGATAACCTCGCTGTTCCACCCCTTTAAATAATAACTTTTAAAAACCATTCAAAAATCTTTTAAATACTTTTCAAGTATTTCAAAAAACTTCAAAAACAACAAGAAACTTTCAATGCTATTTTAAAAAACTTTCAAATACTTTTAAAAACTTTTATATACTTCCAAAAATTTTAAATACTGAAATACGTTAAATACCGGTGCTTCTAAAAACTTTAAAACGTAAATACCTTAAAAACGTAAAAAATAAACAAATAAATGAATAATCCAATTTGGACAAAGCAAAGCAAAGGCAACTCCGTACTGGCCATGGAGGCCCAGGGAGTAGTGGAAGGTAGAGGCTTCCACTCTTCGTGACATCGGCACTAGGTGAGATGGAGTTGTTAACTCCGCGCCAGGCCGTCTTTGCTCCCAGGAATTACCCTGGTACTCATTTCTGGTGTAGGCTGAGTGAACGCCAGGGCCATTTGCGTTTCCGAAAGTGGTAGTTTTGTTTCTAAAATCCACTACCTGGGTGGGGATCGAGCCCACTCCCTTTCAGTTAGAAGCTCGGTGCCTCTAGCGACTGCGCCACGCAGCCCCCTCCAATTTGGACAACTGCCCGTAATTTTATAATGAATATTGTGGCATAATTAAGGATACACTTATATGGTCATGTTAGCGTTCTCTCCTCTGCCCATGAGTTAAGTCATTCACCCACGTATGGACTGGTAGGCCAATATCAACGCCAACTATAAATCGTTGAATTACTATGGAAACATATATTTATATAAATTACGTGTCAATAAACATGATCGGTTATTTTAAATAAAATATTTATCGTAACATCGAAGTGTACTTGTTGTCAGCAGCATGGAATTGGACAAGGAAGCAGAACTAATTTGAACGACCTGTTTAAAATGGTTAGTACATAGTATCCGGTCCGGTCTGACCCTTCTACTGTACCAGTAGGAGTGTGTGTGTGTGTGTGTGTGTGTGTGTGAAATATTTATCGAGAAGCAGGCGCTGCAGTTATCTCAGAATTATGGGCAACTAGTCGAGTCCAATCCACCTATAATAAATAACTACTTGGCCTACGGACAAACACAGGGTTCCCCCCATTAAGAGCTTTGATCACATTTCGATACAATCGAATCATTAGTAATGCTCGCTTGGATATATATCGACTGACAAATGCTATTTTCCAAACTAGAGGGAGGGGAAGGGAAAGGAACATATGAAGGGCGCTGAGATCCCGAGGGGACAGTCCTCTTTAACACAGATTGAATTTATTCCGAGCTGCCGCCGATAAGGATAATGGCTGCAGCTGGTTCGTTTGTTCGCTGGTTTGTGTTAATGTAACCTGTTCCCTGTTACAACACAGTACCAATCCATCCCGAACATCACGTTTAATAAAACCAGGGCATATTTTTTTTTTGGATTCCTTTGTCTATGTCATGAATGGAAAAGCCATCAACTGAATGGGTTCACCATTCATTTTCTTTCTTGCTGTGGTTGAATAGTAGAGTTGCAGGTCAGTTTACGGTCCTGGCCGTTTCAAACGAAAAGCACTCGACAAAAATTATGATAGAAATCTAAATGGAAAGTGTGTGACAGGAGGGGGAACTATTGGTTAACATGATAGCTAATCAGGCTGAAATTCGTTCATGTCACCTATAAAAAGCACAATGAGAGGTGCTAAAATGTCAGAAAATCATCATATAGGCTATCCCACAGAGACATTCAATGCCCCATACACGGGGAATTGTGCAAGCATTAACGTCAAGAGTTGACATTAGAATTCATTATTTCTGTTCGATGTGAATGTTTGAAACCTCTATTTTTAGCCTACTTTTCACATTTTGCAAAAATGAGGAAAAAGTAGACTTATGAGATCGATCCGGGAAAATGTGTGTCTGTCTGTCTGTCTGCCTGTCTGTCTGTCCTTCTGTCTGTCTGGCTGTGTGTGTGTGTCCCCCTATCAACTCCTAAACGGCTGCAGCAATCAAAACCAAATTGAGTATGAGTAAAGATGTGCACCGGAATAGCTCACGTCCATATTTGAAAATGATGTCAGTGCTACCAACTGCTGAAAAAACGCACTAGAAATTTGAGCTCCATGTTGGATATCATGCAAGGTATGCATGGGAGCTATTCCAAACTTGGCACACATGTAGATAATACTATTTCAGTTTAATTTCCAGGAGGCCAACCATGACAGTGTTGCCAAAATAATTTTAAGCCTTCTGATAGGTCCAATGTTTAAATGCATATAACTTCTACACTATCAATTGGATTTCAACCAAATGTTGTATGTAATATCTGTACATAAACAGATATGACTGAGCGTATTCTTAAGAACCACCAGGGCTGCTAACTGTTAATAATTGCTCTCTCTATTTATTTATTTTTATCCAAATACCAATATATCAAAGCCTCCGTGGCTTAGGCGGCAGCACGCCGGCCTCTCACCGCTGGGTCCGTGGTTCAAATCCCGGTCACTCCATGTGAGATCTGTGCTGGACAAAACGGAGGCAGACAGGTTTTTCTCCGGGTACTCCGGTTTTCCCTGTCAAAATTTCATTCCAGCAACACTCTCCACCATCATTTCATTTCATCTGTCATTCATTTAATCATTGCCCCAGAGGAGTGCGTCAGGCCTCGGCAGCCGGCACAGTTCATATCCTCGCCGCTAGATGGGGGCTTCATTCATTCCATTCCTGACCCGGTCGGAGACTGGAAGCAGGCTGTGGATTTTCATTTTCATTTTCACCAATATATAAGAAATTATGCAAGCCAACAGCTTTAAACTATGCACACGTATATTCTGACATTTTAGATTAATTTGGAGTAACTTATATACGTCAGTTCTACCAACATGATTATAAGCCTGCTGATAGTACCAATTTTTAAATACATGTAACTTCTATACTATCAGTTGGATTTCAACCAAATTTCGTATGTGATATGTGTACCATAACAGATATGACTATAAGTATTGTTAAGAGCAATCAGGGCTGCCAACTGTTAATAAATGCTGTCTATAATCTTTTTACCCTAATATCAATATATCAGAAAGTATGCAAGCCAACAGCTCTATACTTTGCACACGTATAGCACCTGACATTCTGGATTAATTTGGAGTAATTAATACAAGGCAGTGCTGCCAACATGATTCTATGCCTGCTGATATGTCCAATTTTAAAATGCATGTAACTTCTATACTAACAAATGGATTTCATCCAAAATTGGCACAACAAGATATCATAATAATTCAGATTATTTCTGACCAGCACAAGCATGGTATTGTTGGCAACATGCTTTTACGCGTGCTGATAGATCCAGTGTCTAACTGCATGTAACGTCAATTGGACTTCAACCAAATTTTGTATTCTGTACCTTAAGAGGTGGAACTAAGAATATATTCAGTCACCAGGGCTGCCAACTGTAGTGCTTTATTAGGCTACATTATACCAGGTATATTTTGAACTAATTAGATATTTCGATATTACCCACTTAATTTCGTCATTATTCTAGATAGGTTCATATACTGTAGAATAATCATTGGCATGAAAAGTAGGCTGTATAGTTCTTCACGGAACTTCTTGTTTAATATCTCTGATTATCTCGTGTAAGAGTGAGGTTGTTTCACCCGTGATTTCAAGGTAATGGTTTACGACATGACATAATAAAATGAAACGAGACCACCTAGTAATGTAGCGGCTAGCATTCTTGCCTGTCACCCCGGGTGTCCGGGTTCGATTTTCGACTCTGTCCAGAAATATAATTCTGGTAGTAGGGCTGGATCGGGGTACAATGAGCCACGTGAGGCATAACTGAGAAGAGGTAGGTTCGATTCCCACCTCAGCCATCCTGGAAGTGGGTTTCTGTGGTTACTCCTCTTCTACTCCAGCCGAATACCGGGATCGTTTCTACCTTAAGACCACGGCCTCCTCCATCCCAATCCTCACCTGAATTACAAATACATACACTATTACTGACCCTACAATAACACCCAAGTACAGGAGGCTAACAAAGCACGATGTCCAAGCCCCTCAAATGAACAACAACATCAACACCTAAAAGGATACGAATCCTACAGTGACTGGTCGGCAAAGTAGGCTATGTTTGTTAAAAGACAGAGTAACCATCAAATATTAATGTGTCCCATGACATAACCATGCTCGTTAAATCAAGCACCATGGCCACGAGGGCAGCTGTAGGAAGTCAGGAGATCGCAGGTTCGAATCTCGGTGCTGACAGCTACTATCCTAAATGTGGGTTTTCCCCAGTATTTTCTACACTCCCTCCTGGAAAATGCCAAGATAGTGCCCCCACTTCAAGTCCTGGGGAAACTATATGATCTCTGTCCGTAACACTGTTACACACACTACTACAACCAACACATTATTTTTTCAATGTTCATGGAAACTTCCTCTGTAAATCACTGCAACGAGTTCTTTGACATGTATCATACTTTCGAAGTTATGACCAAAAACGTGCAAGACTGTCACAGACGTAAATCTACACATCAGTAACTTCGATGTTCGTTTTCCGAAACAATTAATTTTCAAATCAGTTTCCATAGTAACTCCCGGAATTTCCAAGATAATGAAGTGAAATTTTGTACACATTTGTTTCTCATAAGAAAGAAGAGTATGACGTAAAACTGTTTTTGTATACAAAACAAGTAGTTCCGTGAAGAACTATACAGCCTATTTTCATATATCCTACTTATGTTAACTGCCACAATCAACATACAAAATTTCAGTTTAATTGCTGTAACAGATTCGTAGATATTGAGAACCGTCTAAATATTTCAGATGGTCGCCAGGTTGGATTTTTATTTTTGTACTATTACATTAAGATGATTGTATACGTGTGGTATTCAAACTTCAATCGCTAGATTAGACAACAAGAAGTAAAAACGAGATTTTAAAATTACGCACAGCAGCCATCTTGTGATAATGCAAACCATTGAAATAAATTAGATGCCAGTGGATCAACATTTGTATAAGCATTTAACGTGCAACGTTTCACGGCACTCGGATAGTTAATTCGCGAGAAACGTCCATTTAAATATTTATACTTCGCGTCGCCGCCATGTTGGATTTGTTCTCACCAGGTTCCTGAAAGTCCTATAGGTGAACATATGTTCATAGTCTCTATGAACATAAAAAAAATTCAGTTTGGTTGCTGTAAAAGATTCATAGATATTGAGAACCGTCTAAATATTTCGGGAGCTCACCATTTAGGAGTGTTATGTGTATAGGCCATAGAGTTATGTACCATTCATGGACAATTATTGCCTAGGTTCATTATTAAAACTTTCACTTCGATCGCATGATTACGACACAAGAATAAAAACTTAATTTTAAAATTTCGCACAGCCGCCATCTTGAGGTTATGTAAGGAATTGAATTAAATTAGGTGGCAGTGCATTACAATCTGCAAAATCAATTACTGTACCACATTTCACTGCGCTCAGAGAGTTAAATCACGAGAAAAGTCTATTCAAATATTTTAAATTCGCTTGGTCGCCATGTTCGTTTCGTACTTTACAGGTTTATGAAATATACATAGGTATACCTTTATCAGTACCCTTTATCACCGTACAAAATTGCAGGGTGATATCTGTAATAGTTTCGGAGATATAGAATGTCAGTGAAATATTTCGCACAGCCGCCATTTTGAGGTTAAGTAAACAATTGAACTAAATTAGACTCCAGTGCATTACAATGTGCATAAACATTTGCTGTACCAAGTATTATTACATTTAGATAGTTAAATCGCGAGAAAAGTCTATTTAAATGTCTCAACTTCGCTTGGACGCCATGTTGGTTTTGTAGTCACCAGGTTTCTGAAAGTCTCATAGGTGAACTTCTAGTAGTACCCTTTATCACCGTACACAATTTCAGGGCGATATCGGTAATAGTTTCGGAGATATTGAATGCTAGTGAAATATTTCGCACAGCCGCCATGTTGGATTGGAGAGACGTAACAAAATTTGAAGGGCACGGTCGAGGTCGCCGGGAATAGTGCTATGAACTTCCCGAGTTTCATTGAAATCGCTCCAGCCGTTTCGATTTTATTAGGGGGGGACACACACACGAATCACACACACACACACACACACACACACACACGCACACACACACGGACAAAAGGTGATCTCATAAGCCTATTTTTTCAAAATTGAAAATAGGCTAAAAAAATGTTTTTGTTTTTTTGTGAATTATCAGGGAAACAGTGCAACAGTGCACAATATACAGCGGCGATTTTGAATGCCTAATTTCCAGAAATGCAATCGCCTTATGGAAAATGAAAAAAAGATACGAGCCTTACAGTAGTCGCATATGATGTGTAACATCTGACATGTTATCCTACTATGAAATTGAGAAGAAATGTATGTGAAGTCGTCTGACATGTTATCCTACTCGAATACTACACAGCTTGGACATTCTTAAAATGTTAATTTACACTCCTTTTTCATACTGGTACAGTACTATGATGAATGTATAGATTGAATTGGAGATACGCTACTGTCACACTTGTTTGTACAAACATCACATATTATATTGTAAATTAAGAGGAGGAATGAAATCATAGCCTATCTATAGGCTACTGGAAATAATGTTCAATACAATCAAATTTCCCAACTCCTGCTTGGTGCAAAATATTGTAATTAAAATTAGATAAATCGTAATTTCATGTGCATTCTGTTAAAATGACGCATAATGTTATGATATAGGCCTATATCGTTTAAATCGATAATCTGGTAGCAAAAGTAATTGCCGGGACTGGGGTTCGAACCTGAGACCTCATGATGTTCAGACCAAGATGTTATCTACGCAGTCATTACAACCAAAGACATTTGGAGTACAAGACAGGTACTCATTTTCACGTGCCGGTAATAATATGGAAGTATTTTTTAATGATTCATTAATATTTTGCTTTCTTTTCGATGATGTTCCTGCGTGGAATTGAATTTTAAATTAGTTATGAATACGCCTACCTGACAGTAAAGGGATTTCCTATAGTGGTCTATGAAAGGCTAGCCCAGTTCCCGTATAAAATAATCGATATATATTACATTGATCACTGCATTACCGCAATGTTGGTTAATATCTGAATAGCCATTGTGCAGAAACATAATACCGGTGTTGCCGACTAGTTACAATGCTTCATATTAAAGCATATCATCATTTAAATACTGATACGAAGACTTTTAACATGCGGTTTGTGTTTCAATCAGTTGACACCAGAGTTCGCATGAGCGTTTACCGTTCAGTATGAAAGTGTTGAGCAAAGTTACTCGGCGAGTGGATGCCCATCATTTTTATCCAGAGAATGAAAAACAGACTCTTAATAAATCATAGGCTAATTGTTTTCAGCAAATATGATTTAATGAATATTTTTACACCAAAGAACGACAACTTGACGATGATTCATTGTAGAAATATCTGTAATGGCGCCTCAAAATCTTGAAGTAATCCGTATGTTATATACATTCCACATGGCACCACTTCCAGCTGGATCTAGCTGGCAGTGCGTCTTACACACTTCCGTTCGATCCACTTCCGTCCCATTTTTCAAAATGACTCCCACAAAAATATCCAGCAACCGAGTGGAAAGATGTTGCACATTAAAAATCTGGATTGAGTCAAAGCTAGATACTTAAAGAAGACGCTTTGGGTATTGAAGTACGCGCCTACCCGACTAGTACTGTATATCAACTGGTGGGAATAACGACATTCATAGAAGACCTGGTATCAACACACAACCTGACCCAAACCTAAGCCTGCGAGAAATTCCTGGACGAACGGGCACAGAATAAGGAGCAATGGAAAACAGCCGGTTACGAACTCTGCCACATATACACCAGAGGGGAAATACATGGATTCCACCACCGAATCTGCAGCAAGAAAGGTTTCCACAACGCTTATAGTGAATGTGTCAGCGAACTCTACAACCGAGCCTTCGCACCAGTATCACCTGATCGAATGAACTCAAAGAACTCTGCCAATCTCACATTATGCAAAGGGTGAATGCAACTCACTGATCTTCTAATCGTAGATTATTTTTGTACACATTGTGTTTAATTCAATAAATATATAAATGTAAATACAGCAAACCTATTGGCAAAGCATAGTGTGATTGCTACACACAATTACAATTTATTAGTACTGTCTGTTACTTAGGAAGAACAAATGCACACGATTTTTGGTGGTAAAAGGCGTAGGTGCCCCCTCTGTCAGAGTAAGTTTTCCAACAAAACTAGTTATTTTATTTATCGTATGACTTTTGCATGCAGAAACAAGATTGAAAGATGACAGAAAGTACTATATACAATATATACATAAATACACATGACAAGAAACAGCAACATATCTATATTTTTAAGTCCAAACTATCCAGCCACAGTATCACAGAAGGTGTGGCCTGAATAAAGTCCAGTGGATCACCTTCATAGGCCCGCAGTAGGCACTCGAATGCAATGTGTTGTATAGACTGGGAAGGAGCACCGCAGTCACACTGGGGGGACGGAACTTTGCCCCATCTGAACAAGGACTCTGCGCAGATTCCGGTATTTGTGCGGATCCTATTTAGAGCAGTCAATGCCCTCCTTGGGAGGTGAAATCCTGGAACTGGACTGTTTTTGGAAAGTAGAGGCCAAAGCAGGTGGTCAGTAGTTGCAGAATAGGAACTAAGAATTCTCATGGGCGATAGCTGTACAAGGGCATTGAAGGCGAAGAAGTGAACTCCTTCTATTGAAGGTATCCCACCATATGAACCCGTCTACGACGGGCGATGATACCTAGTAAGGAATATATAGCACGGAGAAGAGTATACCTAATAGAATGAAAAGCATAACCAAGAAACCAGAAGATGTAAGCTTCAGTTGAGATTTATATATATATTAATAGTTTTATTTTAATCAAGAAACCAATAATCATTTACTCATGCTGGGGATTTAAGGTAGCTAGCAATTCTGGGAGATCGAGGTGTAGAAAAAATGTAAATCGATTACCAGCGTGATAGTGAACGATTATTCATGATACAGGCTGTTCCAGTGTTTCATTAGTATCGTAAATTAATTTAGTGCAGGTAACATGGAAGGAAAATAAATAAATCGATCATCCATTTATCACATTATGTGTGAAGACTGCCGTTCGTATAATATGGGGTCCTGGGGGTATCCGAGTGATTACACCATAATATGAAGTCAATGAACGAGACAATGCATACTGACTGAAAGTTGATTGTTAAAATGGCAAAGGCAACGAACTTCAGCTGCGGTGGATATCTGACTAGGATCTGGTTATGCAAGTTCGTGAATTTAGCAGTCGATACCTATCCTTCCACTCTTAACTTTCAGTAAGATTAGAGCAAAGAAGTTGCATGGAAGACGAATCACTCATCTGTAGGCGTTTTTCTCAGAAACTATTGACAAATACTTTTTTTTTTCAGGAACCTTCATCAAGATTGTCTCCTTACATTGACGGTTTTCTTGAAAATACATATATTTTTGAATTTATATTTTTAAAATTGCATAGTTTTAACAGCACCTTAATGAATATTTCCATCTATCAAATTTAAACTAAATTAAATTTTGAGAAAACGAACGTGTTAAAATATAAATCATATAAAGAGGATACTGTACATCTAAAAATGTCATCTTTCTGTGTAGAAAAGTTACGGAAATGAAAGGGAAATTTTATATCTAGAAAAATATTTTACATAAATAAAGTATGATGAAAGAGGAAAAGATAGCTTAAGTCAATAAAGTGCGATATTTAAGTACACTGTACCGGTTTCGGTTATTTTATAAAACGAATGATTCATCTATAGCCTCTCTAGTTTCTTGGACTATCACTAACATAAATTGTAAATTAAGTACTTTTATTGCATTTTTATTCAGAGCATCTGAAAATAGTTCTTATTTTTAAGAATAAATACTGTTTATAAAACCAAGCACAAAACCTAATGACCAGTTTGAGGGACATTTTGTAGGTGCAGATGTAATACACACCGTAAAGAAGAAAAGTAGGACATTTATTATAAACTTGGGATATATAAGTGAACGATGATGCACGGTAAAAATTTGAAAAATTTTGAAAATATTATAAAAGACTCTTATGGTAAGAATATTGACATTATAAATGTTGGTTTTGGTTGCCATAATCACAACATTACTGTGATATGAGTATCCTTTGTCAACGATATTTGTAGCATGTTCAACAACAATCGAATGAATATTGATATTTTATTCCTCTCTTAAGCTGGATCCCCCCCCTTAAAGCAAGAGGCAGCTTGACAAAATATTGAGCTGTTATGCCTGAAGAAGTTGTATTATTTTAAAACTGTAAAGTGTAGTGTTGACAAATGTTATTTGTACATGTACCACAAGACAATTACAAAATAAAACATTATAAAACAAGATATTCAAATGTTTTTCTGAATAATCTATGAGTGACCTAATAATGTGGCCAGGGACTGTATCATCACTATAACACATCATAAAGCCTTTTATTCCTACGTAACCATAAGATCACAATTCATCCTAACCTCATTTTGTTTTTCAATGAACCACTACATCAGTTCCATATCATTGACATCTCCACTACAGGCTGTCTTTTGAAGAATTTGTTCCTTCATCATTAGTAGTCTTCTATTTTTATTTTTAGCCTACTTTTCACATTTTGCAAAAAAGAACACAGTAGACTTATGAGATCGATCCGGGCAAATGTGTGTCTGTCTGTCTGTCCTTCTGTCTGTCTGTCTGTCTGGCTGTGTGTGTGTGTGTGTCCTATGAACTCCTAAACAAAATTTGATTAGAACCTGAATATTTCAATCCCATATTTGAAAATGATGTCAGGGCTACCAACTGCTGAAAAACCGCAATTGAAATTTGAGCTCCATGTTGGATATCTTGGAAAGTATGAATGGGAGCTATTTCAAAATTGACACACGTATAGATAATAATATTTCAGTTTATGTTCCAGGAGGCCATACAAGGCAGTGTTGCCAAAATGATTATAAGCCTGCTGATAGGTCCAATTTTTAAATGTATATAACTTCTACACTATCAATTGAATTTCAACCAAATTTCGTATGAACTATGTGTACATAAACAGATATGACTGAGCGTATTCTAAAGGGCCACCAGGGTTGCCAACTGTTAATAAATGCTATCTCTATGTTTTTATCCAAATACCAATATATCAAAAAGTATGCAAGCCGACAGCTTTAAATTATGCACACGTATAGTACCTGACATTCTAGAATAATTTGAAGTAACTAATACACGTCAGTGCTACCAACATGATTCTAAGCCCGCTGATAGGACCAATTTTTAAATACATGTAACTTCTATACTATCAATTGGATTTCGACCAAATTTCGTATGTGCTTTGTGTAGCATAACAGATATAACAATTCGTATCCTTATGAGCAACCAGGGCTGCCAACTGTTAATAAATGCTGTCTCTATTTTCTTACCCTAATATCAATATATCAGAAGGTATGTAAGCCAACAGATCTAAACTTTGCACACGTACCTGGCATTCTAGATTAATTTGGAGTAACTAATTTACGTCAGTGCTGCCAACATGATTCTAAGCCTGCTGATAGGTCCAATTTTAAAATGCATGTAACTTATATACTAACTAATAGATTTCGTTCAAAATTCTGACCAATACATGCATGACATTGTTGCCAACATGATTTTACGCGCGCTGTTAGATCCAATGTTTAACCGCATGTAACGCCCATGCTATCCATTGGACTTCAACCAATTTTTTTATTCTGTACCTCGAGAGATAGAACTAAGAATATATTCAGTCACCTGGGCTGCGAACTGTAGTGCTCTATTAGACTACATTATGCCAGAGATACAGTATTTCGAACTAATTAGAAATTTCGATATTATCAACTTAATTTCGTCATTATTCTAGATAGATCCATATAGATTAATCATTAGCATGAATCTTAAATTTTAAGAAAAGTAGGCTCTTTAGTTCGTCACGGAACTTCTTGTTAATCATTTTAGATAGTTAACGTTTTGGAAAATATTTTTCAAACTCAAACTTACTATAAAATTATATGTAATCTTGCAACTTCATTCGTATAATATACTGTCTGATGTCCGGCCTCGTGGCTATGTGGTTAGCGCATTAGGCTTTGGCAGGAAGTGCCCCGGGTTCGATTTCCGGCGGAGCCACCAGGTATTTTAATCTCCTGGGGTTAATTCCCGTGGCCCGGGAACTGGGTGTATGTGACGTCTTCATCATCACTTCATCCTCATTACAGCTTGCCACGGTGGGTGAGTGGATAGCGTGTCGGTCTACTAACCCCAAGATTGCAGGTTCGCTCCTGGCCGTGGTAAGTGATTTTTGAAAGGCGGCAAAAATTACGACACGTATGTCATACGATGTTGGCATGTCAAAGAACTCATTTGAATTCAGTAGGCCGTGTTCATAATGGCAAAATTAATCTCGGGAGTTTCCGCCAACACAAAGATCCTCATTCCTCTACTAGAAAGTGCTATAGTGTTCAAGGAGATTAGATATCTAACTTCCTTGACTTTCATAGTGCTTGAAGGAACAACGAAATTCGACATGCAAGCTACCCTCTGGGTGTCAAATAACGAAGCTTGCACCCGGCACCCGAGGCCATACAATATTATTATTATTATTATTATTATTATTATTATTATTATTATTATTATATCCTCATTACGACGCGCAGGTCGCCCACGGGCGTCAACTAGAAAGACCTGCACTCGGCCTCACCGGCGGCCACACGATCGTTTTTCATATAGTATCTGCTGAAGAAAGTTATAATATGACTGGAACCGGTACAGTGTATTCAAATATTACATTTTATTGACCTATTACTATTTCATTACACATTGTCAATAAGGATTTGGGCAAATATGGTCCTTTTCATGCCATTTCGTATAAATTAAGTATCGTAAGTCGATTTAAACGACCTATTGTCGTGGGTGTGAGTCTGTGTTATTGGGGATAACTGTGCGTGACTCAAACGAGTGTCGGAAGTGGAGTGATCCACTCAGCGTGAGAACTGTCTGTCTTAGGCCTGGAAAACACAGGCTATGTCAATATGTAGTTACACTACCTGACATAATAGTAATGTGTTTACAGTATAGAGGGTCTTCTTCTTTGACTATTTTCAGGTGTATGAGATCACCTTTTGTCATTGAATGGGTGTGTCACACCACCTCAACTAATAAATGTTGATAGAATGGAGAGATTTCAATGAAATTGGTGAGGACTACTTAATACCCCCCTTTGTGTCTTCAAATTTGAAAATTTATCACCATCCAACATGGCCGACAAGTGAATTATTTCAACGGTATATCTGAAAGTATTGCAGCAAACAACTTTTTTTTTTTATTTTTTATTTTATTTTTTATTAATGCAACCAATGGCCATGTGCTTTTATTTTCAGGACGGGTCAGGGAAGGGATATTGGAAGGAAATCGGCCATGAACCTATTGAGAGGAACCGTCCCGGCATTTGTCTGGTGGTGAAAATGGGAAACCACGAAAACCATTTTCAGGACGGCCGAGGTGGGATTCGAACCCACGCTCTTCTGATGCCAGCAAGGGACAAGGTAGCGCGTTAGCGCTCTCGGCCACCGCGTGAAATTTTTGTATGGTTATAATATTATTTTCAGAATCCTCATAATCCCAAAACCAACATGGCGGCCAGGTGAATTTCAAATATTATAATGAGCTTTCCTAGTGACTTAATAATCCAAACGGATAAAATCACCCAAGGGATCACATCTAGTGGAACGTGGGTTGGCGACCACGGGACCCCAGCTGAGTCCGGCATTGCTTCCACATACTTAAGACGGGCTCCTCTCCTTCTTTTTTCCTGTTGACATCTCTTGGTCAACTCTTGTTCTCTTCTGACCCCGACGGTATTAAGGTATCTGAGGCCTAGGGAGTCTCTTCCTTTCCCACCTTAATTGGCCCTTCTCTCATCTTTCCTGATCCCTCATTCGTCGAGGGATTAGCTTTCTTTTTTCTTTCATTATATCTCCTGCCTTCTGGACAAGGCCTTCAATGAGGCTGGATGTGTGTAGCCCCACCACTTCTGGTGCACCCTGGATAGGACTCACAGCTGTAGTTCGGGAGGTGGCGCCCCCGAGGGATTCATGAGCTGGGTCCGGTTTCCCCATCTTTTTCCTTTGTTTTTGGGGTGGGCCCTCTTCTCATTCCCTTCCCTATCTGCCGTTCATGCCTCATTCTTTGATGGTTGAGGGCATTTATTTCTCCTTTCTTTTATTTTCCCTACTCTTCTTTTCTGTTCCTTTTGTTCTTCTAGTTTGTAAGCTGTAGTTATTTTTAATTAAAGGTTCATTTTCATTTGTCAAAATCGTCCAAACCATTAGGGGCCGATAACCTAGATGTTAGGCCTCTTAAGACAACAATTATCAACATCATCATCATCATCATCATCATCATCATCATCATCAAACGGATAAAACTTCGCATGCCAAATCATTATTTAGAGCTCATTATATCAGTGTCTAATGTTTTCAGTTGTTAAGAAAAATTCAAGATGGTGGCTAGGCAAAATATAATTTGAAACAAGAAGTTCCGTGACGAACTAATGAGCCTACTTTTCTTAAAATTTAAGATTCATGCCAATGATTAATCTATATGGATCTATCTAGAATAATGACGAAATTAAGTTGGTAATATCGAAATTTCTAATTAGTTCGAAATACTGTATACCCGGCATAATGTAGCCACTTAGAGAACTACAGTTGGCAGCCCTGGTGACTGAATATATTCTTAGTTCCATCTCTTAAGGTGCAGAATACAAAATTTGTTTGAAGTCCAATGGATAGCACGGACGTTACATGCAGTTAGACATTGGATCTAACAGCGCGCGTGAAATCATGTTGGCAACAATGTCATGCATGTGTTGGTCAGAAATGATCTAAAATAATATGATCTATTGTTGTGCCGATTTTTAATGAAATCCGTTAGTTAGTACATAAGTTACTTGCGTTTTAAAATTTGACCTATCATTAGGCTTAGAATCATGTTGGCAGCACTGGCGTAGGCCTATATTAGTTACTCCAAATTAATCTAGAATGCCAGGTACTATACGTGTGCATAGTTTAAAGCAGTCGGCTTGCATAGTTTCTGATATAAGGGTATTTGGATTTTAAAAAAATGAGAGCATTTATTCACAGTTGGCAGCCCTGGTGACTCTTAAGAATATGCTCAGTCAGATCTGTTTACGTACACATAGCACATACGAAATTTGGTTGAAATCCAATTGATAGTGTAGAAGTTATATGCATTTAAAATTTGGACCTATCGGCAGGCTTATAATCATTTTGGCAAGACTACCATGCATGGTCTCCTGAAAAAAAAACTGCAATATTATTATCTATACGTGTGCCAATTTTGAAATAGCTCCCATTCATATCTTCCAAGATATCCAACATGGAGCTCAAATTTCAACTATCGTTTTTCAGCAATTGGTAGCTCTGACATCATTTTCAAGTATGGCGTGAGATATTCGGGTCTTTACTCCTACCAAATTTTGTTTCGATTGCTGCAGCCGTTTAGGAGTTGATAGGACACACACACACACACACACACACACACACACACACACACACACAGCCAGACAGACAGACAGACAGACAGACAGACAGACAGACAGAAGGACAGACAGACACACATTTGCCCGATCTCATATGTCTACTTTTTCCTCATTTTTGCAAAATGTGAAAAGTATGCTAAAAAAATCTTGTGTCCCAATCTAGCAATCGAAGTGGAACTTTGTTTAAGGGGCATCGGAATGCCAAAAATCTATCAACATCTTCAAAAATTTGTAGCCTATTTATGCCATATTAATATACGGACTAAAGCTTTCTAACGTTACTTTATTTTTAGCCTACTTTCGATTTTTGCAAAAAATGAAAGTAGACTTATGAGATCTACACGGGGCCAAAAAATGTGTGTCTGACTGTGTGTGAGTCTGTGTGTGTGTGTGTGCGTGTGTGTGAGGATGTGAGTGTGAGTGTGTGTACTATGAATGTCTGTCGCCCCCTATCAATTCGAACACGGTGAAACCGTATTGAACGAAATTTTGTACAGAGGTAGACCAAGCAAGGGGCACCTCAGTGTCATGTTTTATATCGCCGCCATCCTGACGGAAACGTAATGGTGGCCACCCAAATGTTCAAAGCGGAACAAATTACGACTAATCTAATCATCCGATCTCTACCAAATTTTGAAACAACATATAGTTATATGGCGAGCGTCTTTTAACTAAACTACAAGGTCATCAGCCCAATGGTTTTCAGTTGGCGGCCATGTATGTGTGCAAATCGAGTCCCCTTATAAATTAAAACACGGTGAAACCGAATTGAACGAAATTTGGTACAGAGGTAGCACTAGCATAAAGCACCTCAGTGTCATGTTTAATATCGCCGTCTTGACGAAAACGTAATGGCGGCCACCCAAATGTTAAAAGCTTAAATCCAATTACGACCAACCTTATCAACAGATTTCTACCAAATTTTGCAACATTACACCTTTATGTAAGAAAATCTTTTGACTAAACTGCAAGATCATCAGCCCTATACATTGTGGATGGCGGCCATGTATGTGTGCAAATCGATTCCCCCTATCTATTCAAACACAGTGTAACCGAATTGAACAAAATTTGGTACAGGGGTAGCACTAGCAAAGGACACCTCTGTGTCTTGTTTTATATTGCCACCATCTTGACGAAAACGTAATGGCGGCCACCCACATGTTAAAATCTTAAATCAAATTACGACCAACCCAATAATCTGATCTCTACCAAATTTTGCAACAACATACCATTATATGGGAGGCATATTTTGACCACACTACAAGATCATCAGCCCAATAGTTTGAAGATGGCGGCCATGTATGTGTGCAAATTGATTCCCACTATCAATTCAAACCGAATTGAAGGAAATTTGTTACAGAGGTAGCACGAGCAAAGAGCACCGCAGTGTTATGTTTTATATCGCCGCCATCTTGGCAGAAAGTAATGGCGGCCAGCCAAATGTTAAAAGCTTAAATCAAATTACGACCAATCTAATCATTTGATCTCTACTAAATTTTGCAACGCCATACCTTTTTGTGGGAAGAGTCTTTTGACTGAGCTACAAGGTCATCAGCCCAATAGTTTGCAGATAGCGGCCATGTATGTGTGCTAATCGATTCCCCATATCAATTCAAACATGGTGAAATCGAATTGCATGTTTTTTTTTACAGAGGTAGCACTAGCAAAGGGTACCTCATATTCATGTTTAATATCCGTATAGCACGTTGTATTTCAACAAGCTACTACAACCAACATTCAGTTATACTCCTTCAATAGGACAAATAGTTATAACAATACTCATGCATTTAGGAGAAAGTAGGCAATATGTTCTTTACTGAACATCTTGTTTCATATCTCATTCCTGAGGCTACTTTCCTTATACAGTTTTCAGAATTGTTAACTTCGGGATTGTTAACATTCGACTTGGTTCCGTATTGACGAAGTATTTAATAGATAAAGAATGATCTTTTTTGGTTCCTCCTAGTCAATACTGATCAGTATTATACAGGGTCATCGAAAAAGCTTGCATTATTTTTAAAAGATCATAGCTCAGGGACTATTTGAGATATTAAAACGAGTATTTTTGTTTGCTAAATTCACCATCACAAAATGTGTTGTTTTCATTCCATATAATGTTTCTACTGTATGTGCGCTCGACTGATTTGTCACTCGTTCTAGGGCAGGGCCGTCCACACAGTTCTCCCCGGGCGCTAGCGCTCCAGCCGCGCTCTAAGCCAGTGCTCCGAGCGCTTTTGTGGAAGATTGCTTCTGAAGTGGTGGGAGGAGCTTGGCTGGCTGAGCGCACTGAAGTGAGCTGTCGATCATCAGTCACTATTCTATTCCAAAGCGCTTTGTTGGTAGCGTGTAAGTGAATCAGTTTCACAGTGGTCATACCTGAACATCATACAAAACAATAGATGGGGTGGTGAAGCAGCATTCTTTAAAGCAGAATGGGAAATTTTATTTTACTGTGCAGCTTATAAAGGAACAAAAGTCACTCAAGGTCTGTACTATTTGTTCATATTGGTAAAATGTTGTTGATTTTTCCTCTGTAATATGTTCACATATCTGTTTGGAATAAATCACAATATATTTACTTAACACTTGCGTTTGTTTCCTTCACATTCCATACATCGGAGTACCATTCGATTTGTATAAGCGGCATATTTTTATGGCAAAACAGCCCTATCAATATGATGTCAACAATCCCACAAAAGCCATCGGCAGCATGACTGTACTTACTTATCTAGTCAGCGCGGTCCGAACATAGTCCGTCTATCTCAGGTCTCCAAGCTGACAGAGTGTAGTGGTGGTAGGGAAAGGAGCGCTAGTCTGACTGCCCAGTGCTCCCCGAGCGCGACCTGCTCTCAGAGCGCAAAGACTGGATGGGCCTGTTCTAGGGCAACCGAGGGACTTCTTCACGTCAACGCTGTCAGTTTCCAGAACCTGTTCATACCACAGTCTAATGCTACTAGCATCAGGAGGATCCCTACCATAAACACGTCGGAAAGTGCGCTGAACAGATATAACAGATTTAAACTCCGCTAACCACAACACACACTGTGCTTTCTGCTGATCTGTCGCCATTGCAATCACACTCACTACTGAAACAGTGGCGTGGCAGCTTCTTGTCACGCACTCATTTTGCACATCGGCTGAAGGGCAAGGGCGGAGTAGGCCTACAGTCACATCTAAAACTAAAACTCGATGAGTTCCTGATTAGTTTTCAGGACGAAGTATTAATTTATCTCACTTACAAAGGGCGATATGATTTTTTTGAAATGTCTGCAACCTTTTTCGGTGACCCTGAACTTACCCACAATCTGCATGCTATTAGTAAACCCAATATACTACATTTTCATGTTTGCTTCTATTAGATAGATACAAATTAAATAAGACAGAGCCTGCGATAGAAGCAAGGGAAAAAGGACATGGCACAACAGCAAAATGGATGCTAGTGCGTCAAATGAAAGAAGAGGAATCTTATGGTATTGGCGTATCCTAAAAACCAGCACAATCTTTGATTCCAATTCGGTGCTAAAATATCTTTCCAAGCATAAAATTTCCCTTCTTTTCTGGAATTTTTCAACACACAAAGCTGAAATGTTTAGATGTTATTCCTCCTTAAGTATGTCTACCCCTTATTATTTCTCCTTTCCAACGGGGTCGGGGATGAGTTCCGATGAAGTCTTTGTTGCGGATGGTTTTACGGCCAGATGTCCTTCCTGACGCCAACCTCATGAGAGGAGTTACTGAGAGATGAAATGAATGATGGTGAATGAAACTGGGCAATGATGTGGAAGAAAGCGGCCGTGGCCTGTCGGAAGGTACTATCCCACCATTTGGCTGGAGTTGCAAATGGGAAACCATGGAATAACATTTCAAGGACGGCCGACGGTGGGGCTCGAACCCACGCGTCTACCGAGTCAGCAGAGAGCTTGGCACCATGACCAAACCCTGAGCTTTAGCGAGCGTAGCCACCACTGTCGGTTAATTCCTCCTTAAGTAAATATGTTATATTTTATTATTAAAGATACAGCACACAAATTGTACATAATGTTGATTACAAACTTGATTACACCTCTCACGTGACAAACTTGAATAATCACTGCCACCTCTCACTTGCACAAAACATCACAATGGCTGATCCCTGATTTTTACAAGTGATCACGTGGTATCGGCAGTATTGCATACCGCAGAATTTACATATACACGAGTCGTCTGGGTCAGGAAAGTATTCGGTGTTACACAGTTTATGGTGGTACCCATGTACCGCCATTGACTTAACAAAGTGTCGCAGGTCTTGGTTAGTGTCTGTCCATGTCCTGTTTATCATGGCCTTCGTTAAGTGAAACTCGAGCCAGATATCTTCTCTCTTCTTCACTCTGTCCTGCATTAGTTTTTCTCAGGCGTCAGTGGATAGCAGCCCTCTCTTCACCCAGAGATCCTCAATGAAGAAGGTATCCTTGACAAGTTCATACGCTAGTCTAGATTTTGCGTACTTAGATACTCCCAGGGTAGCTTTCAGGAAGCGCGAATGTTATATGAATTTTAATAGGTCCGCTTTTTTAAATTCACTGCACTTTAATTACGCCAGATGCTCATGCAAGTCCTGTTAAAATAACGTAATTTTATAAAGATTCATGAACATTTAAAACTACATTTATATTCAAAACACCAGTGTCAGTGAAGTACTTCCAAATAAGGCCCATCTGTGATTTTATTAGCAGAATATTTGAAATTCTACAAGATTCTTACTGTTGGTGTTTCTGATAGCGACTAGCCTTTAACAGCTAGACTAGACACTACAACTGTCGAAGCTAGCGATTCCAGATAGTTTGCTTCAGTCGAGTAGTAAACGACGTCCGAAGCTCGTTTTGTTACTATCTCTAGGTATTTTAATAAGCCTTCTTCATATTTTTGAAATTAAACATACATAAACCTGGTGCATATAATTTCAAAGAATGCGATTTGTAGATTAATATACTGCATCGATAATTTCTGCAATGTGCATTTCCTTATTTCTTTTCATTATCTTATGGGCCTTATTTGGAACAAGTAGTGGGCTTTATCTAGAACGGGTGTTCCTAATAAGGCCCGTTCCTCACATTTTAAATATTGTTTTACTACTGAAATATTTCCCAGTGATTCTAATTATTAACCCATTTCTTTTCATTACTGCTTGCCTTCAACTTAAATCCTGGACAATGTTCAGACCCTTTCCCTTTCTAGTAAAAACACAAACAATTTCTAAACGTTAAGTGGGCTTTATTTGGCACATTTACTTTATGTGGAGTGAGTTTTGAAGAACATTCCCGAAATAATAGATTAGTTCCTGTCAATAGTTTCTGAGAAAAAGTTAAATAAAAGGGTTGATAATTAGCTGGGGTAATACAAGAGTTCCTTAACGAACCACTGCCACAACATTTATCAACTAAGGCTGATGTGCAATAAATTACTGTTGGGATTCGTGTAAATTACTGCCAGCGCCGATAATCGAGCCCCCGATCTTCAGATTTGCTGCAGATCCCCGTACGCCGTCAAGTGTAGTGAAAGTATGTTGCCAAAACAATAAATGTATATACAGTACACACGATTTTAGCTTGCTACGGTTGGTGAGTGGTTAACGTGTCAGTCTACTAAGCCCAAGCTTGCAGGTTCGCTCCTGGCCGTGGTAAGTGATTTTTTTTGAAAGGCGGAAAAAATTACAACACGCATGTCATACGATGTTGGCATGTCAAAGAACTCATTTGAATTCAGTAGGCCGTGTTCATAATAGCAAAATTAATCATGGGAGTTTCCGCAACACAAAGTTCCTCATTTCTCTACTAGAAAGCGCTATAGTGTTCAAGGAGCTTAGATATCTAACCTCCTTGACTTTCATTGTGCTGCAAGAACAACGAAATTCGACATGCAAGCTACCCTCTGGGTGTCAAATAACAAGGCTTGCACCCGGCATCCGGGGCCATGCGATATTATTATTATCATTATATTATACACACGATTTTTCACTTTATTAATGCAGATGATCAGTCCAGACAATCTCTGAAGACAGAACGCACGCCGCCCCTGGAATGTTATTGACTCTGGGACCTAGCAGTCTCTGGCGCCAAGGAACCATCAGCCTACTAAAGCCGTCAGAAGTGAGAAGAATGACTTTAAAGATATTAAAAGCTTTTCAATGTACTGGGAGCGCCGTAAGTTATCAGTTGAAATTTGTGTGGTGAAGTGTTCATCTGCCAAGATTGCTTTCCCTCCTCCACGCATGCGATAATCGATAAAATATTGCATGGGGTGGCATATTGCAGATCGTTCAGAGAGAAAATAATACAATCTTCGTAGGCCTAACTTTTTATATTCAATTGCGAATTATTGAAATAAGATTTGATTTCCAACATGAATATTCTTCATTTTATGAATAACTAGAGCTTTATATTCCAACTACTGTATAGATTTAAAAAAGTTGCTTTAGGGAATAGCTACCCTGTGAACAACCACATCTCTTGAGTAAGATTTAAAAATGCAACCACAAGTCCAGATTCGAACCAGGATCTCGTGCTGTCCATACGCATGTTTAAGAATTTACACCATTACGACCACGCCTTGACGAGGATACATTTTCAAGTCTTACGAGTAACACTTCCTAGGAGGAAAATCGATATTAAATTATATCGTGTGATATATCCCCGTGATAGGTATCACGAGAGGAACCGGAATCTGCAAACAAATGCATCCATTGAATCTCGGTAAATGGAGTAGAATTAGTCATTGATGTGACCTAACTTATATTGAATAAAATTAATTAAGATTGAGATTATGATTAAAAGTTTTTAAAAATAGAATAAAAATGTCAAAATTAAAGAAAATAAAAGGAATTAAATATTTACAAAAATAAAAAATTAGACTAAACATTGAAAAATTAAAAAGTTTCAAATAAAAAAAAAAAATCGGAAGTGTCAATATCACCGTAGTTCTCTGAATCTGGCCGTCACCGTAAGTTGGAAGGGGTTGGAGGAGTCATTGACGTGACGTAACTCATGTTGAATAAAATTAATTAAAATTGAGATTAATATTAAACATTAAAAAAATAGATTCAAAACTTCAAAATTAAAAGAAAAGTTTCAAAATTAAAACATTGTGGTCATCCTAGTGTATTTATTAATCTCATGTAATTTATTCCAGGATTATGGCATAACCCAGCTCTTTTGGGTACATTCGTGTTGACCGACTGAAAATCACTGAACTCTTGACAATAAAAAATTTAAAAAAATGGAAGTATCAATATCACCACAGTCCTCTGAATTCGGCCGTCACCGTAAGTTAGAATGGTTAGAAGGAGTCATTGATGTGACGTAACTTACATTAAAAAAAATTCCTCTCGGCACGCCGGAAGGCGGAGGTAGATTTCACCGGGCAAACTAGGGGATAGGCTATAATAGGCAAAATATGCAGGTTTTCGTAGGAGGATCAGACCTCGTTTATTGCGAGAAAGTATTTTACAATTGGAGGTTAGTTAACACTTTTTCGTCTTTCTATGCATACTTTTAACATTTTACTGTCTTATGGGGATGGTAACCTTCTTGTCATTTGGGGTTAATTTTTATACTTGTGATCACACTGTCCTTAAGCAAGGTTTGGAACTAATGTGTAACTATCTAACAGTCTGTTACTTCTTCACGCAAAATTTTATCTCCCGCAGAGATGTTGGTTGGTTCCTCAGTTTAGGGGCTGCGACAAGGTGGTCATGTAACCCCGTGTACATTGGGTGTGTGTAGAATCTGTCTGATAAACGGTGTTATTTGTGATGACTGTATTAGTCTGTAATTCAGGTAAGGTCTTCAGACGGTCAATTTTAAGTAGTAGTCAATAATTTTGTACCAAATACTAACGTCAACGACACCTAGCTGTGAACTTGGCTGCTAGATGCCACCGCAACCAGCAACTTGCAACGAACGTTGTAACTTCCCCTCCGAAGGAAAGCGTGCTGACGGATTTTTAGCGCTCTTAGAAAATCCGGCGACTTTGTCCGGCTTTGAACCAGCACCTTGCAGTTAGGCGCTTCCCTCATAGTCAGATGGAACAAGAAGTTCCGTGACGAACTCAAGAGCCTACTTTACTTAAAATTAAGATTCATGCCATAGGTTAATCTACAGTATATGAACCTATCTAGAATAATGACGAAATTAAGTGGGTAATATCGAAATGCCTTAATTAGTTCGAAATAAGGTATACTAGGCATAAAGTAGCCTAATAGAGCAATACAGTTGGCAGCTCTGGTGACTGAATATATTCTTACTTCCATCTCCTAAGGTACAGAATACAAAATGTGGTTGAAGTCCAAAGGACGTTACAAGGATTTAGACATTAGATCTATTAGTACACGTAAAAGCATGTTGGCAACAATGTCATGCGAGTGCTGGTCAGAAATATCTGAAATATTATATATTTTTGTGCCAATTTTGGATGAAATCCATTTGTTTGTGTAAAAGTTACATGTATTTAAAAATTGGTCCTATCAGCAGGCTTAGAATCATGTTGGTAGAACTGACGTATATAAGTTACTCCAAATTAATGTAAAATGTCGGGTAATTTACGTGTGATTAGTTTAAAGCTGTTGGCTTGCATACTTTCTGATATATTTGGATACAAAATAGAGAGCAATTATTAACAGTTGGCAGCCCTGGTGGCTCTTAAGAATACACTCAGTCATATATGTTTATGTACACATATTACATTCAAAATTTGGTTGAAAGCCAATTGATAGTATAGAAGTTATATGCATTTAAAAATTGGACTTATCAGAAGGCTTAAAATTATTTTGGCAACGCTGTCATGTATGGCCACCTGGGAATTAAACTGAAATAGTATTATCTACATGTGTGCCAATTTTAGAATAGCTCCCATGTATACCTTCCAAGATATCCAACATGGAGCTCAAATTTCTAGTGCGTTTTTTTTTAGCAGTTGGTAGCACTGGCATCTTTTTCAAATATGGGCCTGAGATATTCCGGTATACATCTTTACTCATACTAAATTTGGTTTCGATTGCAGCAGCCGATTAGGAGTTGATAGGGACACACACACACACACACACACACACACACACACACACACACAGCCAGACAGACAGAAGGAAAGACACATTTTCCCGGATATATCTTATAAGTCTACTTTTTCCTCATTTTTGAAAAGTGTGAAAAGTAGGCTAAAAATGAATGTGATCTCGTCAATGGCGTTGTCTTGGCAACTTCTGATAGATCAACCCTTATCAATTTAAAAGCGTTGTTATGGTAACCTCTGATGGCACTTGGCATTTTTAGCCTACTTTCGATTTTTGCAAAAAATGAAAGTAGACTTATGAGATCAACACAGGGCGAAAAAAGTGTGTCTGTCTGTGTGTGTGTATGTGTGTGTGTGAGTCTGTGTGTGTGTGTGTGTATGTGTGTGTGTGAGTCTGTGTGTGTGTGTGTGTGTGTGTGTGTCTGTGTGTGTGTGAGTGTGTGTACTCTGAATGTCTGTCCCCCCTATCAATTCGAACACGGTGAATGCGAATTGAACGAAATTTGGTACAAAGGTAGCACTAGCAAAGGACACCTCAGTGTCATGTTTTATATCGCCGCCATCTTTACTAAAACTGAATGGCGGCCACTCAAACATTCAAAACGTAAAATCAAATAACGACTAACCAAATCATCCGATCTCTACCAAATTTGGTAACAACATACCTTCGTATAGGATGCGTCTTGTGACCAAACTACAAGGTCGTCCGCCATACCATTTCAGGATGGCGGTCGTGCGAATTATGCAAACTTTATAATCCATATCATGGGACCCACCAGTTCCGATTATCGAGCCGAGAATCGTTTTAACTGTTCTAAAGGAAGAGGCACGTTCGAAATTAAAAGTTTATTTTGTAATACTATAGTGCAGACGTGATTTTAAAAAGCTGAGCTGATTAAGTAATAAGACAAGATGGCAGCGGATATCTTGTGCCTGACTTATATTTCACTAATTTGAGTATTGCATGCAATATAGCGTACTGATATAAAATAAATAAACTTTGTATGAAATGCTTTATATATAAATAATATACTCCAGTGATGAAATCGTTTAGTATAAATCATTATTTGTTAACAAGTTCTATGTAAGTCATTTTATATAGAACGATATTCGTTGACACAATTAGCTCAGTGGTAGAGCGTTAGCCTATCGCTCCAATGCCTATGGTTCAAACCCGATCAGAGCTAGATTTTTTGCTTGAGATGTTATATGTTTATTGTTTTGTAATGACTCAGATGTTTTAAAATTAAGCGTTATATTGTGCATATTATGGTGTAAAATATATATTTAATTAAAACATAATTCGCCAGCAGATTTACTCGAGACATCTAGCTGCCAAAAAGGTAACTGCACGCCGACATACTTATTAACTTCCAGATTTTATTGAAAAGTTTCTTCTTCTGGCCGCTAGAATGCACTCGCTCTGTTAGGATTATATTGTTCGATATTTCACCACTAGATGTCACGAATGGTCTACGTGGGGCTCCATTGATTACTATACAATTGGCATTCTATGCGCATCGAATTTGAAGAATGACAAGATGATACTACGATACATTTTTACTTTTTATTTTAAAGGGTTTGTAACAGCCTATTTTGCGTTACTTGAAAATGTTATTTGAAGTAAAGAACAAAACGATTTCACATAGTAACTGAGTTCAATCCGTTGGTGTTAGTTCAGGTATTAATTACTACTTTTATTTCAGGCAAATAGCAATCGAAAATATCCACATAGTTTGTATACACACGTCTCTGTAGGGTCATGGAATGATTTGTTAATTCAATTAGGGTTTTCGATTCCCGGTCAATGCATGTGAGATTTTCGAAATGAAATGCCATGTCCTGTGGTTCGGATTCCACGTAAAAAGGAGGTCCCGTGGCTCATAATCACAAGATTCACGGCCACGTAAAACTACAATCTTCCTTCCTTTTTTTTCAATTAGGGTTGTGAAAGCCCTGCACAACCAGACGTGTAAAGACATGCCTCAACTCAAAGTTGGATGTTGCCCACGGCAGGTCGTATATGTAATAATAATAATAATAATAACAATAATAATAATAATAATAATAATAATAATAATAATAATAATAATAATAATAATAATATATATATATATATATATTTTTTTTTTTAGGGGAAGAAATGCATTTACGCACTGAGTGTCGGGCTCCTGCTACTGAGTAGCAGACTACCGACTAAAACTCCCCCTTTACTTCTGAACACTAGCCTGGAACCTTTTAGCACATTAAAACAACAATAATAATAATAATAATAATAATAATAATAATAATAATAATAATAATAATGTTATTGGTTTTACATCCCTTTTAACTACTGCTGCTTTTAGAGACACCGGGGTGCCGGAATTTTGGCCCGAAAGGGATCTTTAACGTGCCAGTAAATGTACTGACACGGCTCCCTCGCATTTGTGCACCTTCAAATGCCAGCTGACTGCGCCAGGATACGAACCTGCAACCTAGGGCCCAGCAAGCGAGAACGTTACCGCTGAGCCACGCAGCCAGTCCGGTCGATTATGTCTCCAGATCCATAACATTCTTGATATACTTCTTATCTTTCTTTCTTTCTTTCTTTCTTTCTTTCTTTCTTTCTTTCTTCAATGATGGTAGCAGTTTTTATCTAGGTTGTGGCGTTTGGTAGAGGTAAATCGTTTCTATGGCCTTCAACAAAGAATAGTTCTATTATACTCTTTGATAATAACAACGAGTTATAACTATACTCATACATTTAGGAGAAAGTAGGCTATATGTTCTTTACTGAACATCTTGTTTAAAATTCCGAAATCATTTTTCTCATCCCTTGGCGTAATGGTGAGTCATATCAAAAATTCTTTGAGACAAAAGTTTTAGGTAATTATTAGGGGAATATTTTCCATTTTGTACGGTTTTGATATTGTGCCTATTAAGAGAGATATGATTAATGTTTCCCGAAAAACCCACTTTTTTCCACCACTTTGGTCAATGGTTGGTGCTATCAAAAAACTTATTTGACATAAATTTTTGGCACTTATCCGACACATATTATGAACTTTGAATGGATTCGATATTGCACGTATTAAAAGAGTAATAGCGAAATTTCACTTTTTCGAAAAAAGCCCCCCATTTTCACCCCCTTCGACCGATTTTGCCCGTTAACGAACTCGACCGAGATTTTATAGGGATACATATTACGTAAAAAATTCAAAGTGATTGGTGCAAAATTACGGCAGTTATCGTGTCCACAAGAAACTGATATATATACATATATATATATATATAGATAGATAGATACATACATATATACATAAATTATATATAAACTTTTGAACTGACGGTGGTTTTGGGGTCTGGGGGATGTGAAACGCGAAGATATGTCGAAATTTTCCGGAAGTCGAAACATGGTACCCATTGCAATAGTTAGCTTTCTAATGAAATCTACCTAACATACATAATATTGAGATTAAAATTAGGATTTAATTATTTTTTAAATAGAACTAAAAATTTAAAGAATAAAATTAAAAATTTAAGATTAAAATAGTAAAAATTTATAGAAAATAATTAAAAATTAAACGAATTTAAAGAAATTAAAAAAATATCGAAAATATTAATATCACCGTAGTCCTCTGAATTCAGTCGTCACCGTAAGTTAGAAACCATCTTGGCATAAGCGTGGATTAGAAGCGGGATACCACAGCAAACCATTTCTAGGATGGCTGAGGTGGGAATCTAACCCATGTCTTCTCAATTTTACCGAGGCAGAGTAGCCTATACCCAGTTCCAACTCTCAAATTAGAACTTTTTTTGGCAGAGTAAGGAATAGAGCCCAGGACCAGAGAATGCGGCCGATAGATTGGATATTATTCTATAGAACAGCGAGAGGAAGTATGCGGCGAGGCTATATTACAGCAAGTAGTCTGTTGTTATTACATTGAGGTCTCAGTGCCGGTCGTTTTGGTCGCTCGCCAACTGCGATAATGTAATAGCTCTCTACCCACACAAATTCCGACCGATTTCCAATCAACTCCAGGAGCGCCAACCTCAGCAAGCTACTACGAACTACTGTATGAGTCAACCATTAACATCTATCACACCAAGATATAACCATTTATTACCACTTCGAGTACGCTTAACTTTGTAGACATGAACTCCTCGATCCTCATAGAACTTGGAGCACATATTGGGCAGAGAACAATGAAAACATGAGTGATGATTAAGGTTCGGATGTTAAGGAAAAGTCATGTTTTTTTCATGAGCTCATTTTACCCAAAATCTGGAAAATAAGTTTGAATGACGGGTCCCTGACCACGTTTAAAGCAATTTGATGTTGCCTATAAATGCATATTCCGGCCATTTTTATTGTTTTGGTCATATTCGGTCATATTTTAGTGATATAAGGTCATATTTGGTTATAATTTCTGCATTTTTGTTTAAATTGAGGCGTTGTTAACAAGGTACGTGTTATCTGCGTCGAGTTTCAAACACAGGATTTCCGAATAGTGTAGTAGATATATTTTTCTTTCTTTTCCCGGAATAGGCAGATAGCAGGTTTAGAGGATCTGATTCCAAGAAGGCGCTCCTCTACGGACGTCTTTTAGCACATCTTTCTGGACAAGTTGGATTGCGACACGGTACGCATGAGGTCACGGAACATGACGATATTGTGCCACCGCCTTTCAACAGGATGCCACTCCAGTATATATATTTAGCTCAGAAGCAATTAGCAAACAAGAAAATTGTTTTTATCTATAATGGTCCATATTGAATTTAAATTCCTCTAAATAACTTACTCTTATTTCCGTATTTTCAATACTTGTAATATTATTAGCACTGTTTAGTAATGGTACACTTATGGGCATAAAATACATTGCAAATACACATAGTTCATGTTAGTGATACTCTACCTATCCAAAAATTCATGTCATATCTCATAGTTTTTTAGGTCATATCTTATAGTTTTTAGGTCATATTTAGCTAGTTTTTAGGGTATATTTGCTTGCATATTTTGTACTTCTTTAGGTCATAAACTTCCGAACTTGTGTCATTGTGAAAGAGGACGAAATATCACAAGTTTAGAATGAGACGTACCGTAGTGCCCAATATGCCGTTGTAGGCCTAATTAGTCCCCAGTCTTCTCCAGCCAGTTACTACTCTGTTCACAGTTTCCTTAGCATCTTGTTTATAGTGAAAATGTATCACTGTTTTCACCTGTCTTACTGCATGTCCTGCGCGGCTTCGGTGGCGTAGTCGGTAGCATGCTGAGCTTCTATGCCTAAGATCGCGGGTTCAAACCTGGCCGAAGTCGTCGGATTATTTAAGAGCGTTAAAATCCTTCAGTAAGCCTTCCTTCGGAGGAAAAGTAATGCCGGCGGTCCCATGGCATGTAAAAGAACCTTTCCTTAATTAAACTTAGATGAAGCTATATTTGCAAGTTAGATTTCGTTGATACACTCTATCAAAGTTCCAACGTTTACCACAAGGTGTCAGTGACATCTGGTAGCTAAAGTTGGAACTACTGGAAAGTGAACGGAACTTGTAGCTCACCCCATGGGTGTCCGCATTGAAGCAGCTACAGCCTCTGGCGAGCCGAACATGTCCTCGGACACTCCCGGCACTAAAAGCCATACGCTAAACAAATAAATAAATAAATAAATAAATAACTGCATGTCCTGCTGCATACATTTAATATTGATTTGATTTGATTTGATTGCCATTGAACGTGGCTGCACCAGCGTTTGTAGTTATAAGTGGACCGTTCCTTCTTGACCGGCAGCCTACATATTACATGCGCAGTGGTGTCTCCACGCACAGTGAGCCTTTATACCTTTGTGATCAACGAAAATAAAGTGCGGAATGTATCCTCGGCAGTGCATGTGCATATTCAGTGGCCTCAGTGTTCTACTCTGACTTTAAGTAGAATTCTCACGCGCTTACGATCGGCCACGAATGATCGGCCCATCTGCAGTATAACTGCAACAGAATCCGTGCGGGACGAGTGGGTAGGGAGAGGGATGAATGAGTGCCGTATGCACTTAAGTCAAGCAGCATTACGCGCGCTACTTGTGTTAGACAGATGTGAATTGTGAACGGAAAAATGAATAATAATGAGCAAATTAAGAATGGTGGGTTATCTATTTAAGTCGTTCAATAATGATTGGCACGCTCTCTGTAACTCCTGCAAAATAGCAGTTTGAAATGTGCGTCGATGTATGCAGCCGGCCCCATGGTGTTGGGGTAGCGCGCCTGCCTCACACCCGGCGGCCCCGGGTTCGATTCCCGGCTCCGTCAGGGATTTTAAAACTGACGTGAGGGTTGGAACCGGGTGCACTCAGCCTCGTGAGGACAATTGAGTAGCTGTCTGACAGTGAGGCAGCGTCCCGATCACGAAAACTAAGATTAACGGCCGAGGGGACCCGATGTGCTGATCACGCGTCACCCCAATACCTGCAGGCCAAATGGCAGGGCAGCTGTCGCTTGGTCGGCCTAGGTCCTTCATGGGCTGTATAGTGTCAGGGGTTGACTTTTGTTGTTGTCGTCGATGTATGCGTTAAGATCGACTATAGTACTGTCAAATGCCACCAGATGCTGTTGCTGCTTCCCATAGGTAGCCCACTGGAGCGGCAAATGTTCCGGCGTGAGAGTAAGCTTATGGACATCGATGAAACAACATGGAAGCCGACAAGCATGGCCAAAGGTGGAGTGTGTGGTTTTTCTGAAGAGAAGGTGTGACTGCTTCAGACATCCACACGAGGTTAGCAGCCATATATGGGGAGGCAGCACCAAGTCGCCAGACCATTGCCACCATTCGTAAACTGTGGTTTACTGTGCTGCCACTTATCCTGCATATTACCCGGATCTGGCTCCTAGCGACTATGTCCTATTCGGCGCAATGAAAGAGGGTATGCGGGGTAAGAAGTTCACCACCAATTACGAACTCCATGCAGTTGTCCAACAGTGGCACCGGGATACCCCCAAAGAATGGTTTACTACGAAAATACGGAAGCTGCCAGAACGATGAACAAAATGCATAGACATTGGCGGAGAATACCTGTAATGTAATCTGAATGAGTTTGTTTAGTAAATGGTTCCTGTGAACGAAAAAAAATGTAGTGCCAACAATTTTTAACGCCCCAAGAAATATTGCTTCATTTAACCCGGGAGAGGTGGATCGGGGGACTTTGTGACCCACAGATTTGTTACCCAGCGGTTTCTACATTTTATTACACACAAACTATACCCGCCACATACCTTTCCCCACATTCCTTATCTATTATCTGAGGGCAGTAACCTATTAGTGGAAGGGACGAGGGCCGAAAAATGTGTTCTGAAAGATAATGATGATAATTGTTGTTTTAAGGGGCCTAACATCTAGGTTATCGGCCACTAATGGTTTGGGTGATCGTGAAGATGAAAATGAAAAGCGAACTTAAAACTAAAACTAACTACTAACCTACATACTAGAAGAAGAAATGGAAAACTAAAGGAGAATAAGGCAAATAAAAGGACAGAAGGAAAAGAAATGCCCTCAACCCTCGGAGAAGGCGGATTGAGGGACTTGGAAGGAAGGAGAGCCATGAAAGGCATATAGGAAAGTGAAAGAGGAGAGGGTCCGCCCCAAATGTAAGGGACAAAAGGGGAAAACGGACCCAGCTCAGGAATCCCTCGGGGTCGCCAACTCCCGAACTCACCAGCCGTGAGCCCCTGAGGGTGTAGCATTATCTAGGGTGCACCTGAAGTGGTGGGGCTACATACACCCTGCCTCCTTAAGGGCCTAGAGCACAAGGCAGGAGGTAAAAGGAAGAGAAAAAGAAGGCTGACCCCTCGCAGAAGGAGGGTATCAGAAAAGATGAGACAAGGGCCAATTAAGACGGGAAAGGAACAGACTCCCTAGGCCTCGGATACCCTAATACCGTCGTGGTCAGAAGAGAACAAGAGTTGACCAAGTGAGGTCGACAGGAAAGAAGACAGAGAGGAGCCCGGCACAAGTAAGTGGAAGCAATGCCGGACTCAGCTGGGGCCCCGTGGTCGCCAACCCACGCCCACAAGATGTGAGCCCCTGGGGGATGTTCTGAAAGACCCCGCGCCGCCAGTCCCACTAGCAGAGTGAACAGCTGTTCCAGTCTTACGCATACTCCATGAGAATGTATCTGTCTGATAACGAAATTGAGTTGACTGTAGCTAAGTGTTAAAATAAAACATTATGAATCGTCTGAGCTACGACGAGCAAGATTCCAGGGTGTTATCTCTTCTGCAAGACGTCGAAGAGAAATAAATCTTAGGAGGTGGAAACAGTGATAGTGAAGATGAACTAGAAATAGCAGAATCTTGTAGTGATACTGAGCAGAGTGCAGACGAAGAAGAAAATTAAGAAAGTGACGATGATGTGCCTCTTTCTCAGCGGATGTGTACCCTTGCTGCAAAACAAACAATAGTTATGATTACCTGTCAGATATGTACTATTTCTATTATAGTGTAAACACCCGTTTATAATACGTGCATGATTTTCATTTTAGACAAATATACTTGCTCGTTAGTTCAGTGAATGTGTTCATGCCATATCAGTAGTATAAAATAATTAAACTAATTAATTAAACGCCACCTCTAGCGTTCCTCAAGTAAGCGCCACTCTCCCGGGTTAAGAATTAGGGAAATCGCGTCACAGGAGCTCATGTCACCACGGCATGAGTTAGAAGTATAATGTGGAAAGACCCCTTCCAGGATGGTTGAGGTTTAGGTGGGAACCAAACCCACCTCTTCTCAGTTTTTGCCTCGTTCCAGCCCTCAGAAAATACCTAATTTTATTTGACAAAGTTGGGAATCGAACCTGGACCTTCAAGGCGACAGTCAAGAATGCTAGCACTACACCACGACCACTGAAATAATGGCCATTTAACCTGATATGGTGGACCATATATATAGCTTATTGAAATAATGAAGGTATATATCAAAATAAGGTAGTTGTTGACGGTGTGACATGTGCGAATATAGTATGCGGTCTACAAATGTTATTGAAGATGCATGAAGTAACCTGTAGTCGGTGCATTCATAGTCCCGCTTGAAGCAATGGGCAATAGCTGGAGATGACAAACGTGGAATTATAATACATCACCATTCTGTGGACAATCAATGATGATACCTGACTTAAAAAGATCCACAAGCCAATCAATAACGGCAGCATGCAACAGAAATACGACGTGGAAGGAAAGGACTTCCTCTTGACAATGATGTTAGAACAATGTGAAAATGAAAATCCACAGCCTGCTTCCAGTCTCCGACCGGGTCAGGAATGGAATGAATGAAACCCCCATCTAGCGGCGAGGATAAGAATTGTGCCGGCTGCCGAGGCCTGATGCACTCCTCTGGGGCAATGATTAAATGAATGACAGATGAAATGAAATGATAGTGGAGAGTGTTGCTGGAATGAAATTTTGACAGGGAAAACCGGAGTACCCGGAGAAAAACCTGTCTGCCTCCGTTTGGTCCAGCACAGATCTCACATGGAGTGACCGGGATTTGAATCACGGATCCAGCGGTGAGAGGCCGGCGTGCTGCCGCCTAAGCCACGGAGGCTTCGAGGTTAGAACAATGTATTTCATTATTTTAATGCTTTACAATTGGCTGATGAAGGGGACAAAAATTATTCATTAGTCCCTGAAATATGCACCACGAACAACTTTGTTAATACTTTTTAGCCTACTTTTCACATTTTGCAAAAATGAGGAAAAAGTAGACTTATGAGATCGATCCGGGAAAATGTGTGTCTGTCTGTCTGGCTGGCTGTGTGTGTGTGTGTGTGTGTGTGTGTGTGTTGTCCCCCCCCCTATCAACCTGCAGCAATCGGAACCAAATTTAGTATGAGTAAAGATGTATACCAGAACATCTCAACCCAATATTTGAAAATGATGTCAGTGCTACCAACTGCTGAAAAAACGCACTAGAAATTTGAGCTCCATATTGGATATCTTGGAAGGTATGCATGGGAGCTATTCCAAAATTGGCACACATGTAGATAATACTATTTCAGTTTAATTTACAGGAGGCCATACATGACACTGTTGCCAAAATAACTTTAAGCCTTCTGATAGGCCCAATTTTTAAATGCATATAACTTCTACACTATCAATTGGATTTCAACCAAATTTTGTATGTAATATGTGTACATAAACACATATGACTGAGCTTATTCTTAAGAGCCACCAGGGTTGCCAACTGTTAATAATTGAGTAGTCCGTTTGCAAAGGCCGCTAAGTGCATTATAAACGAAACCGAGTAAATGACGAAAAACTGCTACGAACAAACTATTTAAGCTAATACCATATTTCTTACGCCTGAAAATCAACATAAAAACATTTATTATTCAGTTAAAATCTGTGAAATCTACGGTTGGATCTTCTGCCCTAAAACATAAATTAAAATATTGACTTAGCGGTTTTTGCACACGTTTTGTGCAGTTAGCGACATTTGCACCCGTGACGACGAGAGTCGTTAATGAAACTTAGGTTGCAAAACCCGCTATTTTGTAGTTTTACGAATGACATTTGGATGAGATTTTTAATAAAGAACTATTTTAGTTTCAATTTGGTTTATTAGGAAAAATATATTTTGAAAAAAATAGACCACGTCGGGTGCGAGAAATATATATATTTTTAAAATACATCTTAAACACCGTGAAACGTCATTTAGACAGCATAAACATTTACAAATTAAGAAAGTGCACAAAACAAGAAAAAATGGCACTTAAGTTAGGTCAGGTCATCCTTGACACCGTCCATGAGCTCAAAATCTGCTGGTTCTTCGTCTTCTTCCTCTTGAGGTCGGACGATATTGTTGCGAATGGCTTCTTGCTCCTGGAAGATCTCACTGAAGAATTTTAGGTTGCCATTCGCTGCCCAGTTTCACCGAAATACAGCTCTAAAAGCCGTCAGACGTCTTGTAGTTAAGTTTCTTTGTGTGCAACAACTACTTGAATTGGTGAGGGACCCGGCTGTTCAATATTCGCTCCACTTTTTATGATGCTCAAAATAGTAGAACGGCTCCCCTCGGACCAGACATGTTATTTTGTTTTGTTTTGCCAATTCTGAACACGATTCTCTTCGCTTTTTGGAATTGGAAATGCTTACTACCCGGATTTTCTTTACCATGCCATACATATACGCTTTCTAATCCCTAACAAGACATTCATCTTGTTCCAGGCGAACAACTGTCACATATTTCTCAATGTGCTTGATGTATCCGGAAGGAATTTCAAAGACACTAACTTTGCGAAGTTGCCGTTCAATATTTCCAAAAACTCTGTCAGATGAAATAAATGAGCGGCCCACAATTGGGAACCATAGCTGTATTTCCTTTAGACATGCGGGAGCTTCTAGCAGTAACCAGTGAGATAGCATGCTGATCTTAGTCTTGTTTTTGTTCTGACCCCCACAGCCAACAGAGAATAACCGAAATGTTGTGCACCTTAAATATTTATGCTGGCCAGTTTGTGAAGAAGTGTCGACGCTATTTGGTTTGATCCTTTGGCTTGTTGATGTTCTAACCAGACGTAAGAAGTTGTTCTCAACTTCAATATCAACGGGTTAAACTGCTTAACTTGCACTATTTCTCCCACTACTTCTGCCGTTTGTGTTCTTCCCTCCGTATTTGAAACATCCAAAATAGTATTACAGTCCACAAACGCAATAAATGCTTCACTTAAATCAACAAGGTCACTCATTTGTATGGCTTGAAATGCCCACAACCAAGTAACAACCTGTCGATCAAATGAGCTGTAAACGGTGTATTTCGACAAGGCATCGTTGCCTACGCTTCCTCGATAGTGCAGCCAACTCAAATCTGAAACACGAAACTGTCCTTCCCGATGGAAATAAATAATTATGTATTGTAAAATAATTCTGTGGGAGGAATATTGGCAGTTCTTGTACCAGTTAGCGTGTTTTGCAGCCGTATGAGGCAAGGCAGACGCCATACTTACGGAACTTAGCGGTCTTTGGACACGTGGATCATTAAACTGGCTTTGCAACCGTAGCCAACATGCATTTAGCGGTTTATGCAAACGAATGCGATTTTTGTTGGCCATTTTCAACGGTTTAGAGCGGGATATGCACCCTGAAACTTATTCCATCGTTTAGCCAGTTAAAAAACGAACGTGACGATATGCCCAACTCAAAATCGACAAAAAGTGCACTTAGCGGCCTTTGCATCTGGGCTACTCAATTGCTCTCTCTATTTTTTATCCAAATACCAATATATCAGAAAGTATTGAAGCCGACAGCTTTAAACTATGCACACGTATAATACCTGATATTTTAGATTATTTAGGAGTAATTCATATACGTCAGTGCTGCCAACATGATTATATGCCTGCTGATATGTTCAATTTTAAAATACATGTAACTTCTATACTATACCAACAAATGGATTTCATCCAAAATTGGCACAACAAGATATAATATTTCAGATTACTTCTAACCAGCACACGCATGACATTGTTGCCAACATGCTTTTACGCGTGCTGATAGATCCAATGTCTAACTGCATGTAACGTCCATTGGACTTCAACCAAATTTTGTATTCTGTACCTTAAGAGATGGAACTAAGAATATATTCTGTCACCAGGGCTGCCAACTGTAGTGCTCTATTAGGCTACATTATACCAGGTATATTTCTAACTAATTAAACATTTCGATATTACCAACTTAATTTCGTCATTATTCTAGATAGGTTCATATACTGTAGATTAATCATTGGCATGAATCTTAATTTTAAGAAAAGTAGGCTCTTTAGTTCGTTTCGGAACTTCTTGTTTAATTAATGTATTGATTCAGGGGGTAATTTAAACCTTTTTAAAAAACTATCCCAAGCGTTATCTCTTATCTTCATTAGCAGTCGCTAGACTCATATCTCCTCTCCCACTCGTCTTATTGCCTCTTCATTTGTTACTCTACCTACCCATAACAGGCTTGTGTCATTTTCGGCATCAGCCCGTGTAGTTGGAAGTGTTTTAATCGTGTATTATGTTGATCTTTCATTTCTAAAAATTATTCAAGACATCAGAATAGGAGTAAAAGGTCAGGAATGCTATACCGCTTATTATAAACAACTATAGGAAGAACGTAACTGGATAATGGAGTTCCTAGTAAGTTGAACAGGAATACCATACTCGGGTACATTATACAATACTTGTTTTCAAGCCCATTATGGAGAAATATAAAGTACAACGTGTCGATTTGTACTTTCAATATATGGTGAAATCATTAGTTCAGATTCTAGTTCATGAATGAAAGAAATATTATCCGACTAGCTGGTATTGCAAACAGGAAGTTTTCCCTATATCCTACTGTTGCAACGAAAACAAGCTTTGAGGATATTTATTAATAAGCTTGATGTTCCGGATTCCTTTTGTGATATTATGAAATGAGTTATTACGATACTTTGAACGTACTTTTGTGTTTATAAGCATTCATTTATTTTCAATAGAATACTTCAAATAAGGGCTTGGGACATCTTTGGTAATAATACTAATAATCTTCTTCTTCTTCTTCTTCTTCTTCTCCAGCATGATTAATCCCACTTATAAGGGGTCGCTGATGCGGATATTCCTCCTCCACGTTGTTCTATCCCGGACCATTTCCTCCACAAGCCCCCGCTGTTTCATGCTTTCTTGAATGCTGTCCATGCATCGCCTTTTTGGTCGTCCTCGACTCCGTATCCCTGGTGGAAGCATTTCCATCATCCTATTGCCCACATAATTTTGATCTCTTCTCTTAACATGGCCATACCATCTGAGGCCAGCTTCTCTGACTTTCTCAGAAACTTGCACAACGCTAAGTCGTCTCCTAATCACTTCATTCCTCACTTTGTCCAACCTTGTATGTCCACTTGCCTATCTCAGCATACGCATTTCTGACACGTCCAGTTTTTCTGCCCATCTCCTTGTTATCTGCCAGGTTTCAGCCTCGTGTATCATTGCTGGTCTCACCATGGCCTTATGTACCTTTCCTTTTAATTTTTCTGGTACCTTCTTGTCGCACTATACACTTGATGTTTTCCTCCAGTTGAACCATCCCGACCGTATCCTGCTTTTTATTTCCTCCTCCAGTCCACCATCTTGTTGGATAATAATAATAATAATAATAATAACAAAAATAAAATTAATAAAAATAATATCGTAAGGCCTCGGGTGCCGGTTGCAAGCTTTGTTATTTAACGCCCATAGAGCAGCTTGAATGTAAAAATTTTGTTGTTGTTCCTTGGAGAGCTATGGAAGTCAAGGAGGTTAGATATCTAAGCTCCTTGACACTATAGCGCTTTCTTTTAGGGTCAGATGACCTCGTAGTTCCGCCCCTTAAAACAACAATAACTAACTAATTTTCTAGTAGAGAATGGAAGAAATTTTTGTGTTGGCGGAAAATCCCGAGATTAATTTTGCCATTATGAACACGGCCTAGTGAATTCAAATGGGTCCTTTAACATGTCAACAACGTATGACATGCGATTCGTGATTTTTGTCGCCTTTCAAAAATCACTTACCACGGCCACGAACGAACCTGCAAGCTTGGGGTTGGTAGCCTGGCACAAGAACCACTCACCCACCGTGGCAAGCTATCTTTGGTAATTATCCTCGTGTAGGCTACCTGTGTGTGCTGATGGCATTTGTTTGATAAACAGTGATATTGTAGACACTGTGTTGGTGTATGCATGCATCAAGTAGGATTGTTGTTGTTAATAACCAGGATTTATGTACACATATGGAAAAAATTACTGACACGATGCGAAACAGACGGATTTGAGGGATTCGGACATTTTGGTCATCAGCCCCATGCAGTAGTTTGTGTGTTAAAAGTGTCTGATAACCTGTGTTCCTGTTATGACTGTAGTAATGTGTTTTTTAATGTTGATTCATCAGGGACTTTGCGACATCATGGTCATGCAGCCCCGTGTGGGTAGAATTTGCCTGATAACCTGTGTTATTGTGATTGCTGTATTAGTGTGCGTATTTGTAATTCAGATGAGGATTGGGAAGGAGGCAGTCGTGGCCTTAAGTTAGTTACCATCCCGGCATTCACCTGGAATAGAAGTGGTAAACCACGGAAAACCACTTCCAAGACGGTTGACGTGGGAATCGAACCCACCTCTTCTCAGTTTTACCTCACGAGGCTGGGTGTACTCCGTTCCAGACCACAGACCTGAATTAATATTTTTGACAATGCTGGATATCCAACCCGGGTCTCCGCGGTGACAGCCACGCGTGCTAGCCACTACGTAACGAGGCGGACTGTAGTAATGTGTGTAACTGTATTAGGGACAGGGATGGGGTAGGCGCCCTGGGACTAGAAATAAGATACTATCCCGGCATTTGCCTGGAGGGAGTGTGGAATATAACACACTCACGATAGCCATTGTTAGCACCGGAATTCGAACCTACGATCTCTATTTTCTTACCCATCTTACTCAGTCAAATGCAGGAGCAACCGAAAACAACTTGAGGTACTACCCTACCAGCGAATTGTTACCGGTGACGGAAAGCGGAACTAATGCGCTCCGCCCAGCCACATGCCTGCGATAGACGTGCAGTTGTCGCCAGCGAAACCTCATCGCATGTCATTTGTGTGCATGATTCGTGCTGGGTCGTGCGTTGTGCGGTGTGTTCTCAATGTATGTCTGTACAAGCGTTCCCCATCTTGCGCCACAACCGATCGCAGCAGCCATAACGAGGCGAATGGACGTAATGTATACACAACGGCTGCGCTCCACGTCTAGCGGTAACAATTCCCAGGTAGGGTAGTACTCAATGTAGAGAAAATCTCCGACCATTAGCTTGTAAACAACAACAACAAGGCACGAGTCGATCATACGCAACACCAGTCTTTAACTCGAATTTGATCAGTTGACTAATAAACTAATAAATGTGTGCAAACCTTTCAGCGTTTTTCACGAATCTGTGTAACAGAAGTTAGTTAACCAACAAAAATAAATATTGCGGGTATTAATAGCTTATTATTAGGGCTCGGATTTTTAGGTAAATAAATATTTCTTTATGTAAATATATATTATAAGCATTTTTTCTATAAATACATAATTGCTGCCTTTCACTTATTAGCACATAAAGGACATAATATTTACTTTAAAAAAATCAGTATGCTAGATCTTTCAGTTTATTGCATTTTTTTTCTGTGTTACTTCAACGGGGAAGAACATGTGAGCTATCTAATGTTCATGCTGATCGTATGTCAGCTAGCAACTGTGTTATTCTTAACTTGTCGCCCCGTGCCACTCACTGTGGAAGCCGGGGATTTCCTTGTCCATAGCCATATTGCCCTTGCACCACGTGCTAGACCTCCCCCTCCCCCAGCTTCCTGGAACCAGTGTCAAACACATGCAGTTCATTTCTGGCACTGTGAAGTGTAAAGCAGTTCTACGATGCCTAAAGTAAAAACAACTACAAGTTATCGTCTGTTTCAGAATTTAAAGATAATGTTCCTTCTGATGGGGGCGTTCTGTTCTGCTAACCACGTAAAAAAGCAATCAAGGCTGAACAGCGATCTCATGTTACACAACACCTCAAGGGCAAGAAACATACTGCCGCAGCTTCGCACCTCCAGAATAAGTGTTTCGCGATAATCGTCTGTCATTCGTGATGGACAACCTGAAAATGTATCTCGTTGTGTATTGCAATGCTCCAGCAGTCAGTGAGACATAGCATAAATTGCATTCGTGAATACTGCATATTGTTAATATTCACATTAATAAACGAAATTATAATTAAATATTTGTACTTTTTTGTCACATATTTCACGTATTTTTAACACATAAAAAATAAATATTTTCCCGATTTTTAGCACCTAAAAATTCGAGCCCTACTTATTATTATTAGCTAATATTATCTGTCAGTTTTATGAAACAAGGCCTTAAGCCTCTGGCGACGCCCTTGATTTTATATCACAAATAGCTTATTTAACATTCCTAGAATATTTAATTGCATGGTAGTACCCTCTAAAATCATCCACTGTCCAGGAATATTCTTCATAAAGGTTTAAGTGATGTTTTCAGCCAATCTAATGCAGTAACATGATCTCCCCCCTCCTCCTTCCAGTTTCTTCATTCCTATGATGAGACTCAAGGGTCTCGTTTCAAATGGGGTGCCTTTAATTAACAAAGTAATAATGAAATGAAACTTCGGACGTGTCTAGCTTGAAGAAGAAAATACACGACTTTGCTTGCCATTAAAATCAATAGCAGGCTCGTCGTCAATGAACAAGCTCTAAGCCACAAAGGTGAAGAGGTGATTCGAGTGGCTTCTTCTAATGGGGAGACTTGAGCCACTTCACTCAACGCACCGTCAAGAGTATTTGCCGGCAGAACTTTGAATTTATTGGCAAATGAGAAATCGGTGTCTGTCTTTCTTCTTTACACACGTTCAAGAGAGAAACTTTACTCAGAGAATCTGTAAATTTAACTTTCAATTTAGTTTCACAATGACGATGCAGTTACCAAAGAGATAATGATAATTATTGATTTAAGGGATCCAACATCTAGCATTCGGTTTCTAATGGATTGGGTGATAGGAAAAAAGGAAAAACTGAAATTAACTACTGACTTACAACTAACTTAAGTACTAAAAGAACAAAGCGGGAATTAGAGAATAAGGGAAATAAACAACAGGAAAAGGAAGCGACGTCAACCCTCAAAGTATAGGAGGTGAAGGACTTGGAAAGAAGTAGAGCCATGGCAGGCTGGAAAGAGAGAATGAAGGGGTCCGTCCCAAAGCCAATGGAAAAAGGGGCAAACTCACCCAGCTAAGGAATTCCGAGCTCACCAGCCGTAAGCCCTCGAGGATGTAGCACTATCCATGGTGCTCCACGTGAGGTGGGATTTCATACACCCTGGCTCTTTTAGGGCCTTTTGCAGAAGATACCATGAAAAGAAAAGAACTGGTCTGACCCTTCAAAAAATGCGGGTTATCAGGAGAGATGAGACGAGGGCCAATTAAGGCCGGAAATTGAAAGACACCCTAAGATACCCTAATACTGTCGGAGTCGGAAAAGAACAAAAGTTGCCCAAAGGAAGTCGACAGGAAAGATAAGAGAGGAGCCCGACACATGTAAGTGAAAGCAATGCCAGACACAGCTTCGGTCCCGTGGTCACCAAGCCACGTCCCACAACTTCGGAGCCCCTCTCAACTCCGTGCGGTACTAATCTCTCTCTCCCGGTCAATGCATGTGCGATTTTCGAAGTGAAATGCCATGTCCTGTGGTTCGGTATCCACGTAAAAAGGAGGTCCCGTGGCTCATGATCGCATGATAAACGGTCACGTAAACTTAAAGCTTCCTTCCTTAATCTGATAGCACTGTTTACGTACTAAAACCCCGCAGCTTGGTGACGACTGTAGTAGTGTGTCTGTGACTGGATTAGGGACAGGAATAAGGCAGGTGTCCCGAGACATGAAGTAGGGTGCGTTCCCGGCATTTGCCAGGAGGGAATTCGGAAAAACCAGGGGAGAAACCACACTCAGGATAGCCGTTGATAGCACCGGGATTCAACCTCCGATCTCCGGACTTGCTCCAACTGGCCACCCGGGCGATATGTGTGATTTAGTAACGCACCTAAGAAGACGGAACGCTACCCTAGATGCGGATTTGTACTGATAGCCAATCTACTGACACGGGTCTGTCGTATTGATGCTCTCGTAAATGAAAAGAGACTGTGTCAGGAATCGATCCCGCAACATTGTGAACATTTAGTGAGCAACTAAATGACTATTTTCCAATTAATAAGATCTGAAAGACCTCCACGGGGGCTGCGTAACACAGTTAAGGAGCTGAGCTTCTCACTGGAAGGGAGAGGGTTCTATCCCCATCCAGGTAGCAGATTTTAGAAACAAAATTACCACGTTCAGAAACGCAAATAGCCCTGAGGTTCACTCAGCCTACACCAGAAATGAGTACCAGGGAATTTCCTGGGAGCAAAGACGGCTGGGCTCCATCCCATTTAGTGCTATTGTCATAAAGAGTGGAAGACTCTAACTTCCACTACTCTCAGGACTTCCATGGCCTGTTTGTAAAACGTTCACCCATATTGTATTAGTTTCCTGCAAAGTTCACGATCAGGTAACTATTGCATTAGGCTAACTCTTTGTAGGCAATGTAAATTCTCTATGGCCAATTCAATACACAGTTTAAAAACCGACGAAGTGACTCTCGACGAACCAGGAGTAGAGTGGACGCAATATGCAATACACAAGACCTCGTTTATCCGGCCCTCATTGTTCCGGATCTCCGGTTTATCCAGATCGAAAATAATAAGAAAATATTTTTACTGTACAATATTTCTTTTACGGGGTGGACTTTATTAGAAGGTCTTTTCCGCCAAGGAGAGTTAATGACATGTATTGGAAGTAATTCGGCCACGTTCTATCAAAGGTACCGTCCCGGCATTCGCCTAGAATTGAGAACTGAGGTTAGTAAAACAACTTCGTGATCGTGCTGCGCGCAAACACTATACAAATGTAAAACAGAGAAAACTCACGCATTATGTTAGTGCATAAAACAGAGTCGTAAATGTAAGAAAAGTGTTCTTATATTTCGTTTTACAATTGAAAAAAAAAAGGTATTACAACTTATGTTAATAGATTTTTATGAACTGTCCAGTTTGGTTTTGTGTTTGCTTTGTGCTATTGCTTTAGAATTTTTCTTTTTGCTTTTCTTTCTTGGTTTTGGTTTTGTGTTTGTTTTCTGCTTTTGCTTTTATTGAATTTTGCTTTTTGCTTTGTGTTTCTTGGTTTTTGTTTTCTGCTTTTGCTTTTGTTTTTGATTTTTTCTTTTTGCTTCGTGTTCTTTTTGAGGAAAATCAAAATAAAACAAAACAAAATAAAATAAAACAAAATAAACAAAACAAAATCAGAATAAAACAAAACAAAATAAAAAACAAAATAAACAAAACAAAATCAAAATAAAACAAAACAAAATAAATAAAATAAACAAAACTAAATAAAAACAAAATAAAACAGAACAAAAATACACAACAAAAATTAAATAAAACAATTTAAAATAAAATAAAACAAAATAAAATAAAACAAACAAAATCAAAATAAAACAAAACACAATAAAATAAAATTAAAACAAAACAAAAAAAATAAAGTAAAATAAAATAAAATAATTAAATACATAATTTTACGACATGATCCTTATTCACAAGTGGATTAAACGAGTTTTGCAACTGGACGACTCATACATGATGTATTTGTTTTTCAGTTTCTTTCCGGATTATCTGGATTTTTGGTAACCCAGATCAGTTCCGGTTCCAATTAATCTGGATAAACGAGGTTCTTGTGTAGTTCAAATGAACGAAGACACGATATTCGACGAGGCCTGTCAGTGCTTGAAGGTCGGTTTGACCCATGATTCACCCACGATTTATGAGTATGAACTGTACGAAAGGTCTTGTCCACACTTGCATCAATCCTAGTTTGTCTGTTGAAGAGTTCACATGTGAAGGAGCCAGTCTGTTGAAACACCGCGCGAGACAAAAAAAGGTTATGTAATGACAGCCGTCGCGACAAAAGTCGTTACCTGCTCCGTGGCGAATCCGTGCGATATAAGGCGTGAACCACGACTGCAGTCGGGAGATACAGTTAGTCCGGAGGTCGGTGGTTCGTATACTGGCGTTGGTACTGGTGATATTCAGTGGACCTACAATTATTAACACCGGTTATCAGACAGATTCTACACACACCCAAAGTACACGGGGCTACATGACCATGTTGTCGCAGCCCCTAAACTGAGGAACCAAACAACCAACCATCTCGTAGCGCAGTGTCTAATATTCTTGACCGTCTCCCCAGAGGTCTGAGTTCGATATTCCGGCTCTACCTTGAAGCTTAGTTCTGGCCAGAGGGTTGGAATGGGACACACTCGGCCTCGTGAGGCAGAACTGAGAGGAGGTGGGTTCAATTCTCACCTCAACCATTCTAGAAGAAGGTTTTCCCTGGTTTCCCTCTCTAATAAAAGAAAATAGGTCCTAAATTAAGGCCACGGCCACCTGCTACCGAATCCTAGTCTCAATTACAAATACACTTAGGTCTACTAATACAACCACCACAATAACACAGTTTAACGGACAGATTTCACTCTGTCCATCTCTCTCTCAGTACTTAGGAGATAGTATTACAGGATGGCTGTAAGTAATATTTTTGAATGTTACAGGGTGTTTGGAAGCACATCATGAAATTTAATAGTTAGTTTCTTGAGTATTTATTTATTTATTTATTTATTTATTTTAAGCATATTTGTTCACAATGATTGTACGGAAATAGAGGATTGCATGCACAAATGGGTATTCTTAGGCTATGCATGTAATCCTAAAAATAAACAATCAATCTCTCTTTCTCTGACACCCAAAATACATGGGGCTACATGACCACAATGTCACAAAGTCTTAAAATGAATCATCATCAACAACAACAACAACAACAAAAACAACTGAGTGTGGCTTTTCCTGGATCTTTCCACACTCTCTCCAGGAAAAGAGTGGGATGGTACCGTATTTCATTTCTAGCCCCAAGCCACTTACCCCATCCCCGGCGAAAATAATTACAGTTAAACATAGTATTGCAGTCATCACAAAAACAAAGAATAATAGCTAAATATACATCCACCGCCTCTTTCTTTGTATTCTCAACTTATTTTTTCTCCCTGTTCTGCAAAATACGTATGTGTTTGTATAGGTGGAACTTGCATCAGAGGGATGACCTCCTCAGGTACAAAAGGTGACTTGATATTTAGCCACTAAGCGTCAATGAACATCATTCGAACCACTAAGGATAGAGTAAAATGTATTTTAATACGTATATTAGTCTTTCATGGAAATGGTCAGATATTTAGCCATCAACCATTCATGCAAAATTAATTCGTAAAGTGTTGAGTGTTAAGGGATTAAAATAAATTAACCAGAACAAGAGTAGTTCCTTGTGGACTCTAGCGTGCCAAGCTTTTTCTTCTCTTTTAGCCTAAACTATTTTCCAATCAGTGAGAGAACACAGGAAAACCTTGGATGAACATGATATTGTAGTCTATTTGTTTCCTGTAGAGTTTATTTTCAGGTATTGATTACTTTAACATCCTGTATGTAAATTGTCGATCGCCAATTCAAAAGCCACAACCAACAGTAATAATTCAGTTCTCTTTGAATGTTAGAGTGATGCATTTAAAATCTCCAGAAGGCCCACCAGCTTCCTAATTAGTGGTGAACACGACTATGCTTAATATACTCTGCAGTATAGTACTTGTGCTTATTGATAAACCCAACATACCAGATGTTAATTTAAGGGGACACTTGAAATCTAGCGAACAGCCTTTTGTTGTTGGGTGTGTTAGGAAATCCGATGCCAAAGATCCTGGGTTCGATTCTCAGCTCAGCCAAAATAATAATTCGGATCTGGGGGCTGCAACGGGATAAATTCAGCCTCGTGTGGCAGAATTCAGAAGATATAGATTTGATTCTTTCCTTAACCAAATTGGAAGTGCATTTCCATTGTTTCCCCACTGCTACTTCAGTCAAATGCCGGGATGTGATCTAACGTAAGACAACGGCCACCTCCTTCCCAATACCTAGGATCAATCATAACTACACACACTAGTCTGCAACTAAAGACGCCGTAATAACACCAGTTATCAGACAATACGATGTTTGTGTGTGTACGGGGCTAAATGACCACGTTGACGCAAGTTCCTAAATAAAACAACAACAACAACAACGAACACTCAATGAGGAACTTTGAGACATCGTGGTCATGTAGCCTCACCCAAGTACACGGTGCTAAACGACCACGATAATAAAGCTTCTCAAAGAAAACAACAACAAGCTTATTTGAAATGAAGCAGCTACAAAGTTGATATCATTGGTTTGTCTCAATAATAGCTTACGAGCAAACGTATCAACCATTACACCACATTATATTAATTTTCAAGTTACAATTTAATTTATTTTAGGTAAATTAAATTTAGGGAAAGACATACAATGTATTAAAATAAATATTTAGAACGTGATTGTAAATATTTCAATGTATGTAGGTTAATTTAGAAATTAGCATGCGAGGCGATATCATCCGTTACAAAATATTTAAAATCATTTTATTTTCTATACAACGTGAATTTTGAAAATGGAACTTTCTAATGATATTCAGTAAACAAATGTAAAATAACCCACCAGCTTTTCATCTTTCTGAGCTAATAAGTTCGACAGAATTTCGAATGAAAAATCCGTTACAAATGAATTGGCATTGGACATAAGTTATTTACCATGAGATCAAAATACTCGCATTTTCTTCAATTCCATTGTAATATTAAAGAGATGAAGGGAAAATTGGGGGAAAATTACCTTTAACCCATTCCTGTATTTGTGACAGGGTGAAGATAAAACTGAAGCGATTGGGGAAACACTGGGATATTAGAAGCGTTAAAAATTTTACCAAGTCTTCCTTCAACATATTCATGAAGTGGCTAGTCAAGTTACTAAATTCAGTGATGTATTATGCCATATTAGGAAGGTAAACACAGGGATCTTGTCTTTGATAACCACAGTGTTTTTCGCTCTCCATACCATGTTAATTAGTATACAATCCACTCCACTGATATATTCCAGACTGGTTGGCCCACGGCAAACTTACTTGGAAAGCAAACATCCGGGCAGTAGGAGAACTAAAATTTGCAATACATCAAGTTTGACTACTGATTCACGAGTACCAAAAAGATAAGGCATTGGGGGAGGTTGTGTAAAGGAAAACATTCATTACACTTTCGTGACTAAACGATGACAGGTGCGCAGTGTGTTCATGGAAGAGGAAATCGTATGCCTAGGGACCTTCAGTAAAATGGTAATATAAAACATTCAATGTACTTTCCCTATTATATCTTAATTTCACTTCATATGTATATAACATATTTTGTGATTGAACGATGAAACAGTTTATTAATCACACCGTTTCTTCGCATAACAGGTAATACCGTTCCAATACATATAATCTTGTTAAGAGGCCTCCACAGTTGACACAGTATAATCGTCTCATGTAGGTTACAATATGCTTGCATCTCTTCATTTCCTTTACCTTCTTAAATGATAATATCACATGTGGTTTTATGTGTTTAATGTGACTGAAACTGGTACTAATTACATTATTAATTTTCATATTAATTATAATATTATTGGTATTATTGAAGCCTCCGTGGCTTAGGCGGTAGCAAGCCGGCCTCTCACCGCTGGGTCCGTGGTTCAAATCCCGATCACTCCATGTGAGATCTGTGCTGGACAAAACGGAGGCAGACAGGTTTTTCTCCGGGTACTCCGGTTTTCCCTGTCAAAATTTCATTCCAGCAACACTCTCCACCATCATTTCATTTCATCTGTCATTCATTTAATCATTGCCCCAGAGGAGTGCGTCAGGCCTCGGCAGCCGGCACAGTCCATATCCTCGCCGCTAGATGGGGGCTTCATTCATTCCATTCCTGACCCGGTCGGAGACTGGAAGCAGGCTGTGGATTTTCATTATTGGTATTATTGGTTAAGGTGGATTAAATATACTGTATTTAATACCATTTGTTACTTACTTTATATAAGAGGAATCAAAGCGGCAAACTAAAATGTTCAAAGCGATGAAATAAAAAGGTGATGCGTGGGTGTGCTTAATGCCTATAGTAAAGCCATTATTACTTCCGACTTGACGTTTCAGTGTTAGGCTAGAGTTTCGTTCACTAAATCACGACATCGCGAACGAAACTAGTTTTGTCGAGATAAATTGATTTGAATGACTGCCTGTGATAGGCTAGTTTAAGTAATTTTCCTTGTGACCGCTAGATAACTCTAGGGTAACACTGAAACATCAAGTTGGAAGTAATAATGGCTTTACGATATGTATACGGTGCACGAATTAGGTTAAATAATGGACATTATAGGAATATTTGGAGGAATGGCAAACAATTTATTCTATTTGTTTCCCACGAAAGATCCAAGACTCAAATTAATTTTACTTTCTGTGATTAATACCTTTGAACCTTACATTAACTTCAACAAGTATTCCCCATAAATACCCTAGTCCTTTTCTCACTAGCTCGTGAAACTTATGTTGTCCACAAAGTATAAGCGGAGCATTGTTTCCATGATTTCAGGACTTCAACCAATCAAGCTCGAGAAGGGACTTGTTTATCCGGTATCATATGAACATCTATATTTATGATTTCTTATCTTCCTATCAAACGACAGGTAGTGGAACTATTTCAATTTAAAAGTAAATATTATCAGCATTTCGTTGGTATGTAGCATTTTAGGGTGAAAATTACACATTGCGCAAAATAATTTTATTCCGCGATATTTCGCGGTTTCAATATCGAAACAAATGGCATATTTGGGGTACATATATCGCTGTGATAACATAATAATGTTTGCTGAAATATTTCGCGGATATTGTTAAAAACAACAAGAAGTTCCGTGAAGAACTAAAGAGCCTACTTTTCTTAAAATTTAAGATTCATGCCAATGATTAATCTATATGGATCTATCTAGAATAATGACGAAATTAAGTTGGTAATGTCGAAATTTCGAATTAGTTCGAAATACATACCTGGCATAATGTAGCCTAATAGAGCACTACAGTTGGCAGCCCTGGTGACTGAATATATTCTTAGTTCCATCTCTTAAGGTACAGAATACAAAATTTGGTTGCAGTCCAATGGATAGCATGACGTTACATGCAGTTAGACATTGGATATAACAGCGCGCGTAAAATAATGTTGGCAACATTGTCATGCATGTGTTGGTCAGAAATATTCTGAAATAATATGATCTATTGTTGTGCCAATTTTGAATGAAATCCATTAGTTAGTATAGAAGTTACATGCATTTTAAAATTAGACCTATCAGTAGGCTTAGAGTCATGTTGGTAGCACTCCTATTTAATCTAGAATGCCAGGTACTATACGTGTGCAAAGTTTAGAACTATTGGCTTGCATACTTTCTGATATATTGATATTAGGGTAACAAAATTAGAGACATCATTTATTTACAGTTGGCAGCCCTGTTTGCTCTTAAGAATACGCATAGTCTTATCTGTTATGGTACACATAGCATTTGATTGAAATTTAAATGATAGTATGGAAGTTACATGTATTGAAATTTGGACCTTATCAGCAGGCTTAGAATCATGTTGGTAGCACTGACGTATATTAGTTACTCCAAATTAATACAGAATGTCAGGTACTACACGTGTGCACAGTTTAAAGCTGTCGGCTTGCATACTTTCTGATAAACTGGTATTTGGATAAAATATATTGAGAGCATTCATTAACAGTTGGCAGCCCTGGAGGCTCATAAGAATACGCTTAGTCATATCTGTTTGCGTACACATAGCACATACGAAATTTGGTTGAATTCCAATTGATAGTGTAGAAAGTATATGCATTTAAAAATTGGACCTATCAGCAGGCTTATAATCATTTTGGCAACACTGCCATGTATGGCCTCCTGGAAATTAAATTGAAATATTATTATCTATACGTGTGCCAATTTTTAAATAGCTTCCATGCATACCTTCCAAGATATCCAACATGGAGCTCAAATTTCAATTGCGATTTTTCAGCAGTTAGTAGCACTGAAATCATTTTCAAATACGACATTGAGATATTTAGGTATAGATCTTTACTCATACAAAATTTTGTTTCGATGGCTGCAGCCGTTTAGGAGTTGATAGGGGGTAGGGAGTGAGGGGGTGGGGGGAGGGGGTGAGGGGATAGGGGGGACACACAGACAGACAGAAGGGCAGACAGACAGACAGACAGACAGACAGACACACAGACATTTGCCCGGATCGATCTCATAAGTCTACTTTTTCCTCAATTTTGCATAATGTGAAAAGTAGGCTAAAAATCCGGGACACTACTTATAAACCATTCAGTAATTACTATCCTCATCAGACATGTCATTGTTTGCTCTTTTGCATGCCACTGGTGTCATACCTCTGTTCCAAATTGCCCTGGATTGTAGAGAGGCATCCGACGGCAACGCAAGGAACTTCTGGCAATGAGGTATGTTTGTAGTAGATTTGCATCACAAGGTGAGTGACCAAGTTCTATGGCGTGATCTAAATAAAATGAAATATTTTCAAAGGCGAGCCTCCGTGGCTTAGGCGGCAGCACGCTGGCCTCTCACCGCTGGGTCCGTGGTTCAAATCCCGGTCACTCCATGTGAGATCTGTGCTGGACAAAACGGAGGCAGACAGGTTTTTCTCCGGGTACTCCGGTTTTCCCTGTTAAAATTTCATTCCAGCAACACTCTCCACTATCATTTCATTTCATCTGTCATTCATTTAATCATTGCCCCAGAGGAGTGCGTCAGGCGTCGGCAGCCGGCACAGTTCATATCCTCGCCGCTAGATGGGGGCTTCATTCATTCCATTCCTGACCCGGTCGGAGACTGGAAGCAGGCTGTGGATTTTCATTTTTCATTTTCAAAGGCGTGTCTGAGCATTGATTATACTGTATCGACAAAATGTTTTCACTAGAGTAGTACCCGTTGCATAATGATATGGCCGAAGGGGTTTTTAAATTTTATAGAGGCAACCCTGTCGTGAAGGGACAGAACATTTGCATCTCTCTTAGGAGGCACCATGTTCGATTCCCGGCCCCACAAGATGTATTATATAATACATGACGTAAGGGCTGGAAGAGGTGCACTAAGGCACGTGAAGAAACTTGATCGTCTACTTAATATGAGAAGTAGTGATCCATGGCTTAAAACCAAGGTAATGCGGTTAAGGGTGTCGTCACGTGACCACACATCCCCCATAATTCGCTGAATATGAGCAGGGTGGCATTCGTTCTATGTAGTCCAACCGGATATATCGTGTTTCTGTATTCTTTTTTTGTTGTTGCTATGATATCACTAAGGTTTCTAGGGAAACTTACGGCCTACCCTATATTCTGAAAAGTTCGAAGGTTCCAGAAAAAGAGCTTCATAAAACGAGATGATATTACGAAACGTGCAGTATATAAGGGAGGAAGCTTCTTACTGTGGAGTGGCACGTACAGTGGAGAAATGTATGGAGGACCGCTATCTCGCACGCGGACATCGTCAAGCTGCATTAGGAGAGACTTTCGACACTGAAAAATGGCAGTATTCGCTCCAGTGAGCTAAATTGAAAACAGGCAAATGCCTTTAGAGATTTTTTTTCTACACGCCTGACTTGAATTGATTCACAAAAGAGACAAGCTTTTGCAATTTATAACACATTACGCCCATTGCTTTCTGGCAATGAACAGTGCTAGTTTGTTGTTGCTGTTGTTTCGTTTAAGGGGTTGGACATCGATTTCGCAAACCACTATATAAAACATCATCATCATCATCATCATCATCATCACCAAATACGCGGTGAGTTCCTTCCTTCAAAAATCCGACTCAATCAATCAGATATCCGACCAGCAGGCTTGAGATTATGAGGCATACATCGTACTACTGATCCGCCAAGGTATTCATACAAGGTGTTAGAGATCACCTCATACTGCCACCTCTGCTAAGGAAAGTAATTCTGATCTCAGGGCTGCAACGGGGTGTATCCAGCCTAATGGGGAGAAAACTGAGAAGGGGCAGTCTCATTTCCCAACTCGGCGCCATCCTAGAAGTGGATTAGTGGTTTCCCTTTTCTACACCAGGCAAATGTCGGGATGATTCATTAAAAGGCCACGGCCACCTCCTTCCCAATCCTAGCCTCAGTTACAATTACACACTAAATACAAACAGCACAATAACACAGTTTATACTCACTCGGGGCAGAAATGACCACGATGTCAAAGTCCCTAAATGAAATTACAACAGCAACAACAGGGTGTTAAAATTAAGTTACCAATATTTCAGGAAGTGATTGTATGCATCAAAACAATAACAAGTTTTTAATAAACTTGGGTCCTACAGAGCCACCTTTCTGAGATCTTAACACTTGTTCATAGGAAGTGCAGACCACCGGCTAATAGTGAAACGTCACAAGGAACAACGAAAACAAAAATTTGGTTTTGAATATGAGCAGAGTTGTTGTATTGATCTCCGTCGAGCAGGGTTACATGTGTTGTTTTAGTGTACATTACTCTGAACTCTGTGTACGTACCTTGGTGTCTTACTCACTTTGAAGGGCAAAGAAATGCATTGAAATTAATTGACGTCACATCAATTAATAATAATAATAATAAGAATTTATTTCAGCCATATAGTGAGTTAGAGTATAACTATGATTATAATGTAAATGAATAATCAAGTAAAATGATCACTCAATCACTACGATCTACGTATGAAACAGGTTAGATTTGTCTTTGCTATACCTCACTATGCTATTATTTTTGTTACCACATAATGGTGTAGAGCCTGGACGTTCAGTCATTATTAGGATGGAATGCAAAACGATATAGACATGTCAGTTCGTGTATTATAGATTAAAGCCTTTTCATTCCGATTTGTTGTCATTTGTTTAAAATGAAACATTTCTTAAGTGAAGAATATTGACATTTCATTCACTTAGAAAGAAATTCGAATTAAAAGTATATTAGGAAAGTTATTTCGAAGATCTCATAAATAACTATTCCATTTCTAAATAAAAGAACATTCAATTCCGGGAAAAGAAGCATTTAATATTTGCTCTTATCCCAACGTTCTATTATTACTTAAGAAAATGCATAAGACTCCATCAAACATGAACCTTCGCTTCAGGTAAGAGTAATTCAGGTATTTTGAATATAAATTCATTACTTCTAGAACGATTTAATTTCAAATTTTAAGACATTTTGGCTTACACCATTATTCTTTATGTGTGTAACGGCTAATCAAATAGGCTATGCAATTTTACTACATGGAACGTCTTTTCATATAGCGTTGCAATCTCTCCTATAAATCTCTCTAAATCCTGGCTCTAGTCAGTATTCAGTCATTATTGGGATGGAATGCAACACGATATAGCCATGTCAGTTCGTGTATTATAGATTAAAGCCTTTCGTAATGAGCTCATTCCGTTTCTGTTGTCATTTGTTTAAAATGAAACATTTCTTAAGCGAAGAGTATTGACATATCATTCACTTAGAAATAACACATAAGGTAGTCGACATACGCAGTCATTGTTCGGTTCATGATATTTTATGTCATTACAAATTTTGTAATGGAAGCCGTGTACGGCGAGTCTTGTTACCACATATCGTAGCTCTCTAATTGTATGTGTCCATCGTCTGTCGGACATTACCTCACGAGGGATGTATCAGGTAAGACAGGTCGAAACCTATCTTGTAACTTTATGGACGCATTCGTTGTACTATAAGAGGACATCTTGCGGACAATCAACCGCCAGATTGAACTACAAGGCTCAGAAATAGTACCTGTCATCTTAGTACGCAGGCATGCCAGCTGGCGGAGCTAGACATCCCTGCGACATTCGGAGTAGTCACGTGGTAGGGCGAATATGCTAACTGGAGCGTGCGGCTGCTTCCCACCGGCCTTGAGTGCCTGGGCCGTCAGGGCAGTCTCTCCCAACTTGTACGGTACTTGCTACTTCCAATTGATTAATATGAGAGATTCGCCACATGATTTCAGAGCCTTGCAGTTCAATCTGGTGACTTATTTTCCCCACGTAGTTCTCTCATGGTACAACGATTGCATCCACAAAGTTTCAAGAGAGGATTCGAACGGTCTTTTCTGATACTTCCTTTTTCAGTAAGGTAAAAATCTAATGATATGTCTTGTCGCTTCAGGCGTCGCAGTTCAAGCACCTTCTCCATTTGTGGAGGTAGATGGCAGATGAATTTGGAATACTTTGATAGTGCATAGACTAACCTGGACGGTAAAGTTCTTGCCGCGTCTAGTGCTCTCTTGAAGAATCTTACTTTCACTTTTTCTATTAAGTTACCAATATTTTACACGCACGGGGATCTTGTGTGGATAACTATTACCATTTTAGCTCGAAACCGTATGAGATACTGGGAGTTATTTTGGCTTGGAAATGAGTCATGGCAGTTCTTAAAGAGAGTCTTGTTATGTTCTTCAGTTTTTTTTTCTTACGCTTCCTCGACTTACAAGCGTAACGATCATGATAAGGCGAGGAAAGAAATATTGGAAGGTTAACAAAATACGAGTAATGAACTATGAAATGTATCTCACATATTTAAGTAAGAAAATAATACCCGGAGAGTGGGCAACCCGCAACTTAAAATGAATAATTAAAATAGCTGTTCAGCCTTAAAATACACATAACTTACGAATATAAGTGACTAGCAGGTAACCCCGGCTTCACTCGCGTCATAGTCGTGTCATATTGTTATTCAATAAAATGCAGGTTTAACGCCGTTAACACCCCTTTAGAACCTGAATATCCAAAAATCCCTCCTTAGTAGACGTTTTCAACACACAACAAAAATATCCCCAAGATATCCTTCTTCTAATTTTAATAGTTTTGTTTGGTCGATGAGAGTGAATATCCAAAAATACTTTCTTAGTGGATATTTTTCTTCCAGAATTTTACCCCTCCCCATAGGGCCCTTAAATTGGATTTATGAAAAAACGGTCGAACACCTATTTATTTAATTATTTAATTATTTATTTTGAAACTGATTGTTTTCCTCTGAGTTTCAAACTTCTCGCCTATGTCGATTAAGAGATACACGCTCCGTTAGGAATCTTTCAACTCCCACTTTTCATCCCTTTCACCTCATAATATACACCACATCGAAAAACCATTAGACATGTGTTAGCTTATTTTTAACGATTAGTTTATACTGTACGCCAAGTATCACATTCCCAAATGAAACCACACCTGAGATATTGTTATTCAATGAAATGCACGTTTACCCCCCTTAACACCCCTTTAGAACCTGAATATCCAAAAATCTCTCCTTAGTGGACGTTTCCGACATACAACGAACATATCCCCAAAATTTCATGTTTCTAACTTCAATAATTTTGGCTGGGCGATGATGAGTGAGTGAGTCAGTCAGGACATTTTCTTTCATTTATTTCTGAGTTTCACCCCTTCCCATGAACCCCTTAAATTGGATTTATGAAAAAAAAAACGGTAGAACACATATTTACTTACTTTTAAGCTGTTTTTCCCCCTGAGTTTTATGAGTAAGAAAGTGAGTCAATCAGTTAGGACACTTTATTTCCTGTTTTTTTTTTCTTCAGAATTTCACCCCTCCCAAAAAATTGGATTTAAGAAAAAACGGTCGTACACTTATTTACTTATTTTAAGCTGATTTTTTCCGCTGAATTTCAAACTTCTTGCCTATGTCGTTTAAGAGATACACGCTCCGTTGGGAATCCTTCAACCCCCACTTTTCACCCCTTTCATCTCATAATATACACCACATCGAAAAACCCTCAGACAAGTTCCTTCTTATTTTTAATGATGAGTTTATATGCCGAGTATCACATCCCTCAATGAAACCAATCCGGAGATATTGTTATTCAATGAAATGCAGATGTACCCCCTTATCACCCCTTTAGAACCTGAATATCAAAAAATCCTTCTTTAGTGGGCGATATCGACCTACAACGAACATATCCCCAAAATTTCATGTTTCTAACTTTAATAGTTTTGGCTGGGCGATGATGAGTCAGTGAGTCAGTCAGTCAGGACACTTGGTTTTATATAAGAGATTTCTCAAAATACTAGTGGACACTTGAAGGGCTGTTACTGCTATGGAGTTAATGGTGGCCTTTGAGATACGAACCTTTCTACACGTTGCAGCAAAACAGAAGGTATTGTTCCCCGGGGCCCCACTAATAACCCAATGACTTCTATGAATAAGTGTTCAGATTTCCGAAAGTAGGTGCCGTGTGACCCATGTTTACCAGACATGCTTTTCTTGTTCTCGTTCATAGTAGGCTATCGCCTCCGAAAATAGTTTTAACACCCTGTAACTGGCGAGGGTGTTGCTTTGTGTAAACTACCAAACTGTTCTACCCAGAGTTAATTCACAAAGGGGAATCCGATACTTATTGGATGTGCTCTAAAGTGACCTCAGGCTTGACGTAACCCACATACTCGGCAAACAACGTCTGCTTCTTCCACACAAGTTTCAGTATCAGCTTACATGAGAACCTCATGGAGGTTAATGAGAGCTCATATTATCGGTCTAGAACTGAAGTCTTGAACGTGCAAATGGTTTCGAGTAGTGCTCCAAGTTCTTGCATTTATGGAGATTTTTAAATAGGAGCTATTCACGTACGCTTAAAGTGTAAATCAATTAATCAATTCACCGTTCAAGTAAATAATTTGTTTATGCATAGGAACCATGCTATTTGAAAAACAAGATGTTCAGTAAAGAACATATAGCCTACTTTCTCCTAAATGTATGAGTATAGTTATAACTCGTTGTTATTATCAAAGAGTATAATAGAACTATTCTTTTTTGAAGACCTTAGAAACGATTTACCTCTACCAAACGCCACAACCTAGATAAAAACTGCTACCATCATTGAAGAAAGAAAGATAAGAAGTATCTAAAGAATGTTATGGATCTGGAGACATAATCGACCGGACTGGCGGCGTGGCTCAGCGGTAACGTTCTCGCTTGCTGGACCGTATGTTTCAGGTTCGTATCCTGGCGCAGTCAGCTGGCATTTGAGGGTGCACAAATGCGAGGGAGCCGTGTTAGTAGATTTACTGGCACGTTAAAGATCCCCTTCGGGACAAAATTCTGGCACCCCGGCGTCTCTAAAAGCAACAGTAGTTAAAAGGGACGTAAAACCATTAACATTATTATTATTATTATTATTATTATTATTATTATTATTATTATTATTATTATTTTATTACATAATCGGCCTGACGCGGGCAACATCCAACTTTGAGTTGAGGCATGTCTTTACACGTCTGGCTGCGTATGACTTTCACAACCCTAATTGAATTAACAAATCTTTCCATGACCCTACAGAGACGTGTGTATACCAACTATGTGGATATTTTCGATTGCTATTTGGCTGAAATAGAAGTATTAATTAATATCCTGAACTAGCACCAACGGTAGAGTTCAGATACTATGTGAAATCGTTTTGTTCTTTACTTCAATTAACATTTTCAAATAACGCACAATAGGCTGTTACAAACCCTTTAAAATAGAAAGTAAAAATGTATCGTAGTATCATCTTGTCATTCTTCAAATTCGATGCCCATAGAATACAAATGGTATAGTAATCAATGGAGCCCCACGTAGACTAGTCGTGATATCTAGTGGTGAAATATCTAACAATATAATCCTAACAGAGCGAGTGCATTCTAGCGGCCAGAAGAAGAAACTTTTCAATAAAATCTGGTCGGCGTGCAGTTACCTTTTTGGCAGCTAGATGTCTCGAGTAAATCTGCTGGTGAATTATGTTTTAATTAAATATATATTTTACACCATAATATGCACAATATAACGCTTAATTTTAAAACATCTGAGTCATTACAAAACAATAAACATATAAAATTTCAAGCAAAAAAACTAGCTCTGATCGGGTTTGAACCATAGGCATTTGAACGATAGGCTAACGCTCTACCACTGAGCTAATTGTGTCAACGAATATCGATCTATATAAAATGACTTACATAGAACTTGTTAGCAAATAGTGATTTATACTAAACGATTTCATCACTGGAGTATATTATTTATATATAAAGCATTTCATACAAAGTTTATTTATTTTATATCAGTACGCTATATTGCATGCAATACTCAAATTAGTGAAATATAAGTCAGGCACAAGATATCCGCTGCCATCTTGTCTTATTACTAAATCAGCTCAGCTTTTTAAAATCACGTCTGCACTATAGTATTACAAAATAAACTTTTAATTTCGAACGTGCCTCTTCCTTTAGAACAGTTAAAACGATTCTCGGCTCGATAATCGGAACTGGTGGGTCCCATGATATGGATTATAAAGTTTGCATAATTCGCACGGCCGCCATCCTGAAATGGTATGGAGGACGACCTTGTAGTTTGGTCACAAGACGCATCCTATACGAAGGTATGTTGTTACCAAATTTGGTAGAGATCGGATGATTTGGTTAGTCGTTATTTATTTGATGTTACGTTTTGAACGTTTGAGTGGCCGCCATTCAGTTTTAGTAAAGATGGCGGCGATATAAAACATGACACTGAGGTGTCCTTTGCTAGTGCTACCTTTGTACCAAATTTCGTTCAATTCGCATTCACCGTGTTCGAATTGATACGGGGGGACAGACATTCAGAGTACACACTCACACACACACACACACACACAGACACACAGACACACACACACACAGACTCACACACACACATACACACACACAGACAGACACACTTTTTTTCGCCCTGTGTTGATCTCATAAGTCTACTTTCATTTTTTGCAAAAATCGAAAGTAGGCTAATAAGTGAAATGTACTTTAATGAACTCTATTTGTCTGTGTTTTCAACCTAGGAAGATTGGATTCGTGGATATTTATTTCTGTGCTTACATTATTTCTTTGATCTCCAATATTTTATTTATGACAACAAGGTATATTTGGCACGTAATTTGATCTATAAAGATTCTGTATTATAAAACAGTTTGTTCAGTATTGTCGCAACAAATAGTAATAGCCCACTGTATTATTGCCTATCAGTAAGAAATTCAGCAACTGAATCAGATTTCTTTAATTTGTGATGACTGAATAAATGCCTAATTAACTAACTAAATAAATAAGCATGTTTGAATGTTACAAAAAAGGTTAATAAAAACAAGTAATTTGCTCAAAACACTTTCTGGAATTCAAAAAGCAGGAAAAAGTTAAGACTCCTGGTGTACAAGGTTGAGGGCGAGGGTTATTTAAAAAGTAGCCTATCAAGGTCATTACAAATTTTAAAAATATCAACAGAACTAAAATTTTACCTTCTTACCGACTAGCAGAGGCATGCTAGTCTAGTATTCTCCGATTCGTGAGGCAGTTGCGCCGAAATCCCACCATCATCGGTACCGATGCATAGGTCAGCCATGATAAATGATAGAAGTGTTAATTCAAGGGATTAAATGCTCATTTCCCGTTTTCTATTGTTGACTACTCGTCCCGTGGCTGTTGAACAGTGACGGATCCAGGCCTTGCGGAGCCCTGGGCGATATGATAAGGTGGGGCCCACAACAATAGGAAATACAAAAAACACCAAATCAAATGGAAAGTAGTTTTGTAATAATAATACAATAAAGAATAGTTAAAATATTTTGAATACACTACAGTACATTTTTTAAATAATATGAAAGAAACCTTCAAGGGGGGGGGGGGGGGGCTACACCTTTAAGGATCCGAAAATCATGTATATTTCACTTTTTTTATTCCTCAGCAACAGAAAGTAGTAAAGAATTGTAATTTGTTCTGCCAATATCACTATGCTTTGCCAATATGTTCGTGTATTTACAAGTCATATGGCGAATGCATTTCCGCAAATTAGGCATTTAAAATGGAGGCTGTATATTGTGCACTGATCCACCAGTTCCCTAATATTTTACACAAATATCATTGTTTTTCAAAAATTATTTTTTAATTGTATTTACTAATACGGTAGCTAGAGAATGACCTATAATCATTGGAATCTATAAAGAAAATATATTTTTTTAAAGCTTATATTAAAGTGTAACTCTTTTGCAATTTATTTCACTGAATATTTTTTTTCAAACCGAAACTATGCCATGTACAGTTCTAGGTCATATTGTTCTTCCCTATAAGATACACATGTATACTAAATTTCACTTCATTATCTTGAAAACTCTGGCAGTTACTAAGGAAACGGATTTGAAAATCCAAAGTTTCGGGAAACGAGCAACAAAGTTACCAATGTGTAGGAAATCTTCCTAAACTCCCCTGTACGTTTTTAGCCTACTTTCGATTTTTGCAAAAAATGAAAGTAGACTTATGAGATCACTACAGGGCGAAAAAAGTGTGTCTGTCTGTGTGTATGTGTCTGTGTGTGTGTGTGTGTGTGTGTGAGTGTGTGTACTCTGAATGTCTGTCCCCCCCTATCAATTCGAACACGGTGAGCGCAAATTGAACGAAATTTGGTACAAAGGTAGCACTAGCAAAGAACACCTCAGTGTCATGTTTTATATCGCCGCCATCTTGACGGAAACGTAATGGCGGCCACACAAATATTCAAAGCTTAAATCAAATTACGATTAACCTAATCATCCGATCTCTACCAAATTTTGCATCAACATACCATTATGGAGGGAGCATCCTTTGACCAAACTAATAGGTCATTAGCCTAATATTTTGTGGATGGCGGCCATCTTTGTGTGAAAATCGATTCCCCCTATTAATTCGAACACGGTGAAACCGAATGGAACGAAATTTGGTACAAAGGTAGCACTAGCAAAGGTCACCTCAGTGTCATGTTTTATATCACCGCCATCTTGACGGAAACGTAATCGCGGCCACCCAAATGTTAAAGGCTAAAATGTAATTACGACCAACCTAATAATCTAGTCTCTACCAAATTTTGCAACAACAAATCTTTATATGGCAAGCATATTCTGACCCAACTGCTAGATCATCAGCGCAATAGTTTGCAGATGGTGGCCAAGTATGTGTGCAAATCGATTCCCCCTATCAATTCAAACACGGTGAAACCGAATTGAACGAAATTTGGTACAGAGGTAGCACTAGCAAAAGGCACATCAGTGTCATGTTTTATATCGCCGCCATCTTGACGGAAACGAAATGACGGCCACCCAAATGTTAAAAGCTTAAATCAAATTTCGACCATCCTAATAATTTGATCTCTACCGGATTTTGCAACAACATGCCTTTTTGTGAAAAGCATCTTATGACTGACTACAAGGTCATCAGCCCAATAGTTTGCAAATAGCTGCCATGTATGTGTGCAAATCCATTCCCCAGATCAATTCAAACACGGTGAAACCGAATTGAATGAATTTTTTTACAGAGGTAGTACTAGCAAAGGGCACCTCATATTCATGTTTAATATACCTATAGCACGTTGTATTTCAACAAGCTACTACAACTAACATTCAATTATACTCCTTGAAAAGGACAAAGCGTTATAACAATACCCATGCAATTAGGAGAAAGTAGGCTATATGTTCTTTACTGAACATCTTGTTTCTTAATTGTATTTACTAATACGGTAGCTAGAGATTGACCTAGAATCATTGGAATCTATAAAGATTTTTTTTAAAAGCTTATATTAAAGTGTAACTCTTTTGCAATTTATTTCACTGAATATTTTTTTTAAACCTAAACTATGACATGTACAGCAACAGTTCTACGTCATATTGTTCTTCCCTATAAGATACACATGTATACTAAATTTCACTTCATTATCTTGAAAACTCTGGCAGTTACTAAGGAAATGGGTTTGAAAATCCAAAGTTTCGGGAAACGAGCAACAAAGTTACCAATGTGTAGGAAATCTTCTTAAACTCCCCTGTACGTTTTTGGTCATAACTTCAAAAGTGTTATACATATCAAAGAAATTCTTGCAGTGATTTGAAGAGGAAGAATAAATAAACATAGGAAAAAATAATTGAAAAATGACAAATTTTGATTCTTAAAGGTGTAGGTCCCCCCTTAAGTCCCCTTGAAGAAGATTATGTAAACTATGAAGTATTAAAATAGTACTTTCGACTTTTTTCCCGTCTGAAGTCTTCTATTATTTCACTGAAATCTAAACTTGCTAAACGGTCAAGGGAGGTCATAGCTGCACTGGAAAAAAAAATATAGATTAGTTTGAAATGTTTGAAAAGTATAATTAATTAATTATTTAATTAATTAAATTTTAAAAACATCCATGGCGCGGGGCCCCCTGGACCGCGGGGCCCTGGGCGGTCGCCCTCCTCGCCCTCCCCTAGATCCGCCCCTGCTGTTGAAGATGCAATTCCCACTGGTTAATTCCCCTGGTATGAGAATAAGGTGTTTGTGACGTCTTCATCAATTGCTTTATCACGAAACACAAGTCGTCAACTCGAAAGACCTCCACCATACCTCCCAAGAGGTCGCAAGTTAATTACGTTGTTTACCACTGCTGCTGCACCTTAATAATCACACTTCCACGGAGTGGCAAATGACACCACCGTTTCGCCTCCTTAAAACAACAATCATCATCATCATCATCATCATCATCATCATCATCATCATCATATCTGTGGCGTATTGAATGAGGTGAGATGAGTTTAAATGTGCTTTCTATGGTCGGATATCCTTCCAGATGCCTACCTCATCAGATGAGTTAATGAGAGTTGATGGGAATTATGATGAATGACATTGGCAAAGGAGTTGGAAGGAAGCGTTTGTTGTACATTATAAGGTACCATCCCGGCATTTGGATGGAGAAGAAAATATGATAATGATAAATGTTATTTTAATGGGCCTAGCATCTAGGTTATCGGCCCCTAATGGGTTAAGTGAACGTGAAAATGATGATGAAATGTAGAACAAAATCTATGAAATTACAACTAACTTACAAACTAGAAGAAGAAAAAAAAAGGGGGAAGGGGGAAATAAATGACAGGGACAAGAAATGTCCTCAATTCTCGAAGGAATAGGACTGAGGGACTCTGAAAGAAGAAGAGGCATCAAAGGCTATTAGGAAAGGTGATAGAGGAGGCGATCTGCCCAGAATGGAAGGTAAAGAGGGGAAAACGAACCCTGCTCAGAATGCCTTGGGGTCGCCAACTCTCGAACTTGCCAGCCGTGAGCCCTTGAGGGTGTAGCACTATCCAGGGTGCACCATAAATGAAAGGGCAACACACATCCTACCTCTTTTAGGGCCTCGAGTAGAAGGCAGGAGATACCATGAAAAGACAAAAAGGCTGACCCGTCGAAGAATGATGGTATCAGAAAAGATGAGACAAGGGCCAATTAAAACGGGAAATTGAAAGACTCCCTGGGCTTCGGACATCATAATAAAGTCGGTCTCGGAAGATAACTATAGATGACCAAGGAAGATCGACAGGAAAATGACATAGAGGAGCTCGGCACAAGTAAGTGGAAGTAACGCCAGACTCCGTTGGGGTTCGAAGCCAACCGTCATTCAAGCGCGAAAATAGCCTCGCCATGAACGTTAAGTTAACGCACCGCGCTAACCTGGTCAGTCAGTTTCGTTTCACTTCCAGTTGATAGAAAGCTGCCAGCTCCTTTACCTCAAGGGGTTTCTGCGTGCCTTGCGGTAAGGACATATCCCGCTTACAAAACAATGCGAGGAATCTCACTGCACGAGGCTTCTAATTGCATAACATCTGAGGATCCACTGCCGTTTGACACTTGACAGTCTACAAGTGTCTGGAGTATTGTCTTCCAAGACAGTGTGGTTGGATAATGGAATTCAAGGTGATATTAAACCTCTCAGTGAATCTACATAGTGCTGTTTGTCATCTCCCAGCAACACTGCAACACTTCCATGAATAATGTCAATTAGTTATAGCTATCAAGCACCACATCCATTGCACTTGACACAGATGTTTAACAGGTGGCAATTCACCCCATCGAACAGGGGGCAATTGAACCCTTTGGCATGTGTATATACACATAGCTATATGCATTTTGCACTTCTCTTGATAACACCCCGTGTAGCTCTTCGGAGGACATCTTGGCGTTCTTTGATGAGGGCTGCACTATGCATAATCCGAACGACCAACTCGGCTCTTGTGTTAACTTTTTCCTTGAAGACTTCGCCTTTCTACCGTCCCCACAGGTAAAACACCAAAGGGGTATGGTCCGGAGACCTTGGTGGCAAAGAAACATGCTCATATCTCCCGATCCATCTCCCGGGGAATCTTAGGTTTAGATGCTGTATCGCCATATCGACAGCTGAGTACTGCACCAGAGTCACGCAGTGCAATGTAAACACTCTTGAATCTGGTCGTCTGCGGTTAGGAAATCTTATTCCGTATCCTCTACAAGCAGCAGCAGCGTTTCCATTACAAAACCCATATACAAATACCATATCGGCACACTCAGCATGTGTAAAAATGTGCGGCATGTTTAAACGATAGGCCTACAGTACAGACAACTAGGCCAACAAAGCACACTGACAGGTGAACACGTTCAATGGAAACTAAAGCACAACTTCACATCGTGAACAACAACACACGACTGTTGACAATCGTTAAATACGCGCATAGTAACCGGTGTGCCAACACACGAAACGACAACTGCCCTGGTTACATACCAACATCTGTATCTCGGTACGCAATACAAATAGGACACAGTTATATGGAATTTTTTATTGAAATTCATCTATACTGCCACCTCCTAAAATATTTACTATTCCTCCTAAAACACCCTGTATACAATGGAAAGATGACATTGATTCAAATTTCCCGCAGGTTGCATTAGCGTGGGGGTAGTAATGGCCCCATGACGTTGCATATCAGGTTTGCTTTAAATACGGGCTGTACTGTGTGAGAGCGTTAGTTACCTGTGAGATTGGGCGGAGTGACTGTGAGTGGGTCAAGAATGCCTTTACGACGATGAAGAGGCCAGTATCAACAGCTCACTGCGTTTCAATGAAGCCATGTAATAGGGCTACGTGAAGATGGATTTTCCTTCCGCACTATTGCAGAACGACTTGGCAGGAATGTCTCCACTGTGCATGCGTGCTGGCAGCATTGGTCACGATCAGGTACGGACGCCAGAAGACCAGGCTCCGGACGTCACCGTGGCACCACCGAAAGGGAGGACCACCGTATTCGGCGTATGTCTTGGTGCATCGGACGGCGTCTGAAGCAGCAATTCGAGCGGCAGTTGTCACCACAGTAACGCAACGAATTGTTCGAAATCGGTTACTTGAAGGATGGCTCCGAGCCAGAGATCTTGTATATGGCGTGCATTCCACTTATCCCAAACCACCGCCGTTTGCGACTGGGGTCAAGCGAGAGCTCATTGCAGGATGGAGTGAAGATCCGTAGTGTTTCCCCATGAATGCCGGTTCTGCCTTGGTGCCAGTGATGGCCGTGTGTTGGTTAGAAGGGTGCGAGGTGAGTGCATGCATTCCACCTGTCTGCTTTTCGACACACTGGACCTACAGTACACCGGGCGTTCTGGTCTGGGGAGCAATTTCCTATGACAGAAGGAGCACTCTCGTGGTCATCCCACGTACCCTCATTGTAGATGTGTACGTCCGTATGGAGATTTGGCCTGATGTGCTGTCATTCATGAACAGCATTCCTGGGGGGTGTTTTCCAACAGGATAACCCACACCACCATGCCGCTGTTGTAACCCAACGTGCTCTACAGAGTGTCGACATGCTGTCTTGGTCTGCTCGATCCCCCGATCTGTCCCCGATCGAGCACGTATGGGGCATCATTGGACAACTCCAGCGTCATCCACAACCGGCAATAATCGTCCCTGTATTGACTGACCAAGTGCAACAGGCATGGAACTCCATCCCACAAGCTGACATCCGGCACCTGTATGACACATTGTATGCCTGCATTCAACAGTCTGGAGATTACACCAGTTATTAATGCACCAGCATGGCACATTTGCGATGGCTTTTCTCACGCGGACATTAACCTGTTGTCTTGTACAATTAATCAATTAAATATGTTGCCTCGCCAAATATATTGCCGAAATTTCCGTACTCTACATTCCTTATTTCATGGTGTTGGGATATTCTTTTCAGCGAATGTATTATTGTATTTATATATGTTGGAAGGAAGCAGCCGTGGCCTATTAGATGGCTGATATTGTAACACTGAAACATATAATGCGTATATGTTTACTATGTTGGTTTGGTAAATATTGATTATTGTTAAATATTTGTTACATAATCCACCTTGTCAATACTAAAATATATTATGTAGTATATTATTATTTAAACAAACATGTTTCGATATTCAATGATTATCTATCTTCTTCAGCGTTACACATTGTATGCCTGCAGCCAACAGTCTGGAGATTACACATAAATAAAATAAGTAGTTTCGTGAAGAACTAAATAGCCTATTTTCATATATCCCACTGGTCTTACTTAGGACACGAGAATTGAAAGAGAGATTTTAAAATATTGTACAGCCGCCATATTAAGTTTTCATAACATTCCATTAAATAAAACGTCAGACTGGAGCACTCAATGGAAGTGAAACTTGGACTGTTGGAGCATCAGAAAAGAAGAGGAGAATTGAGGCAATTGAAATGTGGTGCTACAGGAGAACCAACTTTTCGTTAGCACTCACCAGAAGCTTCCCTTCTCTCCAAATCGTCTTAATACCTCTTCATTTGTAACTCTGTCTACCCATCAGATCTTAATCGTTCTGACAAATTAGGGAACTCTGATTGGTCTCCTCAACCCCCCCCCCCCCTTACCCTCTCCACCCACTGATTGTATTGCAATTGGCAGAGGATACTCTTGGAAGGTCACTCTATACAATAGTGGTGAGAATAGAAAAGGAGGTGGCCTTGGCCGTAAGTTAGAAACCATCCCGGCATTTGCCTGGAGTAGAAGTGGGAAACCTTGGAAAACCACTTTCAGGATGGCTGAGTTTGTAATAGAACCATCCTTTTCTCAGTTTTGCCTCACGAGGCTGAGTGTACTCCACTCCCGCCCTCACACCAGAATTAAATTCCTTAGCAGAGTCGGGAATCAAACCCGGACCTCAAAAGCTACAGCCAAGAACGCTAACCGCTACATCACGAGGTGCCTTAGTTTAATTTATTTCATATCTTCCAGTGGTCCAGTGCGTATAAAAACTCTGCTTATATTTAAATAGCCTTCACAAAAATAAAGGACACAAACATTTTGATTATGATTTTCCTTACTTTAAGAATGATAACATATAGGCCAATAATAACATACTAAATCGTAACACAATATCCAAACATGGAAGGAATTTTCGACAGATTTAATACAATCTTAAGTGGTCTCATTCTACTAGTCTTCTACTCGTCTCAAACCAAGGCTGCCAAAGTTGCTCAAGATGATTAATATCCGCAGATTAAAAATAATAACTATAATAATTATCAATATAATGTTGTTGGTTTCACGTCCCTCTTAACTACTGTGGCTTTTAGAAACGCCAGGATGCCGGAATTTCGCCCCGAAGGGGATATTTTTAATGTGCCAGTAATGGTACCGACACGGCTCCCTCGCATTTGCACACCCTCAAATGCCAACTGACTGCACCAGGATTCGATCCTGCAACCTTGGACACAGCAGGCGAGAACGTTACCGCTTCGCCACGCAGCCCATCTCACAAGTAACCTATCGTAACCAATAGCCATTCAAAAGAAAGGGAATTACCCGCAGCAATAACGAATTGCACTCTAATTTCAAAAATATCGACAATTTGTTTTAACAATGCCTTTTAACATACAGGGTGTTTATTTTTGCTTGGCAAGGCGATTCCGTTCGACCTTGGCCAGCTGTTACAGGTTGGCGCGTGCGGTCTCCGGCCGTATTTCCACGCTCTTGCTGCGATAGACGTGTGAGCTCCGAGCTAATCGAGTGTTTTATAAAGCTACTCTGTACTGTGTATAGTATTGTATAGTGTTTTATTGCGATTGTGTAATGCCTTATGTGAAATATGCGTTACGTGAATGTGTATATTTGCACAATACGTACATAAAGTGTAGGAAATCGTACACTAGAACAAGAAAAGTTTCGAGTGAAATTTCCAAGGAGACCCATTCCTATAAATCGGACAACAAAACAACTGACTAAGAGATTCAAATGTTCAGGTTCAGTAAATAATAAAAATAGACGTAACTTAAAAGGCCGTTATTTCCTTACTGAAGCTAAACTAACCGGAGTAACCAGAAACTTCATAAGGAGATGCCGATTAGGTTTGGCAGCGGATGGGGAAATTTTCAGCATTTACTGTAAACATGGTGAGTAAATATGCATGATACTGATTTTAAGCACCGTATTCTGCCATACAGATGCGCGCGCGGTCGTCGGCAACTGAGCCGTCACTGGCGGAGCGTGTGAGCGAGAATGTCCTTGCCAATCAAATATAAAGACCCTGTATAAACAATTCGATAGCTCCTGCCAAAACTGTGTCGCGTCGAGCCCGCATAGAAATAAAACCAGGTGGGTGGTTTATACAATTGCGAGAGTTCTCACATTGGGCCGCGAGTATTATTTAATTCTCGATCTTCTATGGCCAGTACTACGGTACAATACACGACCTAATACGAAGGTGGATCAAAAAGTTAGTTGTACTAACGCGCTGCAGCAGCAAACGTGGGCACAGCGGAGAAAGGGACAGACACTGCCCACACATCTGTTAGCCCGGTCGCTGTGGTGTCTCGTCTTGTATGGTGTGAATAGCGGCCAAACGCAATAGCGCGTCGACTGGACGTTAACTCCAAATATAAGGTGCGTGCGACAATCCGATTCCTATGGGCCAAAAGGAAGAATTGCACGGACATTCATCGTGAAATTAGTGCTGTGTATGGGGAGCGGCCATTTCCCGGCAAGGGATCGTAAAGTGGTGTCAGCATTTCGAAGCCGGACGCACGGATATCACGGACGAATATCGCGAGGGCAGGCCCGCAATGTCCAGGACCCGTGCAAATGTCAACAGTGAGAACGCGATCATTAGACAGAACGGTGGTCGACATTCCCAGACCGATGAGGAGGTGAAGGCCGTTGTCTCCGTGTGGTTGCAGAACGCTGGAGGAACTTTCTATGCATTCGGCATCGACAAGTTGGTTGTGCGTTCGCAGAAATTTTTGGAGTCTCTTGGAACCTATGTGGAAAAGTGACATTACATTGTATGTCGTTATAGGCGTATTGCTGTTGTATAGGTGGTGTAATAAATGGCAATAACTGGGAAGTGCAACTTATTTTTTGATCTGCCCTCGTAGTTCAAAACTCCTTGGTCAAATATCTATGGTTAAAAATTTGGGGGTCTACTATTTTACGAGGGATTGTTGAAAATCTTGCATGAGAACCTTGTGGTGGGTCCACACTTCACAAGGGTGTGGGATTCTTACCCATCAAAAACCCCCATACCCTTCTCCCATGACGTGCGTCTCTGCCCTGGAACCACTCTCGCATTACTTCAGGGCGGCGTCGTGCGTGAAGCCTCTTATACACCTTCATCTTTCGATTCTTCTTTACTATCGCTCATCATAAGCATCGAAGTCCCTCTTCTTTTGGCGCAAAGTACTTTCCAGAATGACTGCTACATGATCCCAGGATTCTTCATTTTAATAACTTACTAAAAACAACATTAGTTTTAGGTTGAAATTGGGTAAAACTGGAGACGAGATACTTTCCAAATCCAGGACACTGGGCCTGTTTTGACGCGCAAAATCACCAACCACGAGCGGTAGCTGTGATTGAAACTGCTCGCGGCCGATTGAAAGAGATAACGTGCATGCTGGAATGCCATTAAATATACAGCACGCACACATAATAATTACGATTCGCAAGCTGAGAATGAGGTGCTTGTTACGTAAGAAAGTCTAGGAATGAACATGCCAATAGTAATCAAGTTATGTATATTGCTTACATATGTCTAGTTACAAGTGGACAACGACGCACATCTTCTGTAGCAAACGAACTTCAAGAACGGGAGCTCACCGATGAAACATAATGTTTAACAGACTACCAAGAAAATATCCGGTTATTTCATCCCCGAGTTCATATGGATCTCCTAGCAAGAGGGTGGCGTTGTAAGCATTTAAATACATATGTGAGACATAGAACTTACATTTGGGTGTTCCTTCATATGAATTATGATGTTGATTCTTTTTATGGATTTTGCGGCACCGTGTAGAAGTTGTCTGATAACTTGTGCCACTGTAGCCTACATTTATATTCATTCTATTCTTATTTATTCACATGTTTTCTAATTATTTTTGTGAGCTTTCTTTTTATTTAAATTTCTAATAGTGTTTTGTTAGGATATCCATTTTCTCTTTTATTTTTGTTATGTTAGTATTAAGATTATTCAATCTACGCTGACGAAACATGTACGTGGAAGCAGTAATTAAATTACATTCTTTAGTGATTGGAAGGAAGCTTGTAGTTTAACGTGACCATTAATCTCGCGATCATGAGCCACAGGACCTCCTTTTTACGTGGATTCCGAACCACAGGACATGGCATTTCACATCGAAAATCTCACATGCATTGACCGGGAATCGAACCAGGTCCGCCTTTGTGAGAGGCCAACAGCTTGACCGCTGCGCCACCACGCCCCTTCTTTAGTGATTGACAAGGTGGTTTTGAATAACATAGTTATATCATAATTATCTAACATTCATTATTAGACTTAAGTATATCATTAGTATTTTATTTCTTAATTGGGCTAAGAAGCCTCCGTGGCTCAGGCGGCAGCACGCCGGCCTCTCACCGCTGGGTCCGTGGTTCAAATCCCAATCACTCCATGTGAGATCTGTGCTGGACAAAACGGAGGCAGACAGGTTTTTCTCCGGGTACTCCGGTTTTTCCCTGTCAAAATTTCATTCCAGCAACATTCTCCACTATCATTTCATTTCATCTGCCATTCATTAAATCATTGCCCCAGAGGAGTGCGTCAGGCCTCGGCAGCCGGCACATTCATATCCTCGTCGCTAGATTGGGGCTTCATTCATTCCATTCCTGACCCGGTCAGAGACTGGAAGCAGGCAGTGGATTTTCATTTTCAATTGGGCTAAGAAAGACCTCAATGTCAGGTCGAAGCATGTAATTAAATCCTATAATATATAATAGATATGTTTTAATTCAAGTATTGATTGGCGTGTACTTAAAACTTAAGAATGTACTTATGTAACCTCGTTACTAGCCTCTTTATGTAACGATAATTGTAACTTAGTTTTGATTAAAATTTTACTTACCCAAGCCTGCGGAATAGTATAGCTTATTTCAAGTCTTAGCGCATCTCCGCCATCCCCGGCACCAATGCGTATAGCTACACCACCTACTACTGCCTACAGCCAGCATACAAACACCGCTTATCAGAAATGTTGTTGATTCATTTAGGGGCTTTGATACTTCATGGTTGTGTATCCCCGTGTACTTGTGTGTGTGTGAAATTTGTCTGATAACCTGTGTCACTGTGACGGCTGTATTAATGTGTATAGTTGTAATTCAGACGGCCATGGCCCTAAGTTAGGAACCATGCCGTCATTCACATGGAAAAGAAATAGAAAATCACGGGAAACCACATCCAAGACAGCTGAGGTGGGAATCAAGCACTTCTATCTTCAGTTTTTCCGCACGAGGCTAAATGTACCTAGTTCCAGCCCTCAGATCAGAATGAAATTTCTCGGTATTAGCCGAGAGTTTTTGCCACTACGCAACGAGGCGGACTAGCAGAAATGTATTTGTTGTTTCTTATTTTATTTCAGGGGCTTGGTCATCATCCTTATGTAGTTGGGTGTGTATTGAATTTGTCTTATAACCTGTATTTATGTGATGACTGTAGTAGCGTGTGTGACTATATTCGTGACAGGTATGGGATAGGTGCCCCTGTATGTGAAGTAAGGTACTATCCCAGCATTTGCCTGGACGGAGTGGAGAAAACCACACTGAGATTAGCCACTGCCATTGCCAGAATTCGAACCTACGATCTAGAGACTTGCCTCAGCTACCCTTGCGACCATGGTGCACGATTTAACGAGCACGGCCACGCCATGGGACAACAGAGATTTAACAAACATCAAAGTTCATGGGGCTGATGACCAAACACGTCCCATGCCCCTAATACGCAACAGCAAAAGTTAATGAATGTCTAAGAAAACATTAAATTCGTTTAACTGCTGTGGCAAGGTGAATATTCAATCAAACTCCCAATAAATCTTACCAATCGTTAAGCTAGTCTTCGTTCCATATGCGGCTAACAAGTAGTCTACTGTAGGCGCAAGGGGAAAGAGCACGTTATATCCATGCGGCTCACGTAAGCGCGACAGGAAGCTAACGAACACTGAGACCAGAACAAACCATAAGGAAGTGTCTTGTCAGCAGTATAACTAAAGCGGGGAACGAACCCAGGATCTCACAATTAGAGGAAATAACCAGTTGCATTGCGTGCTAACTTGCCATTATGATGTTACAATAGATATATTCATGTAGAGAAAATACGTAACACTACAACCCTCAAACCAGCTCACACATCATCGATGTAGTGATAAATATTTCCATGTCCAGGTTAGAGAGCTATCCTAGGTCCTAGCTAACAGGTGTTTTCATAACTGTAAAGATCATTATTATTCTAGTTAGAGGGTGGGCCAGACCCAAATAGGTAGTTTTTGATCATTAATGAGAACCAATCAATCCAACAACACACCTCCCCAGTGCCACCATTCACTATGATTTCCAGTCCCCTGAAGTGATGGTGTGGGGCAGCGTGACGTTTGAAGGAATAATTGGTGTGTTCTTCCTTTCAGGTGCCGTCAGGAGAAAACACTGCTTCAAGTTGCTGAGGGAGTGTCAACCCAGAACTTCAGAGGAAACAGAAGTTGGATGAACTGTGATGGCAGCTAGATGTTGCCCCACTACACCTGTCCACATTGCATTGACATTCTTGATTTGAGTTCTCTCTCTCAATGCTGGCTTGACTGTCGAGGAAGTGGCCATCCCGATTACCCGACATTAACGTTGGGGTTACCTCAAAGACAAGGGAGTACACTAATTCCATTGGCAGTATACAACATCTCCGTGAAGTGATTGTTCGGGAACTCAATAATGTTCCAGTGAATGGCGTGAAAAAGTGTTGCCTTGTGTTGACTTAGATGGTGCCCAGGTAGACTACCGTTTTTAAAAATCGATGACTTACATGCGTGTGATTCAGTTTTTGTGAACCGATGTGAGTTATTGTTAACATTTATTAATAATCATAACATCTCAACAATAGCTCGTTAAATCGTGCACCACGCCCGCTAAGGCAGCTGGAGAAATTCCAGAGATCGTAGGTTCGAATCCCGGCGCTGACAGGGGTTATCCTGAGTGTGGCTTTTCCTCTTTCATTCCAGACAAATGTCGGAATACTGTAGTACCTGATTTCAAGTCCCGGGGTGCTTACCTTATCTCTGTCCCTAATACACATCACAGCAATACAGGTCATCAGACAAGTTCAGCACACACCCAAGTACACACGGCTGATTATCAAGATGTTGCAAGTCCCTAAAATGAATGTACAATAAAACTAACTGAAAAAGTGCCTAATTGAGTCTGGCCCACCCTGTACAAGAAGAAACAACACTGGACAGCTGAAAAGAAAGAAGTACTGATCAAGAGAATGAAAATACTGGGGCCAAACAAAACTGAAATCATGAAGAATTATTTACGTGGTCCCTAGTTGGCCAAAATAGATTATTATGATGAAATAAATAAATAAATAAATAAATATATGCATAAATAAATACATATATAAAATATAAGAAATGAATGAATAAATAAATAAATAAATAAATACATAACTAAATAAATGACTAAATAAATAAATGAATGACTAAATAAATAAATAAATAAATACATGAATGAATGACCAAATAAATAAATAAATAAATGACTAAAAAATGAATGACTAAATAAATAAATAAATGAATGACTAAATAAATAAATAAATGAATGACTAAATAAATAAATAAATGACCAAATAAATAAATGAATGACTAAATAAATAAATGAATGACTAAATAAATGAATGACTAAATAAATAAATACATAAACAAATAAATCAATCAATCAATAAATAAATGACTGATTACATAAATAAATTGTCTGATACCTTGTAGTATTATTATGGTATGTGTATTAGTGTGCGTATTTGTAATTGAACCAAGGATTGGAAAGGAGGTGGCTGTGACATTACGTTAGGAATGGTAGAAATGGAAAATCCACTCAACACCGCTTCTAAGATCGCTGAGAAGGGAGTTGAATACACCTCTTCTCAGAAATTTCCTCTCTAAGCTGCGTGTAACTATTTTTAAAAACCTCATACCGGAAATAAATTTCTAACAGATAATATCTGGGATACAAGCCTCAATTATCCACGAGTACTCAGCGCGCATAAATAAATCAGTGACCTATGAAGCTACCAGCAGCAGAACACATCGTTGTCTACGTATAAGACGTCTGACGCTGTCCAGTAGCTGCACTGCATCGCGCTCTCAATAGTCCTTAGCAGGCAATTATGAAGGGTATTTTAACGAGAACCAGTTGCTGGCGACGTGATGGCGTTGTCAACTGTTGTAACAGAGTGTTTACCAAGTATTGATGTTGCTATTCAGTCTACTTGACGTCCATATACGCACACACATGAATATACCAACACTGCAAGTAGCTTATTTTGTAGCAAAATCACACCGCCTTACATTCTACAGATAATTGCAACCATATTAAGAACAGAGAAATTTGTATCTGTGAAGTTATCATTTGAGACATTTCAACAATCTTTTATTACAACACACTAGCTGTTCAGGAATTCATATCCACATAATGAAACTATAAGTTGCGTTCAAAAAGTAACGAGCTAGAGGCTGGAATGCGCAAACCGGTGACTACATCGGCTAATCGTGGCGTGTGTAACGAGGTGTGGTTCCGATTAGAGCATGGAAGGTCACAGCCCGTCGCTCGAGTGCACGCGTGCACGTCACGTGACTATACAAAGTGAGCAGCAGCATGCATCAAACGTCTAACACTGCCATTCGCATTGCAAACAGTGACATAGAGGCATCAACCGAAGAGCAAAAAGGTGTTGTTCGGTTTCTGACAGCGGAAGGAGTAAGGGGAACGGACATTCATCGCCGAATGTCACAAGTGTACGACGAACACTGCATGTCCCTTGCAAGGGTCAAGGCGTGGCACAAGCACTTCAGTGAAGGACGGGTGTCGTTAGGCGATGATGCCCGGTCTGGGGCACCCCTTGTATTACCGATGACAACGTCCAGCTGGTTGATGCACTCATTACCCAGGACCACCGAGTGACAGTAAACGCCATAGCCACCGTGGTCGCTCCACGACAATGCACGAACTCATACGGCCAACACAGTAGCGGCACTCCTGCAGAAATTCAAATGGGAGGTTCTCGGCCACCCTCCATACAGTCCAGACCTCTCTCCATGTGATTACGCCATGTTTTGTCCCCTGAAAACGGCTCTGCGGGGCCTCCTCGGACGCCGATGTCCAGCTGTACGTGCGGAACTGGTTCACATCGCAGCCCAGGGAATTTTATGAGACAGCCATTTACCGCCTCGTGTCACAGTGGGACAAGTGCCTCAACAGCCAGGGCCTATACTTCTGACATACAAGTACTGGTTTCTGTATTTATGCCTCCGGCTCGTTACTTTTTGAACGCACCTTATAATAACGCGAAAAACACTATACGTTTCTGAATAAGGAAAAGAACAAAGAAAGGTAGTCTTATATACGTAGAAAAATAGAAAAGGAAAAGTACTGTATTGGCAGAAACAAGATGTTGAATTTCAGCGATCATACGGCGAAAGGTAAACAAATATTTCAATGAGAAAAAATAACACCTAGAACGCTAGCCGTGCCGGCCCCGTGGTGTAGGGGTAGCGCGCCTGCCTCTCACCCGGAGGCCCCGGGTTCGATCCCCGGCTCCGTCAGGGATTTTAAAACTGACGTGAGGGTTGGAACGGGGTGCACTCAGCCTCGTGAGGACAATTGAGTAGCTGTCTGACAGTGAGACAGTGCCCCGGTCACGAAAACCAAGATTAACGGCCGAGGGGACCCGACGCGCTGACCACGCGTCACCCCAAAATCTGCAGGCCAATTGGCTGGGCAGCGGTCGCTTGGTAGGCCTAGGCCCTTCAAGGGCTGTAGTGCCACGGGGTTTTTAGAACGCTAGCCGCTACACCACGAGGTGGACTTTTAACCCTTCAAAACTGGAGTGAAGGAATATAACACGAAGACTGGTGCAGTGTCATTTTGCCCATAGTGTGTCACTCCCTTTTGTCTTAGTCGTACGGATTTCAATGAAATTATTTTACACCTGGTGTCTTCCTATGAACTATTCCCAACATAGAATGAGGTTTATTTATATTCTCCAAATTTAACATGCAGAAACATGACAATAATTTTCGTAACAATATAATTGGCCTTGATAATGGCGGCAAAGCTGTCATCTTGATTTTTTTGAACGAATGAGCTGATGATCAAGTTGTCCCTAGACCCTAAACATGGATCAACAACGTGATCTATGTGATTGCTGCACAAAAGTAGTTGGATTTTCCCCCTTATTTTTAGCCTACTTTCGATTTTTGCAAAAAATGAAAGTAGACTTATGAGATCACTACAGGGCGAAAAAAGTGTGTCTGTCTGTGTGTGTGTGTGTGTGTGCGTGTGTATGTGTGTATGTGTGTGTGAGTGTGTGTACTCTGAATGTCTGTCCCCCCTATCAATTCGAACACGGTGAAACCGAATTGAACGAAATTTGGTACAAAGGTAGCATTAGCAAAGGGCACCTCAGTGTCATACTTTATATCGCCGCCATCTTTACCAAAACAGAATGGCGGCCACTCAAACGTTCAAAACGTAAAATCAAATTACGGCTAAACTAATCATCCCATCTCTACCAAATTTGGTGACAACATACCTTTATATAGGACGCGTCTTTCATCCAACATTCAAGGTCATCGGCCGTACCATTTCAGGATGGCGGCCGTGTGAATTATTCAACCATTTTAATCAATGGCTTAAGACCCACCAATTCCGATTATCGAGCCTAGGGTGGTTTAAGCTATCCTGAAGGTCGTGATCCGTTATTTATTATAATTTAATATTATAATATTATACTGTATGAGTGGCTTAAAAGAGCTGAGCTGTCTGTGTCACACGACAAGATGGCAGCTGTCCTCATGTGCCTGTCTTATATTTCAATAGTTTTAGTATGTTGTATGTGATATACCCTACTGATACAATAATATAAACTTTGTATGAAATTATCTTTAATGAAGATGTACTGCTGTGAAGAAATCGTTTATTTAAAGTCATTATTTGCCAACAGGTTGTATCTAATGTCAGTTAAGAACACCATGTTGTTTAGGATAGGATTAGCTCTGGGCTAGCGTGTTAGTCTATCACGCAGTCGACTGGGGATCGAGTACTGCTGCAGTTAACTTTTTTTTCTTGAATTCTTTTACAAATGATGTGCACGAGCTCTTTCCACAGATACTGAATAAGATGTCATTTAGCTCAAAGGAGAGGCTAATGTATACACTCGTTTATTAGTAAAATCACAGCCCCAGCATCGCAAATAAACAGAAGACATTAGGAAAAGGAGAATAGAAGAACTAGATACACGTTGTCATTAACCACAGCCTTCTTAATGCCTCTGTACGGTGCTGTCCTCTTGTGGGTTATGTGGGTAATATTGTTCCAAACTTACCGCTGTGTAAATACCTGGCCTCCTGAAGTATGGCAATTTTGTAATACTGGTAGTTCAACTATTAGCCACGATCGCGCTCCGATTACCTTTAAACACTGCCAGCTAGATCGCCTCCCTCTTGGCTACATTAAACTGTCTACTCATTCAACACTCTTAGGCCACTGCCATCGTAGTACATTACGATGGCAGTGCATAGGCGTACAACATAAAGATTAATTCACTGATAGGTCGCAGCACCAACCTACTGTGATCGGCGTGGATTTTTAAAGGGGAAGATACCCAAAACGGAAGATTCTTAACTTAGCAGGCTGGCTTAATATAGAGATTAACGGACGTGAATGCATTACAATAAGTTAGTAGTTTTGTTATTCAATCATCATAGAGTATACAATATTGATTTTGACACTTACTGGCTAATTATCAATATAAAAGAAAACAAACAATACATTGTGGTAGAGGTGATTGTGTTAGGGATGAGGACAAAGAGTCATAAATATACCCATACATTTAGGAGAAAGTAGGCTATATGTTCTTTGCTGAACATCTTGTTTAGCCTAGAAATTATCCCGACTAACCTAAGTCAAAATTGCCACTCGAGGACTGGCGCATTGGGTAAATCTGACCCGACGGTAAATAATATAGAAATAACTTGAATGTTCAAAAAGCTACGGGCATGTTTCTTTTTCAGGGTGACGTTCAAGGCTAGGACGAAAGATACAGAAAGCGACAGAAAATAAGGGCTGACCAAAACGAAAATATAGAGCATTATTTAAGAATCGGGTCAATAATATCCATGCTCCAGTCCTCGCGGGTTAAATCGATGCGTAATGTTAATTTTAGCCGTTTTGTTTTACCACCATAGTATAGTGTGCCCTTAAAGAGCATCCTCTGCCAATTATGATCTGATCGGGGGCTAGGCTCCACTAGCATTCTCTTTTAAGTATCGTCGTTAAGAGATACGTGGTGTGCTAGGTTTTCTGTTCTACACGCTGTACCCGACTCAGCAGGGAAAATGACCATGCCTGTTCTAGACTGGCATAAGTTTCGGTAGTGAATTCACCTTTCGCTTGAGCTCAGAACTCGGTTATACTGCTACTGTCAACCCGCTTCACCAGGTATCTTTAACGGTTTACCCAGCGTAAGCTTAAAAGGCGCACGGACGGCAGGTTTTTCTTCGACTCAATTCATTGAAATCGTTACTGCTCGGCTTGATTTCTTCATAAATGAATGTCTTTCTACAGAAACCTTCCTCGAGAAATCCTTTACAGAATGGTGAAAACCGCATCAAAAACCATCCAGTGGATCTGGAGATTACCCGTTACATCCAAGAATTGGGGACTTTGTTTAATACTATGTAGAGATGCTGTCACAGGAAGCATTGTCGTTCTCTTTTAGAGACATTAGATATCATGGTCATTGGGTGTGTGTTGAATTTGTATACTAACCTGGATTTATGTGGTGACTCTAGTAGTTTAACTGTGATTATTAGGGCCTACAATTTGTGTAGGTGAGCAGAGGAGTCCGCAGTGGTAATTGTTAACAGGAGATCATGAAGACGACTTGTTCCCAAAATGAGGATATTAGACTAGACTGGATGCGAAAAGGCCAAACCATCTAATATATAAAAGTGAAAGTCTGTATGTATGTATGTATGTATGTATGTATATATGTTGGTTCCGTATACAAATCTACACCGTTCCACCAATCTCAACCATATTTTGCATACATATAGTTTAGGACCCAGAAGGAACCGCTGGCTACATGAATTTTCGATAGTCTTTCTCATTCTTCTGATTTCGGCCCTTTTTCACTCAAAAACAGGCTAATCAAATCATAAAATATACTCATGAAGGAATGGCAAGGCAGATAGTTTCCATGGCAACATAGCTCAAGTCGAGACACGGCCGTCTGGATGCCAATTGCGCTCTGCACTACCGGTATAGAAAATGAGGATCTTTACTTGAAATCCCGTTAGTTACTCAACTGCTCACACAGCACTGTCAACCGAGTATAGCATAACAAAGACTTGACACTATCTACTAGATATTTGTCAAATACCACTCACTCACTCACTCACTCACACATTCATCACGAAATCTCAGAACCCACCCAACGGATTGGAATGAAATTTGGTATGCAGCTTACTCAAGGGACGCAAACGCCCACTAAGAAAGGATTTTTGGATATTCAGGTTCTAAAGGGGTGTTAAGGGGGTAGACATGCATTTCATCGAATAGCAATATCTCCCGATTGGTTTCACTGGGGGATGTGATACTCGGCATATAAACTCATCATTAAAAATAAGAAGACATGTGTCTGAGGGTTTTTCGATGTGGTGTATATTATGAGGTGAAAGGGGTGAAAAGTGGGGGTTGAAAGATTCCTAACGGAACCTGTATCTCATAAACGACATAGGCGAGGAGTTTGAAACTCAGCGGGAAAAAATCAGCATAAAAAATAAGTAAATAGGCGTTTGACCGGTTTTTTTTTTCATAAATCCAATTTAAGGGGCCTATGGCGAGGGGTTAAATTTTGTGTAAAAAAAAACAGGAAAGAAAGTGTCCTAACCGATTGACTCACTCGCTCTTCAAACTCAGGGGGAAAAACTGCTTAAAAATAAGTATAACTTATATGTGTTCGACAGTTTTTTTGATAACCAAATTAAGGGGTTCATCGGGAGGGGTGAAATTCTGAAGAAAAAAATTGAAAGAAAATGTCCTGACTCACTCACCCACTCATCATCGCCCAGCCAAAAATATTGAAGTTGGAAACATGTCATTTTCGGGATATGTTCGTTGTATGTCAAAACCACACACTAAGGGAGGATTTTTGAATATTCAGGCTCTAAAGGGGTCTTAAGGGGGTTAAACCTGCATTTTATTGAATAACAATATCTCACGAGTGGTTTCATTTGTGGATGTGATACTCGGCATATAAACTAATCATTAAAAATAAGCAGACATGTGTCTAAGGGTTTTTCGATGTGGTGTATTATTATGAGTTGAAAGGGGTGAAAATAGGGGGTTGAAGGATTCCTAACGAAGCGTGTAGGCCTATATCCTAAACGACATAGGCGAGAAATTTGAAACTCGGCGAAAAAAAATCAGCTTAAAAAATAAGTAAGTCGGTGTTCCACCGTTTTTTCATAAATTAATTTAAGGAGCCAATGGGGTGGGGTGAAATTCTGGGGGGAAAAAGGAGAGAAAGTGTCCTAACTGACTGACTAACTCACTCAATCATCAAACTCAGGGGAAAAAGACAGCTTAAAAATAAGTTAATAGGTGTTCAAGCGTTTTTTCATCAATCCAATTTAAGGGGCCCATGGGGAGGGGTGATATTCTGGTAAAAATGATTGAAAGAAAATGTCCTGTCTGACTCACTCACTCGTCACGCCCAGCGAAAACTATTAAAGTTAGAAACATGAAATTTTGGGAATAAGTTCGCTGTATATCGAAAACGTCAACTAATGAATGATTTTTGTTATTCGGGTTTTAAAGAGGTGTTAAGGGGGTAAACGTGCATTTCATTGAATAACGATATCTCATGAGTTGTTTCTTTGGGGATGTGATATTCGGTATATAAGCTAATCATTAAAAGAATCAGACATATGTCTAAGGGTTTATCAATGAGGTGTATATTACGAGGTGAAAGGGGTGAAAATTGGGGGTTGAGGGATTCTTAACGGAGCGTGTATCTCTTAAACGACATAGGCGAGAAGTTTGAAATTCGGCGGGAAAAAACAGCTTAAAATATAAGTAAATAGGTGTTCGACCGTTTTTTCATAAATCCAATTTAAGAGGCCCTTGGAGAGAGGTGAAATTCTGGGGGGAAAACAGGAAAGAATGTGTCCTAACTCACTCACTCATCATACTCAGGGGGGAAGAACAGCTCAAAAATAAGTAAATAGGTGTTCGACCGTTTTTTTTCATAAATCCAATTTAAGAGGTTCATGAGAGGGGTGAAATTCTGAAAAATAATTGAAAGAAAATGTCCTGACTTACTCACTCATCATCCCCCAGCCAAAATTATTGAAGTTAGAAACATGGCATTAAGGGGCTATGTTCGTTGTATGTTGAAAACGTCCACTAAGGAAGGAATTTTGGATATTCAGGTTCTAAAGGGGTGTTAAGGGGGTAGACTTGCATTTAATTGAATAACAATATCTCCCGAATGATTTCCTTTGGGATGGGATACTAGGCATATAAACTCATCATTAAGAATAAGAAGACACATGTCTGAGGGTTTTTCGATGTGGTGTATATTATGAGGTGTATGTGTGAAAAGTGAGTGTTGAAGGATTCTTAACGGAGCAAGTATCTCTTAAAAGACAGAGGCAAAAAGTAAGAATCTCAGGGAGAAAAATCAGATTGAAAAAGTAGTAGATAGGTGTTCGATCGTTTTTTCATAATCCAATTTAAGGGGCTCATGGAGAGGGATGAAATTCTGGAGAAAGAAGTCCACTAAGGAAGGATTTTTGGATATTCACTCATCATCCCCCAGCAAACCTATTGCAGTTAGAAACTTGAAATTTTGGGGATATGTTCGTTGTTTGTCGAAAAAGTCCACTAAGGATGGATTTTTGGATATTCATGTTCTGAAGGGGTGTTAAGGGGGTTAAACTTGCATTTCATTGAATAACAATATCTCACGAGTTGTTTCATATGGGGATGTGATATTCGGCATACAAACTAATCATTTAAAATAAGCAGACATATGTCTAAGGGTTTATCGATATGGTGTATATTATGAGGTGAAAGGGGAGAAAATTGGGGGTTGAAGGATTCTTAACGGAGCGTGTACTGGATCTCTTATTCAACATAGGCGATAAGTTTGAAATTCAGCGGAAAAAGCAGCTTAAAAATAAGTAAATAGGTGTTCGACCATTTCTTCATAAATCCAATTTAAGGGGCCCATGTGGAGGAGTGAAATTCGGGGGGGGGGGAACAGGAAAGAAGGTGTCCTAACTGATTGACTTACTTACTCACTTATCAAACTGAGGGGGAAAACAGCTTTAAATAAGTAAATAGGTGTTCGACCGTTTTTTTTTTCATAAATCCAATTTAAGGGGTTCTTGGGGAGGGGTGAAATTCTCAAATATTAATGAAAGAAAATGTCCTGACTGACTCACTCACTCATCATCGCCCAGAAAAAATTATTGAAGTTAGAAACATGAAATTTTGGGGATAAGTTCGTGGTATGTCGAAAACGTCCACTAAGGAAAGAGTTTTGGATATTCAGGTTCTAATGAGGTGTTAAGGGGGTAAACGTGCATTTCATTGAATAACAATATCTAATGAGTGGTTTCATTTGGGGATGTGGTACTTGGCATAAATACTAATCATTTAAAATAAACTGACACATGTCTAATGGTTTTTCGATGTGGTGTATATTATGAGGTGAAAGGGATGAAAAGTGGGGGTTGAAAGATTCCGAACGGAGCGTGTATCTCTTAAACGACATAGACGAGGAGTTTGATTTTCTCCGAGTTCCAATCACCTTAAAAATTAATAAATGAATAAATAATTAAAATAAGTAGATCTTCGACCGTTTTTTTTTCATAAATCCAATTTAAGGGGCATATGGGGAGGGGTGAAATTCTGGAATAAATACGTCCACTAAGGAAGGATTTTTGGATGTTCACTCTCATCGACCAATCAAAACTATTGAAGTTAGAAGAAGGGGATATGTTTGTTGTGTGTCGAAAATGTCTACTAAGGAGGGATTTTTGGATATTCAGGTTCTAAAGGGGTGTTAACGGAATTAAACCTGCATGTCATTGAATAACAATAAGACACGACTATGACGCGAGCGAAGCGAGGCTAAAAATGAGATGGTGTGTGTCTGTGTATTACTCAATCACGCAAGAACCACTGGTCCGACTTACATGAATTTTACATGAAAGTAGCTGATTTAACTGGCTAACATATAGGCTACTTTTGATTTCAATACTTTGCACTATGGCGACCATATTAGTGACGTCACTACACCCTTTGGTTTCAAACTTTCATATTTCCATTTCAAATAAAAAGTGAACGCTAAGAAATAGCAAACTTTTGATGGCATATACGAGGTTTAAAATTACATTTTCTGTCCGAAAGGTATCTCCAACGGTTAGCGAGTAAAACCTAAATTTGTGCTATAAAACACGGTCAACGCCGAACGGTGTAGTTGGAAAAAAGGTTCCATCCTTAATCTCCCTCTGCGCAGCACCTCGCCTATCCCCTGTTTTAACTGTCACTTTCACATTTTAATTTATTTATGACGCGTAGCGAAGCACGGGTACTTCAGCTAGTCTCCAATAAAAATGTAATGTATAAACCAGGAATATAAATAAGGAAGCATGTCGGTATTTAATTGAAAGTACTGAGTAAAAATCTCGGGTAAAACCACACTTATGATGCCCACTGTCAGTGTTAGGATTTGAACCTCCGATCTTAAGATTTGATGCAGCTGCCAATCACGGTTGTGGGGAGTGACTTAGCATTGTGCCCGTTCGTCCTGGGGATGCGATGACCCATCTGCTATAACATCACATCCCTGGAGTTCCAGGACAGAGCGGAGTTAAATGAACCTCTAGTCAAATAAGGAATGTGTCGGAAATTCAGCTGAGTTCTTGAAAAAGCAGTGGGTTTCACGAGACAAAGTATCTCTAGGGTCGTTACGGGCTTAAGTTAATAAAAATAATTCAAATATAAATGGGCGCCATCAACTGAATTCCTAGCAAAACCACTTCCTTTCCGGATAAGCCTTACTCAAGACAAGGAAAGAAAAAGGAACATCACACCATCATCAGATCACAACTAAGATAAAAACAAATTTATTTTACTTTGAAAGTCAGACAGACATTTTAAATATAATTCCTACCTAAGAGTATGGTCGAATGCAAAGTTAAATTGTCATTGTCCAAAAATCGAACCATCTCCTTTCTAATGCAAAATTATTTCAATCCACTTATCAAGAAAAATGTATAAAGTTCTCTTGGGTTCTCAGGATCACTGTCGCACTATGTCTTTCGTCACTGACATTTGTGAAACCTGAGACCTAATTCTCTTTAATTTAACATCAATGTGGATTTAATTAAGTTACTAATCTGCCTAAACATACACATATAATAATCACTCATGTTAAATATCACATAAATTATGGTTTGCATGGTATAATTTGAACGTAGAACATGTTAATCAAATGTTCCTAAACATTGAATAATTAATTTACATTATTTACATCGTCATTAATCTCTTATCTGTGAATTACAGAAAATTCAAATTCTCATTGGTCATCCTCATCATTATTATCAAAATTAAATATTTCTTACATTAATTCTCACTTCAAAATTCCAAATATTCCTGTCAGAATCGTTAATTCATCACCATTACATCATTTAAATTCTCAATTCGAGTTGCAATTCCTTCGAATTATCTCTCAATTAAATTTATTTAATTGCATATAAATTCATTAATCATCAGCTTCTTTAATTAATCATCACCTTCTAATTCAGTTATTCATCATCATTACAATCGTCTAATAATTCATTTCAATCAGTTTAATCAATTCAATCTTTAATTCATCCACTTATTTAATTCATCGATTTATTTCAAAATTTAATTTATCAACTTATTTAAATTTCAATCATCTGGTTATTTAGATTATTATTTCATCTAGTCATTCTGATTTTTATTTCATTAGGTCAGATCGTTAACATGCTTAAATCTCAGATTATTATTTCATTAATTATTATTTTCAGAAAATCTTGTATTATCAACTTCATTTATTTGTTTAATTTCCTAACAACTTGTTTAATATGGTTTATAGAATGTTGTCTTACAGTTTTATTACTTCCAAGTTATATCTCGTATTTAATTATCATGCCAAAAATATTATTGTCTCCACGACATCACGTTGGATCTAACTATCCACAACGACATTATATTTCTTCAATATTCCAAATATCACATTTGAATATAAGAATTGCTACAAAACTCCATAAATATTCAGCACATACAGCATGAATCTCAACAAATACGCTAGACTGGGTACGACAACCTCATGTCCGCTTCAAAATACATTATCAACGTTGCAACTATCAAATGGCAAATTCCACAAAATGCCTATCACAAACTTCATTTAACCACGTTGCATGATCTACAAAAATATATAAATGGCTTCAAATTATTAACGCACATAATCTCCAATGACTGTAATTACTCTGATCACATCTAGACAACTTCTTAAACAATTGGAAAAACATTACTTCAGTAATTTAATATTTGCTTTCAAATAGCATAAATTCTCTTTCACAAGTTTCATAATTCACATCGTAGAAAAACACCAATGTGCTATAATCTCTCACATCAAAATCTGCAATACTGATCTGCCTTAAAATAATTATGACCATTAATGATTAATCTTACAAGATTAAATTACTTTAAATCCTTCTCAAAGGTATCAAACACAATTATAAAAATCATCAAAGCATCAGCTGTAATAGCTGTTAAATCAGAAATTACTCTCAAAAGAGTATAGCAACAAAATATTGGATTGGCAAACAAGAATTACTAAATGCAATCCTGTTGACATTTATCGTTACTTTATTTAACAAAATCTCGACTGATATGTGACTAGTAGTTCCTTGTTTAATTCACTTACATCTCGTGTACATTCGGATGATAAAATGAGTACCTCAATGGCGAGTAAGATGTGTAACCACCGTACAATCGTATAAATACGAAGGACCTCGCCCCGTCGACTTGGATGATAGTTCCCTAAACGGTGGGTAAGGTGAGTAGCCACCATACAATCGTATAAATACGAAGGACCCCACCTCGTAGGCTATATGAGTGAATGTACCAGAAAGGAATCAACAAGTTTCTAGTTGTCATATAAAAGCGACGTTCATTCACTAAAGTGAATAACTTCTTAATATCTCCAAACAATCCAATGGAAAAAAAATCCCTACTGATGAATAATACACACTCGCTAGTATGCAATGAACTGACGAAGTAGTTTCTGATAATCAATTGCAGATCACGAGTTCGAAATACTCGTTACACAAAAAAAACTATTCATGAAAAATATCCTAGCTGGAAAAATGTCTATCAGACCAAACATCTTCTTAATAAAGCCAAACAACGGTGAGAATATCGAATAATGATGCCTGCCATATCATATGGTCACTCCATATTCTAGCAAATTCGAAGTATATAAATTCAAACCATGTCTTAATAATCAAATCACTCCTATTAGAAAAATATACATGTGTGCCCAGTATTCATGAAAATAATCGTATCAGGTAGATAGAACTCTTACAATACCTTTCATTATCAGTTGTAATATAATTTCCAAGATCGTCGATTTTCCCTACCTAAAGATTTCTCGTAAGATCGGCGTGAATATCATTTCATCCATGAAATGATGATTTCCTTCGAAATCCCAAGCGAATCAGCTGTTGGACTCCTCTCGTCAGGAACCGAATCCATCGCTCTGTGGTGCCATCTTGTCTCTATTCACGTTTACTCGATCATGTTGAACCTCGAATTACCCATAGCGGATATCGTCCAACTCCTTCTCGAAAAGTTCATGGTAACAGCGGACCCCCTACTCTTCTTCTAATATACGCCACTGTTCCGATAAATGTTCAGTTTGAGAATTGTAAGTCCACTCTCAACTTACTGCAAAGTTCTACTTGAGTAAAATAAAAATTTTACTAGATAGTGTACAAGATTACGATACACCCTGTATCTGTCTATAATTTGTAATCCATGAAAATTGTATAAGATAAAATTCTTATAAATGCACGCTGTAATGTTCATCAGAGCCTATGCCAAACATTCAGTTTACTTGGAATAGTAAAAAGTCGTTTGAATGTATTATATAACAGCATGGTTATAAGGTTGTATGTGAAAGCCTGTGTTCGAACAACGTCGAAATGAAGCTTGAAATAAAGTCTTCATATGCGATCAGTGTGGTTTTGAAATACCCCGGCTATCTACAATTGTCTTCTCGGCTAGGTCGCCTGTATCAAAGACCCACGCGGCCTCTGTTGCTCGGTGATGCGAGAAATGTCGCCTACACTTGCCGTGACGGTTTACGTGTGTTGCGTGACCTTCAATGCCCGTCTCGCTGTGCTATAGAGCTGCTCTGTACTGCTCGCCTCATTGAGCCCAACTGAACTGCTTAGCGCTGTGTTCCAGCTTATGAGCTCCGTGCGGCACGTGGCTAATTCTCCCCACCACGGTGCTCCTACGTCACGAAGATAGTCTCGAACCCGACTCCTCTCGGCTGTTCTGTTATACAATAACTTATTTCCATATATACTCTTCTAAGTTGTTTTAACTTATTATAATCCCATATATATTTCAATAAAGTTTCACATCTTTATTAATAATTCTATCTTCTTACAGATTTCAATGCCTCCTTGATTCTTGATCTCCTACGTCATCTTGGCTTTCTTCTTGACGCGATCGATGCGCTATCTTATCGGCTTGCTTTCCAAAACCTCAACTATAGCTTAATGTCAGCTGGCGTAGCCGATAGCCTAAAATAGGTATCGGGTACATCTCTCCCGTACATCTCCTTTTTTTTTATCAGGATTGAGAAAAAAAAATACTCTCAGGCATTCAATATATTATACATGTACACGATAGCTCTACAATTTCCTTTACTCAGCATGATGGTACTTTCTGACTCTCTATAATGATGACTTCCAATGATTAACGTCTTGATTCTGTGTTATTCTGACGTTTATTCCTTCTTTCTTCACTTGTGCTGGCTCGATTGACATCTCTCACTGTCTCTTCGAGTGGTGCACTAGGCTGTCTATCCTCCTGTCTTGACCTTTCATGTCCACGATTTTCCCTTCTGTCGTTAGGATCGTTTCTTCGGCCTTCCTGTCGGTCGTTTCCATTAAACTGTTGACCTTGGTTCCAGTTATTTCTTCCCCGATATCTGTTATTATACCGATTCCTGTCCTGATACCTGGAATTTTGGTTATAATTCCTATACCGGCTATCTCTCGCTTCTTGATCGTATGGCCTTTCATATGGTCCTCTATATCGATCATTTCCTCTTGCGTTACGGATGTTTCCTCGATTCCCATCGTTCCGTCGGTTTTCCCAGGAATCCCTTCTGTCCGTTTGAGCTGCATTGTCCACGACTACCGCATTTACTTCTTGCGTGTTTCTGTTGTCGTTCCTATTACTTCTCGGTGTAACCTGTGCGCTCGTATAATCCAATCGCCGCAAAATATCATCATAATGTTCCAGCGTATTGGCTCCCGATGCTATCAAAGATCGCTGTACCTCTATCGGTAACTGTCGCGCTATAGCTTGCAAAAGCTCTTCTTCTGGCAATGGAGGAATAAGGAACTGTAATTTAGCCAGTTGTGACGTGAAGTAGTTGGCGTAATGCGTCGGATGTGACGTAGAATAGCGTTTAGAGTACATCTCCGCTCTTACGTTGAGTTGATCCTCGGCACTCCAGAATCTCCTCAAGAAAGCCATGGCAAATTGCTCCATGTTCGCAAAGTTGCTTCTGAACGCTCTAAACCACGTAAGTGCAGATCCATCTAAGGCGCGTTCTACTATCCTTAGCTCTCTTTCTTTGGCTACCCTGTGTTCCGCCATGTAGTCTCGAATATCTCGCAGAAATTCTACTGGTGTAACTCCTGTATTTCCCGAAAACTTTCTCGGTTTGTCATCTAGGTTCCTTATAATTGTGACTGGACCTGAGTGTCGTTCGCTTGGACTCGACGTACTCCTACTCGAACTTGGATTCTCCTGAGGGGTTGAACTGACCCTTTCGAATGTCACATTCGGTTGCATTTGACGGTCTTCTACCATGCTCGTGTCTTGATTCGTCATACTGCGGTCTATCGCTGTTTGATTTATCAATGTTTCCCCTGATGTCACATTATGACTGGTAAAACTGTTAACTATGGATTCTAGTTTAGTCATCCTGTCTTCTGCTAATCTCTTGACCTGAGTCTTCAACTCATCCAACGATGTAACGTCCTGCGTCTTGTTACTTTCGTCTAGATCGTTCCTCAACTTGTCAATCTTTCCTTCGCACGTGTTCTTCACTAACGCGACTTGTTCTTTCAACAGATCAACATCTGTTCTAAATAGTGTTGAATCTAATTTCATCGCTTCCTTGCTTTCCGTAAACCTAGCTTCTAAGTTTGCCATACCTGCGATTAATTTTTCATCTAACCCTTCGCGTTTCTCTTTTGCTTCGGCATCGACCTCATTATATCGTTCTTCCACGATTGCTCCGACTCTATTTTTAAATAAAGTTAAGTTTTCGTTAACCTTTTGCTCTATATCGTCGTCTATCTTCCTAATATCCTTCTGCAATTGATTTTCTAACGACTTTATATTAGAATTGACCCCTCCCAAGACTTCATCTTTAATGGTCCCAATTACTGTCTTCAAATCTTTTATTTCGTTACCTAGATTCGTTTCTAGACTCTTAATCTTAGTCTCGAAAGATACTTCGGTAGACCAATCTTGAATTTTTCCTACATCTGCCACTAAACCATCGATGTCGAATCTCAACTTCGATACATCTGACTTAATGTCTTTCTGTATGGTCATAACATCTGTTCTTAAAGTAAAAATATTTTCTTCCCCTCTACTTTCTAACTCGATAATATTTTTCCTTAATATCTGAACATTTTCCTCTCCTTTCATGTTTACTGCAATTATGTCTAATTGTAAAGTTTTCAACATCTCATTGTTCTTCAAAGTTAAACTATTCTCTAATCTGGTTAACTTATTTTCTAATTCAGTATTAGTTTCTTCACTACGAGACTGTAATTTCTCTTCCAACGATTTGAAATTGTCCTCACTAGCTTTTAAATGACTTTCAGTACTAGTCTTTAATCTTTCTTCTAACAACATCAACTCATCTTTGCTATTTGACTGTAATAGTTTTAAGTTTTCTTCAGTACTAGATTGTAGCCTAGTCTCTAACGATTTTAAATTATCTTCACTACTAGTTTGCAATGCTTGTACATTCTCTTTACATTTAGCTTCTAATCTAGCTTCTGAATTATTAATTTGTTCTTTAACTTCAGTTTCCATCTTAGAAATGGTTTCTGCAATTCCAGACATACCCGTCTGTAACTCTCCTAACACCTTCGCTAAATCCTCTGGCAACATAATTATATTTCAATATAGAATTATATAGAGACGTTAGACAACAACACATCACAATGTTTCAATTCCTGCATTCACTTGGGTATAGGGAAAAATATCTTATAACTAACATGATATTACTAATACGATTAACATGAACACTGGATTGGGCACACAAGTACATTGTCTGACTAAGTATAATAAATTTTGTAACACACTTAAATGAACTTGAGATCAATCTCTCAGTAATCTAAATCTAATGTGATTCCATAGAATTAACAAAATCGAAAAGCCCCACTAGTTGGATAAAGCCAATTCTCCCTCTCTCTCTGTGCCCGTTCGTCCTGGGGATGCGATGACCCATCTGCTATAACATCACATCCCTGGAGTTCCAGGACAGAGCGGAGTTAAATGAACCTCTAGTCAAATAAGGAATGTGTCGGAAATTCAGCTGAGTTCTTGAAAAAGCAGTGGGTTTCACGAGACAAAGTATCTCTAGGGTCGTTACGGGCTTAAGTTAATAAAAATAATTCAAATATAAATGGGCGCCATCAACTGAATTCCTAGCAAAACCACTTCCTTTCCGGATAAGCCTTACTCAAGACAAGGAAAGAAAAAGGAACATCACACCATCATCAGATCACAACTAAGATAAAAACAAATTTATTTTACTTTGAAAGTCAGACAGACATTTTAAATATAATTCCTACCTAAGAGTATGGTCGAATGCAAAGTTAAATTGTCATTGTCCAAAAATCGAACAATCTCCTTTCTAATGCAAAATTATTTCAATCCACTTATCAAGAAAAATGTATAAAGTTCTCTTGGGTTCTCAGGATCACTGTCGCACTATGTCTTTCGTCACTGACATTTGTGAAACCTGAGACCTAATTCTCTTTAATTTAACATCAATGTGGATTTAATTAAGTTACTAATCTGCCTAAACATACACATATAATAATCACTCATGTTAAATATCACATAAATTATGGTTTGCATGGTATAATTTGAACGTAGAACATGTTAATCAAATGTTCCTAAACATTGAATAATTAATTTACATTATTTACATCGTCATTAATCTCTTATCTGTGAATTACAGAAAATTCAAATTCTCATTGGTCATCCTCATCATTATTATCAAAATTAAATATTTCTTACATTAATTCTCACTTCAAAATTCCAAATATTCCTGTCAGAATCGTTAATTCATCACCATTACATCATTTAAATTCTCAATTCGAGTTGCAATTCCTTCGAATTATCTCTCAATTAAATTTATTTAATTGCATATAAATTCATTAATCATCAGCTTCTTTAATTAATCATCACCTTCTAATTCAGTTATTCATCATCATTACAATCGTCTAATAATTCATTTCAATCAGTTTAATCAATTCAATCTTTAATTCATCCACTTATTTAATTCATCGATTTATTTCAAAATTTAATTTATCAACTTATTTAAATTTCAATCATCTGGTTATTTAGATTATTATTTCATCTAGTCATTCTGATTTTTATTTCATTAGGTCAGATCGTTAACATGCTTAAATCTCAGATTATTATTTCATTAATTATTATTTTCAGAAAATCTTGTATTATCAACTTCATTTATTTGTTTAATTTCCTAACAACTTGTTTAATATGGTTTATAGAATGTTGTCTTACAGTTTTATTACTTCCAAGTTATATCTCGTATTTAATTATCATGCCAAAAATATTATTGTCTCCACGACATCACGTTGGATCTAACTATCCACAACGACATTATATTTCTTCAATATTCCAAATATCACATTTGAATATAAGAATTGCTACAAAACTCCATAAATATTCAGCACATACAGCATGAATCTCAACAAATACGCTAGACTGGGTACGACAACCTCATGTCCGCTTCAAAATACATTATCAACGTTGCAACTATCAAATGGCAAATTCCACAAAATGCCTATCACAAACTTCATTTAACCACGTTGCATGATCTACAAAAATATATAAATGGCTTCAAATTATTAACGCACATAATCTCCAATGACTGTAATTACTCTGATCACATCTAGACAACTTCTTAAACAATTGGAAAAACATTACTTCAGTAATTTAATATTTGCTTTCAAATAGCATAAATTCTCTTTCACAAGTTTCATAATTCACATCGTAGAAAAACACCAATGTGCTATAATCTCTCACATCAAAATCTGCAATACTGATCTGCCTTAAAATAATTATGACCATTAATGATTAATCTTACAAGATTAAATTACTTTAAATCCTTCTCAAAGGTATCAAACACAATTATAAAAATCATCAAAGCATCAGCTGTAATAGCTGTTAAATCAGAAATTACTCTCCAAAGAGTATAGCAACAAAATATTGGATTGGCAAACAAGAATTACTAAATGCAATCCTGTTGACATTTATCGTTACTTTATTTAACAAAATCTCGACTGATATGTGACTAGTAGTTCCTTGTTTAATTCACTTACATCTCGTGTACATTCGGATGATAAAATGAGTACCTCAATGGCGAGTAAGATGTGTAACCACCGTACAATCGTATAAATACGAAGGACCTCGCCCCGTCGACTTGGATGATAGTTCCCTAAACGGTGGGTAAGGTGAGTAGCCACCATACAATCGTATAAATACGAAGGACCCCACCTCGTAGGCTATATGAGTGAATGTACCAGAAAGGAATCAACAAGTTTCTAGTTGTCATATAAAAGCGACGTTCATTCACTAAATTGAATAACTTCTTAATATCTCCAAACAATCCAATGGAAAAAAAATCCCTACTGATGAATAATACACACTCGCTAGTATGCAATGAACTGACGAAGTAGTTTCTGATAATCAATTGCAGATCACGAGTTCGAAATACTCGTTACACAAAAAAAACTATTCATGAAAAATATCCTAGCTGGAGAAATGTCTATCAGACCAAACATCTTCTTAATAAAGCCAAACAACGGTGAGAATATCGAATAATGATGCCTGCCATATCATATGGTCACTCCATATTCTAGCAAATTCGAAGTATATAAATTCAAACCATGTCTTAATAATCAAATCACTCCTATTAGAAAAATATACATGTGTGCCCAGTATTCATGAAAATAATCGTATCAGGTAGATAGAACTCTTACAATACCTTTCATTATCAGTTGTAATATAATTTCCAAGATCGTCGATTTTCCCTACCTAAAGATTTCTCGTAAGATCGGCGTGAATATCATTTCATCCATGAAATGATGATTTCCTTCGAAATCCCAAGCGAATCAGCTGTTGGACTCCTCTCGTCAGGAACCGAATCCATCGCTCTGTGGTGCCATCTTGTCTCTATTCACGTTTACTCGATCATGTTGAACCTCGAATTACCCATAGCGGATATCGTCCAACTCCTTCTCGAAAAGTTCATGGTAACAGCGGACCCCCTACTCTTCTTCTAATATACGCCACTGTTCCGATAAATGTTCAGTTTGAGAATTGTAAGTCCACTCTCAACTTACTGCAAAGTTCTACTTGAGTAAAATAAAAATTTTACTAGATAGTGTACAAGATTACGATACACCCTGTATCTGTCTATAATTTGTAATCCATGAAAATTGTATAAGATAAAATTCTTATAAATGCACGCTGTAATGTTCATCAGAGCCTATGCCAAACATTCAGTTTACTTGGAATAGTAAAAAGTCGTTTGAATGTATTATATAACAGCATGGTTATAAGGTTGTATGTGAAAGCCTGTGTTCGAACAACGTCGAAATGAAGCTTGAAATAAAGTCTTCATATGCGATCAGTGTGGTTTTGAAATACCCCGGCTATCTACAATTGTCTTCTCGGCTAGGTCGCCTGTATCAAAGACCCACGCGGCCTCTGTTGCTCGGTGATGCGAGAAATGTCGCCTACACTTGCCGTGACGGTTTACGTGTGTTGCGTGACCTTCAATGCCCGTCTCGCTGTGCTATAGAGCTGCTCTGTACTGCTCGCCTCATTGAGCCCAACTGAACTGCTTAGCGCTGTGTTCCAGCTTATGAGCTCCGTGCGGCACGTGGCTAATTCTCCCCACCACGGTGCTCCTACGTCACGAAGATAGTCTCGAACCCGACTCCTCTCGGCTGTTCTGTTATACAATAACTTATTTCCATAAAATTATTTCCACATATAATGCATGTTATATATACTCTTCTAAGTTGTTTTAACTTATTATAATCCCATATATATTTCAATAAAGTTTCACATCTTTATTAATAATTCTATCTTCTTACAGATTTCAATGCCTCCTTGATTCTTGATCTCCTACGTCATCTTGGCTTTCTTCTTGACGCGATCGATGCGCTATCTTATCGGCTTGCTTTCCAAAACCTCAACTATAGCTTAATGTCAGCTGGCGTAGCCGATAGCCTAAAATAGGTATCGGGTACAGCATGCACAGTTAGGCCGCGATGTACCTTATTTTAAAACACATACTATGGAAGCAAATCATTTAATTATATCCGAATCCATGAATGTGTGTATTTTGGTGTGGCTGATGTCTCCTTATTCGATGTACGCAGTTCGTCGGAGATCAAACCAGTTAAGGTGATACGGAACGGTTAAAATTGTCAAAATCAGCATGTTTAAAATTATTTTATATTTTATAAATCTTTGCAGTCTGCTCTTCAAAATGATGTGTAACACATTATAGTTTAACCATTATAAATTGCTATTATTTTAATTTACACAGTGAGATAATCATCACGTGTGGTAAGTTTTAACTGAAGTTTTCTCAGTTCCATTTTTTGAAAAATGTATGTTCCTTTTTCTAGGCAACTATTAATCACAGAGCTGTGAAACTTTCACCATAAATTTGTCTCATAGTGATCAATATTTTATTGGAGAAGTTTCCTTGATTAAAGTGAAACTGTTTGGGTTTTGGCTGTTATTTTTTAAGAAAAAGTAGTTATATATTTTGTCAATTTAAAAAAAATCTGGCTCCCCAGATGTCCAATATAAAAAACGCTCCATTAGACTAATATTTCAAGTAAGGTTTGAATGAAATGTGACATGAATGAAAATCCTCATCCTGCTTCCAGTCTCCGACCGGGTCAGGAATGGAATGAATGAAGCCCCCATCTAGCGGCGAGGATATGAACTGTGCCGGCTGCCGAAGCCTGTCGCACTCCTCTGGGGCAAGGATTAAATGAATGACAGATGAAATGAAATGATAGTGGAGAGTGTTGCTGGAATGAAATTTTGACAGGGAAAACCGGAGTACCCGGAGAAAAATCTCTCTGCCTTCGTTTTGTCCAGCACAGATCTCACATGGAGTGACCGGGATTTGAACCACGGACCCAGCGGTGAGAGGCCGGCGTGCTGCCGCCTAAGCCACGGAGGCTCTAAATGTGACATAAGTTTCATTAACATACCTTTATTTGATTCTGAGGAAAAGAAACATTAATTAAACAAATTTAACATTGGTAAGATAGGCGATTCCGTATCTCCTTAATGTCTCTTTATATTTCGCCTATTGCCGTACAGCTGGTAGATTGGCTGCTGTCTTAAGACTGATGGCTCTACCACTCCCGGCTCAGACATAATGGATTGGTTGTTTCGAGGCACGTAACAGCTTCATGTGCCTGGCTGAGACTGCGGAACTTTGGCGTGAGAAAATGTAAGCACTTCCTTTGTCAAACGATACGCTCGGCAGACCACAGTCAAAAGCACAACTCAAGAATAACTGAGGAAGTGCACGGGTTAAATCGCTGAGCATTGCACTTGTGAGATTACCTTATTCTACACAGATGGGCAAGCAAGTATTAATTCCAGCTCCCAGGGTTAAATTATTACTGTTATTATTATTAATAATAGTCGTATTTATTAGCGCAACTAAAACATGACTGAAGAATTGCTAGGGTTAAATAGCTGAACTCTGCACTTGTGAGATTAACTTACTTTAAACAAAGAGATAATCTTAATCCACAAAGAGTCAAGCAATTTTTAAATCATGCTCCAAGAGTGAAATTATTAATAAATATTTGTTATTAATATTAATATAATTATTTTTTATTTTATATAAGCGAAAATTCCCCTACAGGAGAGAGATTAAACTTGATAACGTGATGTCATTTGGAGGCGTGTCTCCTCCGCTCCTCCCAAAATCTCTTCATTCACGCGGAATGCTCCTTTAACCACTCATCCGCCCAATTTTTCTCAGGTTGTCTTAATGATCTTGATTCAAACTTAACATTCTCGATTTTCGTCTGGCACTCAGTTCGGTCTTCGAAATTTTCTATGCTGATTACTTGCTAGTCTCTCTGTACCTCTTTAAGCCATTCTGTGCCGCATTTATTCTGTGTTATGACACCAAGTAGTTTCTTTGGCAATCTGGAGATGGCCATCCTCTAGATGTGAGTGTAAAATTTGGCTCCGCGTTTTCTAATTTAGTCTGTTATCGTATTGGTCTTTTGATAGAGTTCTGTACTAGGTCTCTTCATCCAAACGCCGTTTTTGCTGATTGTTCCGTAGATCTTCCGGAGAATTGTTCGCTCCTGCTTTTCCAGTTCCCTAATCTTGGAATGACCATTGATTGCTATTGTTTCAGCGGCATATGTTGCTTCTGGAAGAATAACTGTTTTATAATGTTGTCATTATTAATAATTCTTATTCTTCTTATTATTAATATTATTGGAAGATACCTGATATGAGGGTAGCACGAAGTATTGCAGGGACAAATATATGGGAGCAATGGCAGGGACGTTCTCGTGATGGAGAGAGGCTGTTACATAACCTATTAAATGAAGTTGTTCATTTGAGCCGACTTATATGGTGGGTCATGTGATGAGAATGGGGGAGGGGAGATTATTACCTTGGAAGTTAATGAACTCGGCTACAGTAGGTAGAAGGAGTACAAATAAGCCTACGAGCCCATTGTTAGATGTAGTGTTGAAGAATTTCAAGGTGGGAGGTGTAGAAGTAAATGAGGGCACAGTGTTAACTGCTTTAGGGGTTCACGTAGGTGTTTAATTGCAAGAAGAGGGTTGCAGGCTCTTCCACTAACTACTCTTGTGTGAAGCTAAAATTTGTAGGTTACATTTCGTTAACGGTATATTAGTTCCAACGTTTGTCGCCAGGTGTTAGTTGCGATGGCATCTAGTAGCCAAGTCCGCAGCTAGGTGTCGTGGATGGTAGCACTTGCTAGCAAAGGTAGGAACTACTTGAAAATTGAACGTCTGCAGTCCTTACCTGAATCACAGATAACACACACTAATACAGCCATCACAAATAATACTGGTTATTAGACAAATTCTTAAGTACACGGGGCTACGCAACCGTGTTGACGCAGCCCCTAAACCAACCATCCAAGACTAAAATGGGATTTCAAAGGCAAAGCAAAGTCTCAAATTATAAAGTAATGTTATTGAATTTACGTCCCTTTTAACTACTGCAACTTTTAGAGACGCGGCGATGCCAGAATGTTTCCCCGAAGGGGATCTTTAACGTGCCAGTAAATCTACTGTCACGGCTTCCTCATATTTTCGCACCCTAAAATGCCAACTAACTGCGCCGGGATTTGATCCCGCAATCTTTGGATCAGCAGGCGAGAACGTTACAGCTGAGCCACGCAGCCAGTCAGTCTCAAATTAAACAGAGTTGGTGTATTAAATATTATTATGCAGCAATAGGCGATAATGTCTGAGAATCATACGACAGGAATGGTGAAAAATCTCTAATATTTAACATTCCTCACCACGGACAAAATTCCCAGTAGATGTGTGGGAGTCCTCAAGCTTTCAACATAGAACAAACATAATAGCCATTTCCACATTTCACCAACAGGTTTTAACTATCGTCAAGCTAGACATAAATAGTATCATGAATTTTTTAAGCTACGTTATATCCATTAAAAAATTCATATCCAGAGTAAATTACCGGAGTGTTTTGTCTAAACATGTCCCGTGCCAATAAAGTTGAGGGTTTAAAAGGCTGGTCGCAGCATGTAATGAATCATCGCGAGAGCATTGTCCCCATTACTGTGTGAAGAAGTGGCATATTATTCCGAGTGCGACCAAGCGGCTCACTTTATGGAGCTGTTAAGTAAGAGACCTTGTCAGGCACGCACCACGTCACATCAAAAATTGATGTCTAGAACCTCTTCATTAAAAAGAATTTCCCTGCCAGAAAGATAAAATGACAGACAAAATCCTATAAAACTTCTGTATATTTACGTTTTACACATATTTTTCAGCAAAGTTTGTTGCAGAGTTGGGGAGTGGAGCGTTCCGTTACGTTCACGGTAACGATGACGTAACGACATTACCGTTACAGTTACTTGTCAAAAAAAGTAACGGAGGTAACATTACAGTTACATGCCAAAATTAAAAATTCCTCTCGGCACGCCAGAAGGCGGAGGTAGGTTTCACCGGGCAAACTAGGGGATAGGCGAAAATAGGCAAAATATGCAGGTTTTCGTAGGAGGATCAGACCTCATTTATTGGGAGAAAGTATTTTACAATTGGAGGTTAATTAACTTTTGTTTCGTCTTTCTATGCATATTTTTTTAACATTTTATTGTCTTATGGGGATGGTAACCTTCTTGTCAATTGGGGTTCATTTTTATACCTGTGATCACACTGTCCTTATGCAAAGTTTGGAACTGATGTGTAACTATCTGACAGTCTGTTACTTCTTCAGGCAAAATTTTATCTCCCGCAGAGATGTTGGTTGGTTCCTCAGTTTAGGGGCTGCGACAACGTGGTCATGTAACCCCGTGTACATTGGGTGTGTGTAGAATCTGTCTGATAAACGGTGTTAATTCTGATGGCTGTATTAGTCTGTAATTCAGGTAAGGTCTGCAAACGGTCAATTTTAAGTAGTAGTTCCTAATTTTGTATCAAATACTACCGTCAACGACACCTAACTGTGAACTTGGCTACTAGATGCCACCACAACCAGCAACTTGCAACGAACGTAGGAACTTCCCCTCCAAACGAAATCATTCTGAGGAGCGTCGCACTCTATGGAAGTGAAACTTGGACTATTGGTGCAGCAGAAAAGAGGAGAATTGAAGCGTTTGAAATGTGGTGTTACAGGAGAATGATGAAGATCAGATGGGTAGATAGGGTTACAAACGAAGAGGTATTAAGACGAGTGGAAGAGGAGAGATGTTCCTGGCGACTGCTAATGAAGAGAAGAGATAAATTGGTAGGACACATACTAAGACACCCAGGAATAGCAAGCTAAGTTATGGAAGGAAGGGTCAAAGACAAGAACTGTAGGGCTAGACCAAGGTTGGAGTATGTTAAACAGATTGCCTCGGATGTAGGGTGTGGTAGCTATGTAGAGATGCAACGATTAGCTCAGGACAGGGAGGAATGGAAAGCTGCATCAAACCAGTAAAAAGACTGAAAACTCAAACAACAACATAAAATCCGACGACTTTGGCCGGCTTTGAACCAGCGACCTTGGGCATAGAAATTCAGCATGCTACTACCAGTTAGCCGCTTCCCACAAAGCTTGCACCCGGCACCCTAGGCCATACGATATTATTATTTACAAACATCAATTACTGGAACATGTGTGAAATACTGTAACTGACTTCGGTGCCGTAGTCGGTAGCATGCTGAGCTTCTATGCCCAAGATAGCGGGTTCAAACCCGGCCGAAGCCGTCGGATTTTTTAAGAGCGTTAAAAATCCCTCAGTATGCCTTCCTTCGGAGGGGAAGTAAAGCCGGCGGTCCCATGTCATAGATTTATGGCATGTTAAAGAACCTTCCACTAATTACACCTGTGTGAAGCTAAATTGGATAGGTTAAGAATGTAAACAACGCTCTTAGGTTTCTACGTTCGTTACCAAGAGCCGTCTACGGTGGCGTCAAGTAGCTAAGTTCTGAACTTGGCCTAGTAGTCGTTGACGGTGGCGCTTGGCGGCAAAAGTAGGTACTATTTGAAAAATTCTAAGTTGCAGTCTGTAATTAAATTAAAACACAGATAACACATACTTATACAGTCATCACAATTAACACCGGTTATCAGACAGCTTCTACACACACCCAAAGTACACGGGGCTACATGACCACGTTGTCGCAGCCCCTAAACTAAAGAACCAACCAACCAACCAACCAACCAACCCACAGAGTCAGATGGAGAAATGAATGTGATCTCGTGCAATGGCGTTGTCTTGGCAACCTCTGATAGCTCATCCCTCATCATTTAGAAGCGTTGTCATGGTAACCTTTGATGCCACTTGGCATTTTCTTTAATTCCGAAATCATTTTTCTCTTCCCTTGGTGTAATGGTGGGTTATAGCAAAAATTATTTCAGACAAAAGTTTTAGGTAATTATTAGGGGAATATTTTCCATTTTTTACGGTTTTGATATTGTGCCTCTTAAGAGAGATATTGATTAATGTTTCCCGAAAAACCCACTTTTTTCCACCCCTTTGGCCAATGGCTGGTGCTATCAAAAAACTTTTCAAACAGAAATGTTTGGCACTTATCCGACACATATTATGAACTTTGAATGGATTCGATATTTCACGTATTAAGAGAGGTATAGCGATATTTCACTTTTTCTAAAAATGCCCCCCATTTTCTCCCCCTTCGACCGATTTTACCCATTTACGAACTCGACCGAGATTTTAACGGGATACATATTATGTAAAAAATTCAAAGTGATTGGTGCAAAATTACGGCAGTTATCGTGTCCACAAGAAACTGATATATATACATAAATTATATATACACTTTTGAACAGACGGTGGTTTTGGGGTCCGGGGGATGTGAAACGCGAAGATATGTCGAAATTTTCTGGAAGTCGAAACAAGGTAGCCATTGCAATAATTAGCTTTCTAATGAAATCTACTTAAAACGGAGATACCGTTACACTTACAATTGTCGAGGCAATGAATCGTTACTTTACAAACGACTGAAATACTCGTTAACACATAAGCCAACAAGATGTTCAGTAAAGAACATATAGCCTACTTTCTCCTAAATGCATGGGTATTGTTATAACTCATTGTCCTTTTCAAGGAAATAATTGAATGTTGGTTGTAGTAGCTTGTTGAAATACAACGTGTTATACGGATATTAAACAGAACATGAGGTACCCTTTGCCAGTGCTACCTCTGTACAAAATTTCATTCAATTCGGTTTCACCGCGTTTGAATTGATATGGTGAATCGATTTGCACACATACATGGCCACTATCTGTAAACTATTGGGCTAATGACCTTGTAGTTTAGTCAAAATATGCTTCCCACAAAAAGGTATATTGTTGCAATATTTTGTAGAGATCAAATAATTAAGTTGGTCGTAATTTGATTTAACATTTGGGTGGCCGCGCTGATATAAAACATGACTCTGAGGTGCCCGCTATACCAAATTTCGTTCAATTCGGTTTTACCGTGTTTGAATTGATAGGAGGAATCGATTTGCACACATACATGGCTGCCATATGTAAACTATTAGACTGATGACCTTATAGCTTGGTCAAAGAACGCTCCTCAGGTAAAGGTATGTTGATGCAAAATTTGGTAGAGATCAGATGATTAGGTTGGTCGTAATTTGATTTAGGCTTTTAACATTTGGGTGGCCGTCATTACGTTTCCGTCAAGATGGCAGCAATACAGAACACGACACTGAGGTGCCCTTTGCTAGTGCTACCTCAGTACCAAATTTCGTTCAATTCGGTTTCACCGTGTTTGGATAGATAGGGGGAATCGATTTGCACCCATACATGGCCGCCATCTGTAAATTATTGGGACGATGACCTTGTAGTTCAGTCAAAACATTTTTCATACATAAAGGTATAATGTTGCAAAATTTGGTAGAGATCAAATGATTAGGTTGGTCGTAATTTGATTTAAGGTTTTAACATTAGGGTGGCCGCCTTTACGTTTTCATTAAGATTGCAGCGATATAACACATGACACTGAGGTGCCCTTTGCTAGTGCTACCTCTGTACCAAATTTCGCTCATTTCGGTTTTACCGTGTTGAATAGATAGGGGGAATCCATTTGCACACATACATGGCCGCCATACGCAAATTATTGGACTGAAGACCTTGTAATTTTGGTCGAAAAATTCTTCATACATAAAGGTATAATGTTGCATAAATTGGTAGATATCAGATGATTATGTTGGTCGTAATTTGATTTAAGCTTTTAATATTTGGGTGGCCTCCTTTACGTTTCCGTTAAGATGGTGGCGATATAAAACATGACACTGAAGTGCCCTTTGCTAGTGCTACCTCTGTACCAAATTTTGTTTAATTCGGTTTCACCGTGTTCGAATTGATTCGGGGGGACAGACATTCAGAATACACACACTCACTCACACACACACACACACACACACACACACAACTTTTCGCCCTGAGTTGATCTCATAAGTCTACTTTCATTTTTTGCTAAAATAGAAAGTAGGCTAAAAATACACCGATGTACACGGATTGTGACCGAGGTGTCGTATGCCCCATAAATAAATCAACAACAACTCAGTTCTTCCTTACGACGTTAAATGCACCCTGTATCAGCCCTCAAACAGGAATGAAATTTCTTTGACAGAACCGGGAATCAAATTCTGACTTCAGAGGCGGTCAGAATAGTACAGATTTCCTGAAGTAACACTGAGTTTTCGGGACTGAAAATAGAAAAGTGATGTGTTATTTTATCTGTAGGTGGGAGGTTTCTTTATCTGGCCGATCCACTTCGAGAAACATCGGCAAAGACAACCAACTAGAGTCAGTGAAAGTATGGTAGGAATTTGACGCCCACTAACACGACCTACATATTCTTTAAGATGAGAGAGAAACTAGAAATACCTTACATTGTTTGAGACAGTTCTCCTGGGAAGAGAGAAGTTTGAAAACTTTTGCCCGGCAGCCAAGAAATGAGCTCTAATTTATAACATCTTCCAGAGAAGAACATTTTTAGCTAACTCAGGAACCTGACTTGGACAGTAAGTCAAGCCGGTAATGGGCCCCCGTAGCGCAATATAACACAGGATTTTATAACATTGTTCGCTGAGATAATATTCATGCTTAGCTTGTGAAATTCTAATATAAACTTCTTCACGCCCTCTGCTTAGTGAATAATAATAATATTAATAATAATAATAATAATAATAATAATAATAATAATAATAATAATAACATACTTTGTCCAAACTACAAAAACGGGATTCACGTAAGAAAATCCAGGCAAAAAATCTATTCTAAGATAGGGAAGATCACAGACTCGCTTCTACGGTCACTTGCGACGGATGAACGACTATAGATGGACAAAACGTATATTTAACAATTTCGACTCAAAACCAAAAACAACAGTTTTCTGGTACGTTAACGTCAAGAAAGACCTCCAAGAAATGGGCCTACGACCAGATGACGCGCACAAACGAGACCTTTTCCGAACGAGCTTCGTGACTTTTGGGGCTTGCCGAGATGAGAATTGCACAACCGGTGCAAAGTGGTCGGATGAACACCGTGCTCGACACAGCAAGCTAATGAAAACCTACTGGATCAATCGTAAATTGAATAACCGCCAGAATGTATAGTGGAAATTATCGTAGTCCCTAGTTGGCCGATTAGCGAATAATAAATAAATGATAATAATAACAACAATAGTATACTTACGAGGGAAGTATTCCAGCTCGAACGACGAAAACCAACTGAAAGTGGGGTTAAAGTATACAGTTGTACCTATGTCAATAGCTATCAATGCCATTCATCTGTAAAAGTACGTGTTCGGTCGCCAGCGTCATCTGAGTATGTGATAATGTGATCACCGTGGCATTTGAGTTTGGACTATTGCAATGTGCGAACATTGTAAATAATGGAGTATGTCTACATGTTGCCCTTGTTAAGGGTGCGTACTGTTCCATTCCGCTGTGTTTCAATCACTTCATTGTAACTCCACATTTACACTTCGACGTCGAATGATTTACAACACATTATCTTCTATTGTGGGAAAGATGACTATGTCAACACGGTACTGCATGTGTTAAGATTTCTTGTTGCAAGCAAGTGTTCAACCTTTTGCCAGATAATACTGCACCACATCTGTTTCTTTATAATGGTCCGAATTGCCTGTTGCACGGTAGTTCCTGCTGCGAATTGTGTTTCTGCAATTTTTTTGTACTGTTACCACATATATGCTAAAGGTCTAACAAATTGCTAGGAATGGATTTTCCCTAATATAATGGTCCGAATTGCCTGTTGGGCGGTAGTTTCAGCTGAGAATAGGGTTTCTGCAATCTTTGGACGCCGTAACTTCCAAACATTGATTGTACACTAATGCGGGGTTTTACAGATAAAAGCCCGTGATGGGTAGCAGAGCAGACATATCTTCGTATTTTAAGCGCCCTGCCAGTCGGTTTTAGCCGTTCGAGCTGAGGTACTTCCCTATTTAGTGGCCTAAAGTCACGGGAAGGATAGACCCATGAGAAAATATCGGGTAGTGAAGCCTATGCGCTGCAAGTGCCTCCATACAGTGCTGGTAGAAATGGGTTCCTGACTCCCTACATTCAACTGGGCGGTGATCTGACTCACAGCAGCCCTTCGATCGGCCCGTATGGTTCTGCTGAAGTGACGTGATGACCGTTCGTTAAACACCTGTAGTCGTCCCGTGCGGCGTTTTACGCGGGTGGTAACATTATCTCTTCAATATTGAAGATCCACCCTCGACACTGTTGAGCTCAGAAACACGAATTCACGTGTAATCTCCGAAATGCTGAGACCCATGCGCCGTGCGCTGATGATCATCCCACGTTAAAAGTCGGTTAACTCGCGACGTGTTGCCAACTTCACTACACTCGTGCCTGTGACAGACTGCTCTGCTCCGCCGCAGCTAACCGTAACGCTCAGGAGTCATACACGACACATTTTCTCATGTGACTACCCTTCCCGTGTCGTTTGGTCACTCAGATTACAGTGACCGTTCGTGCAACATTTTTTGTAGCAATTTTGAAGAGACCCTTATGGTTAGTGGCTAACATTCTTTGCTGTCAGCCCGGAGGTCCACATTCGATTCCCGGCTCTGATAAGGAATTTAATTCTGGTCTGACGGCGGGAACGCGGTACACTCAGCTACGTGAGGAAAAACTGAAAAGAGGCAGGTTCGATTTCTAACTCAGCCATCCTGAAAGTAGTTTTCCGTGGTTCCCCCACTTCTACTCCAGGCAAAAGACGGGATGGTACCTAACTTACGGTCACGGCCACTTCCTACCCAAATCCTGCCTCAATTACAAATACACACTCTTGTACAGACATCACAGTGACACAGGTTATCAGTGAAATTTACTCACACCCAGGTATACGGGGCTACAATATCACAATGTCGCAAATTACCTAAAGGATCAATGAAAATCCATAGCCTGCTTCCAGTCGACCGACCGGGTCAGGAATGGGATGAATGAAGACCCCATCTTGCGGCGAGGATACGAACTGTGCAGGCTGCCGAAGCCTGTCTCAATCCACTGGGGTAATTCTTAAATGAATGACAGATGAAATGAAATTAAATGAAAGTGGAGAGCGTTGCTGGAATGAAATTTGTGACAGGGAAAACCGGGGTACCCGCAGAAAAACCTATCTGCCTCCTCTTTGTCCAGCGCAAATCTCACATAGAGTGACCGGGATTTGAACCACAGACCCAGCGGTGAGAGGCCGGCGTGCTGCCGCCTAAGCCACGGAGGCTTAGACCTAAAGTATCAATAATAAGTATAATAATAGTATGTATGTATGTCTACCCCTTATTATTCCCGTTTTCCAACGGGGTCGGGGATGAGATGCGATGGAAGTCTTTGTGGCGATGGTTTTTACGGCCGGATGCCCTTCCTGACGCCAACCTCATGAGAGGAGTTAATCAGAGATGAAATGAATGATGGTGAATGAAACTGGGCAGGGATGTGGAAGGACGCGGCCGTGGCCTGTCAGAAGGTACCGTCCCAACATTTGCCTGGTGTTGAAAATGGGAAACCACGGAAAACCATTTCAAGGACGGCCGAGGGTGGGGCTCGAACCCACGCGTCTACCGAGTCAGCAGAGAGCTTGGCCCCATGACCTAATGCTGCGCTTTAGCCAGCGTAACCACTACTGTCGGTTATAATAATAGTAATTATATTAATATAAATGTTATTGGTTTTACGTCAATTTTTAACTGCTGTGACTTTTAGAGACGCCGTAATCTACTGCCACGGCTCTCTTACATTTGCGCATCATCAAATGCCAACTGACTGCGCCAGGATTCGATCCTGAAAACCTGGGACTAGCAGGCGAGAACGTTACTGCTGCTCCGCGCAGCTAGTCAATTCCTCAAATTGATGTCCTGTTACTTTTCAAGTGAAAATTCTGTTCTGTAATTATCAGGATTTGCAGCTCGGCCCTCCTGGTGAAAGAGAGGACATATTAAAGACAAGGGAGAAAGTGAAGAGGGAAACACTGCGGCTCACGCGGATTATAATGCACTCGATACTGGGCTACAGATAATGCGAGTCGCTTGGTGGCAGATGTGGGGATGGTCAATGCGGTGAAGAGATATACAAACAGCATTTGGGACCACAATCGCTAACTTCCAACTGGTGACCAAATGGAAGAGTGAGAGGATTTGTGCAAGCAATAACAGTAGGCTGTAGATTGAGCAAACCTTGCTCTATATGGCATCCCAGTAAAACTGTGTTAAAGTTCAGTCACATACAAATAAGAATAAAAAAAGTTTTATTATTATTATTACATAAAATGCGCACTAATGTGCATTCATAAAGATTTATATCCTACAAGCTGTACCCGGCATGCGTTGCAATGCCAATCAAAGAAAGTGTTGGCGTTGAAATTCTGTTTCTTGAAGTGCTCTTGGATACACAACATGTGAACTGCCTCTAAGCTATCATAAAATGGATTTTCTAATTTAGAACCATTCGTGGGAGCGTGCACAACAACTTTCAAAAAGTTTCATCGCTGTCACTCATTTGTTGAATCTAATCGTACGCTACCTATTGTGAAATGGATTTACTAAGTCGAAACCCTTCCCTGGCGTGTACACAATGACTCATCAATGATTCATCGCAATCGTATGAATGGTATATGCACGTATAGGGGTTTTTGTTTAAACGATTCGTGCGCTGTCACTCATTTGTTGATTCTACTCGTGCGCTACCTATTGAGAAATGTATTACTAAGTCGAAGCCCTTCCCTGGCGTGTACACAATAACTCATCAAGGTTTCATCGCAATCGAAGAATGTTATATGAACGCAATAGGGAATTATGTTGAAACGCTTCGCGCGTCGTCACCCATTTGTTGCATCTACTCTTGCGCTACTTATTGTGAAATGGATTTACTAAGTCCCCTTCCCTGGCGGGTACAAAATAACTGATCAATGTTTCATCGCAATCGGATGAATAGTATATGAACGCATACCTGATTTTGTTTAAACGATTCGCACTCCGTCACTCATTTGTTGAATCTACTCGTGCGCTACCTACTGTAAGATGTATTTACTAAGTTAGAAACCGTCACGTAAGTGTCCACAACATCTCACCCAAGTTTCATCGCTATCGTCGTTCATTTGTCGAATCTACTCGTGTGCTACCTACTGTGAAATGTATTTACTAAGCCAGAAACCTTCCTTGGAGTGTCAACCATATTTCACCCAAGTTTCACCGCTAACGGCAGAATGGTATATGACCTTATACGGGACTTTGTTGAAACGCTTCGCGCGTCGTCCCTCATTTGTTGAATCAACTTGTGCGCTGCATATTGTATAGGGGATTTACTAAGCCAGAAATTTTCCATGACGTGTACACAACATCTCACCCAAGTTTCATAGGTACGGACGAATGGTACATGTATGCATACGGGACTTGGTTGAAACGCTTCGCGTGTCGTCGTTCATTTGTTGATTCTACTCTTGCGCTACATATTGTAATATGGGTGTACTCAGCCAGAAACCTTCCCTGGAGTGTACACAACATCTCACCCAAGTTTCATCGCAATCGGATGAATGGTATGTGAACGTATACGGGACGTTGTCGAAACGCTTCGCGCGTAGTCACTCATTTGTTGAACATAAACGTGCGCTTCGTATTGTAAAATGGATTTACTTAGCCAGAAACCTTTCCTGGAGTGTACACAACAATTCACCAAACATTTATCACTATCAGACGAATGGTATATGACTTTATACGGGACTTTGTTGAAACGCTTCGCGTGTCATCGCTCATTTGTTGAATCTACTGGTGCGCTACCTATTGTAAAATGGATGTACTAAGCCAGAAACCTTCCCTGGAGTGTACACAGTATCTCACCCAAGTTTCATCGCTATCGGATGAATGGTATATGAAATTAAATGTGACTTTGTTGAAACGCTTCTCGCGCCGTTGCTCATTTGTTGATTCTACTCGTGCTCTACCTATTTTTAAAGGGATTTACTAAGCTAGAAACCTTCCCTGGAGTGCACACAAAATCTCAGCCTATTTTCGTCTCTATCGGACGAATGGTATATGAACGCAAACGTGACTTTGTTGAAATGCTTCGCGCGTCGTAGCTCATTTGTTGAATCTAATCGTGCGCTGCCTATTGTAAAGTGGATGTACTAAGCCAGAAAATTTCCCTGCAGTGTACACAACATTTTACGCAAGTTTCATAGCTATCGGACGAATGGTATATGAATGCACACGGGACTTTGTTGAAATGCTTCGCGCATCGTCGCTCATTTGTTGAATCTACGCGTGCGCTACCTATTGTAAAATGGATTTACTAAGTCAGAAACCTTCCTTGGAGTGTACTCAACATCTCACCCAAGTTTCATCGCAATCGGACGAATGGTATATGAACACATACGGGACTTTGTTGAAATGCTTCGCGCATCGTCGCTCATTTGTTGAGTCTACGCGTGCGCTACCAATTGTAAAATGGATTTACTAAGTCAGAAACCTTCCTTGGAGTGTACTCAACATCTCACCCAAGTTTCATCGCTATCGGACGAATGGTATATGAACACATACGGGACTTGTTTGAAACGCTTCGCGCATCGTCACTCATTTGTTGAATCTACGCGTGCGCTACCTATTGTAAAATGGATTTACTAAGTCAGAAACCTTCCTTAGAGTGTACTCAACATCTCACCCAAGTTTCATCGCAATCGGTTGAGTGGTATATGAATGCATAGGAGACATACACACCCACAGACAAACTATCACGTAAGATTGATTTTTATATATATAGATGTACAATGTTTGATACATTTAGATCTAGTCTTTGCCATAGTCAATGATTGACTTAATCCTCTTATGACATTTAGTTAGGTGGTATTTGTCACAATGTTTATTGCATAGAACGCCTACACATGCATTGTTTGGCTCGTGAAATTTGTCATTTCTACATATCTAGTGGTGATAGCCGTGTACTGAAAGTCTGGTTAGCACCGATCGCAGTTCTTAGTTCGCTTTTGCCCATCTCCTGTCAATCATGGCGTCTGTAGCGTAAAGGTCTTCGGGTATTTCTTTTGTTTTTTTGTTTCCTTAGCTCTATTAATTGAGATAATTGCTTGGTGTGAGGTAGGAGCAGCTTGCGTTTCAGGTCCTCTATGTAGAACGGTTCCCTTGCCAGTTCATATACCAGTCTGGACTTGGTCGTTCTCGCGACTCCAAGTGCTCTCTTCAAATATCTCGATTTGATTTTCTCTAAGTTGCTAAGGTCCGTTAGGGGTTAAAAAAAATTTTGTTTGCCAAAAGTAGAACAAATCCTCCTTTGTAATCAAGCCTTGTGCAATTACAAAATAAAACATTCTTTGTTCCTGTTCAATTAAATTTCAAATCAATATGTAATTTTCTTCTGTCTTGGCTACGGGGTAATATTGTGGAGTTACTAAGTTGCTAATCTGATACTGCTCTTGTTTTGCTTGGCTTCATGGTGTAACTATAATGTAAGTCAATTTTTCAAAACAATTCAGGAAGATTTCGCAGATTTTGTACTTTGAGAGAGGTTGCAAAGAAATTTGACATCCTGCCTGGACTACGGCCTAGACACCTGGACAATGTTTACGTAGTTACGAACGCCCGCCGTGAATGCCTAAGCTGTTGCATCCTTCTTAAGGCTATATGAAGGACGTTAAAAGTTTTACATCATACAACAGTAATGCGTCTTATTCACAGAACACATTTAATTAAATCATGAAAGCACTGAGGAACCACAACAGCTCAAGCAGTCGCCAATGATTAGCCTATAGTCGGCGACTTTGGTGACGTAGTTGGTAGCATGCTGAACTGCTGTGCCCAAGATAGCGGGTTCAAACCCGGCCGAAGTCGTCGGATTTTTTAAGAGCGTTAAATATCCTTCAGAATGCCTTCCTTCGGAGGGGAAGTAAAGCCGGTGGTCCCATGTCATAGATTTATGGCATGTAAAAGATCCTTATAACAGGCTAAACTTGTGTGAAGCTGAATTGTTAGGTTAGATTTCGTCGGAATGCTCTATCAAAGTTCCAACGTTCACCACTATTTTTTATAGGTATCATTAATATCTGATAGCGTAAGTTGGAACTACTTGAAATTGAACAGAAAGTGTAGCTCACCCTAAGGGTGCCCGCCGGAAACAGCTACAGCCTCAGGCGAGCCGAACATGTCCTCGGACTTTCACCGGCACTAAAAGTCATACGATAAATAAATAAGCCTATAGTCTATAGTTAAAGCCCTGCACGGATGCGGATATCCGCGGATAATGTTTGGGTCCGCCCCGAAGGCAATGGAAAAAAAGAAAAAACTGGACCAAGCTCAGGAATCCCTTGAGGTTGCCAACTCCCGAACTCACCGGTCGTGACCCCTAAAAATGAGGGTATCAGAAAAGATGAGGCAAGAGCCAAATAAGGCGGGAAAATGAAAGATTCCCTAGGCCTCGGATATCCTAATATTGTCGGGGTCGGAAGAGAACAAGAGTTGACCAGGAAGGTCAACAGGAAAATATGACAGAGACGGGTGAGAAACAAGTGCGAATGCCAGACTCAGCTAGGGTCCCGTGGTCGCCAACCATATTCCACTAGTTATGAGCCTCTGAGGGGTATACGTAAATAAAGACTGCGTTGAGTGAGTGAATCAGGTAATGACAGACTTGATGTTTTTGTAATACGCGGTACGCGGTACATGATACTCGGTAAGGCTGACTTTCTCCTGGCGTAATGATAATGTGTGTTTCACTCATGTGTGTGTCTTTCTTTCTCGGGTTATCCACTGGGATGGACTAATGAAGTAACCCTAAATAATTACAGCTGTCCAGACTGGCATGGTCACTAGAATAACTAGTAACAATATGAGACAATAAGTTCCTACGTTTTCCGTTGAATTTCCGGTTCCGCTTCCGTAGGGTTGCAACTAGATGTAGCATAGTGTTGTTAGTTAGGGATGGTCATCCACTCGACACCGCTGAATCAAAATTCACTTGTTCATCGCCATAGAGATTAAATGGTAAGCCTAGTTTGCTTCATAAATATATGCACACTCAACTCATGCGGGTTAATTAGTGTAGTCGTCTGATGACCGATTACAGCTGCTGGTATGTTAAACACCGCATGGTTCCCAAACAGCTCTATAAACCCTAGCTTAGCACACCCACCATCTTTGTTATTTGTAGCCTTTCATTCCATAGGTCTATAGATTTTTTATATTCACTTCATTTGTTTATTATGTGGGAGTTGAAAATTGTACTTTATTATTTTTTATTGATGTGTAACATCTTTCCACTCGGTTGCTGGATATTTTTGTGGGAGTGAATTTGAAAAATGGGACGGAAGTGGATCGGAATGATCGAGGTGGCACCAGCTGGCACACTTCCATTCGATCGAACGGAAGTGTAAGACGTACTGCCAACTCGATCGATCGATCCAGCTGGCAGTGGTAAGATCGAGCTGGCAGTAGTAAGAGAAACAATGAGCGCGCGGTGTCGGAAATTGATACCATGGCGTAGGCCTACTCTCGGCCATGTGGAATGTATATGACATACTGAACGGAAAACGCTCATACGAACTCGGGTGTCAAGTGATTGAAACAAAGCACATGGTACATGTTCGAAGTCTTCATATCAGTATTTAAATGGTAGAATGCCTTAATATCAAACATTGTAAGTAGTCCTCATTGCCGGTATTATGTTTCTGCACAATGGCTATTCAAATATTAACCCACACAACGGTAATGCAGTCATCAATATAATATAATCGTTGTGGTTATACGAGAATTTAGCAAGCCTTCATGAACTATTGCTGAATACATTCTCTTTACTCACAAGAGGGCCTATTCATAAGGCATTTTAAAATCAATTTCACGCAAGAACATTATCGAAACAAGCAAAATATAAATGAAATTTAATTCCGTAATGCAGTATTATTGGAACGTGTAAATAAGTCACCATCTTGTGCACAATATTTGCATAGTCGAAATAGCTGTGGGGTTAGCGCCTATGACTGTGAATCTAGAGATCTCGGGTTCGAATCCCGGACGGGGTAGATATTTTTGCTACCAGAGTATCATTATAAACGATATTTATCTAATGAATATGACTCATTTCAACAGAATCCATATGAAATTAGGTGTTGGTCTTTGAATCAAGAAGACCTGTTTATAAGGAATTTAAGGTTATGAGCGGTGTCGCGTCTATTAATCTAGTTGATCCATATCGTATTCTTTATTTAGGCTAGTGCTGGTGGAAGCTACAAATCATCTACTAAAATGAGTTCCGTATTATAAACCACAATATCTGTAAAACACTCCCTTTTACAATAGATTAATATTTGTGGCAATAATAGTATAAAATACCGGTGTATCAACAATATCACGCGAGGTTTCTTCTATGTCAGATGTTACACATCATATGCGACTACTGTAAGGCTCGTAATTTTTTCAATTGCAGTCAATGGCCATAGCAGGGTATTTTAATTGAACGCCCATAGGCTCCGCACCAAGTTCAATTTCAAGTAATTCCAACTTTGGCTACCAGAGATGCCACTGTCACTGGCACCTAGCGGCGAACTTTGGAAGTTGATAGAGCGTTTCTAATCAGCCAAATATAACCTACAAATTTGGCTACACAATACTAATTTGTGGTAGGTTCTTTTACATGCCAAAAAGCTATGATATGGGGCCGCCGGCTTTACTTCCCCACCGAAGGAAGGCATACTGAAGGATTTTAACGCTCTTAAAAATCTGACAATTTCGGCCGGGTTTGAACCCGCGATCTTGGGCATAGCAGTAGAGCATATTACTGACTACGCCACTGAAGCCTTTCATTATTAAGGTATAGATTTATGTACATTTAGAATATAGTCGTAGTTTCTATACAAAGTTTAGGCAAGCTTGGATCATTCCATGACGAAATTAGAGGCATTTATCCCTGAAGAATTGCATGCGCGCCATATATAATTTATTGAATGTAAGTCATAGATTGTCTTTATATTTTCGCTGTATTCCACATTAAACTCTCAACGGTCACTTTATTCCACAGATATTAGGCTTGTTGCGTGGATTATTATTATTATTATTATTATTATTATTATTATTCTCGTTTAGAAACATACATATTTTACACAGTTATGTTATTTTTGCCCAAACCTTGGCCACTTACAATGCTTTTCCTGTTCCTTGATGAAGAGGAAGCTGGACATAGTCGACATTGAAAAGTCTGGTCTTCTCCACAGTCAAATTGAATATTATCTTGATCAGTGTAGCCCCATCTTGCCAAATTAGCCTTTGAATTGTTAGGATTATTGATGGCTACATATGTGGAAATAAAATAAGGACCAGTTATCACAACATTTACATTCATCTTTAACGAATAGAGATAAATATTCAGCCACGCAACACTGGAACTACTGTGATAACATGAAATCAAAATTCATCTTGAGCCAGAATTTACTTGCGGTATGGTGGCAAGTTCCTTTACGCTCTTCCTTTCCTTCCCCCGACAACAGCACATTTTTTCCCCAGAACCGGTCTCCCATCCAAGTTATAACCATGCCCAATGTTGCTTATCTTCAGAAATCTCACGGGATCCGGTCTTTTGATACAAATATTATTCTAACTCAATCTATTGCAGAAGTAGAGAAACATTATGTTGAGCTTATAGTAGACGCTCGCTACATAGTTAGCCACTACCGTATGGGAAGTTAAAATGAATAAGATACAACCCCAAAGATCTAAGTATAAGGTGCGTTCAAAAAGTAACGAGCCGGACGCTGGAATACGCAAAGCGGTGACGACATCGGCTAATCGTGGCGTGTGAAACGAGGTGTGGTTCCGACCAGAGCGTGGAAGGTCACAGCCCGTCGCTAGAGCACATGCGTGCACGTCACGTGACGATACAAAGCGAGCAGCAACAGGCATCAATCGTCCAACCAAGACCAAGACAGTAGGCCATTCGACATGCTTCCTGGTGTGGTTGAAGACTATGGGGCACCCATTTGGCACACACTTTCCGCAAGTGCAGTCGTTTCTTCATGATGGTGTGCACACTTCCGACGCTCTACCCGACCACGGCGGCTATGGCGTTCACTGTCACTCAGCGGTCCTGGGTAATGAGTGTTGTCATCGGTAATGCAGGGGGTTGCCACAGACCGGCCATCATCGGCTAATGACACCCGACCTTCCCTGAAGCGCTTGTGCCACGGCTTGACCCTTGTAAGGGACATGCAGTGTTCGCCGTACACTTGTGACATTCGGCAATGAATAACCATTCCCCCTACTCCTACACCTCTTTGCTCTTCGGTTTACGCCTCCATGTCACTGTTTGCAATGCGACTGGCAGCGTTGGACGATTGATGCATGCTGCTGCTCGCATGTATCGTCACGTGACGTGCACGCGTGCCCTCTAGCGACGGGCTGTGACCTTCCACGCTCTGGTCGGAACCACACCTCGTTACACACGCCACGATTAGCCGATGTCGTCACCGGTTTGCGCATTACAGCCTCCGGCCGATACTTTTTGAACGCGCCTTACAGTAGATGCTCGCTACATACTTAGCCACTACCGTATGGGAAGTTAAAATAAATAAGATGCAACCCCAAATATCTAAGTATAATTGTAAACGAAGGACAATACTTTAAACGGTCTGCCAGAGGATTTGAACTTAAGGCTTTCGGTATAGTTGAAACCTCATACAGTTCGATAAGATATTGAAGAGGAACAGGCCTTGGTAACTTAAAAAGACTAATGGAGAATATAAAACCACAGGGTAGCCGATGGAGGGATTCAAGCTCAACACTGTCTCGAGCTGTAAGGTTATTGATATAAAATATCAAGAACTCTAATGCACCAAGTTTTTGCGTGTATTAAGATATATGATATATTCTGTACTTACAGCCCACCAATTTGCTATCAATACCGAAGCATCAGCTCAAAGTAACGTGTAAGGAAACTCCGGCATACATACCTGAAAAGAAGGAAATTTTTATCAATAACAATTAAATGAGAATGTGAAATCTAACCACTTTTCACTCTCTACTTAAAGAGAGATTCCATCTTACCGTGGAGACTGACAAATCTTTATAATCATAGCACGAATATTTGCTTTCTTTTGACACAACTCAACACATATATAGTACGGTATCAAAAGTTTCAACACACAACATTCGGGCAGTTAATCCATTCATATCGCATATTTTTACGTTATAATTTTAAATTTAAATATTTTAGTTGTTGGTGTTGTTGTTGTTGTTGTTGTTGATTATTCATTTAGAGCTTGTGATGATGGAGCCTCGTGTACATGGGTGTGTGTGTGGAATTTGTCCGATAATGTGTCATTACGATGCCTGCAGTAGTGTGTATATTTGTAACTGCGCCTATAAATTTGCTGGAGTTGGCCATGACCCTAAGTTAGGGGCCATCCCGGCATTTGCCTGGATTAGAAATGAGAAATCAAGGAACACCACTTCTAGGTTAACTGGGGTGAGAATCGGACCCATCCTTTCTCAGTATTGGCCTAAAAGTCTGAATGTACTCCGTTCCAACCCTCAGACCAAAATAAAAATCTTGGCAGTCTCAATACGTACTCCAAAACTACAAAAGTCAGCTTACATTTTCTTGACGATAACTAGTTTAAATGCCTTTTATTAGCCTATTTTCAATTTTGAAAAAATAGGCTTATGAGATCACCTTTTGTCCGTGTGTGTGTGCGTGTGTGTGTGTGTGTGAGGTGTGTGTGTGTCCCTAATAAAATCTAAACGGCTGGAGCGATTTCAATGAAACTCGCTAAGTTCATGGCGCTATTCCCGGCGACCTCGACCGTGCCCTTCAAATTTTGTTACGTCTCACCAATCCAATATGGCGGCTGTGCGAAATACACACATCAAAAAAAGTTTTGCATCACCTCGGTTCCCAGATCTCCGGCATATAGACGTTGACTGTGTATATTGTATCCAAGATACAGTCCCTTTGACTGTTCATAGATGTCACTAAAACTGCTCAAAGATGTAAACAACCATGCATGAGCAGGGCCTATTAGACGGAGGGGGTACGACAGCCGATCAGTTCCAGTCATTCCACCAGGACGAAGGTACGCTGCTAATGTTGTCTGTAGTTCTACCATGCCTAGAAGGTCAATACCGCAGTTCGATCGCGTCCGCATTGTTACTTTGTGTCAAGAAGGGCTCTCAACAAGGGAAGTTTCCAGGCGTCTCAGAGTGAACCAAAGCGATGTTGTTCGGACATGGAGGAGGTACAGAGATACAGGAACTGTCGATGACAGGCCTCGCTCAGGCCGCCCAAGGGCTACTACTGTAGTGGATGACCGCTACTGACGGATTGCCGCTCGGAAGAACCCTGACAGCAATGCCACCATGTTGAATAATGCGTTTCGTTCAGCCACAGGACGTCGTGTTTCAACTCAAACTGTGCGCAATAGGCTGCATGATGCGCAACTTCACTCCCGACGTCCATGGCGAGGTCCAGCTTTGCAACCCCGACACCATGCAGCGCGGTACAGATGGGCCCAACAACATGCTGAATGGACCCCACGGAATTGGCATCACGTTCTCTTCACCGATGAGTGTCGCATATGCCTTCAACCAGACAATCGTCGGAGACGTGTTTGGAGGCACCCTGGTCAGGCTGAACGTCTTAGACACACTGTCCAGCGAGTGCAGCAAGGTGGTGGTTCCCTGATGTTTTGGGGTGGCATTATGTGGGGCCGACGTACGCCACTGGTGGTCATGGAAGGCTCCGAAACGGCTTTACGATACCTGAATGACATCCTCCGACCCATAGTGCAACCATATCGGCAGAATATTGGAGAGGCATTTGTCTTCATGGACGACAATTCTCGACCTCATCGTGCACATCTTGTGAATGCGTTCCTTCAAGATAACGACATCGCTCGACTACAGTGGCCAGCATGTTCGCCAGACATGAACCCTATCGAACATGCCTGGGATATGTTGAAAAGGGCTGTTTATGGACGTCTTGACCCACCAACCACTCTGAGAGATTTACGCCGAATTGTCGTTTAGGAGTGGGACAATTTGGACCAACAGTGTCTTGATGAACTTGTGGATAGTATGCCACGGCGAATACAGACATGCATCAATGCAAGAGGACGTGCTACTGGGTATTAGAGGTAGTGGTGTGTACTGCAATCTGGACCACAAATGCTGAAAGTCTAGCTGTATGATGGTACAACATGCAATGTGTGGGTCTCATGAGCAATAAAACGAGCTGAAATGTTGTTTGTGTTGATCTCTATTCCCTTTGTATTTAACGGTTCCGGAACTCTTGGAACCGAGGTGATGCAAAACTTTTTTTGATGTGTGTATTTCACTAGCATTCAATATCTCCGAAACTATTTCCGATATCGCCCAAAAATTGTGAACGGTGATAAAGGGCACTACTAGAAGTTTACCTATGAGACTTTCAAAAGCCTGGTGACTACAAAACCAACATGGCGGCCAAGCGAATTTGAGACATTTAAATAGACTTTTCTCGCGATTTATCTACCCAAACGTAATGAAACTGGGTACAGCAATTGTTTATACACATTGTAAAGCACTGGAGTCTAATTTAGTTCAATTGTTTACATAACCTCAAAATGGCGGCTGTGCGAAATATTTCACTGACATTCTATATCTCCGAAACTATTACAGATATCACCCTGCAATTTTGTACGGTGATAAAGGGTACTGATACAAGTTTACCTATATATATATATCATAAACCTGTAAAGTACAAAACGAACATGGCGACCAAGCGAATTTGAAATATTTTAATAGACTTTTCTCGTGATTTAACTCTCTGAGCGCAGTGAAATGTGGTACAGTGAATGATTTTGCAGATTGTAATGCACTGCCATCTAATTTAATTCAATTGTTTACATAACCTCAAGATGGCGGCAGTGCGAAATTTTAAAATTATGTTTTTATTTTTGTGTCGTAATCATGCGATCGAAGTGAAAGTTTGAATAATGAACCTAGGCAATAATTGTCCTTGAATGGTACACAACTCTGTGGCCTATATATATAACAATCCTAAATGGCGAGCTTCTGAAATATTTAGACGGTTCTCAAAAGCCTGGTGACTACAAAACCAACATGGCGGCCAAGCGAAGTTGAGACATTTAAATAGACTTTTCTCGCGAATCTTTTACAGCAACCAAACAGATTTTTTTTATGTTCATAGATACTATGAACATATGTTCACCTATAGGACTTTGAGTATCCTGGTGAGCACAAATCCAACATGGCGGCGACGCGAATTATAAATATTTAAATGGACTTTTCTCGCGAATTAACTATCCGAGTGCCGTGAAACGTTGCACGTTAAATACTTATACAAATGTTGATCCAGTGGCATCTAATTTATTTCAATTGTTTGCATAATTACAAGATGGCTGCTGTGCGTAATTTTAAAATCTCGCTTTTACTTCTTGTGTTCTAATCATGCGATTGAAGTTTGAATACCACACGTACACAATAATCTTAATGTAATAGTACAAAAATCAAAATCCGACCTGATGACCATCTGAAATATTTAGACGATTCTCAATATCTACGAATCTGTTACAGCAATTAAACTGAAAATTTTGTATGTTGATAGAGGCAATTAATATAAGCAGGATATATGAAAATAGGCTGTATAGTTCTTCACGGAACTACTTGTTTTTCTCTTTGCAGTAAAACGTTTCTCGGTAGTGCAATCTTAATTTTACTTTGTTGTGAAGGTAAATCAATAACTTCTATGTTGTACTATTTGGCATTTAATGGCCAATGTAAGCTTGAAACTCATTATCCTTCGTGTCCACTATTTAACGTCATTATATTAGGGGCAGATGACATTGATGTTCTTCCCTTTAAAACAACCATAACTAACTTTCGTCATTATTTCCCCACTTGTTAACATTATGATATTTTAAATGAACTATATTTTGTTAAACCCCGTTAAGACGCTGAATGATCAAATTAGTAAACAATAAAGAGGTTGAGGTTCAGCTGGTTTTGTAAACTGGTTCACAAATGTATTTGACGAATAACGTTCAGCACATGAGTATTCTCGAGTGAAGTACTGTTTTTTATATGCATTAATATGGTGATAAAGATGAAGAGGATGGTGATGGAGATATAGTTGGCGAAGAACTTGAAGGTGGTGATGAAGACGAAGAACAAAAACAAAAACAATTTAGTTATTTATTGAGGTTTTAAGAGGTGGAACAGCGAGGTTATCTGCCAAAACAAAAACAAAAACAATATGATGTGTAGCTTACTCAATACGGTCGAAACAAAAATTCGTTGATCAACATTGGATGGACAGAATTCATTACCAATATTCAAGACGCCACTAAAACCATGAGAGTCAGTGATACTAACCATATAATATCAAGAAATATAAAGTAGTAAAATATCTTGGAGAATGGAACTCATAAGACCTAATATACTGGCTCTCGAACAAAGGCGAACCAAACTAAACAGACTGCAGAAAACTGTACGCCTCGAAACATTTTCCGATTCATTTCAAACTAAGACACAATAATGCAGTAGTCAGACCATCAATACTCTACGCAGCTGAGCGCCTGTTTCTAACCAAAAATACCTCCTCGTAGTACAAGAAAGGAAATTCATGCGAGAAATATTCGGACCAAGGATCTTACTACATAATATACGACGGTACAAACCAAACTGTGAACCCTACCTGCACCAGGAAAAAAGAATGATAGTCAGTCTGAAAGACTAGACTTTATATCATTTTAAATGCTACAAATGCTACAAATGCTGAAAAATGCTGGGTGAAAGCTTCATGATCCTGCAGCGAACTGCGTGGACTCAAAGTCCATTAGCAAGTGCAAACCAAGGTCAAAGGAGGTAGCTGGCTGGATGATGTCACGCTCACCGGAGCGTGCGGGAAAAGGAGGAAGCTCAAGTGGTACTATGACGTCACACGCCTCAGTGCATTCTCGGTACATTTCGTCCCGTCGCCGTAACGTAACGCCAGACCTCAGCGTAACGACGAAGTCGACAAGATCATTTAAAATGACAAAACTTATATATATGCCATTAGAAGGAGATGCCTGTAAAGAATGGATCACCACAAGCTCTCCTATAAGATCTTCAAAGTAGTCAACAGGGTCAAGTCACTGTATCCCTGTGGATCAAACAAGTTGAGAAGGATCCTGGTGAATTTAGTATTCAGCAAGACACAATAAATGACAGAAGTTGCTACCGTTTGGCAATTGAAACCAGACCTTTCCTCACATCCATTAGAGAAGCTCACCACAACGCGTCCAGGAAATGTTCTGAAGAACGTAAGATCAAGTTCATCAGGAAAATGAAAGAATACTGTTCCAATAGAAAAGCTCAAGCATTCGTCACGAAAGCAGGCGCCCAACAATCCACGAAGAACACTCGAAGTGGCAGACAACAATTACAATTAATGCTAAACCACAAGCACCGTGGTTCATAGGAGGCCTAAACGACCATAAAAGAAATATGATGCTGATGACCTTGTTGTCACCATCCATGTCTCAATAGTGACCAACGGGACAAAAGGTGAAGGTGAAGGAAAACATTATTTTCACTCTGTGCGATTTAGTGCACTTCATTTTGTCAAGTCAGTCTCAGCATCCAATTACATGACACGCCGATCATGGCAGATGAAGTGGGCCTATGCACTTTAATTAGCTCTTCCTTCTTATTGGAATACATTATAGTGATTGGCAGGTGGCACACCCATTCACTCTGGGCTCCTGCCAGCTATCCGTCAACCAATACCCTGTTGCGGTGCAGTCCAAGCCGGTCCTCACCGTGCCCAGGGAATAATCTCATGCCCCGAACTTCAAATTCAGTTGCTGCTGTCGTAGCCCTAGTAATAGCTCCGAGTACACACTCATCTCTTTGGAATCACTACTGGGACAAACATTTCATACCAACGTGGAGGTACAGGATGCAGTTATGGATTGGTTCCAGGAGCAACTAGAATCATTCTTCGCGTATGACATTCGCCATTGCTAACAGAAAGGATTGGTAGGGGTGTTAACTCATTCTAGGCGCTTGTGAAAACTTGGACACCAGCTTGTATTTATGTAATAACTGTAGTAGTGTTCGTAGCTGTGTTACAGACAGGAATGGGGTAGATGCCCCGGGACTTCAAATAAGGTACTATCCTAGCATTTGCCTGGAGAGAGTGTGTAATACCTCGGAGAAAACCACACGAAGCATCCTCTGTCAGTGCCAGGATTCAAACCTACCATCTATTTCGCTTTCCATCTGTGTTAAAATGTTTACAATATTCAAACAGGAAGAATTTTAATTAATTATTTTGTTAATGCATGCATTAGTGATGCAACATAACATGTCGTTTCACGTAAGTTCATTTTTTTAATACATAAGGAACATTTTCTCAGTTTGTATTGAATCTAGGAACCTGAAACAATCAGTTCACATCTATAATATTAGTATCCACGTGGAAAATGGCACTTTGGTGGTAGGCAACGTATTTCTGATTTTATTTATTTATTTATTTATTTATTTATTTATTTATTGAGTTTTAAGGGGAGGAACAGTGAGGTCATCTGCCCCTAAGTCTGTTTTATGATCCTAATATCTAGGGAAAAGTACTGAAAGTTTTGGCCTTTTTTTAACTAATAAATAAAATCCAATAACATTGATTCAAAACTGGCATTTCAGTACTGAGATAATACATGCGGGTACAAATGGATACTTTCAGACGATTCTGAGAAAATGTTCCTTACATGTAGCATGATTTAACATTGTAAACTTATAACGCTTAGGGTCCCCTTACCAAGCATGGCTATGCAGCGAGCCGTACAGAAGGAAGAGCATTACAATAGAAACATTGTTGATAAGCAGCATCATACTTTAAGGCTTGCAATGCGATGACGCCCGTGACCTTTGGAGAGGAAGTCAAAGGAGGGAATACACTTAGTGGTCAAGAGTCACGGGAAGGGTAGTCGCATGAGAAAAGATACAGTCAGTCTGAGAGACTAGACTTTATATCATTTCAAATGACGCATGCTACAAATGCTACACATGTTAGAAAGGCTCTTTCAACAGACTCCATTACGAACTTAGAACAAAATATTTCAACAATTAGTTCCATTCAATAAGGAGGGAGCGTGATGGCGCAGTGGCTTAGCTTCTCGCCTTTCACCCGGACGGCCGGGGTTCGAATCCCGGTGACAGCGGGGTGGAATTTTCACCTGGAAAATCACGTGGTGTCAGGAAGGGCATCCGGCCTTAAATCCCCGGCCAAAACCAAAATGAGCCTGGTTGGCTCCGGCGACCCCAATTAATTGGGAAAAGCCGAAGGGAAAGAAGAAGAAGAAGTTCCATTCAATAAGGGGTTAAAGGTATTAATCTGACATCTACCCCACCTCTTTAAGGGTCGCCATGTATTTGAGTCTGACTTCTTTTACAACTCTTTAAGGGCCACCCATTATTTGAATCTGATATCTTGCAAACCTTTTTAAGGGTCACCCTGTATTTGAATTGAATCTAACATACTGTACACCTCGTTAAGTGTCGCTCTGTATTTTGCTCTGACATCCTGCACACCTCTTTAGGAGGCACCCTGAATTCTTATCTGACATCTTGTATATCTCTTTAGAAGTCACCCTGTATTCTTGTGTGACATCTTGTACACCTCTTTAGGAGTCACCCTGTATTATTTTCGCTTCGCTCAAAGCCCCAGGTCGCTCGACGCCCCAGGACTCTTTCAACAGACTCCATTAACCATTAACTTAGGCTTCCCGCGTCGATGCATGACGTCACGCACTCGCCGTCCATTACCCATTAACTTAGGCTTCCGCGCGGCTGCTTGACGTCACCGTCTCCGTCTCCGTAACGCATAACTTTAGACTCAAGCATAACGATGAAGTCGACAAGATCATTTCAAATGATAAAATGTGCTGTGTATGACACCGGAGCGTTGCGGCTAGCTGCGGCGGAGCAGTATTTAACAGACTCGTGTGCAGAGAAGTTGGCAACACGTCGCGAGTTAACCGACTTTGAACGTGGGATAATCATCGGCGCACGACGCATGAGTCATAGCATTTCAGGGATTGCACGTGAATTCGGGTTTCTGAGGTGGAAAGTGTTGAGGGTGGATCTTCAATATCGCAGAGATTCATCCGCGTAAACAGCCGCACGGGACGACCACAGTTGTTTAAGGAACAGGCATCACGTCACCTCAGCAGAACCATACGGGGCGATCGAAAGGCTACCGTGAGTCAGATCACCGCCCAGTTGAATGTTGGGAGTCAGGAACCCATTTCTACCAGGACTGTAAGGAGGCACCTGAACCGCATAGGCTTCACTAGCCGACATTTTCTCATTGGACTATCCTTCCAGTGTTCTTTGGCCACTAACCATAGTTGGATGGTTTCAAAAGGTCGCAGAACTTGCCAAGACATAAAAGTAATTATTAACTTTTAGGGGCCATTTAAATCAGATGTTTTTCTGTATACAAAACTATAAAAGCAGAAGATATTTGAGGTATTTATAGCATTCCAAAGCCTAGTATTACAAGAACTTGCCCACCATTGACACAACATCCGAGGTTAGACCATAAAATATTTCGCTCTGGTATTTAAAAACGTTTTTATATCCGTAAATTAGAGGACCTGAGTCGTATAAAGTAAAGGTGATGATTTTAATTGGACTTAAATGTGAAACATTTTATGGACTGGTAACTAGATAGTATCTAACGGGAACAAGTATTCATATAAAATTGGCCTGCGATCTTCCACTTCGTAAATTCCTAAATAGTGTAGCTATATACTGATAGAAATGAAGGAAGGAAAGAAGTTTGTAGTTAATCTCGCAATCATGAGCCACGGGACCTCTTTTTACGTGGAATCCGAACCACGGGACATGGTATTTCACTTTGAAATTCTCACATGCATTGTCCACCGTGGTGAGAGGTCAGGAGCTTCAACAATGCGCCATAGAAGTGAATTAGTGAGTAGCACCCCCCTGGAGAGTTTGATGATGATGATGATGATGATGATGATGATGATGATGAAGATAATTGTTGTTTTAAGGGACATAACATCTAGGTTATCTGCCCCTAATAGCCCGTAATGGGTGACTGTGAAAATGAGCGATGATCAAATGAAACCTACATCTAAACTAACTACTGACTTAAAAACTAGAAGAGGAAATGGGAAACAAAAAGGAGAACAAAGTAAATAAAAGACAGGTGGAAAAGAAATGCCCTCAACCCTCAAAGAATGAGGATGGAGGGACATTGAAAGAAGGAGAGCCATGAAAGGCAGATAGGAAAGGAAAAGAGGGCCTGCCACAAAGGCAATGGAAAAAGGTGAGAAACTGGACCCAGCTCAAGAATCCCTTGGTGTCACAACTCCCGAACTGACCAGCTGTGAACCCTTGAGGGTGTAGCAGTACCATGGGTGCACCAGAAGTGGTGGGGCTACACACACACCCTTGAGGGCCTTGAACAGAAGGCAGGAGATACCTGAAAGATAAACAAGAGGTGTGACCCCTCGAAGAATGAGTGTTCAGGAAAGATGAGGGAAGGGTAAATTAAAGCGGGAAAGGAAGAGGGCCTCAGATATCCAAATACCATCGGGGTTGGAAGAGAAGAAGAGTTGACCAAGTGAGGTCGACAGGGAATAAGACGGAGAGGAGCCCGGCACAAGTAAGTGGAAGTAATGCTGATCTCAGCTGGGGCGCCAACACACGTACCACTAGATGTGGGCCCCTGAGGGTTGGAGAGGTTGACTACCGTAAGACTTGAAAATGAAACCATAGTCGGGATTCGAACCCGAATCTTCTGCTGCCTTGGCAGCCACGATTAGCCACTTACACCACTGGAGGTCACGCCACAACCATGATTCATTTCCAAGTAGTAGATGAACACCTCGAGGTATAGCGGCTAGCATTCTTGGCTCTCGCCCCCCGAGGCTCCATTCCCGGCTCTGCCAAGAAATTAAATTCTGGCCCGAGGCCTGGAATGGGGTACACTAAACCTCGTGAGGCAATACTGTGAAGAGATGATTTCGATTCCCACCTCAGCCATCCTAGAAGTGGTTTTCCGTTGTTTTTCATTTCTACTCCAGACAAATATCGGGATGGTTCCTAACTTAAGGCTACTTCTAGGATGACTGAGGAGGGAATAGAACCCACCGCTACTCAGATTTCCTCACGAGGCTGAGTGTAGCCCGTTTCAACCCTCAGACCAACATTACATTTCTTGGAGGAGCCTGTAATAGAACTCTGAAAACGAGGTTTCTTTCAGAAGATGAGATAATAATATTACGCTTTAACCTACATTTCTAGCAAAACAGTACGATTGAAGCGACCGAAATGAAATTTTTGAGGACATCTCTCCAGAATACTAGAAGAGATAAATTCCGAAACTCAAAAATTAGGCAAGAACTAAATATACAGGAATCATTAATACAGCGAATACAGAGGTCGAGATTGAGATGGTTTAGCCATGTGCAAAGGATGGAAATGGATAGAGCTACAAGGAGGAAAATGTTGACGGTATTATATTGGTTGGAAGATGAATGGACCAAATCCGACAAAACATACGTAACATTGGACCGGATTTGGCAGAAGTAATGGAGCAGCAGAAGCGGAAGAATAGACAGGAGTGGAAGGGGCTATTTCACAACACCCGGGTGACTGGAGCTGGACATGGATGATGATGATCATGATGATGATGATTTCTAGCTTCTAGTTTCTAAATAATTTGGTAGCTTTCCCATCAAATTATTATTCTATAGGTATTACAGCGAGTTAAATGGACTATCGCAGGTACCTTCACGGCAATAAGTCAGTGGCTGGGCAATTTAATTCTTAGACTACATGGCGAGACGAGAAACTTTATAACATTTTTGAAACATACAAATTATGGCAAGTGATTTCTATCTGGCACGTGGGCAACATACTCCATCCGCGTGAACTATTGGCCTACAGTCAAGAAGTGGTTTGCGTGGAACTGGAAGGTAGAAGGAGTGGAGGCGTGACAATCTCCGAGAACTACCAACCCAGAAACATTTTAAAATGTGATGGTATGAATCTAACGAACACTTGTCGGTCTAGTCTGTCTTATGTCCATATTGCACACCTCCAGTCACGATATATACGAGTGGGATCATTACTATCATTCAGAACAGTCAACATTGGGAATGGCGTGAATTTATATGAGCAAGGAAAGATTCTTTCCATCACGACTATGCAAATCTGCAAAGTTAAAATTAAGATGGTTGTCTTCATAGTGTTCCACTTTATCAGATGCTATTTTGTTCGTGCACAAGTACAGATAGTCTTAGGGCCAGATTCACCAACGCAGCGTTAACAGACTGTCAGCAAATGCCTCGTTAATTTTAACATCAGAATTACACTCGTTGGCATTTCACCAGCACATTCACCAATTGACATTAGCAAACGAATCGTTGTGTTTAAGAGCTGTACAAAACTAATGGAAGATGACAATTGTGGCATATTTGTGTATTCTTGGGCGTAATCAAGCAGACCGTGAAATGCAAAAAGCTTAAACACCGGTTGCCATGAGAACTCCGCAGTTAAGCAGCATTGGGCGTGGTCGGAACTAGGATGGTATGCCGGTTCTAAGTACTGCGTGTTGTTGGCAAAACATAAGGAGGAGCAGAAAGGCCCTGGCCACCCTTCCGCACGTAAACTCTGGCTGAGGATAGCCTCTTCGGAGGCTCGGATTTGCCTTCGGGCATAATATCAATTACATTACTCCTTGGTTAAAAATTAACATGGTTGATGAGGAAAAGAGGAAGAAGAACCGGGGATCGAATTTTTCTTTCATAGAAAGAAACGTACAGTCCGTTGAAAATAAGAAGACTGATGCTGATGCTGTGATATCTAGGCAGTCTTTCATTAAATTAACTACAAGTGCTATGGCATACAGTAGTCTACGTGACGAATTAGCTACATCAGTTTTACCACACAAGTTTATCCCATCATCTTTGTTATCACGTAGTAATTTATCACCCACCCCCTCACCCTACTCCTCCCAGAGAAAACGTGTATACCGAGAATCAATTAACCATCAGCTGCCACTGGTTTTAGTACTCAAAATGCCTAGACCACAAAGATATTCATTTCAGAAACATACTGTAAGAATATCAATGTTGTTGTTGCTTATTTTTAGGACTGCACAATCGTGGTCATATAGCTCCGTGAATTGGAGTGTGTATGTGTAAATTGTGTGATAAGCTGTATTATTGTGATGGCAGTACTAGTGTGTGCATTTGTAAATTGGGGATAGGATTGGGAAGGATGCAGCCGTGGCCTTGTATTACAAACCCTCCTAGCATTTGTCAGGAGTAGAAGTAGGGAAACCACGGAAAACCACTTCCAGGATGGCTGAGGTGGGAATCGAACTCTCCTCTTCTCAGTTTTGCCTCACGAGGCTGAGTGTGAGTGTACACCTTTTCAGCCCTTATACCAGAATTAATTTACTGTATTTTGGCAGAGCCAGGAATCGGGCCAGGACCTCCGGGGTGACAGCCAAGGACGCTAGCCCCTACACCACGAGGTGGAAACAATATCAATAGGAACAATTTTAGACTGACTACGTTTCTCTCTCGTGCCCCATAATTTGTGGAAGTAGTAGTTGCTATTTCGTATCGGAGGCTTAGGACATCTTGGTCATCAGTATCTCGAATGTCTTCGTTCACTCCTCTCTTTCCTTGTTTCAATCAGCGGGTAACGACCAGCAGAGTTAATTGTTGGGATAGCATCCTTGTTCTTGTAGGTTCATTTAGGGACTAAGCAACAATGTGGTTATCTAGCCCCGTGTACTTGGGTATGTGTGGAATTTGCCCCATAACCAGTGTTATTGTGAATCCATTATTAGTGTGGGTACTTGTAATTCAGAAGAGGGTTAAGAAGGAGGCGGCCATGGGCTTGAATCCTCACTTCTCAGTTTTGCCTCATGAGACTGAGTGAACCCAGTTCCAACCCTCACACTAGAATTACAATTTCTTGCCAGATACGGGAATCGGCGACAGTCAAGAGTGCTAGCCAACACGCAACAAGGCGGACTAGGGATAAAATCTCTGCTATACCCTCCACTATTGAGATCTGGTCGGTGCTCGAGCCGTACAACGACCACACGGTGAGCGCTCCTGTGTTTTCAATTTATCATATAACCTGTTTCTGTGGTGACAAACAGTGTGTGTAACTGCAATTATTTGGGTAGGGGGTGGGATAAGTTACCTGGGATTTGAAATTACTTCCTGTCCGAACATTCGCCTGGAGGAAGTGTGGAAAATCTCGGGTTAATACCACACCCAGGATAGTCGCGGTCAGTGCCGGGATTCGAACCAATGATCTCTGGACTTGCTTCAGCTCCCCATTGCGGTCGTGGTACACGATTTAACGCGGACAAGTAGCCTACGCAACGGGGTGTCTCGTAATTTGTTCAAGAGTTCTGTCCCAACTCGTAGTCTATAAGGTAGTTATCCACTGATATAGACCTACTGAAAATGATAAACAAGCCATTAAAAAGGTATTAATTGCTCTCACGGGTGGCATAATACCCCTAATGTTCGTATGGAGACCATAGTTTTCTCGTGCGGCCGCTAGATGTTGCAACTGTCACGTCAGAATTGTCAGTAAAAACATGGATGCGCCAATGGAAACAGGGTCAAACGTGTAACTGCGTAATGTGGGTCGGTTTTGCGCATCGTAACAGAAGGTGAAACGTGGGCGCATTATTCGACACCGAATTCAAAGGAAGCATCTATGTCATGTAAAAACCGTCGCGTCTACTTCCCACGCAAGTCGGGGCTCTATCAACGAAGAGAGTAAATGGCTCGTATTATAAAAGAAACATATTGTTAAAATCTCGCCCAAGATGCTGGGACAACCATCGGCCGCAGCAGAGCGATCATTCATATTTCTTACTTATCCAAATAATGAATAATTATTTACAAACATACCCAACTTTACACCCATGATAAGACCATTTAGTGGACATATGTCTGGCACTTAATAAACAGTTATTGGACGACTGTGCCACAACAAGAGTTTGACGCGATTTTGGAAACACAACGGCGTGTTCAACTTGAGGGGAGCGACAGTGAATACTGCCAGTTACTACAACACACTAACCACCCAGTCACTTATTCAACGTAGCTTCAGGGCGCGTACGTAACATTCTTCCATGCTACCGTAGAATCGATGCGTCGCATTACTGTTGTAACAAGAACTTGAACAAGAACGGTGGCTTTGTTGAATAGTAATGCGTATCAATGACCAAGAACTGTGTAAGTTAGATATTTGGTTAGTTGGTTGGTGTTTTAAGGAGTGGAACAGCGAGGTTATCTGACCCTCTACTACTGTTTATGCTTACAACTGGCTGTAAAAAAGATATTCTCCTGAGCTCTTTTTATATAATTTTCGAAGCTCCTTCACAGTGATGCCTAAGAGAGGAACGGAAATGCATAAAACCCTCAAAGAATAAAGGTTTTAGAATTGCACAAAAAAAACCAACTTTATTTTGAATGATTATCGTATCCGTGTGAAATGTGAATAGGAGTCTTAAATTTAAGGTTCAGTCATCTCCTAAAACCTGAAACGATGCCTCATACCAAGTATCATGAAAATACTGGAGGTCGATGTAGTTTAGTGACCATATGGATAGAGACTTAGTGATTTTGCCATTAAAAATCGATTTAATACGGTACGACTCTTTAACTAGAAGGGGAAATACGTGATACATGGATATTCAACTAAGGCAGATTTTCCATTACATTACCAATTATTGATCTGTTTGGTATTTCTTTACCTGAAAATGCTATAAATTCAGCGAGAGTCCACACAAATTTATCATGGTGGCTGCAGGCCCGTATTGTACACGTCACATGATAAATCACGCGCTCTACAGACGGTACAACCACACAGTCCGCCGTGCTGATAAGCAGCTAGCGCCATGTTCGCAGAACCTTATTAGAAAGTTCCCCCTCAACATTCTTCCAATACGTATTGATTTACAACCTACGTAACCTGCGGGTAGTCGGGAGTTCATATCTAGTTAGCATCTTCCGCCTGGCTTTTGGGGAATTAATGATGTATTGCTCCAATCGATTAGTCGAAGTGAACACGTTCACAGCTTCCCCTTGAATCGGCCGTTTAAATGAGGTTTCATTCATTATACAGCTTTCTCTTAGTCCAGCGGAGAGTTCCCAATTTAGCATCCTGCTAACGTGCGATGGTATCCATCCCTATATTATTCTGCTAAGGTCCCATTCCAGTTTTGTACCGAAAATGAGGTCCCATTAACACCAACCTACACATATGGGGTACCTACAGGTTCAGCATAACCCAATGCGTAAGCGAAACGCACTCACTTACTCTTTAAATGCCTCACAATTAAATAAATAGCTTAAAACATGTATATTTACAATGAAATAATGAAAGAATGCAACACGGTAACCATGGTAACAGAATATCACAGGTCCATCTAGTTCTGTAAGATGCAATGCAACTCCAATTATTACATTACTGTGAAAGTTTCCAGACGGTTATAAGGTTATCACTGAACCAAATTAAGCTGTGAAATTCATCAATACATACAGTATAATGCGCTTAAGGGGGTCAAGGGACACTCTAGATTTTTTTTTACGGAATTTTCAGGTGTGAGTGTGTTACGAAAGATCTTTTTCACCCGACTATAAAGGGTCTCCGAAAACCACATTTAAAGACCCTTAAATTAACAGTGTCTGTGATATTCCCAGAAAACTAACTTCCCTCTGATATACCTATGAAGGAATGACAAACCCCTAACCACTGCACCAGTAGCTGAATTGATAAAGTCTGATTATTCATACCAAGGATAAATCAGTCATAGCATTCATGACTGAGATTTTGCTAAGTGTACTCATTACAACTAGAATATTCGTGGGCGAAGCCACGACGGGTAATGCTAGTTTTTAGCCTAATTTCATTTTATGAAAAAATAGGCTTATGGGAACACCTTTTGTCCGTGTGTGTCTGTGTGTGTGCGTGTGTGTCGTCCCCCCCACTAATAAAATCTAAACGGCTGGAGCGATTTCAATGAAACTCAGTAAGATCATAGCACCATTCTGGCCGACCTCGACCGTGCCCATCAAATTTCATTCTGTCGCAACAATCCAACATGGCGGCTGTGCGAAATATTTCACCAGCATTCAGTATTTCCTAAACTATTACAGATATCATGCTGACATTTTGTGCGGTGATAAAGGGCACTACTAGAAGTTTTCCTATGAGACGTTCACAAACCTGGTAACTATAAAACCAACATAGCGGCGAAGCGAAGTTGAGACTATTAAGTAGACTTTTCTCGCGATTTAACCATCCAAACGTAATGAAGTTTGTTATAGCTAATGTTTATCCACATTGTAATGTACTGGCGTCTTCTTTAGTTTAATCGTTTACATAACTTCAAAATGGCGGCTGTGCGTAATATTTCACTGGCATTCTGTATCTTCGAAACTGTTACAGATATTGCCCTGAAATTTTGTACAGTGATAAAAGGCTCTTTTAAAAGTTTATCTATGTAACTTTCAAAAACCTGTAAAGTACAAAACGAACATGGCGGCCAAGCGAAGTTGAAATAGTTTAATAGACTTTTCTCGTGATTAAACCATCGGAGCGCAGTGAAATGTGGTACAGTAAATGATTATACATGTTATCATGCAATGACATCTAATTTAGTTCAATTGTTTACATAACCTCAAGATGGCGGCTGTGAGAAATTTTAAAATTAAGTTTTTATTTCTTGTGTCGTAATCATGCAATCGAAGTGAAAGTTTGAATAATGAAGCTACGCAATAATTTTCCTTTAATGGTACATAACTCTATGGCCTATACATATAACAATCCAAAATGGCGAGCATCCGAAATATTTTGACGGTCCTCAATATCTCCGAATCTATTACAGCAATCAAACTGATTTTTTTAAATGTTTATAGAGGCTATGAACGTAAGTTCACCTATAGGTCTTTCAGTAACCTGGTGAGCACAATTCCAGCATGGAGGCGACGCGAAGTATAAATATTTAAATGAACGTTTCTCGCGATTTAACCACCCGAGCGCAGTGAAACTTTGCACGTTAAATGCTTCTACAAATGTTAATCCACTGGCATCTAATTTATTTCAATTGTTTTCATAACCACTAGATGGCAGCTGTGCGAAATTTTAAAATCTCGTATTTACTTCTTGTGTCATAATCATGCGATTGAAGTTTGAATACCACAAGTACACAAAAATCTACATGTAATAGTACATAAATAAAAATCCAACCTGGCGACCATCTGAAATATTTAGTCGGTTCTCAATATCTACGAAGCAATCACAACAATCAAACTGAAATTTTGTATGTTGATAGAGGCAATTAACATGAGTAGGATATAAGAAAATAGGCTGTATAGTTCGTCACGGAACTACTTGTTTTAATTTTATTTGATTTAGGTCAGTGAGTTCTCAAATGCGATCTACAGTATTCTGTAAGAAAGAAGTTAGTGTAGCGACGAAACTCTCCCTACATCATTCAGTAATCAGACCGACCTTGCTGTATGGAAGTAAGAGCAGGATAGATACAGGATATCTGATACAAACAGTAAGCAAAACGTTACTGATATGAGGGTAGCACGAATGATTGCGGGGGCAAATAGATGGGATGTAGAGATTTGAAGCCATTCTTTCAGTGTTGCCTATAAAAAAAATCCACAGCCTGCTTCCAGTCTCCGACCGGGTCAGGAATGGAGTGAATGAAGCCCCCATCTAGCGGCGAGGATATGGACTGTGCCGGCTGCCGAGGCCTGAGCACTCCTCTGGGCCAATGATTAAATGAATGACAGATGAAATGAAATGATAGTGGAGAGTGTTGCTGGAATGAAATTTTGACAGGGAAAATCGGAGCGCCCGGAGAAAAACCTGTCTGCCTTTGTTTTGCCCAGCACAGATCTCACATGGAGTGACCGGAATTTGAACCACGGTCCCAGCGGTGAGAGGCCGGCGTGCTGCCATCTAAGCCACGGAGGCTTTCAGTGTTGCCTATACAAAATTGTAATTTGTAACTATTCAGTCGCTCAACATGATCTTGTCCAATGAATGGGCAGGGTACAAGATATAAGTATAACAAGAACTTCCGTGACGAACTAAAGAGCCTACTTTTCTTAAAATTTAAGATTCAGGCCAATGATTAATCTACAGCAGAGATTCCCAAACTGGACGAATTCGTCCAGTAGAGGGCGATTTTAGCACGCCAGTGGGCGAAACTGACATAATGTGAATTCGATGGGCGATTTGAAAAAAGTGGTGGGCAAATAATTCAGTTATATATATATATATATATATATATATATATATATATATATATATATATATATATAATACAAGCTGTACCCGGCATGCGTTGCAATGCCAATCAAAGAAAGTGTGGGCGTTGAAATTCTGTTTCTTGAAGTGCTTTTGGATACACAACATGTTAACTGCCTCTAAGCTATCGTAAAATGGATTTTCTAATTTAGAACCATTCGTGGAAGCGTGCACAACAACTTTCAAAAGTTTCATCAATGTCACTCATTTGTTGAATCTACTCGTACGCTACCTGTTGTGAAATGGATTTACTAAGTCGAAACCCTTCCCTGGCGTGTACACAATAACTCATCAATGATTCATCACAATCGGATGAATTGTATATGCACGTATACGGGGTTTTGTTTAAACGATTCGTGCGCTGTCACTCATTTGTTGAATCTACTCGTGCGCTACCTATTGAGAAATGTATTACTAAGTCGAAGCCCTTCCCTGGCGTGTACACAATAACTCATCAAGGTTTCATCGCAATCGAAGAATGTTATATGAACGCAATAGGGGATTTTGTTGAAACGCTTCGCGCGTCGTCACCCATTTTTTGCATCTACTCTTGCGCTACTTATTGTGAAATGGATTTACTAAGTCCCCTTCCCTGGCGGGTACACAATAACTGATCAATGTTTCATCGCAATCGGATGAATTGTATATGAACGCATACCTGATTTTGTTTACACGATTCGCGCTCCTTCACTCATTTGTTGAATCTACTCGTGCGCTACCTACTGTAAAATGTATTTACTAAGTTAGAAACCGTCACGTAGGCCTAAGTGTCCACAACATCTCACCCAAGTTTCATCGCTATCGGACTAATGGGATATGAAGACATAGGGGACTGTATTGAAACGCTCCGCATGTCGTCGTTCATTTGTCGAATCTACTCGTGTGCTACCTACTGTGAAATGTATTTACTAAGCCAGAAACCTTCCTTGGAGTGTCCACCATATTTCACCCAAGTTTCACCGCTAACGGCAGAATGGTATATGACCTTATACGGGACTTTGTTGAAACGCTTCGCGCGTCGTCCCTCATTTGTTGAATCAACTTGTGCGCTGCATATTGTATAGTGGATTTACTAAGCCAGAAATTTTCCAAGACGTGTACACAACATCTCACCCAAGTTTCATCGCTATCGGACGAATGGTATATGAACACATACGGGACTTTGTTGAAATGCTTCGCGCATCGTCGCTCATTTGTTGAATCTACGCGTGCGCTACCTATTGTAAAATGGATTTACTAAGTCAGAAACCTTCCATGAAGTGTACTCAACATCTCACCCAAGTTTCATCGCAATCGGACGAATGGTATATGAACGCATAGGAGACATACATACCCACAGACAAACTATCACGTTACATTGATTTTTATATATATAGACAAGCTGTACCCGGCATGCGTTGCAATGCCAATCAAAGAAAGGGCGTTGTAATTTTGTTTCTTGAAGTGCTTTTGGACACACAATATTTTTATCATCTTCCGTTAACTGCCTCTAAGCTATCGTAAAATGGATTTACTAATTTAGAAACATTGGTGAGAGCGTGCACAACACCTCACAAAAGGTTCATCGCAAACGGATGTATGGCATATGAACGCATACGGGATTTAGTTTACACGATTCGTGCGCTGCCACTCATTTGTTGAATCTACTCGTGCGCTACCTGCTGTGAGATGGATTAACTAAGTGTACACAAAAACTCATCAAAATGTCATCGCAATCGATGAATGGTATATGAACTCATAAGGGATTTTGTTGAAACGCTTCGCGTTTCGTCACTCATTTGTTGCATCTACTCGTGCCCTACCTATTGTGAAATGGATTTACTAAGCCTGGAACCTTCCCTGGAGTGTACTCAACGCTTCACCAGAGTTCCATCGCAATCGCAAGAACGGTATATGAACGCATACGGGACTTCGTTCAAACAATTCGCGTGCCATCGCTCATTTGTCAAATCTACTCGTGCGCTACCTGTTGTAAAATGGATTTACTAAGCCAGAAAGCTATCCTGGAGTGTTCACAACAATTCACCAAAGTTTCATCACTATCGGACGAATGCTATATGAAGACATACGGGACTTTGTTGAAACTCTCCGCGCGCCGTCGCTCATTTGTTGAATCTACTCGTGCGCTACCAATTGCACAATGGATTTACTAAGCCAGACACCTTCCTTGGAGTGTACACAACATCTCACCCAAGTTTCAACGCTATCGGACTAATGCTATATGAAGACATAGGGGAAACGCTTCGCGCGTCGTCGCTCATTTATTTCATCTATTCATGCGCTACATATGGTAAAATGGAGAAAAAGGCAGAAATATTCCCTGGAGTACACACTACATCTCACCAAGTTTCATCAATATCGGACGAATGGTATATGAACGCATACGGGACTTTGTTGATACGCTTCGCGCATCGTCGCTCATTTGTTGAATCTACTTGTGCGCTGCCTATTGTAAAGTGGATTTACTTAGCCAGAAATATTCCCTGACGTGTACACAACATCTCACCCAAGTTTCATAGTTATCGGACGAATGGTATATGAATGCATACGGGACTTTGTTGAAACGGTTCGCGTGTCGTCGCTCTTTTGTTGAATCCACTCGTACGCTACCTATTGTCTTATGGATTTACTAAGCCAGAGACCTTCCCTGGAGTGCACACAACATCTCACCCAAGTTTTATCGCAATCGGATGAATGGTATACGAACGCATACGGGACTTTGTCGAAAAGCTTCGCGTGTCGTCGCTCATTTGTTGAATCTACTCGTGCGCTACCTATTTTAAAATGGATTTACTGAGCCAGAATCCTTCCTTGGAGTGTACTCAACATCTCACCCAAGTTTCATCGCAATCGGATGAATGGTATATGAACGCATAGGAGACATACACACCCACAGACAGACAAACTATCACGGAACATTGATTTATATATATATAGATGACCAAAGCCTCCGTGGCTTAGGCGGCAACACGCCGGCCTCTCACCGCTGGGTCCGTGGTTCAAATCTCGGTCACTCCATGTGAGATCTGTGCTGGACAAAACGGAGGCAGATAGGTTTTTCTCCGGGTACTCCGGATTTCCCTGTCAAAATTTCTTTCCAGCAACACTCTCCACTATCATTTCATTTCATCTGTCATTCATTTAATCATTGCCCCAGAGGAGTGCGTCAGGCCTCGGCAGCCTGCACAGTTCATATCCTCGCCGCTAGATGGGGGCTTCATTCATTCCATTCCTGACCCGGTCGGAGACTGGAAGCAGGCTGTGGATTTTCATTCATATAATATGACCGAAAATTTTTTGCCTATAAAAACAAGGAATAAAATAAAATTGCAAACAAGTAATTTAATTATGTCAAATAATCTTGCCACGAAATCCAGAAATAGGTTAGAAATTTAAAAGTGAGGAGATCTTAGAATTACACTAATTACACCTGTGTGAAACTAAATTGGATAGGTTAAGAATGTAAACAACGCTCTTTGGTTGCTACGTTCGTTGCCAAGAGCCGACTGCGGTGGCGTTTAGTAGCTAGTTCTGAACTAGGCCTAGTAGTCGTTGACGGTGGTGTTTGGCGGCCAAAGTAGGAACTATTTGAAAATTCAAAGTTGCAGTCCCTACTTGAATTTAAAAAACAGATACACACACTAATACAGTCACCACAATTAACACCGGTTATCAGACAGATTCTACACTCACCCAAAGTACACGGGGCTACATGATCGCGTTGTCGCAGCCCCTAAACTAAGGAACCAACCAACCAACCAAGATCTTAGAATTTTTCTAACAAAAATGGCTCCTGACTTCAACAAATTGATTGAAACTCATCAAATCCTTCCCTCACATTAATTAGACATAGATATTCTTGTTGTCTAATTAATTAGATATACAAAGTCATGTGGTTTTATTTATATTTTTTTCTTTAATTCATTAATTAATTGTTATTCCTTTTTAGACATATTATTTGTAAATTTTTAATGTATTTAATTATACCTAAATAAACATGATGTACCTATTAAGAAAAATGTCCGTAAACATGCTCATTTCTCAACTTATATGTAGGTATTTGAAAGTATGTGTTAGTAATTTTAAGATCTGTGCGTTTCTTGAAATGAGGTGGGCGAAAACAAATTTTAAATCTCGAAAGTGGGTGATGGCCAGACAAAGTTTGGGAAACCCTGATCTACAGGGTCTTTCACTCAAAGTGGGGCCAGCCACGCGGCGCGTGGATGGTCGGACGAGCACATGGCAACTCACTGAGCTTGCGGTCGAGAGAACACCCGTACCAATCGCATGTAAATAACAAGCACACATTAATAACAATCGAATTAAATCATTGTCACAGAAGATGTTGAAAATGTCCTCCACCTGCATCTACACATTTCTGACATCTTCTAAGGAAATTTTCATTCACACAATGTTCATCTACCGAGATAGCCTCAATTTCACTCGTGATATTTAGTTTGAGTTTATCTAGAGTGTGAGGGCTTGTTGCATGAACCTTATTTTTCAATTTTCCCCATAAATAAGAATTGAAGCAATAGGCTTTAACATTTAGTAATAACATGATATGACATTTTGAAACACAATAATAATTAAACAATAACCACGTACACACGTTATAAGCTTATAAGACGTGTAACTTAAAAGAGGCTATAAACGAAATGACTAAGTCAACTTTACTCGTCAAATCCAGCGTCGCAACTGTCTCAGCTCCGAGTTGCAATGCGCTCGTCTGATCTTCGGCTCGACCTTCTACCAGCCGTGCGGCCGGCCCCACTTTGAGTGAAATACCCTGTATATGGACCTTCCTAGAATAATGACGAAATTTATTTAAAAAAAGAGATTCTAATTAGTTCTAAATATACGTGGCATATAGCACTACAGTTGGCAGCCCTGGTGACTGAATAGATTTTTAGTTTCATCTCTTAAGGTAGAGAATACAAAATTTGGTTGAAGTCCAATGGATAGCATGAACGTTACATGCAGTTAGACATTGGATCTATCAGCGCGCATAAAATCATGTTGGCAACAATGTCATGCATATGTTGGTCAGAAATAATCTGAAATATTATGATCTATTGTTGTGCCAATTTTAAATGAAATCTATTTGTTAGTATAAAAGTCACATGTATTTTAAAATTGGACCTAATAGCAGGCTTAGAATCATGTTGGTAGCACTGACGTATATTAGTTACTCCAAAATTAATCTAGAATGTCAGGTACTTAACGTGTGCATAGTTTAAGGCTGTCGGCTTGCATACTTTCTGATATATTGGTATTTGGATGAAAACAAGTAGTTCCGTGAAGAACTATGCAGCCTATTTTCATATATCCTACTTATGTTAACTGCCACCATCAACATACAAAATTTCAGTTTGATTGCTGTAACAGATTCGTAGATATTGAGAACCGACTAAATATTTCGGATGGTCGCCATGTTGGATTTTATATATGTAGGTCCTAAAGTTATGTACTGTTACATGGAGATCAGTGTGTACGTGTAGCATTCAAACTTCAATCGCATGATTAGGACACAACAAGTAAAAAAGAGATTTTAAAATTTCGCACAGCTGCCACCTTGTGGTTATGGAAACAATTGAAATTAATTAGATGCCAGTGGATTAACATTCGTATAAGGATTTACTGTACCAAGTTTCACTGCACTCGGATGGTTAAATTGCGAGAAACTTTCATGTGAATATTTATACTTCGTGTCGCCGCCATGTTGGATTTGTAATCACCAGGTTATTTAAGGACCTATAAGCGAACTTAAGTTCATAGCCCCTATGAACATAAAAAAATTCAGTTTGTTTGCTATAATAGATTCGTAGATATTCAAAGCCGTTTAAATATTTCGGATGGTCGCCATGTTGGATTGTTAAATGTATAGGCCATAGAGTCATGTACCATTAAAGGAAAATTATTGCGTAGGTTTAGTATTCAAACTTTCACTTCGATCGCATGATTAAGACACAAGAAATAAAATCTTAATTTTAAAATTTGCACAGCTGCCATCTTAAGGATATGTCAACAATTAAGCTAAATTAGATACCAGTGCATTGCAATGTGTATAATCATTTCCTGTACCAGATTTCATTGCGTTTGGAACATTAAATCACGAGAAAGGTCTATTTAAAATTTTCAAATTCGCTTGGCCGCCATGTTCGTTTTGCAGTTAACCGGTTTTTGAAAGTCTTATAGATGAACTTCCAGTAGTGCCCTTTATCTCCGTACAATATTTCAGGGTGATACCGCTAATAGTTTCAGAGATACAGAATGCCGGTGAAATATTTCGCACATCCACCATCTTGTGGTTATGTAAACAATTGAACCAAGTTAGATGTCGGTGCATTACAATACCGGTATGTATAAACATATATTGTACCAAGTTTTATTGCGTTTGGTTGGTTAAATCGCGAGAAACGTCTATTTTAAAGTCGCAAATTCGCGTGGCCGCCATGTTGGTTTTGTAGTTACCAGTTTTTCGAAAGTTACACAGGTGAACTTCTAGTAGTTCCCTTTATCACCGTAATCAATTCCAGGGTGATATCGCGAATAGTTTCGGAGATATTGAATGCTGGCGAAATATTTCGCACAGCCGCCATGTTGGATTGGTGAGACGTAACAAAATTTGAAGGGCATGGTCGGGATCGTCCGAAATAGTGCTATGAACTTACCGAGTTTTATTGAAATCGCTCCAGCCGTTTAGAATTTATTAGGGGGACACACACACACTCACGCGCGCACACACACACAGACTCACGGACAAAAGGTGATCTCATAATAGTGGGGAGGTTAAGACGAAAATCAATGGGGTACCGTTCATTTTTTGATAGAAGCATGAGACTTGGCACACTTATAGCTTGGACCCTAAACTTTCGATCTGAAATGGTAGCCACTTCCGGAAGTCGCGCCGAGTGCCTGTTTTGCAAGGTTGCCTACCTACCCGGAGTGAACTACGAAATCTACGCTTAAGTCGATTACAAATGCCGTTTCTCATTTTCAAAAACTCGCCAATGTATTACTTATCGGCCCTCGCCTCTGTTGGGGACCGAGAATCAGACGACGCGGCTGATGAAGCGAGATGCAGAAGTGCGCGTGACGTCACATAGTCTCTATGCAGCTTGACGCGGGTAACCGACGCGACGATACCGCCGTGTATTGTTGCGGTCAGTAACAGAAGCTTAGTGCTGGTGCTGTGTTGTTTTGCTGTGTTTGGGGAACTGATTTCTTGGAGATAATTGTGCATCATTCATCCTGTGCATGCGAATATATTTATAAGTACATACACGGTAAATATTTTCTTTGCTTTTAAAGCTGTTGTCCCTCGTTTATTTCAACTATTCGTTGTATCTCTGTGTTATAGGTTATGTATACATACAGTTAAAATTGTTTTAGGTACTTCTAACAACGGTAAGGTTTACATTTATTTACATTTTATGTGTTTCGTGTTGTTTGTTTAGGATGTGGTGGCTTGGAATCTTTCGATAAAAAGGTGAGTTACGGCAATTTTTCATTCTGAAAGTAATAACATGACTTTTTTCTAATTTTGTTGTTTGCACTTTTTCAGTGGAATCTGAGAAGCGAATCTGATAGTACCCTACATCACAGCGGGAACAGCTCCGAAAAAGCGAGGTTTATAAAGGACGTTAAAAATCTTGGTGTCTTTGTTGAACTAGGAAACCCTTTTTTGGAAGAAAGCTCGGATTTGTACAATATTGATAGCAAGCGGGTCGCATCCTCTGAAGTCGTTACTACAATAATGACCATTGAAGCACTGGGCGAAAAACAATACAAAGAATTTGTCGAGGAACGCCTTATCAGCGGGGGAAAAACTGTTAAGGCACCGTGAAGCAAAATAAATACCCTCTTTTTATGTCATCTTCAAAAGCATCGCCGACCAAGACAAAAGAAAAAGTCGTCGACTTCAAAAACGACTGCAGTCTTTTCAGTAAATTATGCATAGCTACAAGTGAGCACCGATTGGGATACCTAGACAGTATTTTCGCACATGAAAACCAACCAACACCAACCACCGTGTCTCTCCCCAAACGGAGAACTAAGACCGGTTAAAAAATCAGATCTTTTGAAATGTTTGATGGCTGCAAGTCCAGATAGCTTCCACACCAGTGACGTACCCGCCGTACAAGCACAAATTATCGATGGACCTGCCCTAGTCCATATGCTACATCTCGGACAGTCAAGAACGTTTCAGGAATATGCTGACTGCATTTTTATGCCATTCCTCAGGAAAGAACTTAGTACTGTCCATCGCGTTGATGTCATTTGGGACAAGCATATACAGGATAGTCTGAAAAACCACACAAGGGCAGAACGGGCTGAAGTAATACGCACGAGAGTCACAGCTGGAACACGCATACCGAAAAGATGGCCCAACTTTCTGCGCAACTCCGAAAACAAATGCGAGTTGTTCCAATTCCTAAATACGCAAATACAAAAGATCACACAGGAGAGCAAAGAAATGTACAGTACACAGGATTCGTCTGTATTAGCATCGCCTTATCGAGAAGATATGGATATGTTGTCTCCATGCAATCACGAAGAGGCAGACACAAGGGTCGTGATTCACATCGCGGATTGTGTTAGTCAGGGATACCTGAAAATTCTTCTGCGAACTGTGGACACCGATTGGCCGTGAGTATTGTGCTTCATTGGCACGTGAACGAACCACCAGATTGTAGCTACACATAAAATTGCCCAAGATTTAGGTAAGGACCAATGTCGGTGACAAAACATATGTTATCATGGAAAGGCAATGGTGACTAAAGAGGCTTTATTTGTTGCAGGTCATAACAAGGCTTTAAGTTTACCCCTATTTCACGCATTTTCTGGATGTGATACAGTTTCCTCGTTTTCCAACAAAGGTCAGAAGAGTGCCTTTGAAGCATGGACGGCTTATCCTGACGCCACCAAAGGATTTTTGGCAGCTCAGGAGCACGATTTGGACAAAGCTTTACCTTATATGGAAAAGTTGGTAATCACTATGTATGACAGGTAGGAAAAATTGATTCATAATCGTTACCGACGCGTTTTTGTTGAACTTCGTCGTTAACATTTGTGTTTTATTGCATTGCAGGTCGAGTTAATTTGTCAACGTAAATGCCTGCCGAAAGGAACTTTTTACCAAGAAAAACCGATCTCTGGAGAGTATTACTCCAACGCAGAATGCACTGGAGCAACACATCCAGCGTGCCATGTACCAGGGGGTTTATGTGTGGGGACGATCTCTGAGGCCTATCCAGGAACTACCCTCACTGTCAGATTGGGGCTGGGAAGAAAGTCCGTCAGGATGGACACCGCGGTGGACGACTATCGCCATTGCAACTAAGGCTTGCTTAGAACTAATCCGTTTCGGGTGCAAAATTTGTGCAACTAGGCCTCAGCAATGTGTATGCAGGAGGAGAGACTTTAAGTGCACGGAACTGTGCTCTTGTGACGCAAAATGCTAAGTAATATTTTCTGCTCATTTTCTACTTCCGTCTTTATTTTCTGGTGATGGCTGTCCACTTAATAGTGTCCACTTAATAGCTAATAGATTATTTTAATAAATTTTTTACCTTTTTAGGAAGTTCGTTGAGCCTCCAAGATTAGTTTTGGTGAGCCTGATGCATAGGGCCACACGCATTACAAAACATGGACTTTTGCCTTCTTATTCTTTGTTTTCTCATGCTTTGTTATTCTTCCTTTTTTGCTTTTTTTTTAAGTTATCAAAATGATTTGTGATTTTTATTAAATAAATTAAAGCTTGTAGAATGTGGTGGCTTGTTTTTTTTTAGCTTTAAGAAAAATGCGCCTAATAGGTAGGCAACCACACCACAATTTAAATCCTTCCACTCCAAATCGTGTTACCAACGTTTTCCAGGTGATTCTATGTGCAAAAAGTATTCATCGCGAAGCAAAACAGGCATTTGCAATCAACTTAAGCGTTGATTTCGTAGTTCACTCCTGGTGGGTATGCAACCATGCAAGACAGGCACTCGGTGCGACTTCCGCAAGTGGCTACCATCTCAGATCAAAAGTTTAGGGTCCAAACTATAAGTGTGCCAAGTTTCATGCTTCTATCAAAAAATGAACGGTGGTTTTACCTAACCTCCCCACTATAAGCCTATTTTTTCATAAAATGCAAATAGGCTAAAAATGATTAGTTAAAATGTGCTCTCAAATTCAATTTACCTAACGTGTTCTTCCTGACGTGAAAATAAAATTGAAAACCTCGTAGACGAATCGCAATACACTTCACATACAAACTGACCCTAACCGTTGTGTCAAGTGCCCAACCACATGAAGACCCCTTTTATAAATTACTAGCTGAAGTACCCGTGCTTCGCTACGCGTCATAAATAAATTAAATTGTGAAGGTGACAGTTAAAACAGGGGATAGGCGAGGTGCTGCACAGAGGGAGATTAAGGATGGAACATTTTGTCCAACTACACCGCTCGGCGTTGACCGTGTTTTATAGCACAAATTTAGGTTTTACTCGCTAACGGTTGGAGATACCTTTCGGATAGAAAATTTTATTTTAAACCTCGTACATGCCATCAAAAGCTTGCTATTTCTTGGCGTTCTCTTTTTATTTGAAATGGAAATATGAAAGTTTGAAACCAAAGGGTGTAGTGACGTCACTAAAATGGTCTCCATCCTTAAATAGTGCAAAGTATTGAAATAAAAAGTAACCTATATGTTAACCAGGTAAATCAGCTAATTCCATGTAAAATTCATGTAAATCGGACCAGTGGTATTTGCGTGATTGAGTAATACACAGACACACACCATCTCATTTTTAGCCTCGCTTCGCTCGCGTCATAGTCGTATCATATTGTTATTCAATGAAATGCAGGTTTAACCCCGTTAACACCCCTTTAGAACCTGCATATCCAAAAATCCCTCCTTAGTAGACATTTTCGACACACAACAAACATATCCCCAAAATATCATTCTTCTAACTTTAATAGTTTTGGTTGGTCGATGAGAGTGAACATCCAAAAATCCTTCCTTAGTGGACGTTTTTCTCCCAGAATTTCACCCCTCCCCATAGGCCCCTTTAATTGCATTTATGAAAAAAAACGGTCGAACATATATTTATTTCATTTATTTATTGTTAAGCTGATTGATTTCCTCCGAGCTTCAAACTCCTCGCCTATGTCGTTTAAGAGATACACGCTCCGTTAGGAATCTTTCAACCTCCACTTTTCATCCCTTTCACCTCATAATAACCGGGTGAGTTAGCCGTGGTCGTTACGGCATGACTAATGGCAGTCGCTCACATCCGGGAGGCGAGGAGTTTCGAATCCCCCCGCCGGCAACCTTGAAGATGGTCTTCTGTGGTTTCCCATCTTCCTTCCAGGCAAATTCCGGGGTTGGTCCCTAACTATAGGCCACAGCCGCTACCTTCCAACTCCTCGCCCTTCCCTTCCAACTTTCCTCCCCAACGGTACTTGTAGCTCACCCATTGGGTGTCCGTCTCGAAGCAGCTTCAAAACTGGCGAGCCGAACGTGTCCTCGGACACTCCCGGCACTAAAAGCCATACGCTTAAAAAAGCTCATAATATACACTACATCGAAAAACCATTAGACATGTGTCAGCTAATTTTTAATGATTAGTATATATGCCAAGGATTAGTATATATGCCAAGTATCACATCCCCAAATGAAACCACTCGTGAGATATTGTTATTCAATGAAATGCACGTTTACCCCCTTAACACCTCTTTAGAACCTGAATATCCAAAACTCTTTCCTTAGTGGACGTTTTCGACATACAACGAACATATCCCCAAAATTTCATGTTTCTAACTTCAATAATTTTGGCTGGGCGATGATGAGTGAGTGAGTCAGTCAGGACATTTTCTTTCATTTATTTTTGATTATTTCACCCCTCCCCATGAACTCCTTATATTGGATTTATGAAACAAATGGCCGAACACCTATTTACTTATTTAAAGCTGTTTTCCCCGTGAGTTTGATGAGTGAATAAGTGAGTCAATCAGTTAGGACACTTTCTCTCCTGTTTTTTTTCCCCAGAAATTCACCCCTCTCCAAGGGCCCCTTAAATTGGATTTATGAAAAAATGGTCGAACACCTATTTACTTGTATTTTAAGCTGTTTTTTTTTCCGCCGAATTTCAAACTTCTCGCCTATGTCGTTTCAGAGATACACGCTCCGTTAAGAATCACTCAACCCCCAATTTTCACCCCTTTCACCTCACAATATACACCACATCTATAAACCCTTAGACATATGTCTGATTATTTTTAATGATTAGTTTATATACCGAATATTACATCCCCAAAGAAACAACTCCTGAGATATCGTTATTCAATGAAATGTACGTTTACCCCCTTAACACCTCTTTAAAACCCGAATAAACAAAAATCATTACTTAGTTGACGTTTTTGACATTCAGCGAACATATTCCCAAAATTTCATGTTTCCAACTTTAATAGTTTTCGCTGGGCGTGATGAGTGAGTGAGTCAGACAGGACATTTTATTTCAATTATTTTTACCAGAATGTCACCCCTCCCCATGGGCCCCTTAAATTGGATTGATGAAAAAACGCTTGAACACCTAGTAAACTTATTTTTAAGCTGTCTTTTCCCCCTGAGTTTGATGAGTGAGTGAGTGTCAGTCAGTCAGGACACCTTCTCTCCTCCCCCCCCCCCAGAATTTCACCCCACCCCATTGGCCCCTTAAATTAATTTATGAAAGAACGGTCGAACACCGATGTACTTACTTTTTAAGCTGATTTCTTTTTTCACTGAGTTTCAAATTTCTCGCCTATGTCGTTTAAGATACTAATAATAATAATAATGTTATTGGTTTTACGTCCCTTTTAACTACCCTGGCTTTTAGAGACGCCAGGGTTCCGGAATTTTTCCCCGAAGGGGATCATTAACGTGCCAGTAAATGTACTGACACGGCTCCCTCAAATTTGCGCACCCTCAAATGCCAGGTGACTGCGCCAGGTTTCGAACCTGCAACCTTGGGCTCAGCAAGCGAGAACGTTACCCCTGAGCCACGCAGCCAGACTGTCGTTTAAGAGATAGGCCTACACGCTCCGTTAGGAATCCTTCAACCCCCACTTTTCACCCCTTTCACCTCATAATACACCACATCGAAAAACCCTTAGACACATGTCTGCTTATTTTTAATGATAAGTTTATATGCCGAGTATCACATCAACAAATGAAACCACTCGTGAGATATTGTTATTCAATGAAATTCAGGTTTAACCCCCTTAAGACCCCTTTAGAACCTGAATATCCGAAAAACCTCCCTTAGTGTACGGTTTTGACATACAACGAACTTATCCCCGAAATGCCATGTTTCCCACTTCAATATTTTTGGCTGTGCGATGATGAGTGAGTGAATGTGTCAGGACATTTTCTTTCAATTTTTCTTTTCTTCAGAATTTCACCCCTCCCGATGAACCCCTTGAATTTGATTGATCAAAAAAAAAACTGTCGTAAAGCTATTTACTTACTTTAAAGCTGTTTTCCCCCTGAGTTTGATGAGTGAGTCAGTCAGTCAATCAGTTAGGGCACTTCCTTTCCTGTCCCCCCCCCCCGAATTTCACCCCTCCCCATGGGCCCTTTAAATTGGATTTATGAAATAACGGTCAAACACATATTTACTTATTTTTTATGCTGATTTTTTCCCGCTGAGTTTCAAACTCCTCGCCTATGTCGTTTAAGAGATACACGCTCCGTTAGGAATCGTTCAATCCCCACTTTTCACCTCTTTCACCTCATAATATACACCATATCGAAAAACCCCCCAGACACGTGTCTTCTTGCTTTTTAATGATGAGTTTATATGCCCTGTATCACATCCCCCAATGAAACCAATCGGGAGATATTGTTATTCAATGAAATGCAGGTTTAACCCCCTTAAGACCCCTTAAGAACCTGAATATCCGAAAATCCTCCCTTAGGCCTAGTAGACGGTTTTGACATACAATGAACATATCCCCAACTGTCATGTTTCTAACTTCAATAATTTTTCTGTGCGATGATGAGTGAGTGAGTGAGTGAGTGACTCAGGATATTTTCTTTCAATTTTCTTTTTTCAGAATTTCACTCCTCCCCATGAACCCCTTAAATTTGATTTATGAAAAAAAAATGTCGAACTTACTCTGAAGCATTTTTCCCCCTGAGTTTGATGAGTGAGCCAGTCAGTCAATCAGTTAGGACACTTACTTTCCTGTCCCCCCCCCCCGAATTTCACCCCTCCCCATGGGCCCCTTAAATTGGATTTATGAAAAAACGGTCAAACACATATTTACTTCTTTTTTATGTTGATATTTTTCGCTGAGTTTCAAACTCCTCGCCTATGTCGTTTAAGAGATACACGCTCCATTAGGAGTCATTCAATACTCACTTTTCACCCCTTTCACCTCATAATATATACCACATCAAAAAACCCTCAGACACGTGTCTTCTTATTTTTAATGATGAGATTATATGCCGAGTATCACATCCCCCAATGGAACCAATCGGGAGATATTGCTATTCAATGAAATGCAACTCTTCCCCCTTAATACCCCTTTAGAACCTGAATATCCAAAAATCCTCTCTTAGTGGGCATTTGCGGCCCTTGAGGAAGCTGCATACCAAATTTAATTTCAATCCGTTCGGTGGTTTCTGAGATTTCGTGATGAAGGAATGAGTGAGTGAGTGTGTGAGTGGTATTTGACAAATATATAGTAGATAGTGTCAAGACTTTGTTATGCTAAACCCGGTTGACAGTGCTGTGTGAGCGGTTGAGTAACTAACGGGATTTCAAGTAAAGATCCTCTTTTTCTATACCGGTAGTGCAGAGCACAATTGGCATCCAGTCGGCCGTGTCTCGACTTGAGCTGTTGCCATGGAAACTATCTGCCTTGCCATTCCTTCATGAGTATATTAGCCTACTTTCGATTTTTGCAAAAAATGAAAGTAGACTTATGAGATCAACACAGGGCGAAAAAAGTGTGTCTGTCTGTGTGTGTGTGTATGTGTGTGTGTGAGTCTGTGTGTGTGTGTGTATGTGTGTGTGTGAGTCTGTGTGTGTGTGTGTGTCTGTGTGTGTACTCTGAATGTCTGTCCCCCCCCTATCAATTCGAACACGGTGAATGCAAATTGAACGAAATTTGGTACAAAGGTAGCACTAGCAAAGGACACCTCAGTGTCATGTTTTATATCGCCGCCATCTTTACTAAAACTGAATGGCGGCCACTCAAACGTTCAAAACGTAAAATCAAATAACGACTAACCAAATCATCCGATCTCTACCAAATTTGGTAACAACATACCTTCGTATTGGATGCGTCTTGTGACCAAATTACAAGGTCGTCCGCCATACCATTTCAGGATGGCGGCCGTGCGAATTATGCAAACTTTATAATCCATATCATGGGACCCACCAGTTCCGATTATCGAGCCGAGAATCGTTTTAACTGTTCTAAAGGAAGAGGCACGTTCGAAATTAAAAGTTTATTTTGTAATACTATAGTGCAGACGTGATTTTAAAAAGCTGAACTGATTCAGTAATAAGACAAGATGGCAGCGGATATCTTGTGCCGGACTTATATTTCACTAATTTGAGTATTGCATGCAATATAGCGTACTGATAAAAAATAAATAAACTTTGTATGAAATGCTTTATATATAAATAATATACTCCAGTGATGAAATCGTTTAGTATAAATCATTATTTGCTAACAAGTTCTATGTAAATCATTTTAAATAGAACGATATTCGTTGACACAATTAGCTCAGTGGTAGAGCGTTAGCCTATCGCTCTAATGCCTATGGTTCAAACCCGATCAGAGCTAGGTTTTTTGTTTGAATTGTTATATGTTTATTGTTTTGTAATGACTCAGATGTTTTAAAATTAAGCGTTATATTGTGCACATTATGGTGTAAAATATATATTTAATTAAAACATAATTCGCCAGCAGATTTATTCGGGACATCTAGCTGCCAAAAAGGTAACTACCAGATTTTATTGAAAAGTTTCTTCTTCTGGCCGCTAGAATGCACTCGCTCTGTTAGGATTATATTGTTCGATATTTCACCAATAGATGTCACGACTAGTCTACGTGGGGATCCATTGATTACTATACCATTATCATTCTATGCGCATCGAATTTGAAGAATGACAAGATGATACTACGATACATTTTAACTTTTTATTTTAAAGGGTTTGTAACAGCCTATTTTGCGTTACTTGAAAATGTTATTAAGCGTTATATTGTGCACATTATGGTGTAAAATATATATTTAATTAAAACATAATTCGCCAGCAGATTTACTCGAGACATCTAGCTGCCAAAAAGGTAACTTCCAGATTTTATTGAAAAGTTTCTTCTTCTGGCCGCTAGAATGCACTCGCTCTGTTAGGATTATATTATCGAAAATATCCACATAGTTTGTATACACACGTCTCTGTAGGGTCATGGAAAGATTTGTTAATTCAATTAGGGTTGTGAAAGCCATGCACAACCAGACGTGTAAAGACATGCCTCAACTCAAAGTTGGATGTTGCCCACGGCAGGTCGTAATAATAATAATAATGTTATTGGTTTTACATCCCTTTTAACTACTGCTGATTTTAGAGACACCGGGGTGCCGGAATTTTGGCCCGAAGGGGGTCTTTAACGTGCCAGTAAATGTACTGACACGGCTACCTCGCATTTGTGCACCCTCAAATGCCAGCTGACTGCGCCAGGATACGAACCTGCAACCTAGGGCCCAGCAAGCGAGAACGTTACCGCTGAGCCACGCCGCCAGTCCGGTCGATTATGTCTCCAGATCCATAACATTCTTGATATACTTCTTATCTTTCTTTCTTCAATGATGGTAGCAGTTTTTATCTAGGTTGTGGCGTTTGGTAGAGGTAAATCGTTTCTAAGGTCTTCAACAAAGAATAGTTCTATTATACTCTTTGATAATAACAACGAGTTATAACTATACTCATACATTTAGGAGAAAGTAGGCTATATGTTCTTTACTGAACATCTTGTTTTATGATTTGATTAGCCTGTGTTTGAGTGCAAAAGGGCCGAAATCAGAAGAATGAGAAAGACTATCGAAAATTCATGTAGCCAGCGGTTCCTTCTGGGTCCTAAACTATGTGTATGCAAAATTTGGTTGAGATTGGTGGAACGGTGTAGATTTGTATACGGAACCAACCCACCCACATACGTACATACAGACTTTCACTTTTATATATAAGATAAAGGCTTCTGGTGCATGAAAATTCAGTTTTTTTTAGTTTCCAATGGCCCAAATTCCTAAAACTAGCAAAAAATAGTCTACTATTTCAAATCAGGAATTTTTGAAAATAATGTTGCTGTTTGGAGATATAATATACCTTCTGTATGACATATCGCACGTGTAAGTCGTGTGAAAAAAATCTAGGGTACTCCTTGAACCCCTGAGTGCATTGATGAATTTTACAGTATTACTTGGTTCCGTGATAACCTTATAGCCATTTGCAAACTGTCACAGAAATGTAATAAATGGAGTGGCATTACTTCTTGCAGAAATAGATGGAAAGTTGGACGTCACCTCTTGAGATACTGCTGTCATGGTTACTGGCGTGCATTCATTCCTTAGATTATTAAATGAAATTAGTTTTCTGGGAATATCTAAGAAACTGTTGGTTTTAGAGCCTTAAAATGTAGTTTTCGGGGACACTTTTCGGCTCTTTATGGGTCCCGAGTTTTGTTTCTGACACCAAGGGGTTGAAAATGAGCTTTGTCTCGTCGTTGTATGCCATAATAATAATATAACAATATAGGGATAGGGATATAATAGACCTTCCGTACCATACCCGCACGTGTAAATCGCGTGAAAAAATTCTAGAAAACCCCTTCAGCGGATTATATGTATTGATGAATATTTCAGCTTAATTTGGATCTGTTATAACTTTATAGCCGTTTGCAAACCTTCAAAGTAATGTAATAAATCGAATTGCATCTTACAGAAATAGATGGACCTCTGAGATTCAGTTGCCATGGTTACCGACTTGCAATCTTTCATTAATTTATTAAGTGAAATTAGTTTTCTGGGAATATCTCAAAAGCTATTAGTTTTAGGGCCTTAAAATGTGGTTTTCGGGGGCCCTAGGGCCCCCGAGTTTTGTTTCACGCACTGAGAGCCTGAAAATGAGCTTTGTCTCGCCCTTCTACGCCTATTTCAGCATGTATTTTAAGGGGTTATGGCCCTCTTTTATTAGAGGTACGGATAAGAGTTACATCAATGATTAGTGACGTGCCTCAGATGGATATCTGCATCAAATTTTACGTTGATCCACCCAGCCGTTCTCGAGTTATACGGACACAAAAAAATTGTCCACAGACAGACAGACAGACAGACAGACAAAAAAAAATATTTTTTCGCGCATCCGTCATAAAACAGTCGGCAACGCGCAAATATTGCCAATTTCCGTGGAATATTCAGAAAAAGGACAAACTTTCATTTTTATAAATATAGAGATATGTGTGCCAATTTTGGAATACTGTAGCTCTCATGCATACCTTCCAAGATATACAACATGGAGCTCAAATTTCAATTGTGGTTTTTCAGCAGTTGATAGCACTGACATCATTTTCAAATATGGGCTTAAGATAATCAGGTATAGATCTTTACTCATACCTAATTTTTTTGATTGCTGCAGCCATTTAGGAGTTGATAGGGGGGGGGGGGAACCCTGGGGGCTCTTAAGAAAATGTAGACTTATGAGGTCGATCCGCGGAAATGTCTGTCTGTCTGTCCATCAGTCTGTCTGCCTGGCTGTGTGTGTGTCCTCCCTATCAACTCCTAAACGGCTACAGCAATCGAATCCGAATTTGGTATGAGTAAAGATCTCCACCTGAATATCTCAAGCCCATATTAGAAATTAATGTCAGTGATACCAACTGCTGAAAAACCGCAATTGAAATTTGAACTCCATGTTGGATATCTCGGAAGGTATGCATGGGAACTATTCCAAAATTGGCACACATATAGATAATAATATTTCAGTTTAATTTCCAGGAGGCCATGCATGGCAGTGTTGCCAAATTTATTCTAAGCCTGCTGATGAGTCCAATTTTTAAATGCATATAACTTCTACACTATCAATTGGATTTCAACCAAATTTAGTATGTAATGTGCGTACATAAACAGATATTACTGAGCGTATTCTTAAAAGCCACCAGGGCTGCCAACTGTTAATAAATGCTCTCTCTCTATTTTCGTATCCAAATACCATTATATCAGAAAGTATGCAAGCCGACAGCTTTAAACTATGCACACGTATAGTACCTGACATTCTAGATTAATTTGGAGTAACTTAAGTACGTCAGTGATTCCAACATGACTCTAAGCCTGCTGATAGCTCAAATTTTAAAATACATATAACTTCTATACTAACAAATGGATTTCATCCAAAATTGGCACAACAAGAGATCATAATATTTCAGATTATTTCTGACCAACACATGCATGGCATTGTTGCCAACGTGATTTTACTCGCGCTGATAGATCCAATGTCTAACTGCATGTAATGTCCATGCTATCCATTGACTTCAACCAAATTTTGTATTCTGTACCTTAAGAGATGGAACGAAAAATATATTCAATCACCTGGACTGCCAACTGTAGTGCTCTACATTATACCTGGTATATTTAGAACTAACTTAATTAAAAATTTCGATATTACCAACTTAATTTCGTCATTATTCTAGATAGGTCTACATAGATTGGCATGAATCTTAAATTTTAAGAAAAGTAGGCTCTTTATTTCGTCACGGAACTTCTTGTTATTAAATCTTTTCGAAGAAATAAAAAATAAAATATTACCTTTCTCCCCGTCTTGTCTAGCATAGTATAATATATTTCGTGAACGATGCCAGGATTCATTCGTACCTCGTACACAGGACCTAAATGATGGTAGGTACGTCTGGCCATAGGGGACACAGTAACATTAATCACGCAATGTTAACTCCGCCGGGGGCTGTAGAAACTCTTGAAGGTCGAGTTTCTTTAGATGTTCATGTCCTGGCATTTAAATGAGAAGCACGAACTGTATCATGCAGATGAGTTATAATGACAAGAATTAATAGCTCGTGTTTTATTTTCGAAAACAATAACAATACTGCTGTTACACACACATATACAGTAATTGATACACAATAAGTTGCAGCTGCGTCCAGGGCTGCGGACATAACCAGGGGGCGGTAATTACACCGGCTATTATACCCGGTACGGCCATTTAAGAACGAAACTACGAGTGTCTACAATTGAAATTTAACCCCAGGGTCCTACTTGTTTCAGCACAGCATGGACTTCGCTAGAATAAACCCTCTAATGAAGGGGATGACATTGCTCTATAATGTTAAGCATATTACTGTGTAGCCTCTCCTAAAGGTCACTGCTGTCGACGACTGGTATTTGTAAGATAAGATTAAAAATCCTTCAGACAAGCAACTCAATGTTGAAAACATCCTTTGATGTCATAGACTTCCATGAGCAATATTCTTTTAGGGCAGACATGGGCAATCCTTTTAGGGACAGGGACAGATGCAATACAAAATAATCTAGGCGGGTCGAAAATAAAAGAACACATGTTTACAAATAGATTATAAACTTTTTATTTCTAAATTGTATATCAAACAAAACTCATAGCATGGTGGCCACTCAAATTGGTCAACGATTTTCCAGGCGTTTTCCAGGAATTTTCCAGGAGTAATTCTCATTTTCCAGACTTAAAAGTAAGCGCGAGTTCCGAGGGCCAGGGAGGGGGGGGGGGGGGGGGGAGGGCTTTATCGGTTGCCTACTTCAAGACCAAAATAAAGCAGTTGTGTTTGGTTTACTTGTACTGATGTTGCCAAAAATTAGTGGTGATTACGTTCTTGATACGCAAGCCATACACAAAAGATTTAATTGTTGTTTTAAAAAAGTCTTTGTTACTCAAATATCCGCTTTAAATAAAAAGAGAAAAGAATGCCGCCTGCAATTTTATTGCGGTGAAGTTGTCCATACTCAATATATTTACAAAAATTCTATCAAGTGTTCTCCCACACAGAAACAGGTAGCCTGAGGAAATTTTTCGTTAACGATAGAGTGCTCATCTAAAACCGCAGCGGGAGTATGATTTAAGATGGAAGGATTTTTATAATTAATTAACAGTGGCTATTTTCCAGGAGTTTTCAAATTTTTCGTCATATTCCAGGAGTTTTCCAGGATTTCCAGGTTTTCCAGGAGTAGTGGCCACCATGTTATAGTCTACAATGGTTGAAAACTTACGAAAAAAAGAACACATCTTCTTCTTCTTCTTGGTTAGTTGAAGCCCCTTGAACCACGTGGTGCTTAGCTCTGGCGAGCTTTCTTTTTACCGCAGTATTCCTTCATTTGTGCACTATAAACACACCTTCATTATTTGTTAGAAGAGGAAGGAGTATGTGACAAGTGTAACTGTGACTGTGCTTCTAAACGTTTTTCATAATCTGCTTGAAACTGGGATGAGCTGATTCTTAGTAGAGCAGCTAAATGGTGGTCTGTCAATCTATTTCTGACGCAATTTTTGCGAAGCTTCATTGTAGAAAACACCTGTGCACAGATATTGGGGGATGCGAACATGGCAGTTATCTTCTGTGCATGAGATTTCAAGGTTGGGAAGCTTGATTTTGTTAGGGCCTTGTAGAACTCAATTTTCGAAACGTTGAGGAATAGTTGCTTCAATTCATTGTTACATAGTAACTCAATCATTTCTAGCTGCAACTCTATTACACAAAACGCATAACCACAATGAGATTGAAACAGTTTTTCACTTCTAGTTATACAGAACAGAAAATATGATCTATGTGCAATTGTAGACTAGCTCAAGGGCCGCACTTGGACCATACTTTGCCCATGACTGCTTTCGACGAATTTTGGACTTGGGAATTTACGTACATTGTACTGTACATTTAGGAGATATAGACTTGGTAATTTACGTACCATCAACATCTAAGGATATGAGCTAGGAATTTTACAGTAGGTAAATAAAGTATAATTTAGTATGAGAACAGGCTACGGTAGATTCTTTATTTATTCCTAAAATTTACGATCCTTTTCTTAACCACGGAATGTGTATTTAGGCATTTTGAGTCCAGTCGATTGGATTTGCAGTTTGCCTTTTCAACGGCGACAAGCGCTAGTGTGAGGCAATGCAGAGTGTAAAGATTTTTCAAAACATCAAAAAAAAAAAAGCCTGAGGGTATTGAACCAAGGAACACAATAAAGAAATAATTAAGTAAATTACTTAATTTGGCTAGGATTTGAATAAAAAAAGAAAACAAGTAAAGAAACAAGCGATTTTAGGCTGTTATTTTCGGAATTGGATTTAGGACGGAAGTGATTTTCGAATATTGTTTTAGCCTACTTTCGATTTTTGCAAAAAATGAAAGTAGACTTATGAGATCTACACAGGGCCAAAAATTGTGTGTCTGCCTGTATGTCTGTGTGTGTGTAAGTGTGTGTACTCTGAATGTCTGTCCCCCCCCCCCCCCACCTATCAGTTCAAACACGGTGAAACCGAATTGAACGAAATTTGGTGCAGAGGTAGCACTAGCAAAGGGCACCTCAGAGTCATGTTTTATATCGCCGCCATCTTGACGTAAACCTAATGGCGGCCACCCAAATGTTCAAAGCTTAATTCAAATTACGACTAACCTAATCATCTGATCTCTACCAAATTATTCAACAACATACACTGATGTGGGATGCGTATTTTGACCAAAGTACAAGGTCATCAGCACAATAGTTTGCAGATGGCGGTCATGTATGTGTGCAAATCGATTCCCCCTACCAATTCAAACACAACGAAACCCAAATCTAATCACCTTTGATCAGAGGTAGCAATAGCAAGGGACAACTTAGTGCCATGTTGTATATTGCCGCCATCATAACTAAAACGAAATGGCGCCCACCCTAATGTTCTGAGCTTAAATCAAATTACGGCTAACCTAATCATCCGATCTCTACTAAATTTTGCAACATTATACCTTAATGTGGCAAACGTCTTTTGTCCAAACTATAGGGTTATCAGCCAAACAGTTTCAGGATAGTGGATGAATCATGCAAGTATTACAGCCCAACCGTAACTTACGATTCAACATGGCCTGACCTCAACAATTCAGCTTATCGTACATATGGAGGTTTAAACTGTCCTCAAGGAGGTGACTGGTAGGATATTAGCCCATTATAATAAACATGTAGTCGCCTCCGTAGCGTAGCGGTCAGCATGGTTAGCTGTCGCCCCGGAGGTCCTGGGTTCGATTCCCGTCTCTGCCATGAACTATGAAAAGTGGTACGAGGACTGGAACGGGGTCTACTCAGCCTCGGGTGGCCCAAATGAGTAGAGGGGGTTCGATTCCCCCTCAGCCATCCTCGAAGTGGTTTTCCGTGGTTTCCCACTTCGTCTTCGGGAAAATGCCGGGATGGTACCTTCTTCAAGGCCACGGTCGCCTCCTTCCCTCTTCCTTGTCTATCCATCCTAACCATCCCTTACCTTCCCTCATGAGGCCCCTGTTCGCTTTGCAGGTGAGGCCGCCTGGGCGAGGTGCCAATCCCACCTCACCAGTTGTATCCCTTCGGATTCGATGTTCCCAGCTCTAGGACACTGCCCGTAGAGGCGGTAGTGGTGAGTTCCCTCGCTGAGTCCGTGGGTTCCACCAACCTGGAGGGTGAACGACAACAAAAAAAATAATAATAATAATGTAACCGTAGAAGTGACTTAACAGGTCCGATTGACCATGCCATATCGTTGAGGGTTGTCCCGTCCTGTAGACAAAATGGACGCTATTTGCGCTCGTAAATCCATATATATCCGTAACTGCGTAAGGTTATATATTTTTAGGAATTTACTTAACAAAATAATACATATTTAGTATCAAATGGTTAATAGAAGCGTCATAAAACGCTAATGAAATCGTTGATTTCAACACCAAACAAGATGTTCAGTAAAGAACATATAGCCTACTTTCTCCTAAATGCATGGGTATTGTTATAACTCTTTGTCCTTTTCAAGGAGTATGATTGAATGTTGGTTGTAGTAGCTTGTTGAAATACAACGTGCTATAGGGATATTAAACATGAATATGAGGTGCCCTTTGCTAGTGCTACCTCTGTACCAAATTTCGTTCAATTCGGTTCCACCGTGTTCGAATCAATAGGAGGAATCAATTTTGACATAAAGATGGCCGCCATACGCAAACTATTGGGCTGATGTTCTTGCAGTTTGGTCAGAATATGTTTCCCACATCAAGATATGGTGTTGTAAAATTTGGTAGAGACTAGATTATTACGTTGGTCGTAATTACATTTTAGCTTTTAACATTTGGGTGGCCGCGATTACGTCTCCGTCATGATAGCGGTGATAAAAAACATGACACTGAGGTGCCCATTACTAGTGCTACCTCTGTACCAAATTTCGTTCCATTCGGTTTCACCGTGTTTGAATTACTAGGGGGTATCGATTCTGACACAAAGATGGCCGCCATCCGCAAACTATTAGGCAAATGACCTATTAGATTGGTCAAAGGATGCTCCCTCCATAAAGGTATGTAGTTGCAAAATTTGGTAGAGATCGGATGGTTATGTTAGTCGTAATTTGATTTAAGCTTTAAACATTTGTGTGGCCGCCATTACGTTTCTGTCAATATGGCGGCGATATTAATCATGACACTGAGATGCCCATTGCTAGTGCTACCTCTGTACAAAATTTCGTTCCATTCGGTTTCACCGTGTTTGAATTAATAGGGGGAATCGATTCTGACACAAAGATGGCCGCCATCCGCAAACTATTAAGCGAATGACCTATTAGATTGGTCAAAGGATGCTCCCTCCATAAAGGTATGTAGTTGCAAAATTTGGTAGACATCGGATGATTAGGTTAATCGTAATTTGATTTAAGCTTTGAACATTCGTGTGGCCGCCATTACGTTTCAGTCATAATGGCGGCGATATAAAACATGACACTGAGGTGCCCTTTGCTAGTGCTACCTCTGCACCAAATTTCGTTCCATTCGGTTCCTCCGTGTTCGAATTAATAGGGGGAATCAATTTTGACATAAAGATAGCCGCCATCCGCAAACTATTAGGCTAATGACCTATTAGATTGGTCAACGGATGCCCCCTCCATAAAGGTATGTTGTTGCAAAGTTTGGTAGAGATCGGATGATTATGTTAGTCGTAATTTAACTTAAGCTTTGAACATTTGTGTGGCCGCCATTACGTTTCTGTCAATATGGCGGCGATATAAAACATGACACTGAGATGCCCTTTGCTAGTGCTACCTCTGTACCAAATTTCGTTCCATTCGATTTCACCGTGTTTGAATTAATAGGCGGAATTGATTTTCACACAAAGATGGCCACCATCCGCAAACTATTAGGCTAATGCCCTATTCATTTGGTCAAAGGATGCTTCCTCTATAAGGGTATGTTTCTGCACAATTTGGTAGAGATCGGATGATTAGGTTAATCGTAATTTGATTTAAGCTATGAACATTTGTGTGGCCGCCATTACGTTTCCGTCAAGATGGCGGCGATATAAAACATGACACTGAGGTGCCTTTTGTTAGTACTACCTCTGTACCAAATTTCGTTCCATTCGGTTGTACCGTGATTGAATTAATAGGGGGAATCGATTCTGACACAAATATGGCCGCCATCCGCAAACAATTAGGCGAATGACCTATTAGATTGGTCAAAGGATGCTCCCTCCATAAAGGTATGTAGTTGCAAAATTTGGTAGAGATCGGATGATTAGGTTAATCGTAATTTGATTTAAGCTTTGAACATTCGTGTGGCCGCCATTACGTTTCAGTCAAGATGGCGGCGATATAAAACATGACACTGAGGTGCCCTTTGCTAGTGCTACCTCTGCACCAAATTTCGTTCCATTCGGTTCCACCGTGTTCGAATAATAGGGGGAATCAATTTTGACATAAAGATAGCCGCCATCCGCAAACTATTAGGCTAATGACCTATTAGATTGGTCAAAGGATGCCCCCTCCATAAAGGTATGTTGTTGCAAAGTTTGGTAGAGATCGGATGATTATGTTAGTCGTAATTTAACTTAAGCTTTGAACATTTGTGTGGCCGCCATTACGTTTCTGTCAATATGGCGGCGATATAAAACATGACACTGAGATGCCCTTTGCTAGTGCTACCTCTGTACCAAATTTCGTTCCATTCGATTTCACCGTGTTTGAATTAATAGGCGGAATTGATTTTCACACAAAGATGGCCGCCATCCGCAAACTATTAGGCTAATGACCTATTCATTTGGTCAAAGGATGCTTCCTCTATAAGGGTATGTTGTTGCAAAATTTGGTAGAGATCGGATGATTAGGTTAATCGTAATTTGATTTAAGCTATGAACATTTGTGTGGCCGCCATTACGTTTCCGTCAAGATGGCGGCGATATAAAACATGACACTGAGGTGCCTTTTGTTAGTACTACCTCTGTACCAAATTTCGTTCCATTCGGTTGTACCGTGTTTGAATTAATAGGGGGAATCGATTCTGACACAACGATGGCCGCCATCCGCAAACAATTAGGCCAATGACCTATTAGATTGGTCAAAGGATGCTCCCTCCATAAAGGTATGTAGTTGTAAAATTTGGTAGAGATCGGATGATTAGGTTAATCGTAATTTGATTTAAGCTTTGAACATTCGTGTGGACGCCATTACGTTTCAGTCAAGATGGCGGCGATATAAAACATGACACTGAGGTGCCCTTTGCTAGAGCTACCTCTGTACCAAATTTCGTTCCATTCGGTTTCACCATGTTCGAATTAATAGGGGGAATCAATTTTGACATAAAGATGGCCGCCATCCGCAAACTATTACGGTGATGACCTATTAGATTAGTCAAAGGATGCTCCCTCCATAAAGGTATGTAGTTGCAAAATTTGGTAGAGATCGGATGATTAGGTTAATCGTAATTTGATTTAAGCTTTGAACATTCGTGTGGCCGCGATTACGTTTCAGTCAAGATGGCGGCGATATAAAACATGACACTGAGGTGCCCTTTGCTAGTGCTACCTCTGTACCAAATTTCGTTCCATTCGGTTCCACCGTGTTCGAACTAATAGGGGGAATCAATTTTGACATAAAGATGGCCGCCATCCGCAAACTATTAGGCTAATAACCTATTAGATTGGTCAAAGGAGCCCTCCATAAACGTATGTTGTTGCAAAGTTTGGTAGAGATCGGATGGTTATGTTAGTCGTAATTTAACTTAAGCTTTGAACATTTGTGTGGCCGCCATTACGTTTCTGTCAATATGGCGGCGATATAAAACATGACACTGAGATGCCCTTTGCTAGTGCTACCTCTGTACCAAATTTCGTTCCATTCGGTTTCACCGTGTTTGAATTAATAGGGGGAATTGATTTTCACACAAAGATGGCCGCCATCCGCAAACTATTAGGCTAATGACCTATTCATTTGGTCAAAGGATGCTTCCTCTATAAGGGTATGTTGTTGCAAAATTTGGTAGAGATCGGATGATTAGGTTAATCGTAATTTGATTTAAGCTTTGAACATTTGTGTGGCCGCCATTACGTTTCCGTAAAGATGGCGGCGATATAAAACATGACACTGAGGTGCCTTTTGTTAGTACTACCTCTGTACCAAATTTCTTTCCATTCGGTTGCACCGTGTTCGAATTAATAGGGGGAATCAATATTCACACAAAGATGGCCGCCACCTGCAAACTATTACGCTGGTGACCTATTGGTTTGGTCAAAGGATGCTCCCCCCATAAGGGTATGTTGTTGCAAAATTTGGTAGAGATCGGATGATTAGGTTAGTCGTAATTTGATTTAAGCTTTGAACATTTGTGTGGCCGCCATTACGTTTCCGTCGAGATGGCGGCGATATAAAACATGACACTGAGGTGTCCTTTGCTAGTGCTACTTTTGTACCAAATTTCGTTCAATTCGCATTCGAATTGATAGGGGGGGGGACAGACTTCAGAGTACACACACTCACACACAGACACACACACACACACACAGACTCACACACACACACAGACTCACACACACACATACACACACACAGACAGACACACTTTTTTCGCCCTGTGTTGATCTCATAAGTCTACTTTCATTTTTTGCAAAAATCGAAAGTAGGCTAAAAATATGATACATTTATACTAAAGACTTTATTTACATTACGTATTTGTACCGCAACTGTGGCGCAGTGGTAACGATCTAGCATCATAGTCCGAGGATCCGTGGTTCGAATCCCGCTGGGCACGATAATTTTTACTTCGTTTTTTTTTGTATTTATTGATACATAACTTCTCACGCGTTATATTCGCTATTCGCTATAGTTTTACCCTCCAGGGTTGGTTTTTCCACGGACTAAGCGAGGGATCCCACCTCTACCGCCACTGAGGGCAGTGTCCTGGAGCTTGAGACTCTCAGTCAGGGATACAACTGGGCTGTGTGACCAACGCTACGCCCAGGCGGCCTCGCCTGCAAAGCGAACAGGGGGCCTGATGAAGGGATGGGAAGAGTAGGACGGTTAGGCAAGGAAATGGGAAGGAGGCGGCCGTGGCCTTACAGTAGGAACCATCCCGGCATTTGCCCGAAGACGAAGTGGGAAACCACGGAAAACCACTTCGAGGATGGCTGAGGTGGGAATCGAACCCCCTCTACTCATTTGGGCCACCCGTTCCAGTCCTCATGCCACTTTTCAAATTTCGTGGCAGAGCCGGGAATCGAACCCAGGACCTTCGGGGCGGCAGCTAACCATGCTGACCGCTACGCTACGGAGGCGATCACACGTTATAATGCTAAGCATATATTGTGTGTATTTGTACTCATAACACCACAAATTTCAACACACGATTAAAGCGATTAAAATTCTTTGTGCTTTGGCCGCGGTGAAGACTGTTGTTGTTGTTGTTGTTGTCGTCGTCGTTGTTGTTGTTGGTGCTGCTGCTGCTGTTGCTGTTGTTGTTGATTATTTCGGGGTTTTGCGGCATCATGGTCTTGTAGCACCGTGTACGTGGGTGTGTGTAGACGTTGTCTGATAACCTGTGTCGCTGTGAGCTCTGTATGCTTACTAGTGTGTGTACTTTTATACGATGAAGGATTTGGGTAAGAAACTGTTGTTGTTGTTTCATTTAAGATGCATGGACATCATGGTCATTTAGCCCCGTGTACTTGGGTGAGTGTTGAATTTTGTCTCATAACCCGTGTTATTGTGATGTCTGTATTAGTGTGTGTACATATAGCCTAATTCAGGTGAGGATTCAATCAATCAACGTTTAATATCCGTATAGCACGTTGTATTTCAACAACCTACTACAACCAACATTCAATTATACTCCTTGAAGAGGACACAGAGTTATACCTAAACCCATGCATTTAGGAGAAAGTAGGCTAAATGTTCTTTACTGAACATCTTGTTTGAGTTACGTAGAGCTCTCCAAAATTCACAATTTGAAACCTTTTTGGGCCCCTTAACCCTTTAACGTTTGGCATAATTGATGAATCTTCTTACTTTTACGTTTTTGCTACTGTGTCTGTTAAGAAATGTTTGAACATTAAAACCACATTGGGGCAATGTATTGTGTGCCTCTATTTAAGAACCACATCTCTTACAACCGCCGGCCTCGTGGTGTTGAGATAGCGCGCCTGCCTCTCGCCCGGAGGCCCCGGGTTCGATTCCTGGCTCCGTCAGGGATTTTAGAAACTGACGTGAGGGCTGGAACGGGGTGCACTCAGCCTCGTGAGGACAATTGAGTAGCGGTCTGACAGTGAGGCAGCACTCCGGTCCCAAAAACCAAGATTAACGGCCGAGTAAACCCGATGCGCTGATCACGCGTCACCCCAATATCTGCAGGCCAAATGGCTGAGCGGCGGTCGCTTGTTAGGCTTAGGCCCTTCATGGGCTTTAGTGCCAAGGGAGGGGTTATTCTCCTTACAACCGACGATCAGGCATTTTCTTGATCCCATTACTTTTAAAAGACAATTCCCCGGCTTAAACTTACGCAATATATTGCGTTCGGGACATCAGTCTTTCGACTGAACTCATGCTTCCATGTCTCCCTGCCTTCGGCACATCATTTCATATTTACAGTTACCGGCAGTTAGTTCTGCACTTGCCCATCCTCCTGCTCCTGTATATTACTGCAGCCTAAAATATTTACCACGCTAAGTAGTACTGGCTTCGACTAGTAATGTCTTGAGGAAAGATGCTACTGTCGCACGTCAATTTTCTCAGCCAGAGATGTATTCGGCACGATCCCCGCACCGCTCTTCACCGCTCTCCTACCACTGAGCTCTCAAAGTCAAGTGGGCAGCTATCTGCTTTCGACTGAACTCATACTTCCATGTCTCCCTGCCTTCGGCATATCATTTCATATTTACAGTTACCGGCAGTTAGTTCTGCACTTGCCCATCCTCCTGCTCCTGTATATTACTGCAGCCTAAGATATTTACCACGCTAAGTAGTACTGGCTTCGACTAGTAATGTCTTGAGGAAAGATGCTACTGTCGCACGTCAATTTTCTCAGCCAGAGATGTATTCGGCACGATTCCCGCACCGCTCTACACCGCTCTCCTACCACTGAGCTCTCAAAGTCAAGTGGGCAGCTATCTGCCGGGATCAATACATAGATTTTACACACTACATCCGAGGCTATATGTTCAACAGATTGGCCATCATCTACTTGTCATCGAGAATGACAGCAGTAACGTAAGGTTGCAAGATCAAATCCATGTGCAGTCAGTTGGCATCTGAGGGCGTGCAAATACGTAGGAACCGTGCTTGTAGATTTCCTGGCACGCTAAAGATTCCCTTCGGGACAAAATTCCGGCACCCTGGCGTCTATAATAGCCTCAGAAGTTAAAAGGGACGTAAAACCAAGAAGTTCAACACAGGTGGCAAATTTGGATTTAGCCTATACGCACATGTTCCAACACTTCACGGTTTGAAAAGAAGATACCACAATATTCCAACACACTGTATAGAAGATCGTTTCTGGGAAATGTCTCTCTACTGTACACACTCGCCGTGACGGAGAAAAGTATGTTGATGAATTCTGGAAACTCGATCACGTAACTAAATATGTACCCTCATGATTGTGAGAGGGAGGCAGTTTTGTTGTGTTTGTTAATCCCGAGCGTCATTTAACTATCACGTGTTGCCCATATTGATTTCTGGTTTGAGTTTCGGCCATTAGTTTCAGTCAACACTCAGTGGGGAGGACAAGAGTAATTAGGAGACAGTAAACATAAACCCTCCCAACACTTGACGTAATTACGAGGCAATCACGGCATTCTAGAACACGGTATTCTAAGACAAGGGATGAGAATAGCGAGGTTAATTATGTAATTTTTAATCAAAATTGAAGTGATAGAAGCCATTTTTCAATGTTGTCAAGTTCTATTAGAAATCTTTCCAGTCGGTCTACGCAGATTGAGCCCAAGTGTGTCTAAGGGATTTTCGATGTGGTGTTTACTATGAAGTCAAAGGGGTGCGAAGTGGGAGTTGAAGGATTCCTGACGGAGCGTGTATTTCTTAAACGACATCGGCGAGAAGTTTGAAAATCAGAGGAAAAAAATCAGCTAAAAAAATAATTAAATAGGTGTTCAACGTTTTTTTTTCATAAATCCAATTTAAGGGGAGGGGTGAAATTCTGGAAACAATGCCCACTAAGGAAATATTTCAGGATATTCAGATTCTAAAGGTGTGTTAAGGGGGTTAAACCCGCATTTCATTGAATAACGGTATCTCAGGATTGGTTTCATTTGGGTATGTGATATTCGGCATGTAAACTAATCAATGAAAATAGCAGACACGTGTCTAAGGGATTTTTGATGTGTTGTGCATTATGAGGTAAAAGGGGTGAAAATGTGGGCGCAGAGGATTTTGATTTGTATAATTTTATGATGAGTACTTTTTTTATAGCAGTGATTCTGAACCCGTAGATGTCTGCGGACTACTCAGCCTGAAATTGAATCATGTACGGACCCCCCGCCCCACGCCTGCCCTCCCTCCCCCCCCCCCTTTCACCCAATGCACCCAATCAGCTATAACCCTTCCTCAATAACACTTTTTAAAGATATTTTAATTCAAATTCTGATAGTCATCGCCGCGATTACATTCGGACGATTCTCGTTCAACGCACACCGTTTTCGAAATCCCCATTTATTGGCCACTTTTTTATACGTGCTGGAGGACCATTTTCGCACGCGGACCACTCCCGAGGCACTCACGGACCACCTCTGGTCCGCGAACCACCGGTTAAGAACTACTGCTTTATAGGAATTTAGGTAAATGGATTGTGTGTTTAGTCAGAGTGTTAAATATATCTCATTTGTTTTCAAAATTAAATGATAAATAAGTCATAGCATTCATGATTAAGACGTTGGTAAGTGTACTCTTTGCATCAACAATATATGCGGGCGAAGCCACGACGGGTAATGCTAGTATAACATAAGATATGTATTTACCTATTTAACATTTGATTGCCGCTGAGCCTGGCTGCGCCACCATTTGTTGATTATTGTAGCAGGAGCCCCGCGTGGTAAAGCGGAGGACACAGTGATGACAGAGTGCAGTCTGCACATAAGTCAAGCAGCATTGCGTCAGATAAGCGTCACATGAGCTCATGTTACCGCGGACGATGACTCAGGCTACTGGCGCTGAGTCATATCCTACTCGCGCAACTGTCCCTGTCAACGAATCAGGCTGACGTGTGACACAAGTAAACAGAGAATAGTTCCCATCTCGACCGCCGGCAATCAATTCGAGAAAGGGTAATAAAAAACTTTCTTCTTCGGCTTTTCCCAATTAATTGGGGTCGCTGGAGCCAAGCAGGCTCATTTTGGGTTTGGCTGGGGATATAAGGCCGGATGCCCTTCCTGACACCACGTGATTCTTCAGTTGAAAATTCCACCCCGCTGTCATCGGGATTCGAACCACGGCCGTCCGGGTGAAAGACGAGCAGCTAGGCCACTCCACAATCACGCTCCCCAATTCGAGAAAGGGTAATATCACAAAATAACACGCTTAAATGTACAACATTGGGGGAGGGGGGCTACTTAACTTCATGACGTTTGGATCGTCACGCGATCATCATCATCATCATTAGATCCTGTTCACTTAGGCTTAGTTAATGTACGATGTTTATGGATTACACTTGTGTACAAATACTGCTCGGGTCTAAGCCCCGTGAACCTGAGAGAAATGGGGATCGCGGACGATGTTGATAGATGTGCGCTGCTCCCGGTCCGTGCGTAGTAACAGAACCAAGTACATTGGTCGGTCACTCATTCACTCATTCGCAACACCACAGTGGTTTAGGCAACGGCCCTATGTTAATAGTATTGGAATAGACAGGCATTTCAGATAACACAGCGGGTTGTTGACTGGCCCTTCTCTTCCCGTCTGTCCCTTCACCTCACTTCGCAAGTTCACAGAGCTTGGACCCGAGCAGATAGATTAAGTTCGTAAAAATTGTGTGACTAAACCTTGGAATTGGAGAGTTCATTTCCTGAAGAAACATCTACAACAGGTATGATTATAGTGATTGTTGTTCAAAACGGTGGGTGGAACAGTGAGGTTATTTGCCCGTACAGCAGGTAGCAGAGACCATAGGAATATTATAATTATTATTATTCTTTTAGCTTATTTTTGCCATCTTAAGTCCATATTTGCTCGCATATTTTAAGTTTTCTAGCGCATAATATATTTCTCACCACAAGACATAAACGTGATTATAAAAATTATAACTTAGTACCGCCTCATGGTGTAGCACCTAGCATGATTGGTTGTCACCTCAGAGGTCCAGGTTCGATTCCCGGCTCTGCCACGAAATTTAATTCTGGTCTGGGGACTGGAACTCAGCCCCGTGAGCCAGAACTGAGAACATTCCTACTTCAGCCATCTTGGAAGAAGTTTTCTATGGTTACCCACTTCTAATCCAGGTAAATTCTGGGATGGTTTTTAACTTAAGAACACGGAAGCCTCTTTCCCAATCCCCATCTGAATAACAAATACACACACCAATATTAGCCTTTTAAGATACGAGTGCCGCTGAGCTTGTTGTTAATAGCAGCTGGAGCCTTGCGGGACGAGGAGGGGGACTCAGAGATGACAGAGTGCAGTGTACACATAAGTCGAGCAGCATTGCGCGCGCTACTTGTGTAAAACAGAAGTTATGTTGTGAATTCTGAACGGAAATATTAATAATACTGGGTGAATTAAGAATGGTGCGTTTCAACAGAACCGCGAATATAAAGTTGGAGCTCATGACTCCAGGGAGAGAAAAACGATGAAAGACTACTGGACGTGAGTTATATTGTAACCGTGCTACTGTGCCAGTCGACTAAGCAAACTGACAACATAACAAGTAAACGACGAATAGTTTCCACCTGGGCCACCGGCAATCGTATCTTGAAAGCCTAATACAGCCATCACAACAACACAGGTTATCATACGTAATTTCCCCCCCCCCACACACACACAGGGCTAAGTGACAACGATATCCGAGCCCGTCAAATGAAACAACAACAAATATATTAATAATAATAATAATAATAATAATAATAATAATAATTGGGATAGATCTACTTTTAACCGAGCAGAAAATCGTGGCCAATCGACCTGATATTGTCTATCTCAATAAAAGAAACCAAAAGGCCTACTTGATAGACGTTGATGTCCCACTTAGCCAAAATATGCTAACTACACAGGATAAAAAACAAAAGTATGCACCGTTGGCTGTAGAAATACAGAAACTAAGGGGACTAGAATGCGTGGAAATTTTGCCAGTGGTGATCTCTTCCACGGGAGTTGTTCCAAAGACGTTGGTAAAGGCTTTGGAAGGACTGCAAATGAAACACTCGATTGCCAGAATACAGAAGGCAGTGCTGCTGGATATGTGTCATATTGTTAGGCTGTTTTTATCCCAGTAAGGTTTACTGAATACTTGATTGTGAAATCCGTATCTTGTAGACTGAGTTGTACAATATTTATGAGAAATTAAATATAATAAAAATAATAATAATAACAATAATTTTAGTGGTGTTATGTCCGTTGTAACTACTGCAGCATTTAGATACGCCGGGGTGTCGGAATTTTGTCCCGAAGGGGATCCTTAACGTACCAGTGAATCGACTAACACGGCACCCTAGCATTTGCACACCCTCAAATGTCAACTGGCTGCGCCAAGATTAGATCCATCAACCTTGGGCACAGTAGGCAAGAATGTTACCGCTGAGCCACGCAGCCAGTCACAAGATATATAATGAAATGGGGATAGGGGTTGTGTGTAAACACAGCATAAAATGTCTCAAGGCGGGATTGGGGATGTCACTGGATGGAGAGTGAAGGTCGGCCGAGCCAATCTCCAGTCAGTCGCTCCTACAGTGTTTATTATCGTAGACGAGTACAATGTCATCTCGCTGTAAGGAAGTGTACATACAGGGCAGATGTAATGTACACTAAAGTGTAAATGCTAGTCGTTTCGTCGCACCTCGTAAACCAAGACACACAGAGAGAGAGAGAGAGAGAGTCGCTCTGATTAATGAAGTTGGGTTGTAAAGGCAACGAGTAATTAATTCTTGGCCAGTTTAACCCTGGAGGTGCTGTTTGTTGAAGCGAGGAGGGTAATAAGAGCTGTTACTACCCCTCAGGCTGTGTCCTTACACACGCGAGGATTGGGCTAAGCTCAACTGATTGATGGCACGATTTAACAAAGGACTGGTCTTGAGCTGTTTATCTGCGAGTGATACGGTGGTAGTGATTTTTGTTTTAATGGACGGGATAATGAGATCACCTGTCCCTATGACGTGGATGATTATGAGAATGATCATTATTAATTCTTGCCACGGTGGGTGAGTGGTTAACGTGTCGGTCTACTAACCACAAGCTTACAGGTTCGCTCATGGTCGTGGTAAGTGATTTTTGAAAGGCGGCAAAAATTACGACACCATGTCATACGATGTTGGCATATTAAAGAACCCATTTGAATTCAGTAGGCCGTGTTCATAATGGCAAAATTAATCTCGGGAGTTTCCGCCAACATAAGTTCCTCATTTCTCTACTAGAAAGCGCCATAGTGTTCAAGGAGCTTAGATATCTAACCTCCTTGACTTTGATAGTGATTCAAGGAACAACGAAATTCGACATGCAAGCTACCCTTTGGGTGTCAAATAACAAAGCTTTCACCCGGCACCCGAGGCCATACGATATTTTTATTATTATTCACTATTATTTATTTATTTATTTGTTTATTTATTTATTTAGCGTATGGCTTTACATATACAATATGTACACATATGATAATTAGTGTAGGAAACGAAGACAAACTATATATTGTTACGTGCCTCCCCCTAGTGGCACTTTTGTTAACTGGATTACGGTGGGGGGTACAAAGCACAACACCAATTACTGCTTAAAGAAATAATTAACTTTATTGTGGCCAGAAAATTACACTAATCAGCAAATACAAGCAATTAGGAGCCTTACTTCAGTTTCCTCAAGACTTTTCCTTGAGCGCTCTTGGCCCTTCCACTTGTCAACAGACCACAGAAGTTAATCCGTCCTAATGAGTCCGGTGGCCTTGACAGAAGCTACCTGCCCCTCTTCCTCAGGTACAACAAATACAGTTACTTACGAGCACTTGATGTACGCTGTCCACAAGCTGGGAGAAACAATGTCAAGGATTTCGTAACTCGCACAGCACTTCGTCACCACACTTCTGTCGCACAAGATAAACACTCGCACTAGCTAGTAAAACACAACAACTACCACTGCTTCACGGGTCACTCTTATATAGCCAGCCGGTGACTCAATAAATGCTTCTAGATCCATCCAGAGTCCACGGCTTCTCGAGGTTTCCAGCGCTGGTCCAGTCACGAATGTTCTGGACCATCCCTTTGTCCTAGTAGCCCTGTTGCATAAGGCGCGCGCAATACAGGAGGCAGGGCACAGCCCAGCCCTGGGGCAGTTGTGACTCACGCGGCGACCGATGACACAAACTCACAGCCGTAACACCACCCCCTTCCTAAAAAGGCTGATCGTCCCGATCAATCATTGGTCCGTCTGTGTCCCTCCGTAGGCTGCCAGGCGATCTCGATGCACGATCTTCATCTTCGCCCTCGGGCTCCGCTGGATCCTGTAGACGACATCGTTGATCCGTTTCACGACTCGGTACGGGCCCTCCCAGGACTTCTGCAGTTTGGATGACAGGCCTTTCTTCCGTAATGGGTTGAAGAGCCAGACCAGGTCGTCCTCGTGGAATCCGCCGGCATCCGTCTGCTGGTCGTATCGGGTCTTCATTCGGTCGGTCTCGATCCGCAGTTTCCTCCTCGCGAACGCGTGTACGTCCTCCAGTTGGTCGACCAGTTCTTGACAATACTGGCTTACCGGGATCGGATCATTCCCAGGTCGGCCGAAGGCAAGATCGACAGGTAGACGGAGCTCCCTCCCAAACATGGCCCGGGCTGGTGTGCACCCGGTGGCTTCATGCACGGCGGCGCGGTAGGCCAGGAGAAATAGTGGAAGATGCTTGTCCCAATCCCTCTGGTGCTCGCTGACGACTATTCGGAGATGGTTCTCGACGGTGCGATTGAATCGCTCTACCATCCCGTCGGACTGAGGGTGTAGCGGCGTTGTCCTTGACTTCCGGATCCCCAGCAGCTGGCATAGGTTCTGGAACACCTGCGACTCGAAGTTCCTCCCTTGGTCGGAGTGCAGCTCCAGGGGTACTCCGTACCGGCTGACGAATTCCTTCACCAGGGTCTCTGCGATCGTCGCGGCTTCTTGGTTAGGGAGCGCATACGCCTCCGGCCATTTGGTAAAGTAGTCGCTGACGACTAATATGTAGCGGTTCCCTGCCTCGCTTAACGGGAATGGCCCAGCAACATCGATGGCCACTCTCTCCATGGGGCCGCCCACGTTGTAGGTCTTCAGTGGACCCCGTCGTCTTCGTCCTGGGCCCTTGCTGGCTGCGCAATCGTGGCACCTCGCGCAGTGGTTCTCCACGTCTGTTCGGCATCCGATCCAGTAGAACCGCTCTCTCAGCTTCTCCAGGGTCTTCTTTATCCCTAGGTGTCCACCAGATGATCCTCCATGAACTTCCTTCAGGACTTCCTCCGTCATAGCCTTTGGAACGACGACTTGTTCCCGAGATGTCTTCCCGTCGGTGCTCTCCCAGGTACGGCAGATGAGGCCATCCCTTACAATCAGCGAGTCCCACTGTGCCCAGTAGGACTTAAACTTTGGGCTGCAGTCACTCACAATGTTCCACCCGGGTCTGGGGACACAGGCCCTCTTCCATTCGGCTATCAGTCCCAGGTCATCATCTTCCGCTTGCGCCCGCGTGAAAGATTCGCGGCTCCAGCTCCCTTGAAGTTCCACGGTAGTCCTTCGGCACTGTATCCCGGTGTTCTCCTCCCTTCGGGCACATAAGGTGCAGTCTTCGGGGCACGGTCTTCGTGACAGGGCGTCGGCGTTAGAATGCAGTTGGCCTTTTCTGTGCTGAATCTCAAAGTTGTACTGTTGAAGCCTCTCTAACCACCGCGCGAGTTGACCCTCGGGCTGCTTGAAGTTCAGGAGCCACCGCAGGGATGCATGGTCGGTCCTGATGAGAAATTCTTGCCCGTACAGATACTTATGGAAGTGTTCAATGGTCTTCACGATGGCGAGCAGCTCCTTCCTGGTGACGCAGTAGTTCCTTTCTGGCTTTGATGAGGCCTTGCTGAAGTAGGCCACTACACTCTCCTCGCCGTCCACTACTTGCGACAGGAAATCCCCCTATGCCAAAGTCACTGGCATCGGTATCGACGATGAACCTTGTTCCCGGTCTGGGGTAGGCCAGAATAGGCGCGGTGCACAGAGCTTGCTTGAGTTGTTCGAAGGCACTGTGGCATTCTGCTGTCCACGTGTAGAGTTGGCCCTTCTCAGTCAGTCGATGTAAAGGTTTGGCGATGTCGGCGAATCCTCTCACGAAGCGACGGTAATAAGTGCAGAGTCCCAGGAAGCTTCGTAGTTGGGACTTGTCCTTCGGGACTGGCCACTCCCTCACAGCTGCGGTCTTCTCTGGGTCGGTGCGCACCCCTTCCTCGGAGACGATATGCCCAAGGTACTGGACCCGCTTCTGGAAGAGTTGACACTTCTTGGGGCTCAACTTCAGCTGGGCAGCCCGTAGCTTCAACAAGATCTCCTTCAGGTTGCTGTAGTGCTCCTCGAAGCTCCTCCCCAGAACGATGACGTCGTCTAGGTAGACCAGGCAGGTCTTCCAGTGTAGTCCCCTCAGAATGGACTCCATTAGCCTTTCGAAGGTCGCAGGGGCGTTGCACAGACCGAATGGCATGATGGTGAACTGCCAGAGCCCACTGCCCACAGAGAACGCCGTTTTCTCGCGGTCCTTAGGGTGGACCTCCACCTGCCAGTAGCCACTCTTAAAATCCAAGGTGGAGAACCATCTTGACCCTGATATGGTGTCCAGCGTGTCGTCGATCCGGGGTAGAGGGTAGCTGTCCTTCTTCGTGACGTCGTTCACCCGCCTGTAGTCCACGCAGAACCTGGTGGAACCGTCCTTCTTCTTCACAAGCACGACCGGAGAACTCCAAGGACTATGTGATGGCTCGATCACCCCTTGCTCCTTCATCTCTTCTACCATCCGGTCGACTTCGGCTTGCTTGGCGAGCGGGACACGTCGGAATGGGGCCCTAATCGGGGCGCTGTCCCCAACGTCGATTCTGTGCTGGACCAAGCTTGTCCTGCCGAAGTCTTTGCTCCCCACGGAGAAGACATCCTGGAATTCGCGTAGCAGGTCCTGAAGTTGGCGTGATTGTTCCTCGTCTAAATGGTCCTGGGATCCTTGGTACAGCTTCTGTAGTTCTTCTGGCAGTGTGCGTCTTCTTCGGTTGTCCGTCTGCAGGTGTCCGTCCGTCGTGTCGGTGATGCGGGCAATCCAGGTAACGGGCTCGCAGACTCCTAGGTTGGTGTCCCGGTGAACCGTAATGTCGTAGTCGTTCAGGTTGGACAGGCGGACGTACGGCCGAGACGTCGTGTTGATGAGGGTCTTGGCAACTAGCAACCCTTTTGTCTGGATGTCCTCATATTTTGGCTCGATGACAGCCGCCACTCCCTCAGCAGTTCCGTCGACAATTACGGCAGCGCTGACTTCCGTCCTGGCGGGAACGATGACGTCTTCTCTCAGCCTTACTCGTCGTGCGGTGATGGACTCGTGCGCAGATTGCAAAGCAAGTTCCTCACCTCCGAAGTGCAGAGTGTTGGTACTCAGATCCAAGATGATGTTGTTCTGGTCCAGGAAGTCCAGTCCGATGATCACTTCATTTGATACGTCAGCCACAAGCACTGGATGCTTTATCGCCCGTCGACCAATGACGACCTCCAGTGATGCTTCGCCATGTACTGGTGCGGTCTCTCCGGTCGCGGTTATTAGCTGGAGGTTCCTTTGTGTGGGTTGCACTCTCCACTTCGGGATCACGGTGGGATTGACGATGGTCCTCGACGCTCCCGTGTCGATCAGCAGGGGCCAGCTTTCTCCGTTGACGACTCCGTCGACCATCAGGCTGCTATTGTCCCTCCGTAACTTCGTCACACGAACTTGGACTGCCGGGGCTTGACGACTGTCACAAGCCAACCTTTGCCCCCTAGGCTGGCTGATACTTGCTTTCCTGGGCCGCGCGGTTTCTCTACGACTGACTGTCCCGACGGAAACCCTTGGCGGCGGCGATCACCGCAGTCCTTGCTCAGGTGGCCTCTCTTACGGCAGGTCCAGCAGGTCGGTAGTCCTCTTCCAGGCCGCCTCTCCGGATGTCCTTCGGCTACGTTTTTGTTGGTGGTACTGCGATTCTTGAAGAAACGGCTTAGCGCCTCCATCAACTCGTCGGCCAGGGGCTTGGTCTCGTTGGTTTTTACTGGTTCGTCGACGTCCACTTGACGCACCCGCGCGCGCATTCTAGATACCTGCTTTGCCGTCTCGAACTCAAGTGCGTGGCTCAGCGCATCTGCCAGGGTCTTATTGCGCGCGAGTCGCAGCGCCTGTTGAGTGTCCGAGTCCCGTAGCCCGTCGGTGAAAGTCTGCGTCGCTATCTGCTCCAGAATGTCGGCCGGCGCTGTTGGGTAGGCGAGCCTTACGAGGCGTGCGTTGTCCATCTCGAACTCCTGCAGGGTTTCCGCGTTCTTCTGTACCCGGGTCTGGAGCTGCATCTGGTAGGCCTGCTGAAGATGGTTATCTCCATATCGGGACTCCATATGGGCGATCAGTGCAGCGTAGTCCTGGTATCCAGTCGGGATGGCCTGAAGGACGTTAAGGGCGTCACCTCTCTGCGCTACAATGAGAGCTGTAGCCTTTTCTGTGTTGTTCCAGTTATTTATGGAACAGGCCGCCTCGAACTGACGTTAGTAGGTGCTCCACGGGACCTTTCCGTCGAAGGTTGGGGGCGTCACTCTGCTATGTCCCGTTCCTGATAATCCCGGTGTAACGGTGGGCGGGCGTTGGCGCAGCTCGGCAACTTCCTCTTGTAGGGCTTTGACTCTCTCATCCACCCCGGTCGGCGGGCGTCGGCGCAGCTCGGCGACTTCCTCTTGTAGGGCTTTGAATCTATCTTCCATCCCTGTCGGCGGGAGTCGGCGCAGCTCAGCAAATTCCTTTTGTAGAGCGTTGAATCTCTCTTGCACCCCCATCAGCGGTCGTTGGCACAGCTCGGCAACTTCCACTTGCAAGGCGTTGAATTTCTCCTCCACCCCCATCAGAGGGCGTTGGCGCAGCTCGGCAACTTCCACTTGCAAGGTGTTGAACTTCTCCTCCACTGCCGCGACTTCCTCACGTAGGCCCTGTTCTAATTTCCTTTGGCTCTCCTCTAATTTCGTCAGCAGACACTCTTCCAGATTTTTCTGGCCATCCAGAAATTTGGCGGTTAGGTCCTCTGCTAACTTATTCTGGCTGTCCTTCAGGTCCTCTGCTAACTTCTTCTGGCCATCCTCCATCTTCTTCTGGCCGTTTTCCATTTTAGTTTCCATGCCATTTAACTTTTCTAGCAGTGCTGCCAATTTCTCCTCCATTTAGTTGTTTGTCTTGTAAAGGGCATGCACTCACAGGAAAATTAGAGAAAATGACCTGCTCGGGTTTTGAAACCAGGACCGTCAGGTGTTGTGCTTGAGTTCGTAATCCGGCTTCTGACACCAGTTGTTACGTGCCACCCCCTAGTGGCACTTTTGTTAACTGGATTACGGTGGGGGGTACAAAGCACAACACCAATTACTGCTTAAAGAAATAATTAACTTTATTGTGGCCAGAAAATTACACTAATCAGAAATACAAGCAATTAGGAGCCTTACTCCAGTTTCCTCAAGACTTTTCCTTGAGCGCTCTTGGCCCTTCCACTTGTCAACAGACCACAGAAGTTAATCCGTCCTAATGAGTCCGGTGGCCTTGACAGAAGCTACCTGCCCCTCTTCCTCAGGTACAACAAATACAGTTACTTACGAGCACTTGATGTACGCTGTCCACAAGCTGGGAGAAACAATGTCAAGGATTTCGTAACTCGCACAGCACTTCGTCACCACACTTCTGTCGCACAAGATAATCGCTCGCACTAGCTCGTAAAACACAACTACCACTGCTTCACGGGTCACTCTTATATAGCCGGCCGGTGACTCAATAAATGCTTCTAGATCCATCCAGAGTCCACGGCTTCTCGAGGTTTCCAGCGCTGGTCCAGTCACGAATGTTCTGGACTATCCCTTTGTCCTAGTAGCCCTGTTGCATAAGGCGCGCGCAATACAGGAGGCAGGGCACAGCCCAGCCCTGGGGCAGTTGTGACTCACGCGGCGACCGATGACACAAACTCACAGCCGTAACAATATTTACCGTATATCTAAATTGTTTATGTAAGTAATTGTCTCTGGTGATCCAAGAGCGAAATCTGTGACGTTGCCACTGTACTTTCTTTATAACACTTGGTTTGCTGGATGGTTTGCTTAGGGGCACCACAATCACAGTTTTTTTTCGTGTGACCTCCTGAGAGGCCGAGTGCAGGTCTTTCTAGTCGACGCCTATGGGCGACATGCGCGTCGGGATGAGAGGTGGAATGGATGAAGATGAATGAAACTGGACAAGGATGTGGAAGGAAGAGGCCGAAGCCTATCAGAAGGTACCGACCCAGCATTTGCCTGGTGTTGAAAATGGGAAACCACGGAAAACCTTTTCAAGGACGGCCACCGGTGGGGCTTGAACCCACGCGTCTACCGAGTCAGCAGAGAGCTCGGCCCCATGACCTAACGCTGCACTTTAGCAAGCGTAGCCATTGCTGTCGGCACAATCACAGTTAGGTGAAGAAATGATTTTTAATAACATGGTACAACTATCAGCCAACTACTGTACATACAGATAAGAAGTCATAGAAACGCAATTAAATAACATGACATCGTGTAATCGAAATTGAATGTTTTTCAGTCGGTCAACACAGCGGCTTTGGTGGCGTAGTTGGTAGCATGCTGAACTGCTGTGCCCAAGATAGCGGGTTCAAACCCAGCCCAGATTTTTAAGAGCGTTAAAAATCCTTCAGTATGCCTTCCTTCAGAGGGGAAGTAAAGCCGGCGGTCCCATGTCATAGATTTATGGCATGTAAAAGTTCCTTCCACAGACTAAACTTGTGTGAAGCTAAATTGTTAGGTTAGATTTCCTCGGAACACTCTATCAAAGTTCCAACGTTCACCACTAGGTATCATTGATCTCTGGTAGCGAAAGTTGGAACTACTTGAAATTGAACGGAACTTATAGCTCACCCTAAGGGTGTCCACTGGAAGCAGCTACAGACTCAGGTGAGACGAACATGTCCTCGGACACTCCCGGCACTATACGCCATATGATAAATAAATAACAGAAATATTCGGTCAACACGATTATACCCAATTGTAATGGGTGGTTCCCTAATCCTGGATAGAAATAAAATACATGAGATTAATAAATACACTTGGATGGCCAGTTTCAATTGCCATGCGATCATCATCAGATCCTTTACACTTGGGCTGTTAAATCTACGTCTACTAGTATGGGTTATGACATTTACAATATATACAGTCATTTAGTGATTATACTACCACAACTAGTCAAGATATGTGTTTTTTGTTGAGATACTGAAAGTGGTGATTGACCTTCAAGTTCGCTTGCTTAGTGTGATTATGTGATTGGTATTAAAAGGTCAGGTTATTGTGGATTGTGACCTTAGCTGTTTGAGCAATGCGTTGCCACCTCCCGCTGCCTGAACTGAACTGGAAGGTATTTCCTGTCTCATCATGTAATCTGTTAATCTCCTTGGCTTTTCCCCCGCATTCCTAACTGCCTGTGTTTGTCGAGCCATGTAACATGTGTGTGTAGCCAAGTCTAGAACATTAATCTCATTAAAAAAAAAACAGGATTGGGGAACCACCCATTACAATTGAATCGGTTTTTTCAGAAACCCCGCAATTCAAGTTTTTTGTGAAAATGAGTTTGACGTGAAACTAGGTTGTACTCAGTTAGCTCCATATTGTGTGCAAATATCCCATAATTCCGAGCATAATCACAGTGGGAAATGAGATGTGTTGAATTGAGTTGTGTGTGAAAAGCCCATAAGTCAGTGACTTATACAGTTTTTTCTGCTGCCAAATTTCTCAAGGTATTCTCAGATTGAGCTATTGTTAGTGTACAATGATAATGATGAAGAATCACTTAGATTTGAGATGCTTAGGTATGACTGAAGAGAAAGAATTACCTTATAAAATTTCGACTTTAAGAGCATATCATAATATTAGTATGTATTCAGCCATTATTAGTATAAGAACATATTATAAGTACTGATACCTTTCCAGAAATTATAAATGTTAAAATAAACAAAATAGTGAGATATGCAGTGTATTTATCTGGTTTTCCATTGAAGAACCCTACTTTAGCTAACATTTTTGGTCAAAAACCCCATAAGTCATTTAAAAAAAATATTGTGGCTAAAACAATGCACTCCAAAGCATATTTAGGTCCCAGGATATTCAAAAGGATTAGTAACCACATTATAAAACAAAAAATAGTTTAATTCGAATTATACTAAACTTTAAAATTAGTTTTTTGCTCTCCTGTAGAATTAACTTTTGGTGACTTATGGGGTTTCTGAAAAAAAAAACGATTCAATTGTGTACAGTCGTGTTGACCGACTGAAAATCATTAAATTAAAGAGATAGGAAAATACTGCCCTCAACCCTCGAAGAATGAGGACGAGGGGAGTTGAAGGAAGTAAAGCCATGGAATGCAGGTAGAAAAGGGATTAACGAGAGGGTCCGTAACAAAGTCACTAGAAAAAGGGCACAAACGGACCCACCACGAGAATACTTCTGGGTTGTCACTACCGGAACGCAGTAGCCATGAACCCTTGAGGGTCGGGGCTACACACATCCTGACCCAATAGAAGCTCTCTCAATACGCAGATTATGATGTGAAAAATAGAGAGATAATCCCCCGAAGCTAACCACGGTATCGGGAGAGAAAAGGCAAGGGCTTATTAAGGCAGGAAAATGAAAGGCAGCCTAGACCTCAGATACCGTATCATCATCGGCGTCGGAAGAGAACACGAGTTGATCACGGGAGGTTGACTCGGATAAATAAAGTAGAAGAGTCAAGCACGAGCAAGCGGAAACAACGCAATGCTCAGTTGGGTTCCCGTGGTCATCAAGCCTCTGATAGCGGGGTCTCATGAATGTACACTCAGGACTATCACTCTGTCTGTCGTGTATTCTCCAGCTGAATATTGTGCAGGCGTGTGGTTGAACAGCTTTCACTGCCAACTCGTAGATATACAACTCCGCCAGGTACTCTTCATTGCACCCCTACCCAGTGGCTACCTGTACTTTGTAATATCGCTCCACCCCATATAAGAAGACAGCAAGCTCTTGTTCGCTTGTGGTACAGGATCAAACAAAATGCTGAGCTTCCTATTCATCAGGATGTCATACGGCTCTCTACAAAGAGGTTGAAATCCCGAAAGCCAGCATGCAAAACGGCTATTGATCTTTTGTCCACTGAGTTCAACCTCCGAAATGTCTGGAGAGATGAATGGCGAAACTGCTCACCTCGCGGCCTACTTCAAATCAGTGACCCCACCACAAGACTTGCTGGTTTCAATCTTCCTCGGGCAGTTTGGTCAAGGCTCAACAGAATCCGATGTGGTACTGGTCGAACAGGTGCAGACCTTCACCAGTGGGGTTGGATAGATTTCCCCCGATGTGACTGTGGTTTTGAAATGCAGACTAACGAGCATATTGTGAAGGAGTGCCCTCTGCATTCATATCCCGGCCCCTTGGATGAGCTCCACTCAGCAACTCCTGATGCAATTGCGTAGATTACAGACCTTCCTGTCCAAATTTGAAGATATGGTCCTAAAGCTGTGAATAGTGTTCATTGTAAATAGTGTATATAGTTCTTTTCTGTCTTGTAAGCATCATACGCTAAATAATAATGAATGTATTTAACATCTAGCGGATCATCTGCCCTACTCGGGTAGGTGGGATTTCCCAGACGTTCGGTTTGCTTAGTTCTCCCCATGCTGGCCGATTGGTGTAGATATAGTCTGGATTTTATCCTATCTTCCAGAGATTCCCACCCTAGTTATTCTATCATTCGAGTTGCACCACTTCTAGGATCAATATCGTTGAGCACAAACCTAGCCGCCTTCCTTTGTACCATCTCCCGCTCATTGATGAGCCCTACTTGATATGGGTCCCAAACCGCTGAGCCGTATTCCAAGATTGGCCTCACCAGGGTCAAATATCCTTATTATTTTATCTTTTAATATCCTCATTAAAAATAAAGTTAGGAGCAGTACACAGAGATGGGATATGTATGAAAAGACCAACCAAAGAGCTATATGAACACACGGATAGACTCACAGATATCATTAGAAAACGCAGACTAACTTTCTACGGGCATATACAGAGAATGAACAATAAACGACTTACAAAGAAAATCTTTGATGTAGTAAACAGTTCAAAAAGGAAAACAAATTGGTATCATGAAATAGAAGACGATTTAAAGCAATTAGGGATCAACAAGCAAATGATAGAAGACAGAGAAAATTTCAGAAACAAAATTAAGAACGCCAAATTTTTAGTAAGTGAAAGGAAGAAGATAGGAACATTGTGGACGGAACAAAGGAAACAGGAGCACAGTCAAAGGATGAAGAGATTTTGGGAAGAGAAGAAGGGAAAGAAGTGAAAATTGTGACATCATGAGATACTTAAGTTCAAACACTGTCCATAAGGGCAACAATGATGTAATAATAATAAAGTTATTTGTGCGCTTTGGAAACGACTCAATCCACATGGGTACTCCACTTCATATCATTCCTTACATCAGGGGTTCTCAAACTTTTTCAACCATCGTACCCCTTTAAAAAAATTAAACATCCTGCTTACCCCCTACTAACTTTTCTTACGTAGTAATAATGGTTATTAAAAATGTAAAAGGTATTTAGTTAGTATGGTTTAACCTTTGTAATTTTATAAGGAAAGAGATTTTACTAAAACAAAATATACTTGTTGTTTTTCAGTTCCTTTTCCCAAAGGATGATTTTTGCAATCATTGCGTTAGTTTTCATTTCAACACAGAACATATCAGAAACACTACCTTGCATACATTTGTTCAAAAATATCACTTAAATAGACCAATTTTAAAAGCCAACCAAAGTCATTGAGTACTGATGATAAATTAGAATTTTGCTCGGTAAAGAAAAGATGCAATTCTTTGTGGAGTTCAAATACACGCGCCGTACATAACTCACACAGTAGTCACGGCACGAAGCACACTGCGCATGTGGATCAAGTAGAAGCATGGCCTGCCGCGTACCCCCTGAAATGTTTCGCGTACCCCTAAGGGGTACGCGTACCACAGGTTGAGAACCCCTGCCTTACATGTATGCCCAGGTATTTGCACGAGTCATCTTCTACAAGTATTTTGAGCCGATTTCACTATGAAAATATCCAATGCATTGATCGGTAAACGAACCCAGTCCGCCATGGTGAGAGGTAAACAACTTGACCGCTGCGCCAACACGCCCCAGTTCAGGAAGAGTCAAGAGTCCCACGGACAAGAAATTGAAACTGAAATCCGTAGAGCTGTAAATAAATTCGTCCAGCTGGCATTATTGCGAAGCGTTGTCCCCAATATATTTGTGTTATACAGGGTCCGGCAGCATAACTTCCTTTTCAGCCTACTTTCGATTTTTGCAAAAAATGAAAGTAGACTTATGAGATCACTACAGGGCGAAAAAAAAAGTGTGTCTGTCTGTGTGTGTGCATGTGTGTGTGTGAGTCTGTGTGTGTGTGAGTGTGTGTACTCTGAATGTCTGTCCCCCCCCCCCTATCAATTCGAACACGGTGAGCGCAAATTGAACGAAATTTGGTAGAAAGGTAGCACTAGCAAAGTGTCATGTTTTATATCGCCGCCATCTTGACGGAAACGTAATGGCGGCCACACAAATGTTCAAAGCTTAAACCAAATTACGACTAACCTAATCATCCGATCTCTACCAAATTTTGCAACAACATACCTTTATGGGGGCAGCATCCTTTGACCAAACTAATAGGTCATCAGCCTAATAGTTTGCGGATGGCGGCCATCTTTGTGTCTAAATCGATTGCCCCAATTAATTCGAACACGGTGAAACCGAATGGAACGAAATTTGGTACAGAGGTAGTACTAGCAAAGGGCACCCCAGTGTCATGTTTTATATCGCCGCCATCTTAACGGAAACGTAATGGCGGTCACACAAATGTTCAAAGCTTAAATCAAATTACGACTAACCTAATCATCCGATCTCTACCAAATTTTGCAACAACATACCTTTATGGAGGGAGCATCCTTTGACAAATCTAATAGGTCATTAGCCTAATAGTTTGCGGATGGCGGTCATCTTTGTGTCAAAATCGATTACCCCTATTAATTCGAACACGGTGAAACCGAATGGAATAAAATTTGGTACAGAGGTAGCACTAGCAAAGGGCACCTCAGTGTCATGTTTTATATCACCGCCATCTTGACGGAAACGTAATGGGGGCCACACAAATGTTCAAAGCTTAAATCAAATTACGACTAACCTAATCATCCGATCTCTACCAAATTTTGCAACAACATACCTTGATTGAGGAAGCATCCTTTGACAAATCTAATAGGTCATTAGCTTATATTTTGCGGATGGTGGCCATCTTTGTGTCAAAATCGATTACCCCTTTTAATTCGAACACGGTGAAACCGAATGGAATGAAATTTGGTACAGAGGTAGCACTAGCAAAGGGCACCTCAGTGTCATGTTTTATATCGCCGCCATCTTGACGGAAACGTACTGGCGGCCACACAAATATTCAAAGCTTAAATCAAATTACGATTAACCTAATCATCCGATCTCTACCAAATTTTGCATCAACATACCATTATAGAGGGAGCATCCTTTGACCAAACTAATAGGTCATTAGCCTAATAATTTGCGGATGGCGGCCATCTTTGTGTGAAAATCGATTCCCCCTATTAATTCGAACACGGTGAAACCGAATGGAACGAAATTTGGTACAGAGGTAGCACTAGAAAAGGCCACCTCAGTGTCATGTTTTATATCACCGCCATCTTGACGGAAACGTAATCGCGGCCACCCAAATGTTAAAGGCTAAAATGTAATTACGACCAACCTAATAATCTAGTCTCTACCAAATTTTGCAACAACAAATCTTTATGTGGGAAGCATATTCTGACAAAACTGCTAGATCATCAGCCCAATGGTTTGCATATGGTGGCCAAGTATGTGTGCAAATCGATTCCCCCTATCAATTCAAACACGGTGAAACCGAATTGAACGAAATTTGGTACAGAGGTAGCACTAGCAAAAGGCACCTCAGTGTCATGTTTTATATCGCCGCCATCTTGACGGAAACGGAATGACAGCCACCCAAATGTTAAAAGCTTAAATCAAATTTCGACCATCCTAATAATTTGATCTCTACCGGATTTTGCAACAACATGCCTTTTTGTGGAAAGCATCTTATGACTGACTACAAGGTCATCAGCCCAATAATTTGCAAATAGCGGCCATGTATGTGTGCAAATCCATTCCCCAGATCAATTCAAACACGGTGAAACCGAATTGAATGATTTTTTTTACAGAGGTAGCACTAGCAAAGGGCACCTCATATTCATGTTTAATATCCCTATAGCACGTTGTATTTCAACAAGCTACTACAACCAACATTCAATTATACTCCTTGAAAAGGACAAAGAGTTATAACAATACCCATGCATTTAGGAGAAAGTAGGCTATATGTTCTTTACTGAACATCTTGTTTAAAATGCGCGCCATTCAGTCGGTTGATGTCGTAGCGGAGCGCTAGTGGTCTTGTTCGTGAGGTGGTACTATAAAGTTTTGACCCGACACAGTTCAGACGCCATCATGCATTGGAACAGGAAGAAGGCCTACTTTTTGAGCCGATGTTCTGTGATCGCAACCCAGTGGTTCTTTCGGATGCACTTCAATTTAGTCCCGTTGGCCCCTGTCCCGGAACGAAAATTAATTGATACGTGGGTCACTACGTTCAGACGAATTGGAGGTTTGACAGGACGAAGAACTGGAGTCCCTAGGCCTCATCTCACTTAGGGGCAATTTGGATTGCCGGCCTGCTCTCCTGATTGTGATTTTTTCTATGTTTTTTTTTTTGAAATCCCGTCTTTATGTGAATCGTCCAAGGACCTTACAAGATTTGAAGACCAACATCCGGGAAGAAATTGCCAACATAACGCCTGATATGCTGGCAAGAGTCATGACAAACGCCAGAAAGCGGTTTATTCAGTGTCTGGAGAATGGGGGACGTCACCTACCTGATTTGATCTTCAAAACTAAGTAAAACAAAACTTTATGTATGCACCTACATTATACAGATATATAAAAGTTTTCTGCTTCATACAATGGGTTTAATTACGTTTTTAAAAAAGGAAGTTATGCTGCCGGGCCCTGTATGAAGACATCGTCATCAAATTGAGTTTGTTCTAATCATATTTACTAAATCATGAAATGGTGTTTATTAAAGAATTGGGCTTGTGGCACACACATTAGCGGCGTGTTTGAGAGCTCCCGCCTGCACTCCCCGCTGTATTTGCTATTCGCAAAGCGCTGTTTAACATCATCTCCAGCGCAATATTATTCTATTTACACAAGATACGCACGAGAATATTACAAGACATGGGGTGAGGGGTTGCGACTAACAAACCCGAGAACAATGTTCCTCTAGTACTGGCAAGTGCTTGTTTATAGAGAGGTACAAAAACATATGCTGGCGGGACGAAATAATAAAAAATAAATATCCGTTTTGGTGCCTTTACCGTAATATTTACACTGCATATCTGTGTGTCAGACAGACAGCCCGAAGGCTGGTTGGATCCTCAAATAGTACTGCCATAGATTATGTGACACAATGGAATGCAGCGGGAAGGAATTATAAACTCATATTAGCATCAAATTGGCAGCTAGTCGTCGGATTTTTTAAAGAACGTTAAAAATCCCTCAGTATGTCTTCCTTCGGAGGGGAAATAAAGCCGGCGGTCCCATGTCATAGATTTATGGCATATTAAAGATGATGATGATAATTGTTGTTTTAAGGGGCCTGACATCTAGGTTATCGGCCAATATTAAAGAACCTTCTACTAATTACACCTGTGTGAAGCTAAATTAATATAGGTTAAACATTTGACTAACGTTCTTAGGTTCCTACGTTCGTCGTCAAGAGCCGACTGCGGTTGTCGCAGTACCTAAACTGAGGAACCACCCACCCAACCAACCAACCAAATTGGCAGCTGAAAAAACAAAAGAAGTAGGAGACTTCTGCTACTTTTAAGGTGAAATAAGCAGTGATGGACGAAGCAAAAATAAAATAAAATAGGTTAAGAGAAGCAAGGAAACTTTTTCTACAGAAAATAGATGTTTTGATATCAAATATAGCCTATGTTAAAGTATTGTAAGGTCACTTCTGAAATCTTTTGCCTGTATCGTGGTGCTCTATAGAAGTGAAACTTGACCGTTGGTGCAGCATGCAAGAGCAGAATAGCGGCATTTCAATTGTGGTGTTACAGCTGAATGATGTAAGAGGTATTAAAATGACGGAGGAGGAGAGATGTTTCTGGTGAGTGGCAATCATAAGAAGATACGAGTTGTAGGCCACATAGTAAGGCACCCAAGAATAGCATATTTTAGTGTCGACGTCCGTAATAATAATAATAATAATAATAATAATAATAATAATAATAATAATAATAATAGTAATAATAATAATAATAATAATAATAATAATAATAATAATAATAATACCGTATAACTTATCTAATGTGAGTTGTAAGAAATCTGTAATGACAAGGTATGTGCTAACCAGAAATGACGAGATATACTAAATGGGGTAGGCAGGACTCCTCAGCCGTGGTGAAGGCAACCTGCCTAGGGGAGGGAAAACCCTGATAACAAACCTTAACTGCAGTGTCTGATCCGTAGCGGGCGGCTGCAAACAGCGTCTGTTCTCCATGTTAGGAGCGGCTGAAGATGAACACCTGGTTGTAGGTTTAAAAGGCACTCACCCATAATATGGAGAAAATACATTTAAAAATTAATGAAAGGCCGCTGCCTGAGGTTTGTCAGGGCATGTCTAGAGCCGGCGATGGACATGACAGCAAGTGAGACGTCGGTGGCAGGGTGCTGATGAGGCGGGCTCCTGTCGCACAAGAAGATACAGCCCAACAACTACAACAAAGCCAACCAACGTCAAGTGCTTTGCCTGCTGAAAGTGCTGTGCCAGAACCACTTCCGGCACTCACCCAAGCAGGCCTGCCAAAAAAGCGCTTAAAATTATCAATCGCAATGAACGAGACTATAATGCGCATTTATTATAAGGTGACTCGCATTGGAACAGAACTAACTGGATATAGGCAGAAATTATTCAAGGAGTTCCATGAAGCATACCCCGAACTACGTGTGATTGAACAGAGAGTGGCGGACCAATATAGAGCGATAGTCCGTAATAATTTAGTGCCAGAAGCAAGACTGAATACAATCAAGCAGGAGGTCAGAAGAGTGTTTGATTGTGATCAAGGAACTAATCTGGAGGCTGAATTAGCACAAGAGCTCCATGAGCAGGAACAACATCAAGAAGAACACAATGAGCCAGTCAGTGGCATACAGCCGGATACACATCATGAAGATGAGTCACATACCAAGATCTTAGCAGATGAAATGATGACGGCAATGGCTCAGTTCAATGGAACAGACGCAATGCATAGACCTGCCTTGCCTCGAGTGAATTCGTCTAGGAAGGTATCAATAATTTTAAATATCATGAATCAAGCTATCCTACCCAAACACTTGATAGATGTGAATGACTTAGAATCTCTTCATACTGTACTGTGGAGCCGTCACAGTTATCAGAACTATGGGCATCCAACTGAGAGAAAGGAATAATTCCGGCAGTAAGAAATGTGCTCCTGTTACTCCTAAGTGGGAAAGACGTCTGATAGGCAATATTGACAAATTGCGAACAGATATTGGCCGGTTGACTGAGTTTATCAGAGGAACGCACACAAGAAGACTGGTGAGACTCTGTAAGGCAATAATGAGGCGGTCCAAAATCCACACCGACCGAGATGATCCAAACACAAAAGCCGAACAGTGTTTAGATACACTCAAACAGAAACTTACGTTGGTAGCGAACAGACTTTCAAGATACAGAACCAGTAGGAAACGGAGACAGGACAACAACTTATTTGTCAAAGGTGAGAAGAAATTCTACAGAGCACTGAGCAAAAACCATGTATCCTCAAATGCTCCTTATCCAACAAAGGAAGAAATTGAAGAGTTTTGGAGCAATCAACTATCCAAAGCCACCAATTTTAACCCAGACTCCCATTGGGTGCAGGAAGTAACAGACATCTCTAAAGAATATAATTCGATGCAATATGATCCAATAACATCAACTGAAATTTCTTCCATCATTAAAGGTCTTCCTAACTGGAAAGCACCCGGTTTAGATCAGATACAGAATTACTGGTATAAGAAATTCTGGTGCGTTTACGATCTTCTGTCTACTCTGGTGAATGAAGTTGTTGCTCATCCACAGAAGATGCCAAATTTCCTTACACAAGGTGTAACACATCTACTTCCGAATGACCCACAAAATATGCAAGATCCTGGAAAATACCGTCCAATTACATGCCTTCCCACGATGTATAAGATCATCACGTCCTGTCTTAGTAGGAGGATATATGCCCTCTGTGAACAAAATAACATCCTAGCAACACAACAAAATGGATGCACGAAAGGGTCCAAAGGGTGTAAAGAAATACTTATCATTGACTCTGTGGTTTCTAACCAGGCCTTTGTCAATAACAGAAATTTATTCACGGCATATATTGACTACAAGAAGGCCTATGATTCCGTGCCCCATGATTGGTTGATCCATATTTTGAAAGTGTATAAAATTGATCCTCAGATCTTGGAACACCCCATGGCAACGTGGCGTACAGTTATGTGTCTTAGTACTACAAATGGTAGTATTGCAACCAGTATGATCCCAATCCACAAGGGAATATTCCAAGGAGACTCCTTGAGCCCATTATGGTTCTGCCTTGCGATGAATCCACTATCAAACCAACTTAATTCAACAAAATATGGCTTCAGTATCAAGAAGGACTCCAGGGAGCTTGCAAAGCTCAACCATCTCTTGTATATGGATGACCTAAAGCTATATGCTGCCACCAGAGCACAGCTAAAGTTTCTGTTGAAGATAGTGGAAACCTTCTCGCAGGATGTGAAAATGGAATTCGGGCTGGAGAAATGTAAAACGCTGAACGTTATGAAAGGCAAGCTGCAGGAAGGAATATATGAAACAGCTCAGGGCCAGCAGATTACAACAATGCTCACTGACGAGACCTACAAGTATCTGGGAATGAAGCAAGCCCGACACATAGAACACTCAGTAGTGAAACAAGATCTGACGAAGGAATTTGACAGAAGAATTAAGCTTGTTTGTAACACCAGCCTCAACAGTAAAAATTTGGTTAAGGCAATCAACGCATATGCTGTCCCTATCCTTAGTTACTCGTTTGGGGTCATCAAGTGGAGTAAAACTGACATTGCAAGTCTAGAACAGAAAATTAGAACATCACTGACCAAATCACGAAAACACCATCCCCGGACATCTGTGGAACGAGTCATGTTACCGAGACATAAGGGTGGGAGAGGAATTGTTGATATAAACAACCAAGTAGCTCGACAGATCTATGAGCTAAGAAAATACTTCTGTTCTGTATCGAACCATTCGATACTGCACAAGGCTGTCACAGAAGCAGATGATTCAACTCCACTACTCTTAAGTCAGGAAGAGACTCAAAATCAGGTGCGCAGTGATTTGGATAGATTCAATGCCTGGTTGTCCAAGCCACTGCACGGAAGACATCCCAATGAAGTCATCCAAACTCACGTCGACAAGCTAGCGTCGAACTTTTGGTTGATTTCTGGGCAGATGTTTCCTGAAACAGAAGGCTTTATGATGGCTATTATGGACCAGGTTGTCCCCACGAGGAACTACCTTAAGTACATTGTCAAGGATGCAACTGTGCAAGATGACCATTGCAGATACGGTTGCCCAACATCGGAGACTGTTCAGCATATTATATCTGGTTGTCGCCATTTTACAGGGACAGAATATAGGAAGAGACATGATTTTGTTGCCAAGATAGTTCATCAAGAACTGGCTATGCGCCTTCAACTGCTGAGCCAAGAGAAAGTGCCGTACTACAAATATGCTCCTGAAAGTGTACTGGAAAATGACAGCTTTACGTTGTACTGGGATCGTACTGTATTGACAGACCAATCAGCTGTGCACAACAGACCTGATTTGGTTCTTGTTGACAAATGCATGAAGCACACTACCTTCATAGATGTGGCAATCCCAAACAGTGGCAACATGCTAACAAAGCATGTTGAAAAGCTGTCAAAATACACAGAGCTTTCAGAACTGATAAGGAAGCAATGGCACATGGCACAAGTCAGGACAGTTCCTATTATCATCTCCAGCACTGGCGTGATTCCCAACAACTTAAAGAAATCGCTCAGTGAGTTGAAATTAGACCCTGGCCTTTTCAAACTGATGCAGAAAATTGTCATACTTTCTACGTGTTGCGTAGTAAGGCTGTTCTTGGGCAATCTGGCCTTAAGGAGTGGGGGAAAAGCGTAAAGCAACTAGCCTACTGAATGCAGTCACCAAGAATTTGCTCCTTATGATATATATGGTATTTGGGATTGTAAATGTTTTCTTTCCAGCAAATATGCTGAGAATGTGTAAGCGCATGCGCAAAATTAATAATAATAATAATAACAATAATGTATGTCTACCCATTATTAGTCCCGTTCTCAACGGGGTCGAGGATGAGATGCGGTGAAGGTCGATGTGGCAGATTAAATTAACGGCTGGATGCCCTTCCTGACGCCAGAGAGATGAAATGAATGAGGATGAATGAAACTGGGCAAGGATGTGGAAGGAAGCAGCCGTGGCCTGTCAGAAGGTACCACCCTAAAACTTGCCTGGAGTCGCAAATGGGAAACCAAGGAAAACCATTTCAAGGACGGCCAACGGTGGAGCTTGAACCCAAGTCTACCGAGTCCGTTGAGAGCTTGGCCCCATGACCTAGCGCTGCGCGTTAAGGTGCGTATACACTTGCGCGCCGCGCCGCTCGCGCGCAGCAAATTCGCTAGATTAGTACGGGGTTTCGAAGCTGCGCGCGCGCAGCGCACGACGATCCATCTCCTGTCGGTTTTTTCCACGCGCACTTTGAGTGTTCGCAGTTCAGATTTGGACGGGATTGTGAGAAGTTCGTTGTTTTTCGCGCGCATCTGATTGCAATATTTGAGCGTTTTGAGTGGTGATAATGGTGTGGTCAGACGAATCTGTGATAAAACTGATCGATGTTTATCGCAAAAAGCCTCTTCTGTGGAATCCTCAACATAAGGATCATTTTAAGAAACCATTCGACTAAAAGCAGGTGCCTGGAGGGAAATAGGAGCTCAGATGGATATATCTGCGGACCAATGCAAGAAGAAGGTGATATCTCTGCTGTCTTCCTACCGGCGTGAGAAAAGTAAAATATATCGCAGGGCGGAAATATGTATCTTCTTTGGAAATGTGGGGTCCAATCTTCTGCAGCATATTTTCAAAGTCAGAAGGTGATAATCGAGTAAAATTCTTATACTGGCTGCTTTTTTTTGTGACTTCAAGTCCATCATTAGCTCCGCACCATTCCCTTTTTTAAACATGTCAGTGTGCCACCAACGTCGTCTTCGTTTCTTTTTCTTTTTGCACAAACGTGCCATTAAAACAGCCGCACCACTCATCACCGCAATCGCGAGGTTTCCCTCGTGCGGCGGAGACAAGATTATATTTACCACACTCCAAACTGACTAGTGAATGTTTGTGGGTTTCCTATGGATCGCGAGAGGTTCGTTTAAATAATAATTCTGGTCGAGCAACACACGCGCCGCGCAAGCACCGCGCGCAGTGTGCGGCACGCAAGTGTATACCCACCTTTAGTGAGAGTAGCCTGCTACTGCAGTCGGTCTATAATCAATAACAACAACGTTGCCTCTACATCTTTTTTAGCTATTGAGGATTTTGGGGACGTTCGGGGGCCGAAATTTTGCCTCGAAGGGAATCTTTAACGTGAAGAAAATCTACTGGCACGGCTCCATTGCATTTACGCACCGTCAAATGACAACTGACCGAGCCAGCATTTCGACAATAAGAACAGTAAGGGTAGGTCAAGGTTAGATATGTTAAACGGATTGTCTCGGATGTAAGGCGCGACAGCTATTTAGAGACGAAATACTGATGATGATGATAATTGTTGTTTTAAGGGGCCTAACATCTAGGTTATCGGCCCCTAATGGTTTGGGTGATTCTGAAGATGAAAATGAAATGTAAACTAAAACTAAAATTAACCACTAATTTATATACTAGAAGAAGAAATGGAAAACAAAAGGAGAATCAGGCAAATAAAGGACAGGACGAAAAGAAATGCCCAGAACTCTCGAAGAATGCGGATTGAGGGACTTGGAAGGAAGGAGAGCCATGAAAGGCAGATAGGCATTTTAAAGAGGAGAGGGTCCACCCCAGAGGTAATGGAAAAAAGGGAGAAAACCGGACCCAGCTCAGGAATCCTTTGGGGTCGCCAACTCCCGAACTCACCAGCCGTGAGACCTTGAGGGTGTAGCAATATCCAGGGTGCACCAGAAGTGGTGGGGCTACATACACCCTTCCTTCTTGAGGGCCTTGAGCAGAAGGCTTGAGATAACAGGTAAAGAAAAAGAAGGCTGACCCCTCGCAGAAGGAGGGTATCAGAAAAGATGAGAAAAGGGCCAATTAAGGCGGGAATGGAAGAGACTCCCTACGCCTCGGATACACTAATACCGTCGGGGTTGGAAGAGAGCAAGAGTTGACCAAGTGAGGTCGACAGGAAAGAAGACGGAGAGGAGCCCGGCACAAGTAAGTGGAAGCAACGCCGGACTCAGCTGGGACCCGTGGTCGCTAACCCACGCCCCACTAGATGTGAGCCCCTGGGGGGAGATGAAATGATTAGCTCAGGACAGGAAGACATGAAGAGCGGCATAAAACCAGTTAAAATACTCCGCTACACAGGCAAAGCTTAAGTGACGCTAAGTGACGCAATTTGACCTCTATGAGGAACTGTAAGTTCGAAGATTTAATGTTCTGAGTCCTGGTCTCTCTTCCCAGGTTTTTGAACAAATAAAATAGATACTGAATGCTACCTTATTTTAAGTTCTTGGATACCGAGACTATTCTAACCTTAGACATTATCAATTACAATTACACAGATAAGCCTACCACAGTCACTACAAAAACACGGTTATCAGGCAAATATCACGCATACGCACCAGGGTTAAGAACAAAAACCCCTAAGTGAAGATTGTTGTTGAATCATCCTAATTGAAGGAAAAAAAACACGTGGATGAGTCACAGACAATGCATATAGCCTTTCTCAAAAACATGCTTCACCTTTGAAATCCGAGAAAAAGCAATCTGCCCGCATCTGGGAGGGAGCAAAGAGCAGTCATTCTTCAAAGACTTCGCTGAGCCCAATATTAAAACTAATCCATTATCTGGACAGAGAGCTCTTTAATGAACTTGAGTGCGAGCCAACAGACTACGTATGCAACAAAATGTGGGGTGGATAAATGGATTTGTTTGTAAGAACGATTTAGACCAGGTTTTATATCCCGAGGAATATTCGAATTTTCCCCTTTTTACGACAAAACGAAGCCTTCTTTATGTGTTTCCCTCCCGCTCATAGGCAGATCGAGATAAACGCTTATAAGGCAGAAAGAAAGCGAAAGGGAAGACAAGATCAGTGGGCATTAAAGACACTAAAATGCTAAGATAAGGCCAGAGAGAACGCAATATAAAAGGAATGGAGAGACATAAAAATTTCTCTCAAGCACTTTGAGGATGCGCTTATCTTGGCTACAGATCTGACGTGATGAACATCGTCTTCCTTGGTTTGAGCCATCAAAGACAACGTTCACTGTCGTCAAACATCACATGTTTCTGCCCCACTGTGGCTCCAAAAGAGATTATTCTGTCTCAACTAAGGAAAAAGATTATTATTCATGTGTTTGTGTGATCATATAAAACACAGACCTCAATATTTTGTGGCTAAAACTTCTGAGGAATGGGAAGTCTGTCATATTTTTTACAACTAGTACTAAGAGTCGTACAAAGGAAACCTAAGTCTAGCTGTGCTATAGAAATGAGAGCAGAGTAGCTTACATATGAAATAATTAACTACGAGGTTTTAAATCTGAATCTATACATCCAGTTTTTCCATTACTAATTTATCACTGTTCTAATTTTCTTGTAATTATTCTTTCTATGGTATACACCTTTAGGAACATTAATTATTTTTTAGGTATGTGAATTGCAGCCAATGGCCATAGCAGGGCATTTTATTTGAATGCCCGTAGGCTCCCAACAAGTTCAATTTTAAGTAGGTCCAACTTTGGTTACCAGATGCAAGTGTCACTGACACCTAGTAGCGAACGTTGGGACAAGATAGAGTGTTTCTAACCACAAGCAACCTATAAATTTGGCTTCAGACGACCAATTGTAGAGGTAGATTATTTTACATGCCATAAATCTATGACATGGGCCCGTCGACTTTACTGCCCCTCCGAAGGAAGGCATAGACTACTGAAGGATTTTAACGCTAATTTTAACATTAATAATTGATTGGCTGAAAGATTTATTGACTTAAGTTGAGGGAAGTACGATAAAACGGAAATGTTTTCCCGGAATTTATTGCGAGTAAAATATTAGTGGACTGTTTTGATTTTATAAGAAAAAGGAAACAGGCAGTATATTAATGTGGGAAGTTTATAAAAAAAAAGTTATAGAGACCTAAGTAGCATGGATATTATCGTATTGGAAGCCATTTTTCAGTGCTGTCATAGTAAATGAAATTTAAATGCTTTTGAGTAGGTCAGCATGGAAATACCAAATGTGTAATGGGTGTTATTCCCTAAACATGAAATTAATTGATCTCGTGCAATCCTTTGACAACACACTTTAAAATTTGGGTACAACCATGTTGGCTGACTGAAAAGCATTTCAATTTCATAGCATGGACACATTAACATTTTAGTACATGTTAAAGTATGAGTCCAAAATAATTCAATTTGCAACGCAAGAATGTTTTATTCATCAGGGTAATAAAATTTGGGTACAACCATGTTGGCTGACTGAAAAGCATTTCAATTCCATAGCATGGACACATTAACATTTTAGTACATGTTAAAGTATGAGTCCAAAATAAATTTGCAACGCAAGAATGTTTTATTTATCAGGGTAATAAAATTTGGGTACAACCATGTTGGCTGACTGAAAAGCATTTCAATTCCATAGCATGGACACGTTAACATTTTAGTACATGTTAAAGTATGAGTCCAAAATAATTCAATTTGCAACGCAAGAATGTTTTATTTATCAGGGTAATAAAATTTAAAGGCCATCATTTAGCTGTAACATCTATACAAAGCTACAGTAGTAAAAATTGGTGCATTTTCTAATTGTATCACTGTGAATATGGGATATAAATTAATAACACATGGTTTTCTTATTTAAGAATTGTGAGATTCCACTTATGGGTAACCATAAGTTATTCTTTGGTAAAAGATTAGAATTCTTATGTGTATTGTAAAATACTGAGTCAAGGATACTGAGAGCGTGGTGGCTCAGCGGTCTAGCTGTATGCCTCTCACCAAGGCGGTCCAGGTTCGATTCCCAGTCAATGCATGTGAGATTTTCGAAGTGAAATGCCATGTCCTGTGGTTCGGATTCCACGTAAAAAGGAGGTCCCGTGGCTCATAATCACAAGATTCACGGTCACGTAAAACTACAATCTTCCTTCCTTCCTTCCTTCAAGGATACTGAAGTCAATATTCCTTCCTTAATGAACAGTTGACAACCGGGACGATATCAAATATGGAAATAATAAAAAATAATTCTTAATAAATTAAAATTAAAGAAAATTACATAAAAATTAAGATATAAAATAAAAAATGAAATGAATATTATAACTAAACTATAAAATCATTGAAAATTATTATTAAAGAAACAAAAAAAACTTGAAATAGATACGACAAGAAATCCCTTTCATGGAGGTCCAACATTAAACATTATAAGACAGTGATTAAACCAGAAGCACTGTACGGTGCAGAAACCCAAAACATGAATTTCAAAGGCCAGACGGAGAAACTCGAATTAATAGAAAGGAACATTTTAAGAAAAAATCATCCGACCAAAATTTCAGGATAATAAGACAATTTACATCAAGAATGAGACTATATACATGAACGTTGAAAAACTAGAAGATACTATGCGAAAAAGGAGGATATGTTTAGGGACTTCTGCTGAGAATGAACTCTACTAGTTTAACCGAACAAATGTTTGATTTTTTTCCGTAACCGCAACACAAAACCCACATGGTTTAATGAAACTGAAACTGACCTAGTAGAATTCAACATTAGAAAAAATTCCCTACTCAATCCAAAAGCTAACATAATTACTAAAGATAAAAATAGAAGGTTCCGAGACAAATGTAAACTAAAATCCAAGCCCATTGTTAAGAGATATTCAGTTAATTTCAATTCACAAAGGCTGGCACTGATTTGCCCCAGTTCCTATGGTGATCAACATATTATATGACGTTAAGTAGTTGTGTGCCGACATGCTAATTGGTGTATAAGTAGTTCTAAGTAAAGTGTTACTCTCCCATAATTCCGCAGGTAGTTTCCTTTCATCAACAAAATCAAGTAAGTTCATCAACAAATATACCATCCATTAGTTAAACACAACACCCGTCATTTCGGAATAAGAGAGGAAAAGAAGAACAGAAAGAATGAAGAGATACTGGGCACTAAGGAAAGAATAACACACAGAGAAATGATTGATTCAACGTACCCCAAAGAGGGTGAAACGAAAGCAAAAGAAGAAAGTAACAAATTATTAAAAACAAAAACAAACAACAACAAGTAGTTCTGTGAAAAACTATACAGCCTATTTTCATATATCCTACTCATGTTAATTGCCTCTATCAACATACGAAATTTTAGTTTCATTGCTGTAATAGATTCGTAGATATTGAGAACCAACTAAATATTGCGGATGGTCTCCATGTTGGATTTTTATATATGTAGGTCATAGAGTTACGTACTGTTACATGAAGATTATTGTGTACGTGTAGTATTCAAACTTCAATCGCATGATTAAGACACAAAAAGAAAAACGAGATTTTAAAATTTCGCACAGCTGACATCTTGTGGTTATGGTAACAATTGAAATAAATTAGATGCCAGTGGATTTACATTTGTATAGGGATTTACTGTACTAAGTTTCACTGCAATCGGATGGTTAAATTGCGAGAAACGTCCATGCAAATATTTATACTTCGCGTCGCCGCCATGTTGGATTTGTGATTTGAAAGTCCTATAGGTGAACTTATGTTCATAGACCCTATGAACATAAAAATAAATTCAGTTTGATTGCTGTAGTAGATTTGTAAATATTGAGAACCGTCTAAATATTTTGGATGGTCGCCATGTTGGATTGTTATATGTGTAGGCCATATAGTCATGTACCATTAAAGGAAGATTATTGTGTAGGTCCATTATTCAAACTTTCACATCGATCGCATGATTACGACACAAGAAATAAAAACGTAATTTTAACATTCGCACAGCCGCCATCTTGAGGTTATGTAATCAATTGATCTAAATTAGATACCAGTGCATTACAATGTGTATAAACATTTCCTGTACAAGATTTCATTGCGTTTGTAACATTAAATCGCGAGAAAGTTCTGTTTAAAATTTTCAAATTCACTTGGCCACCATGTTCGTTTTGTAGTTAACCGGTTTTTGAAAGTTTATAGATGAACTTTCAGTAGTGCCCTTTATCTCCGTACAAAATTTCAGGGTGATACCGCTAATAGTTTCAGAGATATAGAATGCCGGTGAAATATTTTGCACAGCCGCCATCTTGAGGTTATGTAAACAATTGAACGAAGTTAGATGTCGGTACATTACAATGTATATAAACATACACTCTACCAAGTTTCATTGCGTTCAGTTGGTTAAATCGCGAGAAACTTCTATTTAAAAGTCGCAACTTTGCTTGGCTGCCATGTTGGTTTTGTAGTTACCAGGTTTTCAAAAATCTCAGAGGTGAATTTATATTAGTTCCCTTTATCACCATACAAAATTCCAGGGTGATAACGGCAATAGTTTCGGAGATATTGAATGCTGCTGAAATATTTCGCACTGCCGCCATGTTGGATGGTGAGACGTAACAAAATTTGTGGGCATGGTCAGGGTAGTCCGGAATAGTACGTCTACTATGAACGTACTGAGTTTCATTACAATCGCTCCAGCCGTTTAGATTTTATTAGGATGGTGGGGACACACACACATACGGACACACATACACACACACACACACACACAGACAGACACACGGACGAAAGGTGATCTCATAAGCCTTTTTTTAAATAAATAAAAATGGGCTAAACACGAATAATAAAAATAAAAATTAATCGAAAACATTAGATAAACAAACAAACATTAGTACGGTATTGCATTTGAATATTGTTTAAGGTAATATACAAAATTATGCAGTACTATGTAAATTATAGCATGGTGTAATATTCAGTCGTACCGCATTTGCTTTCAGTCTCGCATTAGAAGGTCATTGCAACCTCACCTCAGTCGTCTTTTGAACCAAAGGCCCTGCATGAAGCCACAGCGAATGCCTTTCCCTTTTAACCACAGTTGGCAATTCGCTCTACTACATTTTGAGCATTATATTGGATGTACTGCACCCAGACAATATAAAATTGTATTCCAGTCGCTGCCGTTCCATATTCACTTCATTTAATTACTGTTAATCTATTTATAATGCAATGAATATCCAAGCAATCTTCGCGCCTCAAGTGCTCAATAATGCAATAATTGGGCTGGACGAGTTATCGGCCGAGGGGATGCCATATTCTACACCAATTAAGATACTAATTAAGACTTTCTAATTCGTTCAAAACGAGTTTACTATACAAGGTGTAAATAAAATAGGGCATTTACATTAGAATGTTATCAGTTTACTAGCTGTACCCGACATGCGTTGCAATGCCAATCAAAGAAAGTGTTGGTGTTGTAACTTTGTTGGAGTGCTCTTGGATATACAATATTGTTTTCTTTTTCCGTCAACTGCTTCTAAACTTTTGTAAAATGGATTTACTAATTCATAAATATTCGTGGGAACTTGCACAACAACTCACCAAAGTTTCATCGCAAACGGATAAATAGTATATGAATGCATATGGGAATTTGTTGAAAAGATTCGCGCACCGTCACCTATTTATTGAATCGACTCGAGCGCTACATATTGTAATATGGATTTACTAAGTCAGAAACCTTCGCAGGAGTGTATACAACAACGCACCAAAGTTGTATGTATGGTTTATGAATACACACGGGACTTTGTTGAAACGATTCGCACGCTGCCACTCATTTGTTTAATCCACTTGCGTGCTACTTATTGTGATATGGTTTTACTAAGTCAGAAACCTTTGCATGTGTGTACACAACAACTCACTAAAGTTTCATAGCAATCGGATGAATGGTACATGAACGCAAACGGGACTTTGTTGAAATGATTCACGCGCCGTCACTCATTTCTTGAATCTACTCGTGCGCTACCTATAACATGGATTATTAAGTCAAAAACTTTTGCAGGAGTATACACAACAACTCACCCAAGTTTCACCGTAATCGGATGAATGGCATTTGAACGCATGTGGTACTTCTTTGAAACGAATCGCGCGCCATTTTGTCGAAGCTATTCGCGCACTATCTACTGTAAATTGGATTTACTATGCCTATAACCATCCCGGGAGGGTGCACAACAACTCACTAAAATTTGATCGCAATCGGAAGAATGGTATATGTACGCATAAGTGACGAACAAACAAACATTCATATTTATATACAGTATATAGTAGATAATAGATAATAGATTACAGGAATCTTACCTTCTACATTGCTATTTCATTTTAGGGCTTGGACATCGTGGTCATTTCATCTCCATGTTACAGTGCTGTCTGTGAAGCGTCTGTATTTGTAATTGACGTGAGTTTTTAATGAGGCAGTCATGGCCTAAAGTAAGGAACTATTCCGACATTCGCTTGAAGTAGGAGTTCCACCAAACGGAAATCCACGTCTATGGGGGTGGGCTGAGAATAGAACTCACCTCTTCTCAGTAGAAAACTAAAGGAAGTAGGATACATCTGCTACTTAGGAAGCAATATAACTAGTGATGGACGAAGCAAGGAGGATATAAAAAGTAGGTTTGCTCAGGCAAGGAAAGCATTTCTGCAGAAATTGAATCTGTTGACATCAAAAATACAGATTTAGGTATTAGAAATTAATTTTTAAAGCTTTTATTTGGAGCGTGGTGCTCTAAGGAAGTGAAACCTGGACTGGTGGCGTAGCGGAAAAGAGAATAGAAGCATTTGAAATGTGGTGTTACAGAATAATGATGACAATCAGATGGGTATTAAGACCAGTGCGAAATGGGAGATGTTTATGGAGACTGCGAATTAAGAAAAGGGATAGGTTGGTATGACACGATTAAGACACCCAGGAAGAGCAAACTTATGGAATGAAGGGTCGAGGACAAGAACTGTAGGGGAAGATCAAGGTTAGAATATGTTAAACAGATTTACTTGGATGTAAGGTGTGCTAGCTATGTAGAGCTGAAAGGATTATTAGCTCAATACAGGGGGTAATGGAGGGCTGCATCAAACAAGAAACAACAACTTCTCAGTTTTGCCTCATGAGGCTGTGTTTTCTCTTTTAGCCCTGAGACGAGAATTAATTTTCTCGGCATGGCCTGAAACCAAACCCGAACATTATTATTATTATTATTATTATTATTATAAATTTAGAAGTATAACACTCCCACACGATAGAATATTGGAAGGAAACAAGTAGGTACTGTATGGTACTCTCACAACATCCTTCTTGAACATCTCTTCAGCGGCAGAACTCCTTTCCTTCTCGTTTCCGCCGACAAGGGTAAGGTTCAATGACGTGTTGCCAATAATTTCATCGTGGTTTGGCATCACTGGATAAGAGTAATGACTGCACATGGGGAAATAGAAGGTCCTATCATCATTAAGATGCAATCATGCGGTGGTTTACGGGCACGTTACGCTCAGTATCTTCCGCTATGCCGTAATCTGGAACCAGTTACAAATATAGCAGCCGCATTGAAGGCAAATAAAAGAATTGTATCGCACAGATACAACATTCTGGGTTATTACTTCGTGTAATAAAGAAATTAGAGGTTAGCTTCTGCCCCATCGACCTCTGTAGTCGTACGTGTTAACTCAAGCGTTGCACGATCACTAGAAACGTCAGCTTGAAGATTATGATAGTTGTTGGTTTAAGGAGTCTAACATCTGGGGTATCGACCCCTAATAATTTGCGTGTTAAAAAAAAATGTGTTTGAAATGTACCAACGAGTACTGCTACAATCACTTCGAACTATGCTGCAAACAGGTAATCAAACGGAGAAAAGAAATAACCTCAACCCTTGAAGAATGAATATTAAGAGATTTGTAAGGAATAAGTACCATGAATGGCAGATAGGAAAGGGATAGAGAATGAGGTCCACCCCTAAGTTAGAGGAGGGGGCTGCGTGGCGCAGTCGGTAGAGGTGCTGAGCTTCTAACTCAAAGGGAGAGGGTTCAATCCCCATCCAGGTAGTGGATTTTAGAAACAAAACTACCACTTTCGGAAACGCATATAGCCCTGTGGTTCACTTAGCCTACATCAGAAATGAGTGCCAGGGAAATTCCTGGGAGCAAAGACGGCCGGGCTTGGAGCTGACAACACCATCCCATCTAGTGCCGATGTCACAAAAAGTGGAAGCCTCCACCTTCCACTACTCCCAGGGCCTCCATGGCCTGTACGGAGTTGGCTTTGCTTTTTTGCTAAGTTAGAGGAAAAATGGGGAAATCAGACCCAGCTCAGGAATCCCATGGGGTCACCAATTCCCTTACTCACCAGCAGTGAGCCCGTGAGGGTGCAGCAGATGCACCAGAAGTGGTGGGGGCTACACACATCCTGCTTCTTAAGGCCTGGTGCAGAAGGCATGAGATAACATTAAAAGAAAAAGAGGAGGTTGAACCCCTCGAAGAATGAGGGTATCAGGAAAGGTAAAAGACAAGGACCAATAATGGTGGGAACGGAACATGAAAGAGACCTTAGGTCTCAGATACCCTAATAACGTCGGGGTCGGAAGAGAACACGAGTTGACCAAGTGAGGCCTACAGGAAAGATGACGGAGAGGAGCAGGCACAAGTTCTGGAAGAAATGTTGGACTCAGCTGGGGTCCCATGATCGCCAAACCACGTCCTATAAGTTATGAGCCTCTGGATTGAAACTTCAGCTTAACACAGCACGAAAGAAAGGGGAATAATAAACGTTTTCGTCGTTAGGATTGTGCGAAACGACTTCCCATGAACATTGTGCGTGTACAGTCGACAATTTACCTACAACATCTGTATTATTATTAGCCATCCGCCCAGGCTTCGCCCGGTATCTTTAACGGTTTAACCAGCGTAAGCTTAAAGGGCACTCGGACGTCAGGTCCCAGACGTAATTAAAAAAAGCCGAGGTGAACAGCGAAACTCCAAACACATATATTCTTCTCTGAAGACATAACTCGACTCCAAACGACTCGACAGTTTGATGCTGGCTGAAGATGGGGTGTTAGGCTCGCTTGCTAGCTCTTAAACTCTTTCCGAAGCGAGTAATTTAAATTTCCACTGAATTGAGATTGTTGCAAGAAATTAGAACTTAAAAACAATCACAGTATGCGATGTATTAAAGATAGAGATATTCTGTCGTGGACTTTTGTTGTACAACTTTTCATGCTGAACAATTCTTACTCTCATAGTATATAGATATTTATAGCTGTTTACCCAGCGTAGTCTTAAAAGGCGCACGGACGGCAGGTTTTTCTTCGACTCGATTTACTGAAATCGGTATTGCTCGGCTTTCTTTACCCATAAATACAGAAACCATCCTCAGGAAATCCTTTACAGAATGCTGAAAACCACATCAAAATTCATCCAGTGGCTCTTGAGATTACCCGTTACATATATCTCTTGGTTTTATACTATGTCGAGATTTCTTACACAGTTTACTAAAAGTGAATAAAATTAGTGAAAAGGAGAACTTGTGCACAAATGACATCAATAAATAAATACGATCATGAAAAGAAAAACAAAAGAAACACAATGTCCTATGGAGATTTGAATTGTTTCATTTGAAGGACTAGGCCATCGTGGTCATTTAGTCCCATGCACTTGGGTGTGAGTAGAATTTGTCTGACAACCTGTTTGATTGTGTGTGTATGTAATAGTGAGTGTATTTGTAATTCAGGTGAAGGTTGTGAGGAAAGCTGCCATGGCCTTAGGTTAGGAGCCATCCCGACATTTGTCTGGAGTAGAAGTGGGAAGCCACAGAAAACCACCTCCTGGATGACTGAAGGAGGAATTGAACCCATCCCCTCTTCCCAGTTTTGCTTCACTGGACTGAGTGTACCCCGTCTCAGCCCTCAGATCAGAATAGAATTTCTTGGCAGAGCCAAGAATTGAACCAGAACCTTCGGGGGGAATCACTCCAAAAGATACGTATCTTGAATAGAGATATATTTCGAGGTGAGATTGATAAATTCAAAGGCTTTCAAGAATTCTAACGTAAAAAGGGCAAGAACAATTGGTGGTCAAAGGAAAGGAGGAGAAGGAAACTCAGCGAAAGAATGAAGAAGTTCGAGACTGAGATGAAAGAGCTAACCACCTAACCAATTGTTTCCCGTGACCCACAGTATGCCAAAATCGACGAAAAAAATAATAATAATAATACTAATAGATTAATAATCATAATCTCTTCCACGGCTATCATACCGAAGTCACTGAAGGCCAACCTTGATAAATTGGGCTCCATAATAATCTGCATACCAGTAAGCAGAAAGCAGTTATTTTAGAGACCTGCTCCATAGTTCGTACGTTCCTCAACCTACCAGTATAGAGAACTCCACTCCATCTTGCAAAAAATGCCGATGAAATGGTGAATTGTACCAATGATATGGTGAACATATGAGTATAATAATAATAATAATAATAATAATAATAATAATAATAATAATAATAATAATAATAATAATAATAATAATAATACTCAAAGATAGAATTCATGTACATTGTTTGGCCTTTGCTGATGACATAGCAATCCTTTCTAATAACAGGCAAGAAGCAATTCATTCCATTGAGAAATTACATGAAATTGCCATCAAAACGGGACTTCAAATTTCTTATGAGAAAACTCAGTACATGGAAGGAGCCTCACGATACTTAGACGGACAACCTATGAGAACTAAATTCAGCAAAATCTTTCAAGTGAACGAATTCAAATATCTGGGAGAAATTATTCAGCCCTCTGGTTTAAACCGTGAAGCAAATAAAGAGAGAATTTCCAAATTACAGAAAGCTTACAGAGTCACTTGGAATAGGTATAACAAAAATCAATATCTCGGAAAGCAAAACTTAGACATTATAATACAGTAATCAAACCAGAGGCGTTATATGCATCAGAAACCTTAATCATTGGTGGCAAATCTTTAACCAAAGAGATTGAAAAACAAGAAAGGAAAATTTTACGAAAAAAATTTGGCCCAGTTTTTATAGAGGGAATCTGGAGGAAAAAGTCATCCCAGGAAATATATCGCCAATGTGAAAAATGTCTCATACTTTTCGGAAAATACGATTGAAATTTTATGGGCACATTATCAGAATGAACAATGGTAGATTGACTAAAAGAATTCTCAACTTGGCCCTCTCACTAAAAACCAAGAACAGCTGGCTACGTGAAATTGAAACAGATCTCCAGGAAATCAACATTTCAGACAATATTATACAGGACAGATGCAAATTCAGAACCCTAATCGACAATCACCAATTTGAAGACAAACCCAATACCAGTGCCACCATAACTTGGACAGAAGACCGAAGAAAGGCGCTCAGCGAGAGGATGAAGAGATTTTGGAAGGAAAAGAAGGCCAACACATCAGCTAAACAGGTTCAACCGTGCTCCTGAGTCGGGCATAACGATGCAATAATAATAATAATAATAATAATAATAATAATAATAATAATAATAATAATAATAATGTGGGAACCGGATGAGGATCAAGAAGGCCGAGTATGGGATCTAGCGGGCGCAGGAGTAAGCTCAGCGCCATTGTCTGAGAATAAAAAGAAGAGAAGCAGTATTCCGAGTTCCGATGAGCCGCGAAACACATTCCCTTAATTCTCTACTGTATTTTAATCAGTTTCATTGTTATAATAAATAATTCAGTTCTATATTCGATGCTTGTGAGTGTCATGATCTGGATACCGTTTCCCACAATAATAATAATAATAATAATAATAATAATAATAATAATAATAATAATAATAATAATAATAATAATAAAAAGCGGACTGCATATAGACAAAAAGTAAATTCGTATAAGTTTCCACCCAAGATCCCTACGGGACAGAATTTGAAACTTAAAGCTGCATGGACACAAGAAAGAAGACAGGCACATAGCGAAAGGATGAGGAAGTTTTGGGAAGATAAGAAGAACCAATGTTAACTAATGGTTCTACGTGCTCCTTAGAGGGCCAAACGCATTATATATATATATAAACAGCAATAAATAATTCAAAGGATAATAGTAATACGCCTGAGGTCCAATTAAGAACTATACACCAAGATAGACCAAATAATGTCGTCCATAAGAAACAAAAGATTGCTGTTCTACGGGCACATCTTCCGTATGACTCATGACTGACTAAGAAAAACTGGAATTTCATAAAGCCAAAGGCAACGAAATGGAAACGGTTCCAAGAATGTGAGAAATACCTGATGGAAATCAGTATTCCAGAAACGAAAACCCATGACAGATTTGTATTTGGACTATTTGTTTGTTAAAAACTATCAGAATTTTAAAGTGGAATCTGAGCCCAGGAGGCGGAGAGGGCCTCTACCAGATGCACGAAAGATGGCACTGATTGATGGACTCAAGAAAGTCTTGGAGGTTGTTAAGGCCAGTAGAAGAACAATATCTAGACACAATTGCAATTGATTGTAAATGTGCAGTCCATAGAGGCTCAATTCAAATGTTATAATAATAATAGCGATACAGAAAGCATACAGACTTACATAGAACCACTACAACAAAAACGTATCTCCATCAAATTATTTATTTATTTATTTATTTATTTATTTTATTTATCGTATGGCACGACACTATAATACAGTTGTATTACCTTATACGCTTCAGAAACGACAACAAGCAAGGGAAGAACAACAATCAAAGAAACTACAAAAACATGAGAGAAAAATACTGAGAAAAATATACGGGCCAGTTCAGAAAGGGAATATGGATAAAGAAACCAACAATAAAACTATACAAACAGACAGAGACGATTACAAACAACATCAGGAAAATAAGGGCGACATTTTATGGACACAAACATAGGATGAACGAAGACAGACTGACCAAGAAGATTTTTAATATTGTTATGAATAGTACACTGAAAACCAATTGGATAAAAGAAACCGTGGAAAACCTCAAGAAACTAAACATCTCTACAGAAGACATGGCAGACAGCAAAATATACAGAGACAACATCAGAAAACAGAAATTTGAGCAAACGCCCAAAGAGAGATAAAAAATAAAATTAAAAAAAACAGGAAAGAAGAGAGAAAGAGGAAGCATAGTGAATATGAGAGGATTTGGGAAGGAAGAGGAGAGAGACAGAAAAATAACATGAAAATTGATTGTGTTTAAACGCTCTCCTTAAGGGGGTATTTGACGGAAATAATAAAACACCATCAAGCGATGTTCATGTAAAGTTTTGACTCACCACAATATTTCTGGATCCCGTATAAAAAGCAGCCTTACCTGTAAAGAGAAAACGAGATGATGTTGAATTACATAGTAAATTTATTTTATGCAATATGTCATTTTTGTACAACTGAAAATATGTTTCTACGTCATATAATTCCCGTTTTATGGGGTCAGGGATTATGTGAGATGAGGTTTTGGTGATTTTAGGACTAGATGCCCTTTCTTCCGTCAGCCTTATGCGAGGAGTAAGGAGATAAAATAAATATATTCCAACAACGGGATTTTTACAACGGAAAATAAGAAATACATGATATGATCGTGTCATGGGCACATTGTGCAAGTCATGTAGATAGAAACTAGAGAGTTAATTCATCTGATCCCATCGGGACTCGAACCCGAAACCTTTGGATTTGTATGGCTGTTCTCTGGCCATTGAGCTATAGGGGATGCATTAATTCTTACTTGACAAGGCGACATTTACTACGCTGGCCTGTGCTAATCTATCATACTCAGAATAAATCTGCCATAAAGGCAGGAGTAAGAAATGGAATACATCCGTAGAAAACATCCGTCACATAGAAACCTCACCTCACTTCATCACCGGCCTCAGGAAACGGGAATAATAAGACGTAAAATTAATGACTAAGGATGAATGAAACTGGGCAAGAGGTTAGAAATAATGATGACGGTTGTTTTAAGGGGTGGAACAGCTATGTTAAAATGAAGCGTCCCCATGTTATGAATCCATTGTGTACCAAATGTGGGGTATTCACACACGATGACGCCGTAGCGCTTCCAATTAATATTCAAGAGGTAGTTTATGAAAATTAATTCGCAGTTATCTACACTTGGATGCTTTTAGTCTATTTTCATTTCTGAATAAAAATAAAAATAAAAGGATTATGACATCACCTTTTGTCCGTGTGTGTTTGCGTATGTGTATGTGTGTCTCCCTAATAAAATCTAAACTACTGAAACGATTTCAATGAAACTTGGTAAGGTTATAGCACTAATTTGTCCGACCCCGACAGTGCCCTTCAAATTTTATTACGCCTCACCAATCCAACATGGCGGCTGTGTGAAATATTTAACTGGCATTCTATATCTCCGAAACTATTATATCACCCTGAAATTTTGTATGGTGATAAAGGGCACTACTAGATGTTCACCTATGCAACTTTTAAAAACCTGTTAAGTACAAAACCAACATTGCGGCAAAGCGACGTACAAACATTTAAATAGACTTATCTCGCGATTTAACCATCCTAGAACAGTGAAACTTGGTACAGCAAATGTTTATACGCATTGTAATGCATTGTCATCTAATTTAGTTGAATTGTTTACATAATCTCAAGATGGCGACTATGCGAAATTTTAAAATTAAGTTTTTATTTCTTCTGTCGGTCGAAGTCAACGTTTGAATAATGAGCCTACGCAATAATCGTCATCTAATAGTACATAACTCTATGGTCTACATATATAAAAATCCAACATGGCGACCATCTGAAATATTTAGACGATTCTCAATATCTACTAATCTATGACAGCAATCAAACTGAAATTCAGTATGTTGATAAAGGCTATAAACATTAGTTCGTTTATGAAACTTTCAATAACCTGCTGATCACAAATACAACATGGCGGTGACACGAAATAAAAGTATTTAAATGGACGTTCCTCGCGATTTAACCATCCGAGCCCAGTGAAACTTGGTACGGTAAATGCTTATAAAAATTTTAATCCACTGGCATCTAATTTATTTCAATTGTTTTCATAACCACAAGATGGCGACTGTGCGATATTTTAAAATCAAGTTTTTATTTCATGTGTCGTAATCATGAGATTGAAGTTTGAATAATACACCTACGCAATAATCTTCATGTAATCTAACAGTACATAATTCTATGGCCTACAAATATAAAAATCCAACATGGCAGTGAAACTGAAATTTCTTATGTTGATGGAGGCAATTAACATAAGCAGGATATTTGAAAATAGGTGATTTAGTTCTTCATGGAACTACTTGTTAAACCTAGCATTTCTCATATAATAGTTAGATGCATAGGCTACTGGGCAACGGTAGTGGTTCAAAATTCCCGTAACTTACTTGCTAGCTTCATTATTAATGACATTTCTTTAATTTGACGGGCTTTGACATCATGGTCATTTAGCCCCGCGCCCTTGGGTGTGTGTATAGAGTTTGTCTAACAACCTGTGCTATTCTGGTGCCTGTTATGGAGTGTGAGTTTTAAATTCATGTGAGGATTGGGTTGGAGGCGGCGGTGGTTTTAAGTTAAGAACAACTCCAGCATTTGCTGGGAAAGCACGGAAAACCACTTCCAGGATGGATGAGGTGAGAACCGAACATACATTTTGTCTGTTTAGCCTCACGAGGTTGAGTGCACCCTGTTGCAGCCTACAAACCAGGTTCTCAGGGATGACAGCCAAAGATACTAGCCACTACGCCAGATCACTGGCTTCAACAGAAGGTCGAGAATTGGGGATTATCGTTTCGCCTCCCTTCATCGACGTGGTAGACGATAACAACTACGATATACACGTACAGATGTGTTATACCCCACGGCATAGCCATGCGCATTAAATCACCTACCACGACCGTAATAGGGAGGTGCCGAATGTCCGGAGATCGGAGGTTTGATTCCCGGCGCTGATAGTGGCTATCCACACTCCAATGAGATATAGGGGATGCATTAATTCTTGGCAAGGAGACATTTATTACGCTGGCCTGTCCGAATCAATCATACTCTGAATAAATCCGCCTTACAGGCTGAATTAAGAAATGGAATACAGACGTAAAAACATCTGTCATTATTGTAAATAAATTATGTGATCATGTGATGGACACACTGTGCATGTCAGGGAGTAATAATAGCATTATTACTACTTAATTCAAACTACCTGTCTATGGGTCTATTAGCACCGAAGGACGATGTAATCAGAGCTTACTAATTCAGCAAAGGCTATAAAGATAATGGCCAGTTGACTAAAATGACGTTGACGACTCAGGAATTGATACGCTGATGTAAGAAGCATTCCTCTAACTACAGTATATAGCAGATCGTGGTCTGCAAATAATCTGTCAATAAAGAGCGTTCAAAAGATGATAGTAGTTGTTTTAAGGGACCTAACAACTAGGTTAGCGGCCCGTAATGGTTTGGGTACTGTACAAGTGAGAATAATGATGAAATGGCAACTATTGCTATAACTAAAACTATTACTACAAGGTGCCAGGAAATGTTCTCCGCAGTGACTACGTGCAGCTGCGATAAGTTGCGTCATCAGTTTAGTTGGCAGCACAGTGTCCTTGATAGTGTGAAGGCCATATGTGTGGGCTGTGGGCTGTCGAAATGGTCAGTGTGTATAGTTAGATTATTTGAAGAGTGAAACAGTATGTTATGAATGGCTGTGGTGAGTATAAAGTTTACTGTTTGTTTGTTTGTTTGTTTTAATACAGGCGACAGCCGTTCTGCCAACGTAACTAGTGACGCTATCTCTCGCAGCAGCTTTGAGGGAGAACTGCGGAGAACATTCCCTGGCGCTCAGTACTAACAACTGACTTATCATTAACTTAAATGCTAGAAGACGAAATGAAAAATAATAAGGAAATGGAATGTCCTCAACCCTCAAAGAATGAGGACTGAGGAACTTGGAATTACGGAGAGCCATGAAAAGCAGATAGGAAAGTAAAATAGGAGAGGATCCGGCCCAGAGTCACTGAAAAAAGGGGAAAAACTGGATCCAGGGTTGCAAACTGCCGAGCTCACCAGCCGTGGAGCCTTGAGAGTGTAGCACTCTCTGGGGTGCACCGTCAGTGGTGGGGCTACAGACACCCTGCATCCTTCAAGGCCATGTGAAGGCAAAAGATACGAGGGGTAAAAATGGTCTTGTCGAAGAACATTATCGAAAAGGAGCAATATATTAATGGAGCATAAAAAAATACTTCCATATTATTACCGGCACGTGAAAATGAGTATCTGTCTTGTACTCTAAATGTCAGTGGTTGTAATGGCTGCGTCGATAACATCTTCGTCTGCGAATCATGAGGTCCTAGGTTTGAACCCCAGTCCCGGCAATTATTCTTGCTACCGGATTATTGATTTAAATGATATATATCAAAATATTATGCGTCATTTTAACAGAATGTATATGAAATTACGATTTATCTAATTTTAATTACAATAGTTTGCACCAAGCAGGAGTTGGGAAATTTGATTGTATTGAACATTATTTCTAGTGGTCTATAGATAGGCTAGAGACTATGGTTTCATTCCTCCTCTTAATTTAAAATATAATATGTGATGTTTGTTCAAACAAGTGTGACAGTAGCATATCTCCAATTCAATCTATACAATCATCATAGTACCAGTATGAAAACGGAGCGTAAATTAACATTTTAAGAATGTCCAAGCTGGGTAGTATACGAGTAGGATATTATGTCAGATGACTTCACATACATTTCATCTCAATTTCATAGTAGGATAACATGTCAGATGTTACACATCATATGCGACTACTGTAAGGCTCGTATCCTTTTATTATTATTATTATTATTACTAGATACTCCAACAAGGAATGATACCACCTAAACATTAAAAACTGTTCATGGACATTGTTGGATATTATTCACAGCAGCTGTTGAAACATGGAACAAATGGCACGAACTAACAGGAGTAAATGGTAAAGTTTATAAAACTGCCGTAAGACCAATCCTACTCTACTACAGAAATGCGTATGTTACGTTGGGCAGGTGGAGTTACCCTCAAAGGTAAAATCCGTAATGAACATCTGCTAGGCCATTTTAAAGTAGCGCCTATAACTGAGGAACTTTTAGAGTCCAGGCTAAGGTGGTATGGACATGTTATACAAAGACCCGAAAATCATGTAGTTAAGAAGTGTTATTCCATGGCTACACAAAAGAGAGGGAGCGGCAGACCTCAAACAACATGGGTGACAAATGTCCACAGAGACATGAGAGATTTGGGTCTATCTGCTGATAATGCTTTAAAATGAAACGAGGGCCAATAACCTTGAAGTCAGGGCCCTTAAAACATCAATCATCAATCATCAAAATGAAACGACTGGCGCCTCAGGATTAAGAAAGCCGACCCCACGTAACGGGAAAAAGCGAGGACGAAGAAGAAGAGCTGTTGAAACATTTTTCAAGACTGATCAACCCATTAAACGTCCGAGTGTATTAAAACCACTGGGTAGAAGCAGTCTAGTGAAGAAACTTACGTCATTAACAAGGACTGTGACGGTTATTCAAGCAAGAATGTGGAATGTGACATTACGAGTGAGATGATCTGGGTCTAATGGCCACAATGCACGCACTTTGCAACGGGAGAGAGCTATTTTACTACCTGCACGGGGCGGATTCTGATTTAGTTGGAAGGTGGAAACCGAAGAGCGGTAATAAAAGTCTAGTGTCACGCTTCTGATTTAACTGTAGAATGAATACCTCTCTTAATGGGCTTCTAAAAGAGTGGCAACTCTTCTCAGTTACTAATTCCGGTTTTGTAATTAGGTTTCGAATGTCTGGTAACCATCCAGTTTGTATCTGTGAATCGATTTGCCAGCAAGTAAGCTTGAAGTTAAATAGGTTTTAAAACGAAGATTGTAGTTTTACACGACCGTTAATCGCGAGTTCATAAACCACGGGACCTCCTTTTTACGTGGAATCCGAACCACAGGACATGGCATTTCACTTTGAAAATCTCACATGCATTGACCGGGAATCAAACCCAGTCTGCCGTGGTGAGAGGCTAACAGCTTGACCGCTGCGCCACCACGCCCCTCAAGTAGGTTTAACCACGCTATCATAAGCCATTTATTTTTAAGATAGCTGCGGGTTGACTTGTTGTTTGTTGTTGATTCACTTGAGGGGCTTGGACGTCGTCGTCATTTAGCCCCGTGTACTTGTGTATATATATGTATATATTTGTCTGAAAACCTGTGTTATTGTGGTGTATGTAATCCTAGTAGTGTGTGTATAAGTAATTCAGGTTCGGATTGGGGAGGTGGCAGCCGTAGCCTCAAGTTAGGATCCATCCGCGCATTTGCTTCGAGTGGAAGTGGGAAACCACGGTAAACCACTTCCCCCCTTTTGCTCAGTTTTGCCTCATAAGGGTGAGTGTACCCCAGTCCAGCCCTCATACCAGAATACAATTTCTTGTCAGAACCGGGGATCGTACCCGGACCTCCGGGACGACAGCCAAGAACGCTAGCCATTTCACCAGGTGGTGGCGTGAGGATTGATTTGAATGTGCCTAATGTTTCTTTAAGATAATAATAATAATAATGTTAAGTTATTGGTTTGACGTCCTTTTTAACTACTCTGGCTTTTAGAGATGCCGATAGAAATATAAAGAATTTAAGTAAGAAAAGAATATCAATAAGAAATAAAGAAGAAGGGAAGAAGAAGAAGTAGAAGAAGAAGAAGAAGAAGAAGAAGAAGAAGAAAGGAAGAATAAGAAGAACAAAATTGAGACACATGGAGGAGAGTAATAGCTTGGTGAAATCTTGATCATAATGTTATTCAAGGCAGTTGTTGTTAGAATTACGGCAATCTCTTGCGAATTTTCCTACACGAATGATCATATCCAGTAAGAGTTGATCATTAAGGGTTAAGTTATCCACCTCTAATATCTACTGATACTACTGATGTCTATATCTTGTAACAGACCAGTAGATATTTGAGGTGGACAACGTAGGTGAATAACCATGTGTTGTGGCTAACGGTTACTTCAGCAACAATTGTGTCAAAATGAAACCTTCTTGTTTTTGTGTTACGGGGTAATGTTTCAATCCCTAAAGCAAAAAGATACAGTCATTCTGAGAGACTAGACTTTAAATCATTTCAAATGACGCATTCTAAAAATGCTACACATGTTAGAAAGGCTTAGGAGGGCTTCTCGCTTCGCTCGAAGCCCCAGGACTCTTTCAACAGACTCCATTACCCATTAACTTAGGCGTCCCGCGCTGGCACTTCTTTAAGGGTCACCCTGTACTCCTGTCTGACACCGTGTGCACCTCTTTAGGAGTCACCCTGTATTCTTATCTGGCATCTTATACACCTCTTTAGGAGTCACCCTGTATTCTTATATGACATCTTGTATATCTCTTTAGGAGTCACCCTGTATTATTATCTGCCATCTTGTACACCTCTTTAGGAGTCACCCTGTAGTCTTATATGACGTCTTGTATATCTCATTAGGAGTCACCCTGTATTCTTGTGTGACATCGTGTACACCTCTTTAGGAGTCACCCTGTATTCCTGTCTGGCACCGTGTGCACCTCTTTAGGAGTCACCCTGTATTCTTATCTGGCATCTTGTACACCTCTTTAGGAGTCACCCTGTATTCTTATCTGACGTCTTGTATATCTCTTTAGGAGTCACCCTGTATTCTTGTCTGACATCTTGTACACCTCTTTAGGAGTCACCCTGTATTCTTATCTGACATCGTGTACATCTCTTAAGGAGTCACCCTGTATTCCTGTCTGACATCGTGTACACCTCTTTAGGAGTCACCCTGTATTCTTATCTGACGTCTTGTATATCTCTTTGGGAGTCACCCTGTATTCTTGTCTGACATCGTGTACACCTCTTTAGGAGTCACCCTGTATTCCTGTCTGGCACCGTGTGCACCTCTTTAGGAGTCACCCTGTATTCTTATCTGGCATCTTGTACACCTCTTTAGGAGTCACCCTGTATTCTTATCTGACGTCTTGTATATCTCTTTAGGAGTCACCCTGTATTCTTGTCTGACATCTTGTACACCTCTTTAGGAGTCACCCTGTATTCTTATCTGACATCGTGTACATCTCTTAAGGAGTCACCCTGTATTCCTGTCTGACATCGTGTACACCTCTTTAGGAGTCACCCTGTATTCTTATCTGACGTCTTGTATATCTCTTTGGGAGTCACCCTGTATTCTTGTCTGACATCGTGTACACCTCTTTAGGAGTCACCCTGTATTCTTATCTGACATCGTGTACACCTCTTTAGGAGTCACCCTGTATTCTTATCTGACATCGTGTACATCTCTTAAGGAGTCACCCTGTATTCTTATCTGACGTCTTGTATATCTCTTTGGGAGTCACCCTGTATTCTTGTCTGACATCGTGTACACCTCTTTAGGAGTCACCCTGTATTCTTATCTGACATCGTGTACACCTCTTTAGGAGTCACCCTGTATTCTTATCTGACATCGTGTACATCTCTTAAGGAGTCACCCTGTATTCTTGTCTGACATCTTGTACACCTCTTTAGGAGTCACCCTGTATTCTTATCTGACATCGTGTACATCTCTTAAGGAGTCACCCTGTATTCCTGTCTGACATCGTGTACACCTCTTTAGGAGTCACCCTGTATTCTTATCTGACGTCTTGTATATCTCTTTGGGAGTCACCCTGTATTCTTGTCTGACATCGTGTACACCTCTTTAGGAGTCACCCTGTATTCTTATCTGACATCGTGTACACCTCTTTAGGAGTCACCCTGTATTCTTATCTGACGTCTTGTATATCTCTTTGGGAGTCACCCTGTATTCTTGTCTGACATCGTGTACACCTCTTTAGGAGTCACCCTGTATTCTTATCTGACATCGTGTACACCTCTTTAGGAGTCACCCTGTATTCTTATCTGACATCGTGTACATCTCTTAAGGAGTCACCCTGTATTCTTGTCTGACATTGTGTACACCTCTTTAGGAGTCACCCTGTATTCTTATCTGACATCGTGTACATCTCTTAAGGAGTCACCTTATATTCCTGTCTGATGTCATGTACTCGCCGTCTCCCAGGAGTAAACTCAGACTCGGTGTATATGCACTGAACAACATGATGACGTCATACACGCTGTAACCGTAACCGTAACGCATAACGTTGGACCCAAGCATAATGACGAAGTCGACAAGACCATTTGAAATGATAAAATTACCACCACCAGCTCCTTACTTTTACGCGAGAATTTTGCATCGAAGGGGATCTTTACCGTGCCAGTAAATTTACTTCCACGGCTCCCTAGCATTAGCGCACCCTCACCTTTAAATGCCAGCTGACTGCACCAGGATTCGATCCCTCTAACTTGGTATCAACAGGTGAGAACGTTACCGTAGAACCATGCAGCCAGTCAAAACATCAATAAAGAAGACAATTTGCAAGTCGAATTTTTATATTGCAAACAGGTAACTATTGAGGAATTAAGTTCCTTGACAGGATGTACAGGGCTAATTTTGAAGGAATACATGACACGTGTAACATTGTGTTTCTCAATATGTTAGAAATGAGGACTTAATAAGGTAGGTATCAAAATAAAGTGAAGAAAGGGGAACGCCTGTACTACAGGCAGCCCACCTTACCTGAGCTTCCTGCTAGCAGTTCACAGTAATCCCACTTGAGAGCGTTCAAACCAGTCGAAGCTGTATATGTGAAGGTTGGGTTGCATGGCTTACAGGGGTAATACGAACTTAATTGGTGGATTGTGCAAAACAGTCTTCTTCTAACCTAGTAGGAGATTGCAGTAAATTTAGGGTCATGCACAGTTATCATCACAATGTACTTTGTGTGTAATGAGTATCTGATAGCCTGTGCTATTGAGGCGTCTGTAGTACTGTGATTATTCATAACCGAGTATTCTGGGAAGGGGCCATAAATTATAAACAATCATTTGCCCACTGAAAACCAACTTCTAGAATGGCTCATGAGGTAATAGAGACAATCTCATCTCAGTTTTGCATAAATAGGTTGATTGCACATGTTCCAGCACTCAGACCCTCGAATCCAATGGCTCTAGCTAAGGATGTTAGCCTCTGAACGGCGATGTGACTGGAGGATAGTTGTATAGACGAAACGCCTGTGGTATGTAATGCAACTCTTCCATCAATTACAATACCGTTTGGGGAAAAAATAATTTTTAAGTAACAATTTGCTTAAGAGGATCTATTTTGATCAATACATATTAAAACATAGTCGATATGGAACTATCGGGCCAGGTTTGAAGCCAGATGGTATCCTAGACAGTTCAATGCTTAGTTTCATTTATAAGGAAATTGGGACATTGCAGTTATCAGGCTATTTTATTTGGAAGTGTATGTGTCTCCACCCTACTCTGTCCTTCTGGAATCGTTCTATAGTGTGACAAGGACTAGGTTTATTAAGAAGATAGCAGGGGCATTGCGCTACTTACCATTGCAATATTTGCTAAATAGTTGAAGTCGGAAACTATGGATCATCACTTTTAGCAAAGCTTCCACACCTCAGGATTCTGGATTCGATCTCAACCCAGTCAGATAGCCTTTAAGAGGATTTACATGTGACAACCTAGTGTCATTAGATTTTCCGACCATCCGAGAAATATTCTGGCACCCCGGCATCTCTAAATCTACACCAGGTGTATTATTATGACTAAATATTATTAATATTTCCACTTTTAGTACAGTTTCCAATTCCCAGAATTCTGGGTTCTATCTCAACCCAGTCAGGTGGTATTTAAGGAGATTTAATGTGATAACACCAATCTGGTTCAAAACCAGATGGCAGCCTATAATTACAGTTCAATGCATAGTTTCTATAATGAGGAAATCGGGGCATTGTAGTTATCAGCTGCATTTACTTGGAAGTGTGTAGATAAATAATAATAATAATAATAATAATAATAATAATAATAATAATAATAATAATAATAATAATAACAATAAAAAAAATAATAATAATAATAACAATTTCATCTACGTACTACTTGAAGAGGCATGACCAAGTAGCCAAGATAATCCACCTGAACCTCGCAAAGAAGCACTCCTTAAGTAATAATGTTCTGCCTTATTATCAATATATTCCTGATGCTGTTCTGGAGAATGATACACACAAGCTACTCTGGGACAGGTCAGTGATCACAGATAGACCAATATCAACAAACAGGCCAGACATTATTCTTATTGATAAAGTGCAGACGAAAACTCTTCTAATAGACATCGAAGTCCCTAACTTCCCTAATATCCAACACATTTATGCTGAGAAAGTGACAAAATACATGCCTCTGGCTGAAGAGATCCGAATGATGTGGTGACAGGAACTTGTCACTGTATTGCCAATCATAATCTCTTCCACAGGGATCATACCGAAGTCGCTGAAAACCAACCTCGATAAACTGGGGCTCCACAATAATCTGCATACTAGTATGCAGAAAGTAGTTATTTTAGACCCACTCCATAGTTCGTTCGTTCCTCAACCTACCATTATAGAGAACTCCACTCCATTTTGCAACAAAGCCCGATAAAATGGTGAATTGTACAATGACACGGTAACATATGAATAAACAATACTAATAATACCGTAAAGGGGGTTATTTTGACCCACCTTAATACATTCTTATTTAAGGTTTAAAGTATTATTTACTCTTTAAACTCTTGTCATTTCAAATTACATTTCAGGAACAAGTAGGCTACATAAACTAAGCTAACAATGATATTGGTCAGAGACAATAGTATATACAAAATTATGACTAAAACTTTGGGTTGAGGTACCCTGTGCACAGGGTTACTTTTAGGCACCTGTGTTTTCTAATAGATACATATAATTATATTTTTCCAGGCAAATGCAAGGCTGCACAATACTGTACATAGGCTACACATTTTAATTTAACCTACAAACGAAGAGCAATATTATTAAAAGACACGGATAGTAAGTCTGAAAGACTGGACTTTATATAATTTTAAATGCTAGTAGCCGAGTACCAAGAAGGCAGTGCGAGAACAGAGTTTCAAGATTCTATTTTGTTTCTTCACTGCCTACTTGATTGTTCTCGCACTGCCTTCTTGGTACTCGGATGCTACATCGTACTATGACGTCACACACCTCAGTGCATTCTAGGTACATTTCGTCCCGTCACCGTAACGTAACGCCGCACCTCAGCGTAACGACGAAGTCGACAAGAACATTTAAAATTATAAAAATAGAATGGATTGAAAATAAAACTTGTTTTATTTGTGAGGTAGCCCAGTTTATCGTAACAAATACTATTTTACATACAATGGAAAGTACCACCGGATGATTTAATGATAGTCAAATATTGTTAAAATAATGTATTCATGGCAACGGTAAGAGTAGCAAGACCCCAGATTATTACTATTATTATTATTATTATTTTAACAGGAATATGTTTTAGGGCTGGGGAGGGGGGCTCTCTGTGATTAGCGTGGACATATCCCCACACGGATATTTGGTGGTTACCATGGCAACAAGTGTTAGTCATCCATGTCTATTATTATTGTATATGAAATGCAGCCAATAGCCACATCTGGGAATTTTTGATTGAACGACAGAGGGCTCCCAACAAGTTCAATTTCAAGTAGTTCCAACTTTGGCCACCAGATGCTACTCTCACTAACACCTATTGGCAATCGTTGGAACTTCATAGAGCGTTCCTAACTAGCCAAATATAATCTACAAATTTTGCTACACACTGCCAATTGCAGTTGTAGGTTCTTTTACGTGTCATAAATCTATGACACGGGCCCGCAGTCTTTACTTCCCCTGCGAAGGAAGGCATACTGAGGGATTTTAACGTTCTTAAAAATCTGACGACTTTGGCCAGGATTGAAACCGCAATTCTGGGCATAAGAGTTCACCATTCTACCGACTACGCCTCTGAAGCCGTCCATGTCTATCCATTGTAGTTTAGTAGAGACATCCATTTGTTACTATACTGTAAGAACACCTTAATTACTGAAATTTAGTACGCCTATCTGTCGCGAATTTGTAGCGTTGGACTAAAAGCCCCTAAAGTTACTAAAGTTCGTTCCCAATTTTGATTTCCTGCTAGCGTCTCCAAGTGTCAATATAAATGTTAGAAATAAATGCTACCAACATCAACTTTTAAGGTCATAAAAAATCGTAAAAAGTAATAGGCCTATATTCAAATTTCTTCGAAAGTATTATTTTAAGGTGCGAGATATCTAGGCATATAATGCTACCAAGGCAATGATCTTAAAATGGGCCATTACTATGGATTACAACCAATATTGGCTTATAATAATAATAATAATAATAATAATAATAATAATAATAATAATAATAATAGTAGTAATAATAATAATAATAATAATGAAAAATTCCACAGCCTGCTTCGAGTCGAACGACCGGGTCAGGGAATGGAATGAATGAAGCCCCCATCTAGCGGCGAGGATATGAACTGTGCCGGCTACCGAAGCCTGTCGCACTCCCCTGGGGCAATGATTAAATGAATGACAGATGAAATGAAATGACAGTGGAGAGTGTTGCTGGAATGAAATTTGTGACAGGGAAAACCGGAGTACCCGGAGAAAAACCAGTCTGCCTCCGCTTTGTCCAGCACAAATCTCACATGGAGTGACCGGGATTTGAACCACGGACCCAGAGGTGAGAGGCTGGCGTGCTGCCGCCTAAGCCACGGAGGCTCACAATAATAATAATAATAATAATAATAATAATAATAATAATAATAATAATAATAATAATAAATAATACATTATTATTTAAACCATTATTATCGATGCTATTATTATTATCTCGTCTCAATTGACGAATGCAGCCGTTTCGCCGTCATACAACGATTTAAATCCTGCAGCACCAGGCTGGGTATCGAACAATTTCCCAAAGATCATGTACTGTGATATTGAAAATAGAGAAATTGGAATTGGGAAGTAATTATAAACTCTCTGACCTACTGGACGTGATGAATCTGTATTGGATCTAAAATTCAAAAGCGTATTTTCCATTCCATCAACTGTTAAACATCCATTTAATATTCAGAGAAGCCTCATCCCGCATAACAACTGATACAGTCATTATATATTTCCCTGAATATATTGTAAATTTAACAACACATCAATGAGTCCACCAGAACTATGCTTGTTTAATCGCAATGCATCGTTCCGTGAAATGGCAATGACGACTGGTAACGTATAAAAGTAGGATTTCCGGTTGGTAGCAGTGGCTGACTTTATTTATAGCCCCCATTTTGTTAATTACTAATGGCTGGAATGCTTTGCAATTTCATTCTCTATTTATGATCCGCTGATTTATAGGGCCGGCGCCGATACCTTATCCATTAGCATATGGAGTGGAACACTGCGACTCTCACTTAATATTAAACAGTACTCGGTGGAGTATAACACAAGTCTTTCTTGTGATCTTCTGTTGTTTCATTTGAGGGGCTTGGGTATCGCGGTTATTTAGCCCCAAGTAATTGTGTGTGTGTCTGTCTGATAACCTGTGTTATCAGTCAGTGTGTGTATTTGTAATTCAGTAGAGGATTGGGTTGAATGCGGCCGTGGTCGTAAGTTAGGAATCATCCCGCCATTTGTCTGGAGTAGAAGTGGGAAACCACGGAAAACCACTTCCAGGATGACTGAGATGGGAATCAAACCGACCTATGTTCATTTTTGCCTCACGGGGCTGAGTGTACCCCTTTCCAATGCTTTGAACGGAATGAAATGATTTGGCAGAAACGGGAATCAAACCCGGACTTTTGGGACGACAATCAAGAATGCTAGTCGTAAAACTACGAGGTGGTCGTGGCTTGTGATCTGCAAGACCCTGAAAATTCAGGGCTACTGTGATGATGATACCGTTGACTCATTTAAGGGCTTCGCGGAATCATAGTCATGTAGCCCCGTTTTCTTGGGTGAGTGTGGTAAATTTGGGAAAATCTGTGTCATTGTGATAGCTGTAATAATGTGTGTATTTAAACAAAACATTGGTGAAAGAATTTGATTAGGCTTTAATTTAGGTACCATCCCGGCATTCGCCTGAGGTAGAAGTAGGGAAACTACAGAAAATCACTTCTAGGATGGCTAAGAGGGTACAGGCTAGAGTAAAATGTGGATTTTCACCGATTAGAAATTATCAAATTGGAGAGCTATAAATAAAGTCAGCCACTGCTACCAACCGGAAATCTTACTTTCATACGGTACGAACGCCTGTCCCTATTACAGTTACAAGCACCAGCATAAGAGAAACACAGGTTATTAGAGAAGCTCAATACACACCCAAGTACACGGGGCTTGGGACGTTCTCGTAATGCGCGTACCACGACTGTGCGGGCAGATGTCTCAAACAACTAAAATTAATTAAGAACAACAGGATATTCAAATTCCCAAAAATAAATTAATAACAGCAACAACAACATTATAAACTTAGTTAAAATTCTTGGCATTCCAAATCCAGCGATCCTGCAGGATGGATGATACCACCTTAAAGCCTCCCTCCTGGTCGCGAAGAAAATTGGTGACCATGAAAGACACACAACTGGCTACGCACTATTGTTTGAAGGCCTACAAAGTGGGTGGAAAAGTTTTTGATTAAAATAGGGTCTTTGGGACATCACGGACGTGGGTGCAAGTGGAATTCGTCTGATAACCGGTATCTTTTGTGATGTGGACCTCCTGGGTGACAGCCAAGAACACTAGCAGTTACACCACGAGGGGGTCAGTTACAAATACACCCATTAGTACAGCCATCACAAATACACAGGTTATCTGGAAGATTCGACCCACAACCATGTACTGTACACGTGGCTACATGGTCATGATGTCGAAAAGCCCCTAATAGAGAAAAGAAACCAAAACAAATAACAACGACGATTAAAGGCACTTTCCATGAAGAACACAAGATGCAACTTGTATTGCCTGGTTGGCAGGCGCTAATGCGAATCTGTGCGATGATGATTCAAACGTGAGCACTATTAAGTCCATGTCACTTCCGAGCGTGTCATATCCATTGATCTTCTATCAATCAACAAGAGATGTGAATGGTTTGCCTCCATTGAAGGCACAAGCTTTGCACAGTTATCTCCATGACGTAGGAGCAATGTGTAAGCTATTATTTGATTGGCTGTCACCGTGGAGGCCTGGGTTCGATTCCCGGCTCTGCCGAGAAATTTAATTATGGTCTGAGTGCTGGAGCGGTGTAAACTACTCAGCCTCGTGAGGAAAATCTGAGAAGATGTGGGTTCGATTACTTCGAATACCCCCTCCCCATTCCTACCCCCTTTGTCTCCATTTTTTACCATTAACGAAGTCGACCGAGATTTAAAATGATTATATTTTATCTATAAACTTGAAAGTGATTGGGGAAGAATTACGGTAGTTATCATGTCCACAAGAAAGTGATATTTATAGCCTATGAATTAAACTCATAGATATGTAGAAATTTACCGTAAGTCACAACATGGTACCTATTGCAAAAGGTAGCTTACTCATGTAATCTACCGAATACAACCAAAGCTTCAGAGAGCTTTAAATCACTGCATTAGGTTTATTTTCTCCTTAAAATTTTCCTCCCTCGCGTCTCCTTTTTATGATCTACTTTCCTGGTTAAAAGTAGAACAACAAAGAAACCTGCACACATGTACCCTCATATATCGACTTCTCAATGAAAGTTCTCTTCACTATCTCTCTTGTAATTTTCGTTTTCTTTCTTCCTTTCATGGTCGTCACAAGCGATCTGGATCTATAATTGCAATTCCCCTACATCATTCATCTGCCTTCAGTAACTCTTTCCTCATGTCGGGAACTAGCAATTTGGAATAATTGTGCTCGTGACGTTAGAAATTGTACATCCCTAAGATTTCCTCTTGAATTCGTAGGCCAACTAGAACAATTTGTGTATGAATGTATGAGTGAATGACCATAGTAAAAGTTTGTGAAAAATGTATTTCATTTAAATTGTATAGCTCAGTTAATATCACGCAGTCGCCAATTTAATTTAATTCTTTTATTTAAGTTTTCCTAGTATTTAAGTTTGATAGGTTAAGAATATCATATATGTGAGTATTCATGTAAGTTGCACTGTGTTACGTGTGCACTGTGCACTGGTTACGTGTAAGAAAGGGCCTAGAGCCCTAACTTCACAATAAAGGCACCAATAAATGAATACATAAATTAATATAGCACAGGTATCAGTTTAATCTTACACACACACACACACACACACACCCAAGAACATGTGGCTAAGTCACCATGAGTTTGCAATATAAATCAACAACAGTAATAAAATATTTCTGTTGCGCGATCTGTGACAGATTTACCGGTAATTAGTTATTTTTTGTAAATACGATTTGAAGAGCCGTAGGTTGTTGCTGCTTTTCAAAAATCCGTCTTTCTCGCCCTGAAATCGAACCCACAATCTAAGGTCCTGGAGTTAACGCTCTAACCACTGATGCACCGAGGCAGGTGTGCTGCGAGCGTCAACCTGTAATTGAACTATCACACTGAACTTGATTGAGTTTAATCACCGTCAAATTGCGCAGAACTAGACCTTACGTCAGAAGCCGTTCTGTTGGGATTTCCGAGCACATACTGTACGTTACCCCAGGAGAAATAGGCCATGTGCTTCACCTTGTGTCTAGGGAACATTTCTCGCAAGAAATAAGAGAGAAACCTATTATTCTTATCCCCTGCACAAGCCCCAACCCCCTCCCACCCCCCACTCCTAATTCCAGTCAAGAGAGCAGCTTGCATTAATAAAACAGCTACACGGAAAACCACTCTACATCACAGTGAGTGAAAGAGAAGTCATACAATCAACACTCTGAACGCAGGCACGGCTTCGCACAGTAGGCAATTGTGGCAATGCCTACCTGATCACCCCAGCGGTCTATTCTGGGCTCTGTCAAGAAATTTAATTCTGGTCTGAGGTCCGGAATGGGGTACTCTCGGCTTCGTGAGGTAAAACTAAGAAGAGGTGGGTTTGAGATTTCTAAAACATGTGATCGTTCAGATTCACTGGATTATCTTTCTTGGATTTCTATGGATTTTTTTAAACGTCGAGAGCTCTTCCTTTTGCTTCGTGGTGTAGAATGTTTAAGACTGTTTCTATGTTGGTGAAACAATGGTTGTTGGCATACATGTGTTCGCATATAGCAGAATGTTCGTTGTGTTTTTATCGCATTTTTGTGCTCTTTGTAATGGGTACCAATCTGTCTTTCACTTTGACCGACATAATTAGCATTATCTAGCCTAAATTCTAGAAAGAGCTTCCTCCAAACAACGACATCCATTCCTTCCTCAGTTGAATCTCGCCGAATTGAACTTTGGAAAACAAAATCACCGGGAGGATCGTGGGAAATGAAGGAGAAGCCGGCAGCAGGCTACCATTTACTTTACGGATCTTGGAAGACAATAAACAGACTGAGAACTGATGTGAGTCGGTGCAAAAACTATTTGAAGAAGTGGGGATACAGTACTGAAGAACTTTGTAAATGTGGTGAAAAACAAGACCCTGAGAACCTTCTGAATGGCAGCGTGTTACCTAGATCATGTGATATGCAGGACTTGATAGAAGCTAATGACTGTGCCATTCTAACAGCTGAACACTGGAGAAATGAAATTTGGCGCAATTTATATGTATATATGTATGTGTTTTGGACTCTCATAAATAAATAAATCCTTCAAATTGGCATGTGAACAGATAAAGGCCTACGCCTGATTTTGAATGCGGGTTTTACTTTGGTAAGTTGCTATTATGTAGGTGCTAATCAACACGAGTCGCTACTGACCAGGAAGATTAAATAGCAGAGTAGACAACAGCTATGTCAGGAAATGACTCGAGATGTGCGGGAATGCACCCTTCAAATATTCATATAAATCAATAGCTGAGGAAGTCAGGGCGGTTTCTCCCCCTCCGGAGGTGAGGTGGTGGAACGGCGAACAGTGAAAAGTTAAACACGGTGGATGAGCTATAATTAACCTTGCTTCTATCCTCCAACCCACGCCCATATAAATTACTGAGAAACTTTTAGAATGGAACAATATAATTGGGCGTTTCGTTTTACAAATTCTTGCTCTTATTTAAAGAAGTTATTAATTTTAAGATGGATTTCTAATAAAAATGAACGCTAAGTTTCGTTTGTCGCTATGAAAACTAAATTACGGGAGCAAAGTTGAAACGAAAAACTCGCTTCCTTCCTGCATTTTGCTGTCGGTACCAGTACAAAAGGGTCAAGGCAGCACTGTCTCACCAAACGGCTCTTATCCCTCCGTTTATGAAGATGCAGTCATAATAGTAATAATAATAATAATAATAATGTATGTCTACTCATTATTCACGTTTTCAACGGGGTCGGGGATGAAATGTGATACAATTCTATGTGGCAGATGGTTTTTACAGCCGGATGCCCTTTCTGACGCTAACCTCATGAGAGGGAATGAAATGAACGAAGTTGAATGGAACTGGGCAAGGATGTGGGAAGAAGCAGCCACGGCCAGTCAGAAGGCAACGTCCCAGCATTTGCCTGGATTTGAAAATGTGAAACCACAGAAAACCATATCGCAGACGGCCGACGGTGGGGCGCGTTTCAAGAAATGAGTGTTGGCACGCTAATCGTTTCAACAAATGAACTTTGGTCAGCTGTTTTGCACGCCCGCAAATGTTTCTGAATAAGTAAATCTGTCTTACAATAGGTGGCTCATGAGTCGTTTCAACAAATGAAAGTAGTTCATAGAGTTTATCGGCAGTTTATGTAATTTATTTGTGTGAATGCGAATCCTAAAACACTTCGTTAAACAAAATTGCAATACAGACACTTCTTTCTTTCTTTCTTCCTTTCTTTTATTGGCAAAGCAACGCATGCCAGGTACAGTTAGTAAATAAAGAAATAATTTACCATATGCCTGATAATTTTATTTTACGGACCCTAGAAGCATTATTATTATTATGGTTCCTATTATAATCATCATTATTCCGACAGCAGTAGCTATTTACGCAGACGCGCAGCGTTAGGCCGTGATGCCGAGCTATTTGCGCAGTCAGTAAACGTGATTTCGAGCCCCATCGTCGATGTCCTTGAAATGGTTTTCTGTGGTTTCCCCATTTTCAACTTCAGACAAATGCTGGAACGGTACCTTCTGACAGCCCACGGCCGCTTCCTTCCACATCCTTGCGCAGTTACATTCACCTTCGATCATTTCATCTCTCATTAACTCCTCTCATGAAATTGTCGTCAGGAAAGGCATCTGGCCGTAAAAACCATCTGCCACATAGGCTTTCATCGCATCTCATCCCCGACCCTGTTGGAAACTGGAATAATCTTCTTCTTCTTCTTAGCGTTATCCCGTAGGAACGGGGTCCGCTTTTCGGATCAATGCACGCCATTTCTTGCGATAGGAAACTGGAATAATAAGGGGTAGATATTCATTATTATTAATGACTGCATTAGGTGACCCGAACTTGATACTAATAATGTTATTTGTTTTACGTCCTTTTAACTACTCTGGCTTTTAGAGAGGCCGGGGTGCCACAATTTTGCCCCAAAGGGGATCTTTAACGTGCCACGGCTCCCTCACATTCGCGCACCCTCAAATGCCAGCTGACTGCGCCAGGATTGATCCTGCAACCTTGGGCACCGAACTTGAAAGAAGGTACTATTCAAGAAGTTTACTCGATTGAGTATGGAATAGAAAATGAGGAAATGCTATTGGTTGGTTGGTTGGTTCCTTAGTTTAGGGGCTGTGACAACGTGGTCATGTAGCCCCGTGTACATTGGGTGTGTGTAGGATCTGTCTGATAACCAGTGTTAATTTTGATGGCTGTATTAGTGTGTGTTATCTGAGGTAAGGACTGCAGACGATATTTCAAGTAGTTCCTACTTTTGCTACCAAATGCTACGGTCAACGACACCTAGCTGTGAACTTGGCTACTACATATCACCGCAACTGGCATCTAGTGGCGACCGTTGGAACTTAATAGAGCGTTAATCAAATCTAACCAGCAAATTTAGCTTCACACACTTGTAGTTAGTGGAAGGTTCTTTTACATGCTATAAATCTATGACATGGGACCGCCGCCTTTACTTCCCCTCCGAAGGAAGGCATACTGAGGGCTTTTTAACGCTCTTAAAAATCCGACGTCTTCGGCCGGGTTAGGAAATACTACTCTTAGGATGTTTGCAGTCAGCGTCAAGATTGGTTGGTTCCTCAGTTTAGGGGCTGCGACAACGCGGTCATGTAGCCCCGTGTACTTTGGTTGTGTGTAGAATCTGTCTGATAATCGGTGTTAATTGTGATGGCTGTATTAATGTGTGTATCGGTTTTAATTCAAGTAAAGACAGCAGACATTGCATTTTTGAAGTAGTTCCTTCTTTTGCCACCAAACGCCACCGTCAACGGCCAACTAGTTCAGAACTTAGTTACCAGATGCCACCGCAGTCGGCTCTTGATGACGAACGTAGGAACCTAAGAACGTTAGTCAAATGTTTAACCTATATAATTTAGCTTCACACAGGTGTAATTAGTGGAAGGTTCTTTAACATGCCATAAATCTATGACATGGGCCCGCCGGCTTTACTTCCCCTCCGAAGGAAGGCATACTGAGGGATTTTAACGTTCTTAAAAAATCCGACAACTTTGGCCGGGTTTGAACCCGCGATCTTGGGCATGCGTCAAGATTCGGACCATAAACCTTCATACGTGTACTCCCCAACGCAGACGTGGAGAGTAACTGCACGCACTTGGCTAAGGTGCTGGATAATTAAGTGAATAAAAGATAGGAGATATAATATATTTTACCCTCGCACAGTAACATTGCGTATGATGGCAATAAATAACTAGGAGTCCAACAATTGCTAACAAACTCCCTACATGAATAAAGCTCCTGTCATACATCCCTCGCAAGGACCAGCCAGACCTATGCTCCCCATTGATTGGATTTTATAATGCGCAATTTATACCAGAGGAAACACGCGAGAAACGTTTACTACCTGCTCGTGTATTGATTGAAACTCGACCACTGACATGTTTTAATAAAGCCAATGAAGTTCCTAGCCCTTCCCCTTAAATGGGTAATCACCCATTAATGTAACTCGTCTGCCCTTGCTGCATGTGTTCTGTTATGTGAGGTGAAGGTAGAACTACCCTCTAGGGTAATGCATAATATGCAAATGTGATGTGGCATTTAATTAGATGCTAGTGATAAGGGGCGACTGCTACAAGATGGGCTAGAGGGGTTGTTCCTTACCTCATCACCTACCTTGGTGTAGGTCCTGTAGGGTGCGGTCAGGGAATCCAATTTATGTAAACTACACCTCACCATTACATTGTTTGTTACTACCGTGCTCAGACCAGGGTTTTCGCTGGGGTAGGTTACTGTAATGTCCAGCGTTTTCACAGTTTACCCAAGAATATCTTCTCTTTATTTGAGACAGTAGCATCAATTACCAGAGAAATTTTGATTAATTTCTACTCTATTACTTCCGTTTCATGGGCCGTAAAGATGTAGCGGTCAAGCTGTTTGTCTCTTACTAGCCAGCCCTGTGGTGTTAGGGTAGCACGCTTGCCTTGCACGCAGAAGTCCCAAGTTCAATACCCGGCTCCGTTAAATCTTTTAGAAACTGACGTGAGGGCTGGAACGGGGTGTACTCAGTCTGTCTGACAGTGAGACAGTGCCCCAGGTTTTTTTTAGCGTATGGCTCTTAGTGCCGGGAGTGTCCGAGGACATGTTCGGCTCGCCAGTTTTGTAGCTGCTTCGAGGCGTACACCCAATGGGTGAGCTACACGTACCGTCGCGTGTGGAGTGTTGTCTGGGGAGGAAAGTTTTGAATGTAAGGACAAGGAGTTGGAAGGTAGCGGCTGTGGCCTATAGTTAGGGACCAACCCCGGCGTTTGCCTGGAAGGAAGATGGGAAACCACAGAATACCATCTTCAAGGTTGCCGGCGGGGGGATTCGAAGCTCCTCGCCTCCCGGATGTGAGCGACTGCCAGCAGTCATGCCGTAACGACCACGGCTAACTCACCCGGTAGTGCCCCAGTAAAGGTAGACGAAGATTGAAGCAGAGTGGACCCAACGGGCTGACCACACGTCACCTCACAATCTGCAGGCTAAATGGCTGGGCAGCGGTCGCTTGGTAGGCCCAGGCCCTTCTTGGGCTGTAGCGCCACGGGGTTTGGGGTTGTTTGCCTCTTACTAAAGCACGAGTTCAATTCCCGCGCAATGCATGTGAGACTATAAAGGTAAAATTTCACATCTGGTTGTGGTGGTAGTAGTTGTCTAGGTCATCTGCCCCAAATGTTACGGTGATAATAAAATGCTGATTTGACGATTATATTTCATCTGAGGATCTTGTGACATCTTGGTCATCAGCCCCTTGTTGATGGATGTGTTTTGAACTTTTCTGATAACCCGTATTTGCCTGGAGTAGAAGTGGGGAAACCCACGAAAGCAAATTGGCTGACGTGGGAATCGAACCCACGACCTCTTCTCAGTTTTTGCCTCACAAGGCTGAGTGTTTCCTTATTCCAGCATTCAGACGAGAATTAAACTCCTTGGCAGAGCCGGGAATCGAGCTTCAACCTCCAGGACGAGAGCCTAGAGTGCAAGCCGCTACAGTACAGGGTGGTCTCTCTCATTTTTAACTCCAAGGAAATTCCGGTACGATACTTTCTAATAGACGGGGCGTGATGATGCAATCGTCAAGCTGCTTGTCTCTCATCAAGGTGGTCCGGTTTCGAATCCCAGTCAATGCATGCGAGATTTTCGAAGTGAAGTATCACGTCTTGTGATTCAGATTCCACGTTAAATGGAGGTCCCGTGGGTTGGGATTGTGAGGTTAACGGTCACGTAAAACTACAAACTTCCTTCCTTCCGTCCTTCCGACTCCTTGACCAATTCATTTACTCTCTTATTAACTCCTCAGATGAGGTTGCGGTCAGGAAGGGCAATCAACTATTAAAAAAAAAACCTGGCACCACAGCCCATGAAGGGTCTAGGCCTTCCAAACGACCGCTGCCCAACCATTTGGTCTGCAGATTGTGAGGTAATGCGTGGTCAGCGCATTTGGTCCCCTCTGCCATTATTCTTTGATTTTGTGACCGGGGCGCTGCTTCACTGTCAGTAAGTTACTCAATTGTCCTCACGAGGCTGAGTGCACCCCATTCTAACCCTCACGTCAGTTTCTAAAATCCCTTATGGAGCCTTCGGGAGATAGCAGGTGCACAACCCCAACACCACAGGGCCAGAAACCATAAAAACCAGTACCACAAATAAATTCTACTCACTTCATCCTCGACCCATTAGAAACAGGTTGATGATGAGAATTCTTGCTTAAATGGGTCTAAACTGTAGATTATCGGCCCCTAATAAAATGAAATGTTATGTAATGAAAGGATGAAGATAACAACAGCTCGCTGCCAGGGGATGAAAATAAAAATCGTTTGTATTAAATAGACAGTGGGCCCCAACAATAATGCCTTATTTGGATAAAATAAGAAAAAAACGTGGATGATAAAAAACAATAAACAAATAAGGTTTTTCAAATAGGGGCAGATCCAATAGAAGATGAGCTCCAATATCCTAGAAGAGCTGAAGGAGAAAATGTTAGAGGAAGATGATGTCTGGGGCAGGAAGAGAATGGCCTTATGAAGCGGAATACGATGATGATGATGATGATGAAGAAGAAGAAGAAGAAGAAGCAAATAATGTATATTGAACAATAGAAATAGATATGTACCGTACACATTAGAAACATAAAAGAGACTAAACCTAAACTAAAGGTCTTAAACTATTTTTAAACTTAGAAAAGTAGCCACTCTGCCTCACGAACCGGACAATGAGGTCTGCTGACGGCCCGTCATCACGCAGAGGGAGACATTGTTAGGCAGATTTGAGAGTCCTCGCAAATCGGCGAGGTCCACACTCTCCAAGAGAGTGTTTACCACGATAAGGTGGGCGCCGCAAGTACACGCAGGGGGGTGGGCTTCTCTCTATAATAAGTGGGAGTGCGCAGTAATACCATGGCTGATCCGGAGTCGACAGAGTACCACAGCTTCCTTTCGTCTACATTGGAAGGAAGATTCCCACACCTTCGTTGTCTCCTTGATGTTTCTCACTTTGTTGGGCAGAGGCGAGGCGCTCCACACTTCCTCTGGATGTGACAGGACAGAATATCCCACCTGGGAGCGTAGGCTACACCTTATACGATAGCGAGGGCAGTATTATAAACAGGAATGATAATAATATCGTATGGCCTCGGGTGCCGGGTGCAAGCTTTGTTATTTGACACACAGAGGGTAGCTTGCATGTCGAATTTCGTTGTTCCTTGAACACTATAGCGCTTTCTAGAAGAGAAATGAGTAACTTTGTGTTGGCGGAAACTCCCGTGATTAATTTTGCCATTGTGAACACGGCCTACTGAATTCAAATGGGTTCTTTGACATGCCAACATCATATGACATGTGTGTCGTAATTTTTGCCACCTTTCAAAAAAATCACTTACCACGGCCAGGAGCGAACCTGCAAGCTTGGGGTTAGTAGACCGACACGTTAACCACTCACCTACCGTGGCAAGCACAGGAATGATTACATATGTTGAATGGATAACTGTGTCGGAGCATCTGTCACAGAGCAGAATAATTAATTGACAATATCACTTGAGGCTTGTTACTGGACTAATAACAATACTTTGTATTTCCAATCACTGTCAAAATATAAAGTTATTGCCGACGAGCACGACTGGATGTCCTCCTGAAATTAGATCAGAGGGAAAACAGACTATGAATATTGCAGAATTAAACCTCATTAAATAACGGACATCCATGGTTGCGCTAAGTGAGCACTGGCTGAAAACAGGATCCGTGCGTCAAATAGCTAAACGGAAATCCCATTTAACTTCCTTGTGAGGTATTCATCATACTACTGAATATATTTTGTATAATTGCTATTCGGCAATGTGCTTTAGTTGAGCCGATGGTTGGGTAGTTATCGTGTCGGTCTACCCACCCCAAGCTTGCAGATTCGCTCCTGGCCATGGTAAGGGATTTTTGAAACGCAGTAAAAGTCACGACACGCATGTCATACGATGTTGGCATGTTAAAGAACCCGTTTTTAATTCAGTAGGCCGTGTTCATAATGGCAAAATTAATCTCGAGATTTTCCGCCAACACAAAGTTCCTCATTTCTCTACTAGAAAGCGCTATAGTGTCAAGGAGATTAGATATCTAACCTCTTTGACTTGCATAGTGCTCCATGGAACAACAAAATTCGACACGCAAGCTGCCCTCTGCGTGTCAAATAACGAAGCTTGCAACCGGCTCCCGAGGCCATACGATATCATTATTATTATTATTATTATTATTATATCCAGAAGCCTCCGTGGCTTAGGCGGCAGCACGCCGGCCCGTCACCGCTGGGTCCGTGGTTCAAATCCCGGTCACTCCATGTGAGATCTGTGCTGGACAAAACGGAGGCAGACAGGTTTTTCTCCGGGTACTCCGGTTTTCCCTGTCAAAATTTCATTCCAGCAACACTCTCCACTATCATTTCATTTCATCTGTCATTCATTTAATCATTGCCCCAGAGGAGTGCGTCAGGTCTCGGCAGCCGGCACAGTTCATATCCTCGCGGCTAGATAGGGGCTTCATTCATTCCATTCCTGACCCGGTCGGAGACTGGAAGCAGGCTGTGGATTTTCATTTCATTATTATTATATCCATGTATTAAAATAATTGCGAATACTCATTTCATCAAGTTCATACTGTATTCCACCGTTTACTAAATCTGAAAAGTCATGACATGTAATAGAGCTACGATGACAATTATTAGCTTGACACATAATGCACGTTACGCATTATCCATTGGGCCTCAACTTACTTGATTATGTCATCCAAATAATTGCCAATATTCATTTCATCAAGATCATTCTTCTTGCCAAGCTGCAGTAATGGAAGTTAGCCATATTTCACTTTATTCCGCCAGGCATTATCTAGCGCCCCCAGTGATTGAATGTGTAGTTATCAGCTAGCCAACTAACTAACTAAATAACTAACTAACTTTCTTCGGCTTTTCCCAATTAATTGGGGTCACTGGATCCAACCAGGCTCATTTTGGATTTGGCCGGGGATTTTAGGCCGGATGCCCTTCCTGACGCCACTTGATTTTTCAGGTGAAAATTCCACCCCGCTGTCACCGGGATTCGAACCACGGCCGTCCGGGTGAAAGACGAGCAGGGAAGCCACTGTGCCATCACGCTCCCCATCAGCTAGCCAACTACTCATAAATAAACCTAGCAATGTATAATCTCACAACAGCTCAGCTTTTAGAGACAGATATGGTACGAAAAATTATCAAGGGCACATGCTTAGCAACATTACACACCGCAATAAAGCTTATACATGTTATCAAGTTATGTTACATTGTCATGAAGGAGTGGTCTGGGGAATACCATGCTTGGCCTTCGCTTACGTTACCAATTTTAAGTGGTTCGATTCCCACCGAGGCAGATTATTTTTGCCAGTCAAATTTTGTTTAATTTATATGATTAGTGTTTACATCCAATGCACTTATAATATACAGATTACTGTAAGCCTCTGTGGCTTAGGCGGCAGCACGCCGGCCTCTTTCCGCTGGGTCCGTGGTGCAAATCCTGGTCACTCCATGTGAGATTTGTGCTGGACAAAGCGGAGGCAGACAGGTTTTTCTCCGGGTACTCCGGTTTTCCCTGTCACAATTTCATTCCAGCAACACTGTCCATTATAATTCCATTTAATTTCATCTGTCTTTCAGTTAATCATTGCCCCAGGGGAGTGCGACAGGCTTCAGCAGCCAGCACAGTTCCTATCTCGCCCCTAGATGATGGCTTCATTCATTCCATTCCCTGACCCGGTCGGTCGACTGGAAACAAGCTGTAGATTTTCATTTCATACAAATTAATGTACAAGTTTGCATATTAGAAATCATTTGTGTAGGGCTAGCAATGTTTTGGCACACTACAGGGAAGTGTTTCTTGAGTTAGGACATTGGTACTTCAGCCCCCGTAGAAGTTCCACCATCATTGCCTACTGCGCTCCGACTATCAAATGGCCTTATCTTGTAGAGTAAAATAATTGGAAAGAAATGTCTTGTTTTCCTAAAACTGAAACATCTTGACAAGTAATTGTGCTACAACAACGTTTGTTGACTGGAGATATTACGCACGTTACACATTATCAATTCAGCCTCGACTTGCTTGATTCTGACATCTGTGTAATGCTAAAATTGCGAATATAATTACAGTATATTACTGTACCAAGGTCAAATTTCACCTTTTACTGAAACTGAAATGTGGGGGCCATTTAGGGGCAGTGGTTAAAATTGCTTGCCTCTTACCAAGGAGGACCGTGTTCGATTCTCGGTTCTGTTCAGGTCATTAGCATAAAGGCATGCGAACAGCAAATGCAGTGTGGAAAGTAGTGGTATAGGATTGTTGAAATGAATGTTGCGGAGCAGTACAGTCCTTCTAGTAATAAAATATAATAAATAACCCCTGGCACTACAGCCCGTGAAGGGCCTAGGCCTACCAAGCGACCGCTGCCTAGCCATTTGGCCTGCAGATATTCGGGTGACGCGTGATCAGCGCATCGGGTACCCTTGGCCGTTAATCTTGGTTTTCGTGATCGGGGCGGTGCCTAACTGTCAGACAGCTACTCAATTGTCCTCACGAGGCTGAGTGAACCCCGTTCCAGCCCTAACGTCAGTTTCTAAAATCCCTGACGGAGCCGGGAATCGAACCCGGGGTCTCCGGGTTTGAGACAGGCACGCAACCCCAACACCACGGGGCCGGCCCCTTCTAGTAATAACAATCAATAATAATAATAATAATAATAATAATAATAATAATAATAATAATAATAATAATATCTCCGGATAAACTATTACAGGATAAATCTGGTGCTCCGAACGTCTGTTTTATAGCCTACTATGTCAAGGTGCGTCTATATAATAATAATAATGTTATTGGTTTTATGTCTCTGGTAACTACTGAGGCTTTTAGAGACACCAGGATGCCGGAAATTTGCCCCGAAGGGAACCTATACTATGCCAGTATATCTACTGACACGGCTCCCTCGCATTTTTTCGAACCCTCAAATGTCAACTGACTGCGCCGGGATTCGATCCCACTATCTAGGAATCAGCAGGCGAGAACGTTACCACTGAGCCACGTAGCCAGCCAAGTGGGTCTGAGATAAGGTTTGTACTCGTAAAATACCTAGTAGTTCCATGGGATAGATCACACACATCTTCTGAGAGAAATATATAATAATAATAATAATAATAATGTTATTGGTTTTACGTCCCTTTTAACTACACTGGCTTTTAGAGACGCCGGGGTGCCGGAATTTTGCCCCGAAGGGGATCTTTAACGTGCCAGTAAATGTACTGACACGGCTCCCTCTCATTTGCGCACCCTCAAATGCCAGCTGACTGCGCCAGGTTTCGAACCTGCAACCTTGGACTCAGCATGCGAGAACGTTACCCCTGAGCCACGCAGCAAGCCCTGAGAGAAAGAAATCGAGTGGCAGGTTTATATTCTGATGTGAATATAAATTATGTATCGAACAAACGCTACCTTCCCGCTGTGACGAACAGTCTCAGTGTTATGGTAATAAATACGACAGTAAGTATACTAAACTGTCTCACATAAAAGTTACCATATCATTACATGGCAAATGCTCTTTTTGTTCGCACTCATTTAGTTAATAGAAATTTATACTGCAGTATTACACTTGCAAATCTTTCCCGAGAACAGCACGCAGAGACACTCACATTTAAGATTGTTCCAGGAGATAGCAGTTCTCCACAATCCGCTGTCGTAATCCGCGTGAAGCGAAGGCGGAGCACATGGATGTCGCTGTCGAATGGTACGATGTGCAAAGCCCACTTGATTGGAAGAATAACAAGACAGTATTTCTGTTTTCCGTACTTCTATTGCAAGTCAACGCACAAGACTGGCTTTGGTAGCTCTTCTAATGTGACATAGGGGCAGATGACCTCGCTATTCCGCCCCTTAAAACTACAAAACTAACTACAGAGGTGTCCAGATTATTAGACTCAAATAAATAATTTAAATCAGTCGCAATATTTTATTCAACATGATCTTTTTATTACTCTATTTAATATTTTATTCTCCCCTGTGGACTTAGAACTTTTCTCATCAGGAATTGCAACTGCAAATTTTCGAAATTAGAGATTCTGAGGGACACCTGAGCTCGGTCCGGTTTTTCTTCTTATAAATGACCTTGGTATGTATCCTCTTGGTAGCAAAAGTAGGAATCTGCAATCCTTACCTCCATTAGAGATGTTGTTGTTGTTGTTGTTGTTTGAGTCTTCAGTCTTTTGACTCGTTTGATGCAGCTCTCCATGCCTCCCTGTCCTGAACTAATCGTTTCATCTCTAAATAGCTACCACACCCTACGTCCGAGGCAATCTGTTTAACATATTCTAACCTTAGCCTTCCCCTACAGTTCTTGTCCTCGACCCTTCCTTGCATAACTAAGCTTGCTATTCCTGGGTATCTTAGTATGTGTCCTACCAACCTATCTCTTCTCTTCATTAGCAGTCGCCAGAAACATCTCTCCTCTCCCACTAGTCTTAATATCTCTTCGTTTTTAACCCTATCTACCATCTGATTTTCATCATTCTCCTGTAACACCACACTAATACATTCATCACAATTAACACCAGTTATCAGACAGATTCTACACACACCCAAAGTACACGGAGCTACATGACTGCGTTGTCGCAGACCCTAAACTGAGGAAGCAACCAACCAAATAACTCACCGAAGATTTACACACTTATTTTCGGTAAAAAAAAAGTGCGAGTTCTAAGCGAGCAAATACGGTACTACGTAATAATAACTAACACTAGAAAACAGCAATGAAACATATTGATTACAATCCAAAGTTTAATTTTCGTCCTTTACCTAGTGTCTAATAAATGATCTCCCAGTGTATGTATATCTTATTACACGATCTGATAGCTCAATGCCGCATTTGAATCCAGATTGTTAATTAAATATGCGTAAAAACAAGAAGCAACAATTAAAAAGTTTTCCTCTAACTTTAAGAGTCTAGTGTGGTAAAATATTTTAATAACTTTGAATAATTAATTGCTCTGCCTCTGATCTCAAGCGTCGCGGTGTCTCTTCACAGGTGTTCCACAACACTGCTTGAATATTCCCACCCAGACTCATAAAATGTCGCAACAAAAACTAGCTCTTTTACTAGGTCATTTTTTGGAGCACTGATAAGCGTAACGTGAATAAAGGGAAGTGCTTTTATGTTTGTACGGGTCATTTAGAAAGTTCCTTTTACAGTTGAGAATATCCGGGTTTGTGGACATTTGGTCTAATGGCTGCATTAGCCAGCGAGGGATCCTGTTATACTGTTACAGGCACTCGCTAACAGCATTAGTACCAAATGCTTTTACTCTCAGGCCGCGGTACATGGGAGTGATCTTCATACCGTCTAACTCTTAATTCTCTGAGCACTGCTTGATGAATGGTAGAGCAACAAGTTCATCTAGAGCTGGGGCCGATAACCTAGATGTTAGGCCCCTTAAAAAAACAATTATCATCATCATCATCATCATCTAGAGCTCACTTGACTCCACTTGGCTTAAGACAACCTCAGGGTATTCCTTATAAATCGTAACATCGTGATCATTTCAGCCCTGTCATAGTAGTGACTGTGTATGTCAAGAATGCAGGATCGAATCCCGGCGCAGTCAGTTGGCATTTGAGGGTGTGCAAATGTGAGGGAGCCGTGTCAGTTGATTTACTGGCACGTTAATGACCCCCTTCGGGACAAAATTCCGGCACCCCGGTGTCTCTAAAAAGCCACATTAGTTAAAAGGGACGTAAAACCAATAACATTATTATTATTATGTCTGTGTAAGTATGTGTGCTCCGTGGTGTTGAGCTAGCGCGCCTGCCTCTTACCCGGAGGCCCCGGGTTGGATTTTAGAAACTGACGTGAGGGCTGGAACGGGGTGCACTCAGTCTCATGAGGACACTTGAGTAGTGCCTGACAGTGAGCCAGCACCCCGGTCACAAAAACCAAGACAAACGGCTGAGGGGACCCGATGCGCTGACAACGCGTCACCCCAATATCTGCAGGCCAAATGGCTGGGCAGCGTTCGCTTGGTAGGGGTAGGCCCTCATGGGCTGTAGTGCCAGGGGTTATTATTAATATATATAAGTGTGTGTAATTGTTGTTGTTGATTATTTAGGGGCTTTGCGACATCGTGGTCATGTAACCCGTGTACACGGGGGTGTGTAGAATTTGTCTAATAACCTGTGTCACTGTGATGTCTGTACTAGTGTGTGTGTATTTGTAATTGAGGTAGGATTTTGGTAGCAATCGACCGCGACCTTAAGTCAGAAACCATCCCAGAATTTACCTGGAGTAAAAGTGGGAAACCACGGAAAAACACTTCCAAGATGGCTGAGGTAGGAATTGAACACACCTCCTCTCAGCCTTGTCACAGTAGGCTAAGCGTACCCTGTTCCAGCCCTCAGATCAGAGCTGGGAATTGAAACCGGATCTCCGGATCGACAGCCAAGAATGCTAGCCTCTACACCATGAGGTGTGTCTTGACTTACAACTAACATACTAGAAGAAGAATTCGACAACGAAGGGGGACGAAGGGGGAATATGGAGTATAATAGACAAGAAATATAGATGGCCTCGATGAATGAATATTGAGGGCCTTGAAAGAAGCCGAGTCATGAAACACAGACAGAAAAGGGACACAGGAGAGGGTCCACCCCAATGCCAATGAGAGAAAAGGGGGAACAAACGAACCAGGTCAGGCAACCCTGAAGGCCGTCAACTCCTGAGCTCACCAGCCGAGAGCCGCTGTCCAAAGTATACCACGTGTATACACCCTACCTCTTTAGGGTTTCCTACAGTAGGCAGGAGATCCTGTGAAATATATATCACCTTGAGTTAAGTTCAAACTTTGATCCACAGGTGGCTCTGAGTGTGTCGCCTAGGCTAACGAGGCTATCTCCACGTCATTCCAGAAGCCATCGCAACAGCGCCTTTCCATCTAACACTTTTATACCCACCATCTTGGACAGGAGAAGATTGATGTTTAAAATCCTGCGGTTACATTTTCAAGTCTTACTCAACATATTATTCATTTAACTGACATATTAACGATTCACGATAATTGTACCGTTATTTTATACTTTTAAGTGATAATACGTAATTGGCTACTTGCTCACGACAAGTTATTCCTAATAAGCGTAGATATCATTGTTGTTGCATCTTTTCACGGGGAGGGAGGCGTTGACTGGCTGTGTGGTGCAGTGGCAACATACTCGCTTACTGTGCTCAAGGTTGCAGAATCGAATCCCGGCGCAGTCTGTTGGCATTTGAGGGTGTGCGAATGCGAGGGAGCTGTGTAAGTAGATTTACTGGCATGTTAAAGATCACCTTCGGGTAAAATTCTGGCATCCTGGTGACTCTAAAAGCCACAGTTAAAATGAACGTAAAACCAACATTATTATTATTATTATTATTATTATTATTATTATTATTATTATTATTATTATTATTATTATTATTCATTTAAGTGGTCTGGACATCTTGGTCGTGTATATAAGTAAATAAATAATAATAATTTGTTTCTTAACCTGCATTACTGTGGTGCCTGTAGTCGATTGTGTGTATTTGTAATTCGGGCGAGGATTGAGAAGAAGGCGATCGTGGCCTTAAGTTGGGAACCATCCCAGCATTTGGATGGAGTAGATGTGGGTAACCACGGAAAACCATTTCTAGGATAGCTCCGATAGGAATGAAACGCTATCCTTCTCAGTTTTTCCTCACGAGGCCTATCTTGGCCCTTAGATCAGAACTACATTTCTTGGCAGAGCCTGGGATCGACCACAGACCTCCAGGGCGACAACGAAGAACGCAAGCAACTACACCAGGAGATGGACGTGTACGTATCAAAGTGCACCAATAAGTGTTGGTACTTTTAACTCTGTGATGGAAGTATCGTGTGTCGCACTCTCCCATTAGGGGAGCGTGCTTGCAAATATCTTGGTTTAAGAGTCAGTACGTGTCGCTGGCAAATGGCGCTCGGCTTAGTACATAGTGTCGCTAATGCACGCATCGGAACGTCCATTATGCAATGTGTACATAACTACCTAACACAAAACACGTCCTGAATGTTACATCTTCTTCTTACTAACATCACAACCACCACCTCGTGGTGTAGTGACTAGCGTTATTAAAGTGCCTTCGGTGGCGTAGTTGGTAGCATGCTGAGCTTCTATGCCCAAGATCGCGGGTTCAAACCCGGCCGAAGTCTTCGGATTATTTAAGAGCGTTAAAAATCCCTCAGTATGCCTTCCTTCGGAGGGGAAGTAAGGCCGGCGGTCCCATGTCATAGATTTATGGCATGTTAAAGAACCTTCCACTGATTACTCCTGTGTGAAGTTAAAATACAGGTTAAGTTTAAACAACGCTCTTAGGTTCCTACGTTCGTCGCCAGGAGCCGACTGCGGTGGCGTCTAGTAGGAAAGTTCTGAACTAGTAGTCATTGACGGTGGCGTTTGGCGGCTAAAGTAGGAACTACTTGAAAAATTAAATGTCTGCAGTCCTTACTTGAATTAAAAACAGACTACACACACTAATACAGTCATCACAATTAACACCGGTTATCAGACAGATTCTACACACGCCCAAAGTTCACGGGGCTACATGACCGCGCTGTCGCAGCCCCTAAACTGAGGAACCAACCAACCACCAGCGTTCTTAACTGTCATCGGGTTTGATGCACGGCTCTACCAAGAAATTTAAATTCTGGAATGAGGGCTGGAACAGGGAACACTCAGGCTCGAGAGACAAAACTGTGAATAGGAGGGCTTGATTCCTACCTCAGCCACCCTGGAAGTGGTTTTCCTCCCTTACTTCTACTCCAGGAAAATGCTGGGATGGTTCCTAACTTACGACCATGGCCACCTCCTTCCTAATCCTATCCCGTAATTTACAAAATTTACCACACTAGTATTGACATGCCCACGTGAAGAAGGTTTTCTTCTCACCTCGTGATATTCTCAGATTGGCGGTACTAACTCAGTTGCTCTTGACCCTTTGTATTACGTGGTGTATTTGATCATTAATCTACAGTATTAGGGACCAGATTTTTAGCCTACTTTTCACATTTTGCAAAAATGAGGAAAAAGTAGACTTATGAGATCGGGAAAATGTGTGTCTGTCTGTCTGTCCTTCTGTCTGTCTGTCTGTCTGGCTGTGTGTGTCCCCCCCCCCCCCTATGAACTCCTAAACGGCTGCAGCAATCGTAACAAAATTTGGTAGGAGTAAAGATCTATACCTGAATATCTCACGGCCATATTTGAAAATGATGTCAGTCCTACCAACTGCTGAGAAATCGCAATTGAAATTTGAGCTCCATGTTGGATATCATGGAAGGTATCAATGGGAGCTATTTCAAAATTGGCACACGTATATATAATAATATTGCAGTTTAATTTCCAGGAGGCCATCTATCGCAGTGTTGTCAAAATGAATATAAGCCTGCTGATAGGTCCAAATGTTAAATGCATATAACTTCTATACTATCAATTGGATTTCAACCAAATTTCGTATGTGCTATGTGTATACAAGCAGATATGACTGAACGTATTCTTAAGATCCACCAGGGCTGCCAACTGTTAATAAATGCTCTCAATTTATTTGATCCAAATACCAATGTATCAGAAAGTATGCAAGCCGACAGCTTTAAACTATGCACACGGATAGTACCTGACATTCTATATTAATTTGGAGTAACTTATATACGTCAGTGCTACCAACATGATTCTATGCCTGTTGAGAGGCCCAACTTTAAATACATGTAACTTCTATACTATCATTTGGATTTCCTTCAAAATTGACACAACAATAGATCATATTATTTCAGATTATTTCTGACCAATACATGTATCTCATTGTTGCCAACATGATTTTACGCGCGCTGTTAGATCCAATGTTTAACTGCATGTAACGTCCATGCTATCCATTGGACTTCAACCAAATTTTGTATTCTGTACCTTAAGGGATGGAACTAAGAATATATTCAGTCACCAGGGCTGCCAACTGTAGTTCTCTATTAGGCTACATTATGGCAGGTATACAGTATTTCGAACTTATTAGATATTTCGATATTACCAACTTAATTTCGTCATTATTTTAGATAGATCCATATACAGTAGATTAATCATTGGCATGAATCTTAAATTTTAAGAAAAGTAGGCTCTTTAGTTCGTCGCGGAACTTCTTGTTAGGTTCTGAAAATAGTCATTTTAGGTTTTCAAAAACAAAAAATAATCTTTTTAGATTTTTAAATAGGTTTTTATGTTTATTTATTTATTTATTTATTTATTTATCGTATGGCTTTTAGTGCCGGGAGTGTCTGAGGACCTGTTCGGCTCTCCAGAAGATGTTGCTGCTTCTAGCGGGCATCCATAGTGTGAGCTACAAGTTCCGTTCAATTTCAAGTAGTTCCAACTTTCGCTACCAGAACCAATGATACCTAGTTGTGAACGTTGGAACTTTGATAGAGCGTTCCAACGAAATCTAACCTAGAAATTTAGCTTCACACAAGTTTAGTATGTGGAAGGATCTTTTACATGCCATAAATCTATGACATGGGAACGCCGGTTTTACTTTCCCTCCGAAGGAAGGTATACTGAATCATTTTAATGCTCTTAAAAAATCCGACGACTTCGGCCGAGTTTGAACCCGCAATCTTGGGTGCAGCAGTTCAGCATGCTACCAACTACTCCACCAAAGTGTAGCACAAGTTGTCATAAACTGCACAAAACTTAAAATTAATGCCATGCTAGTAGAAAACCTTATTGCAACGAGAGTGTAATATTAGACCTTTATCAATATCTACGAATCTATTACAGCAATCAAACTGAAATGTTGTATGTTGATGGTGGCAATTAACATAAATAGGATATAAGAAAATAGGCTTTAGTTCTTCACGGAACTACTGGTTGATATTGGACACGTCAGAAATTACATCTTTAAAACAAAAGAACTTACAGGTATATATTACAAATCAAAAAAAAAAAAGTCAACCCCTGGCACTATCCAGCCCATGACGGGCTAAGGCCGACCAAGCAACCGCTGCCCAGCCATTTGGCCTGCAGATATTGGGGTGACGCGTGATCAGCGCGTCGGGTCCCCTCGGCCGTTAATCTTGGTATTCGTGATCGGGGCGCTGTCTCACTGTCAGACAGCTACTCAATTGTCCTCACGAGGCTGAGCGCACCCCGTTCCAGCCCTCACGTCAGTTTTAAAATCCCTGACGGAGCCGGGGATCGAACCCGGGGCCTCCGGGTGAGAGACAGGCGCGCTATCCCAACACCACGGGGCCGGCTATATTACAAATACAATGGCTATTTATAACATATTATAATGATAGATTTTAAGAAATACAATCTTATTGGACAACTATTTACACTTTACTCTATTATCACAATATCAAAACTTAAGTCTATAAATACAACAATTTACAGCTAGGTATTACAATTAAAATAGAAAAGTAAAACATAATTATAGATTTTATCGCTCCTATACGCTAAGTTATTCAACTACAGAGTAAAATCAATGGCATTGCAGATAAGCTTTCAACATTCTTTCAAAGATTTTTATTTTTGGGGCCATGACGGTAACCATATCCTTACTAAAGCTGCGGTTCCCTCCAGTAGCGGTGCCGCTTTCTAGCGGCCGAAATGTGACGGTGAATGACGTAACAAAAACGTTCCGCATAGAATCGAAGGCGAGTGGTTTTCTAAGGAAGCGTTGACTACCACCGTCACATAAAGTTGCGGTGGCGTCATTGATATGAGGGTGGTGAGTGCGGTAGCAAACGGTGTACGGTGTGCGCTGAAAGTAGTGAATTATGTACAATCTATACTACTGTAATATAATAAAGCTGAAGAGTTTGTTTGTGTGTCTATGTGTTTAAATGCGCTAATCTCTGGAACTACCAGTCGGATTCGAAAAATTCTTTTTGTATATGATAGCCTGATTCAAGAAGAATAGTTTCGGCTATGTAGCATTAGGCTACACCTCTCAGGTAACCTTAAAGATTGATTTTTGTTCAGTAAGTCGGAAGAACAAGCGCTCTAGTACGGCTTCAATAATACCGAAGTCTATTGTTGCCATGTAATGCGGGCCGCATCACGTCGCCCCTACCAATGTTCTAGTACAGAATTGCGAGCTGCCTATAAATTGCAGTCACGGGGAGTAATTAGTGCAAAAGGATTTCTTAGGCCCCTTAAAACAGTTATCATCATGACAATAGTATGCCTCTGTACAAGGGCGATGGTTTTGGCGCAGTATACTGAGGTTATCAGTTGCAATAAGCGTTGGTGCTTTAAAATGTACTTACATTTAGTCCGATCGTTATCCTTGAGCGCTCCAGTTCTGTAAAACAAATAAATCCACCGGGCGAAGCCGGGCACTACTGCTAGTGACTGATAAGATGATATATTGGAGTATGGAAGAAGAGGAAACATTAATAGATTTCGTAAAGAATTATGAGGCATTGTATAATGTGAAGAGTAACCTTAAAAAAACACCGAGTTTCTGTTCAGGAGATATTGTTTCTGTTGTATGGCACTGAAGTTATGTCATCCTTTATGTAATTCAGAACTTAAGCAAATAACACTGGCGTAATCGGAAAATATTCTTATTTATCTTCATTGAAATGCAGATGACGACGCAATAAAATTTCATATGTACCTTCTGTAGGATGCCTTTTTTTAAATGCCACTTCCCCCGTACGTTCCCTATCGTCTTTGGATGACTCCTCTTCTTCCCAAAATATCACGAGCGCCATGTCAAGATCATCTATTTCTTATTTAACTTTATGACAACATGCCGTCACGACATACACAGATAATTAAATCTAACTTTACACCATTGTTCACTGTCAAGACGGTTCCCAGTTTCTATACATTATTCACCGTCACATTACGGCCGCTAGACAGCGGTACCACTACTGGAGTAAACCGCAGCTTAACCTAACCTAAGCATATTTAGGGCAATACAATATTTTCATACGTCACTAATTATTTACTGTTGAAATACAGTACGTCCATTCGCGGCAAATAAAGTGCAACACTGGCCATACATATGATTTTGAATAAAAGATACAATATTTGAATATCCACTCGGAAAATAAATGTTTTAAAATTGGCCAGTTGATTCCCCAGCCTCGTTAAGGGGCGAAAACAACAAACATGGAACACAGTGTGAGGGGTGGAGTGACTCTGGAGGTTAACATGATTTATTGCATCCTCCCACGCATAACGAGCTTAACGCCAAGGGAGGGTGGCACCACCACGCCCTGGCCCTGCCACTGTGGGGTTAATTCTCACAACTTCTTCACCCCCTCTTTTTTATTTGAATCATCTTATTTAATGAAAACCAAACACAAAACTACTTGCGATAGAGCACATTCCATTAAGAAACCTCCTGTGTTGAATTGGATTAAAAATTCTTGCCAAAATGTGGTGGATGTTTGTTTAATGTGTTAAGGCGCCTTAAGAGGGGATGACGAATGGCACGGGATTTACAGGATGGAATGCGGAACTAGTTAGGGTGATATTCCGGCATCAAACTCTATGAAATAAATTGAAAGAAAACATAATAATAATAATAATAATAATAATAATAATAATAATAATAATAATAATAATAATAATAATAATAAATATTATATAAATAATTCATGCTTTTGGGCTAATAGTCCAAAAGCATGGTTGACTGGCTGCGTGGCTCAGGGGTAACGTTCTCGCTTGCTGGGCCCGAGATTGCAGGTTCGTATCCTGGCGCAGTCGGGTGGCATTTGAGGGTGCGCAAATGCGAGGGATCCGTGTCAGTAGATTTACTGGCACGTTAAAGATCCCCTTCGGGGCAAAATTCCGGCACCCCGGCGTCTCTAAAAGCCAGAGTAGTTAAAAGGGACGTAAAACCAATAACATTATTATTATTACCAAAAGCATGAATTATTTATATAATAATCCGGGCCGTGAAAGCCTTAATATGAAAATAATAAATATTATTTATTTATTTATTTATTTATTTATTTATTTATTTTACACGTTACAGGCCTATTAGACCACGCGAAGCAATCATGACTTTTTGTTCTTCCTGTCTTTCCAGTACTCTTTCATTCGTGCACTAAAGGCCCTCTTCCTTTCTTCGGTCCACTTTGGTCTTTGAGCTGTAGGTGCAGCTCTCTCTGACAACACTTCCCACTTGTATACTTTGTGTCTAAATACGCTTTTGTCTATGACTTCTTCTGGGTCGACCTGTGCTTTTACTAGATCAATTTTGACTTGCATCATCCAGGGTGTAGTAATCTTGAGCCGCTGTATGTATCTAAGAATTTTGTTGGTGAGTCTGGTTTGTGGGAGTCTGCTGATGTGGCCGTAAAATTTTAGTCGCCTCTTTCTGATGTCTGCTGCGAGGTTGGACAATTTCTCTGTGGTGTCTCTGGAGTGAAGCCTGTATCCTTCATCTGTGTGCTTTGGTCCAATTCTTTTCCTTATTATTTTTCTTTCCTCTGTGAGGATTTTTTCCAAGTCGCCCTTAGTGTGTAACGTCAACGTCTCACTAGCATAAAGCACCTCAGGTTTAATAACCGTGTTGTAATGACGAAGTTTAGTGAATGTGGACAGACATTTTTTGTTGTAGACACTCTGTGTCTTATATAAGGCTCTCTTCATTTTCATTAACCTAGTGTTCTGCGCGATTTTCTCTTTTCCCGTCGGTTCAAGCACTTCACCTAGGTATTTAAAGTGGGCGACTCTATTGATCTTGCCATATTTCGTGTTTAAATTCTGTATGTCGAATTTCGTACAGAAAAACTCTGTCTTTTGGAACGAGATCTGTAGTTCTACTTTTTCGGCGCACTCTTGGAGTACTCTATCTGTCTGATTGATGTGGTTTCGTTATCTGAGAGTAGTGTCAGATCATCCGTGAAGGCTAGACAGCCAACCTCCAGTTCGTCCTTTGGTCGTCCTAGTCGCACTGGCCTCCAGTAACCTTGAAGTCTCAGCTCTTTCTCCCATTCCTTGATAACTTTGTTCAGCACTAGGTTGAAGAGGAGCGGAGAGAGCCCGTCACCTTGGCGAACACCTGTATTGATCTGAAATGGTTCTGAGATTTACCCCATGAATTTCACTTTTGATGTCGTGTCTGTCAGTGTCTGTTTGATCAATCGCAAGGTCTTGCTATTCAAACCTTGCTCGTGTAAGATGTTGAACAATGACTGACGGTCAATGGAGTCATATGCCTTCTTGAAGTCAACAAAGGTACATATAACTGGAGTATTCCTGAGGGCTTTGATTTTCAATATACTTTTTAGGTTGAAGATTTGTTCCGCGCAGGAGCGACCAGGACGAAATCCCGCCTGGTACTCGCCAATCTTGTGTTCCAGCTGGTCCCGAGCTCTTTGGAGTAGGCACGCTGAGAGGATCTTGTACGTAATTTGTAATAGTGAAATGCCCCTGTAATTGTTTACGTCAGAGCGGTCGCCTTTTTTGTGTAATGGGTGGATCAATGCACATTTCCACTCATCTGATAGCTTTTCTGATGTCCAGATGTCAGTGATAATCTGTGTGAGTTCCCTGAGTGAGTGTGGCCCTAGGTTTTTCAGTAGTTCGGCACTATGCCGTCTTCACCAGATGCCCTGTTGTTCTTAAGTTTGATGATGTGCCTGTGAACTTCCTCTTGTGTCGGAGGTAATGAGTCTGCGTTCTTGACTGTAGGTTCTTCCTCTGAGAATCTCTCTATTGGTTCTGGACAGTTGAGAAGATCAGAGAAGTATTGTGCCATCACCTTGCAATTCTCCTTATTCGTTAGTGCTAATTTTCCATCACATTTTCTGAACAAAGGTTTGGTGGTGTGTACCCTCTGATGTGTCCTGCAAACGTTCTGTAGAAGTCCCTTACGTTGTAGTTACGGAAGTTGTCCTCAATGGAGTCCAACTGTTCCTTCAGGTATCTCCTCTTGGATTGTCTGATAATTTTTGCGGTTGCTTTTCGTGTTTCATGGAAATTCTGTAAATTTTCTGGGGATTTTTTACTGTTGTATTTCTGATATGCCAATTTCCTGGTAATGAGTGCATTCTCACAATCAACATCCCACCAAGGATGTTTGGAATTCTTCTTCAAAGGAATGAGAGCTTGTGCTGTTTCTATGATTTTTCGGTGGAAATTTTGCCAGTCATTGGCATGTTCTTTTTCCCAGGCTTTCTTCACTCCAGAGTCTGCGATCTTTTTTGTGTCAAATTTTGGTAGGGGGGTTTTCTTACAGAAATATTATTATTATTAATATTATTATTATTGTAACGACAATTACAAATTGTTATTAATTTTTTGTTATTCATCATTAGGACCACTAAGAACCACGATATCTCAACTGCTTGACTTCTTGCAGGCCCACCAGAATTTCACCCTTTCGGAGTGTGCTTTCTTCAATGCATCAGAGTTATCATTATTGTTATTATTGTTATGATAATTATCACCAGCACGCCTACTGTTTCTACTAATGACTTAAGAATTACTAAATTGTTCGAAAATAATATAATAATAATCGAATGAAAATTTTGAGAAAGATCTTGGGTCCCGTCAAACAAAATGAGGAATATAGACGATGGCATAACCATGAGCTGTATACTTAAGTGGAGAAGATAAACGATACCATCCGGAAAATAAGGATCAACGTTTATGAACATGTGATGTAAATGAGTCCAGAGAGACAGACAAACCGTATCATTTACTTACTTTCAGGAGCGGAAAACAAAATGGGTCTGGTTCATTGAACTGGATAGAGTTTTAAAAGAAGTGTAGATTATATTAACTGACATTTAGGAGCAAATGCCACTCAAGAGAAAACTTCAAGCATGCCAACGTTTCGAAGAAAAACAGAGGCTGAAAACTGGAAAGATATTGACCCAGGAAAGGAAGGAAATCCGCCGAGAACGAATGTGGGCGTACTGGGCAAACATCAAAGCCCGAAGAATGAGACAGTTGGAATGACGCGATACATAGATGGCCTAAATAAATAGATAAATAGATAAATAATATAAAGTCTTCAGTGCATTGAATAATGAGAGGTGAGAGACTGAGAACAAATTAGGGATACAAGAGACAGAAGGAAAAGAGGGGGGAGAGATCCACCTTAAATTCAATGGGAAAGGTCAAAACGGACGTACTTCGAGGATCCCTTGGGATAGCTAATTTTCTAGCTCACTATAGTCAGTACCCCGTAGCCTGTATTATTCTGCATTTAGTTGTAAAAGTTGTTGTTGTTGCTATTTGATTTGAGGAGCTTGGGAATCGTGGCCATTTAGCCCCATGTACTTGGGTAGTCTAAGTGTGTAGAATTTTGTCTGATAACTTGTAGTATTGTGTGTATTTGTAATTGAGGTGAAGAGTGGGAAGGAGAAGGCCGTGACCTTAAGTTAGGAACCTTCCCGGAATTCACCAGGAGTAGAAGTGGGAATCCAAGTAAACCACTTCCAGGATGGCCGAGGTTTTGCCTCACGATGCTGAATGTACCTTGTTCCACCCCTCAGACCAGAATTAAATTTCTTGGCAGAGCCGGGAATCGAACCCGGATATCCGAGGCGACATCCAAGAATGCTATCTGCTATATGATGTGGTGGTAGTTGTAATGGATGGAAGGTATCTACGGGACAACATGCGTATTCTACATGATTCATACAGTGTAGTTGAAGCGACTTCGGTGGCGTAGTTACTTAATTATGTTTGTTGTTCCGTGCGTGGTGGACAACACACAACCTGCCCTTTTAGTCACTTCTCACGTCAGGCCGGGAACACCATGGATGCATTCTAATCCGACCGACTAGGGGGTAATATTTATGAAATCACTAACACAAGAAATGATTGAAATTACAAATTTTACTGTCTACTATAACAAATGATCTCCATTAAAGAATATATCCCATCCCCCTGCAGGATAAGCTGCTCCAATTAATCACATTTAACAGTACAGGTAACAGGGATGGATTGCAGTGATAGACTGGTAGGGAGAGAGAGAGAGAGAGAGAGAGGGGCATCACGTGACTTGTGGACATAAAGCGGCTCAACACATAACGTCTCCATTGGGGAAAGGAAAGATGATCACCTGGAATGAGAATAAACATGATCATAAAAATGAAGTGCTGAAGCAAAAGGATGTGTAGGAGAAGATTTATATAAAGTGTAACCATGCTAGATGGACCGTATAAGGGAGGAGAAGTCTGGGGACTGCTTTACTCAGATTTCTAACATACAGTGGCTGTAGTCACGTGAAGCATTCTTTGGGGGGATTCAGACATTTTCATTCGCTTGGTAGGAAACATCTGATCTCTCTAGCTAAGACATAACAAGTGCATATTTCACCACCACTGAACAGTAATACAGTCAACTGTCCAAAGCACAAAAGAACATCCACTCATCTGCAGCCTTTACTTTAAAGCTATCACATACTGGAAATCAATGCATGACTTTGGGTTTCTTTCTTTAAGGGTACTGTGCAGTAATTGGACCCTTATTTCGGAAACCCACTTCAAGGTTGGCTGAGGTAGGAATCGAATCCGCCTCTTCTCAGCCAACACTCAGATGAGTTCCTGCTCTCAGACTAGAATTAAATTTCTTGGCAGAGCCAGCAATCGAACTCAGTCTTGCGCGGCGACAGGCAAGAATGCTAGCCACTACGCAACGAGGCGGACCATATAACAAATGTGGTAACCACTACACTACAGTAGCCTAACTAGGTTAAAGCTGTGAAAGTAATCCAGAAATCTTAGGGCAGGAGTCTTCATACGGCCCCTAAACAATATTAGTGGCTTGATATACACTGTGCAGTTGTTGATTCACTTAGGGGATTTGTGAAATCGTGATCATCTAAACCCATGTACTTGTGTGTGTACAGTATATTTATTTATTTATTTATTTATTTATTTATTTATTTATTTATTTATTTATTTATTTATTTATTTATTTATTTATTTAAAAATTCTTATAACCTGTGATATTGTGGTGTCTGCAGTTGTGCGTCCATTCGTAATTCATGAGAGGATTGGTAAGAGGGCAGCCGTGGCTTTAAATGAGGAACCAATCTAACATTTGTCTTGGGTTGTAATAGGAAACCACTTCTAGGATGGCTGAGGTAGGATTCGAACTCACCTCTGCTCAGTTTTGCCTCACGCAATGATGATGATGTTAATTCTTGTTTTAAGGGGCCTAACATCTATTGAAATTAAATGTTATGCAATGAAGATAAAAACAGCCCACTACCAGAAATGAAAATGAAAATGGTGTGTATTACACAGATAGCGAGCCCCAACAACTGTGCATTATTTGGATAAAAGGAGTAAAAATAGGATGATAAATAGCAATAAAGCAAATAAGATATATCGAACAATGAAAATGGATATGATCACAATAAAAATATAAAACGGACTAAAACCAAACTAAAGGTCTTAAATTATATTAAAACTTTAAAAAGTAGCCACTTACCCTCATGAACCGGATCACGTGGTCTACTGACGGCCCGTCATCACGTAGATCATGGGAGAGGTCGTTAGGGAGTTTGAGAGTCCTTCGCAGGTCGGCAGGTCCACACACTCCAAGAGAATGTGTGGCACGGTAGGATGGGCAAGTACACACAGGGGTCACGGCGATGAGTATACCCCGTTACAACCCTCAGACTAGAATTAATTTTGTCAGAAATGAATATCGAACTCATGACCTTTGTATCTACAGTCTCAATATGTTCCCCGAAACCACAGAAGGCGACTAAAGTAGGTATTACTTGGCAAGGGAAAGTTACCAACGCCCTACAATGACATCAGCTTAGTGAAATTTGTTAACTTGTTCTTACGAATTGTGCCATCAGCACCAGAAGATTGCTAATAGTGGTGTGATTCACGAGCGCATCCCCAACGCCGCCCAAACCATGTCGACAGGCGAGGGGGCCGCGAATTGGGGGAGCGATCATGGGATACATTATCTCGTTGCTTCAGTGATAAACACTAGTAGGGATGTGAATTTTTAGATTTATATAAATGACAAAATATCACCACTAAAATGTATAAATACCGTATAGCAATACCACAAATATTCTGATTTTTGCAAAAAATGAAAGTAGACTTATGAGATCAACACAGGGCGAAAAAAGTGTGTCTGTCTGTGTGTGTGTATGTGTGTGTGTGAGTCTGTGTGTGTGTGTGAGTGAGTGTGTGTACTCTGAATGTCTGTCCCCCCTATCAATTCGAACACGGTGAATGCGAATTGAACGAATTTTGGTACAAAGGTAGCACTAGCAAAGGACACCTCAGTGCCATGTATTATATCGCCGCCATCTTGACGGAAACGTAATGGCGGCCACACAAATGTTCAAAGCTTAAATCAAATTACGACTAACCTAATCATCCGATCTCGACCACATTTTGCAACAACATACCTTTATGGGGGGAGCATCCTTTGACCAAACGAATAGGTCATCAGCGTAATAGTTTGCGGATGGCGGCCATCTTTGTGTGAAAATCGATTCCCCCTATTAATTCGAACACGGTGCAACCGAATGGAACGAAATTTGGTACAAAGGTAGCACTAGCAAAGGACACCTCAGTGCCATGTATTATATCGCCGCCATCTTGACGGAAACGTAATGGCGGCCACACAAATGTTCAAAGCTTAAATCAAATTACGACTAACCTAATCATCCGATCTCTACCAAATTTTGCAACAACATACCTTTATGGGGGGAGCATCCTTTGAACAAACTAATAGGTCATCAGCGTAATAGTTTGCGGATGGCAGCCATCTTTGTGTGAAAATCAATTCCCCCTATTAATTCGAACACGGTGCAACCGAATGGAACGAAATTTGGTACAGAGGTAGTACTAACAAAAGGCACCTCAGCGTCATGTTTTATATCGCCGCCATCTTGACGGAAACGAATTGGCGGCTACACAAATGTTCAAAGCTTAAATCAAATTAAGATTAACCTAATCATCCGATCTCTACCAAATTTTGCAACAACATATCATTATAGAGGAAGCATCCTTTGACCAAATGAATAGGTCATTAGCCTAATAGTTTGCGGATGGCGGCCATCTTTGTGTCAAAATCGATTCCCCCTATTAATTCAAACACGGTGAAACCGAATGGAACGAAATTTGGTACAGAGGTAGCACTAGCAAAGGGCATCTCAGTGTCATGTTTTATATCGCCGCCATATTGACAGAAACGTAATGGCGGCCACACAAATGTTCAAAGCTTAAGTCAAATTACGACTAACATAACCATCCGATCTCGACCAAACTTTGCAACAACATACCTTTATGGAGGGAGCATCGTTTGACCAATCTAATAGGTCATTAGCCTAATAGTTTGCGGATGGCGACCATCTTTGTGTCAAAATCGATTCCTCCTATTAATTCAAACACGGTGAAACCGAATGGAACGAAATTTGGTACAGAGGTAGCACTAGCAAAGGGCACCTCAGTGTCATGTTTTATATCGCCGCCATCTTGACTGAAACGTAATGGCGGCCACACAAATGTTCAAAGCTTAAATCAAATTACGACTAACATAACCATCCGATCTCTACCAAACTTTGCAACAACATACCTTTATGGAGGGAGCATCCTTTGACCAATCTAATAGGTCATTCGCCTAATAGTTTGCGGATGGCGGCCATCTTTGTGTCAAAATCGATTCCCCCTATTAATTCGAACACGGTGAAGCCGAATGGAACGAAATTTGGTACAGAGGTAGCACTAGCAAAGGGCACCTCAGTGTCATGTTTTATATCGCCGCCATCTTGACGGAAACGTAATGGCGGCCACACAAAAGTTCAAAGCTTAAATCATATTACGGTTAACCTAATCATCCGATCTCTAGCAAATTTTGCAACAACATACCTTTATGGAGGGAGCATCCTTTGACCAAACTAATAGGTCATTAGCCTAATATTTTGCGGATGGCGGCCATCTTTGTGTGAAAATCGATTCCCCCTATCAATTCGAACACGGTGAAACCGAATGGAACGAAATTTGGTACAGAGGTAGCACTAGCAAAGGGCACCTCAGTGTCATGTTTTATATCACCGCTATCTTGACGGAAACGTAATCGCGGCCACCCAAATGTTAAAAGCTAAAATGTAATTACGACCAACCTGATAATCTAGTCTCTACCAAATTTTGCAACACCATATCTTTATGTGGGAAGCATATTCTGACCAAACTGCAAGATCATCAGCCGAATAGTTTGCAGATGGTGGCCAAGTATGTGTGCAAATCGATTCCCCCTATCAATTCAAACACGGTGAAACTGAATTGAACGAAATTTGGTACAGAGGTAGCACTAGCAAAGGGCACCTCATATTCATGTTTAATATCCCTATAGTACGTTGTATTTCAACAAGCTACTACAACCAACATTCAATCATACTCCTTGAAAAGGACAAAGAGTTATAACAATACCCATGCATTTAGGAGAAAGTAGGCTATATGTTCTTTACTGAACATCTTGTTTTTTAAATCAAACACATTAATTTTACTTTATTGGCATCTGGTTATTAATATTGTCGTGAACCAAAACGTGACAAGAATTAGGTTAGGAATGAATTCATTCAACACTCAGTTAAGGCACATCTCACCAACATTCAAATAATGACATATACCCGTTTAACAAAATTTGTTAGAAACGGAACAGAGGAATTTTGGGATTTTGTTTCAAACAGAGCCACAATATAAAATAGAGAAAAGAGTAACGACATTTTCAGGCGGAGTCAGATTATTATGTTCTATTGTTTCGGGATTTGAGTGTAGTTTCATCCATCGTTTACCAACCTGTGGATCACGAACCCCCCGCAAAACATTTCAAGGTGTTCGCCAAACACTTTTCCATGGATTTCGAGGTTAGACCTATTACTGTTTCCGTAATTTCTGCGACATTGTCATATTATTATTATTATTACTTTAAATATAAATTAACCCTGTAATTACTCTTGTTAAATATGTGTAACACCGGGAATTTATCACCTTATTTCCACAATAATTAATTGCTTACCGCGTATGTCTGATTTACAGTTATGTAACAACGTTACGAATGCATTTGATTTCGCTACATTGGAGATTTAGTCTGCCAGCTTCCTTTTGTTCTAACAATACTAACAACAGTATCGCGGCCCCAGTAATGAACCTCACCAAGGCGGAACCGGGTTCGCTTCCCGGTCAATGCAGGTGAGATTTTCGAAGTGAAGTATCATGTCCTGTGGTTGGGATTCCACGTAAAAAAGAGGTCCCGTGGCTCAAGATTGCGAGATTAACGGTCACCTAAAACTACAAGCTTCCTTCCAAGTTGCATGTTGGCTACTGTACATTGTATACTATATTTCATAGTCGGTGGATCACCCTACTCAGAGCGTTGCAGAAGGGATTCGCGAGTCAAAAGAGGTTGGGAGACTATCTTGAAACGATTTCCCGAAAATGTGGACTTGGACTCGATCCTGCGTATCTTTCCTCTTTAGAATTAGACCACAACTCTGGGTCTTACACATGAATTGATCGTACCCCGTTCCAGCCCTCATACCAGAATTAAAATATCTAGACAGAGCCAGGAATAGAGCCCGGACCTCCGACAGCCGAGAACGCTAGCCACTACACCACGAGGTGGTCAGTTGTATCGTTTCAAAACCAGCCAAGTCCATTTGTGGATAAAAGTTACATCGATTTTTAGTTGCCATGTTTCAAATCATTAAAAATAATTTACCCTACATTTCATTCAAAGAATGATCCATTCCTGTCTTGGTTGGAGTCTCAGTTTCTTGGGATTCGACAACGCGGTCATGTAGCCCTGTGTACTTTGGGTGTGTGATGGCTGTCTTAGTGTGTGTTATCTGTTTTCAATTCAAATAAGGACTGCAGACATTCAATTTTCAAGTAGTTCCTACTTTTGCTCCCAAACGCCACCGTCAACGACCAACTAGTTCTGAATTTGGTTACTAGATGCCACCGCAGTCGGGTCCTGGCAACGAACGTTGGAACCTAAGAGCGTTAGTCCAATCTAACCTATAAGTTAGCTTCACACAAGTGTAATTATTAGTGGAAGGTTCTTTATCGTGCCATAAATCTATGATATGGGACCGCTGGCTTTACTTCCCCTCCGAAGGAAGGCATACTGAGGGATTTTTAACACTCGTAAAAAATCCGACGGCCTGGTTTGAAACTGAGACCTTAGGCATAGAAGCTCAGCATGCTACCAACGACGCCACCGAAGCCCTCGCATTCATTCCTGTCTAACCGAACGTTTTATCAAACAAATCGGCAGCAACGTTCGCTTTAGAGTCTCGAATCAGGGGAGACATGCATGCAAGTGATGTTTTAATTAATGTTTTCACACATTCTTTTATCATTATCTCAATCTAGTGTATACGCAATGAGAGCAAATCTGATCCATGCATAATACCCCCCATAATGAGTCAAAAGTTTTACCAGCGTAGTAAATTCTAGTAATTATGAAACCACTCACTTAACGATGGGATCTTACAGATCTAACCAATTATTAACGGACAATATTATTTGAAATGAATACGCCCAGGCAGTAATTTATAAAAACAAGTTGAAGATTAATTATCTGCGGTAGGGCAAGAAGGAACGCCTCTTTGCGGTGTGAAGTTCACATGATCAAGGCAGTGTGTGGTTTCAAGGGTACTGCATGTTTGACCTCAATGTGACGCACACACATGACTAGTCACTAGCTTGTAAGAATATGCTACAATATTGCCATGACTTCCAGATTGACTGACGCACACCGTTCTAACAAGGTAACGTAGCGGCTACCCCATCGATCGGATTGTAATGGGCTGAGGATACTCTTGGCAAATCACTATGCCAGGCATTCTCAACCTGGTGTTTGCAAGCACTACGGTGTTCCATTGTAAGTTCTGAGAGGACAATCTCTTTTTATATGTAACAAATAATACGATTTGGTTTAATCATCCCAACTTTTATTGAAGTAACTTTATGTACAAAGCCTAATTCGTCGCCTAGGCCAATAAAATTCAATTAACGACCACTGTAGATACGGTTTAAGGACATGGGACCTGGCTATCATTAGACTCCATAGGCAAGTGAATTCGGTCATGGTTTCTCATTTTCATTACTAGCCAAATGCTGGGATGGTACCTTCTAATACTTCCTAATAAACTACGACTGTCTCCTTCCAACTCCTTGTTCAGTTTCATAGTAAGTATTCATTCATTCACTTCACATCTGATTAACTCCTCTCATGGAGTTGGTGTTAGGCAGAGATTCTAGCCTTGTAAACTATTAGCCACATAGAAAGCCATCGCTTTCCATCCCCGACCTCGTAGAAACAGAAATAATAAGGGGTGTACATACTTAGCCCATTATCGGACTTAATTATTCTCGTAGAAATACTTTAATGTGATTTGGTATTGTTTTTGATTCGTCAACAGGCTGGAATATCTTGGTGTGTACAGGAGGTGTGTGTTAAGATTGTCTAATACTAGTGTTTCTATGGTGACCGTTGTACTGTAAGATGAGTAATGTAATTATTAGAGTAAGGTACTAACCTGGCATTTATGAAAGAAAGGGGAAAATCCCACACTTAGGATAGCTGCTGTCAGTGCCGGGATTCGAACCTCTGATTTCTTAACCCATAGCAACTCCCTATCACGATCGTGATGAGCGATTAGACGCACAAGGCTACTCCATGTTTATGTCTTGAAGGTATGATGTTGTTTCTACCTTTTAGGGGACTGGTATACCAGGTGAATCAGCTTCCCCTAATAATAGGCTATTGTTTTATGCAGCCCAACTATCGTTGTTATCAGGAAGGTCGATATTTCTCTTCTTGCATCCCGTATGGTACTAATGCACCGCAAGCATGTTAAGCCCTGTGGGAATGCGGATAAACCCGCGGATATCCGCAACATTTTTCATCATGCGGGTATAGTTGGCATGGCTGTGAGGATAGCGGCTAAGTTGCGGATAATGTTTGGAGTAAATTTGTGGATAGATTTCAGAATACAATCTGAGCTTGTTGAATTTCATTACTAGGATTCGAGTATTTATGACATACAGTATGCCTTTTCCGTTATGTTTTATGACAAATGTAAGATGATGATTTAAGCTAATCTCATCCAAATTATGTAATTATGCGATAATTAACACTCCGAAATGAAAAAGGTGGCAATTCTGGCTGTATAACATTAATTGAATGGGTGAGTTGAAAAAGGTACACATTCCTAAAATATCACAAACTAAACTGAGATAGCCATTCTCTTCTTTGGACGTATCTACATCCATTGAGCATAAAAAAGTATATAATCCTCTACTTTAAATGAGCTTGCCAAAGATATTTAGATACGATTCAGTTGAAGAAGGAACATATTCCAGGAATATGTCCCTTCTTCAACTCAAAGCCAAGCTAGTTCCGGCAGCACCCACCACAGCGCTAGTGCTCAGTCATGTGTTATGACTTGTGATTAGCAGATGAGTTGTTTAAGGTTATGTTGGTTATGTTTAAAGCGGAAAGTGTGCTAAAATTAGTTTAGTGAAGTTTATTAGTTTTTCTTTTTAACCTAGTAACAATGTCAGAAACAGACAGTGACAGTGGTGAACCAAGCCGTAAAAAGGGTAGACTTAACAAAGAAAAACATGTACGGGAGATGGAAAAGTTAGCAAGGCGTCGAGGTGAGGAGTTTGTAACTTCAGCAGGCGTTCTTGTTCCAGCCAAAACAACCGGCCCAAACTGTAAGTGTAGGAAGAAATGCATGGACAGTTTCTGTATTGAGGACAAGGAGAACATTATTAAAACCCTATATAGTGGCAGACCTAAGAACGAGCAGGACACATTATTAATGAGCCTAATTGAGAGGCATGAGGTTGCAAGGCACAGGCCATCAAATGAAAACTCAAAACAACACGAGTCCTCTTTCAAGTACTTTGCCATGAAAGGGACAAGCAGGGTTGAAGTATGTCGTAATGCTTACATAAGCCTTCATGCGGTGTCACACAAAGTTGTCATTAGGTTGACAAATATTTTGGCTTCTGGAAAATCCCCCGTTGACATGAGAGGTAAACACGAAAACCGTTCTAATGCTATTCCAGCCTCACATCTAGTTAAAATACATGAACATATTGATTCATTTCCAAAATATGTTGCTCATTATACGTCTAAACCAGTCACATATCTTGATGCTCGGCTTAATGTGGCAAAAATGCATGAACTTTTCATAGAAAAATTTCCTGACATGAAGAATGTAATTAAGTATGAGTTTTACTTGGAATATTTCAAGAAAAACTTTGGCTACCGATTTGGCAAACCTCAGGTCGATGTCTGTAGTACTTGTGAAGACCTGAAGATCAAAATTAAATCAAACACTCTTAATGACAATGCAAAACGTGTAGCGTCTGCTGAATTTATGGTGCATAAAAGACGTGCTAAGCGATTTTATAAAAAGATGCAGGAAATCAAAGAACTTTCAAAATCCAGGCCTGATGTCATGGGAATTGCTTTTGATTATATGCAAAACCTGCCACTACCACTGCTACCTGTACAAGAAGCATTTTACCTCAGAAAACTATGGTTCTATGTCTTCAATGTTTACGATATAAAAAATGACAAGGCTTATTTTTATACCTATCCAGAAGGTGAGGGAAAAAAAGGGCCAAATGATGTATGTTCAATGGTTTTGGATTTTATCACACATAATATTCCCGAAGAAGTGCAGGAGCTACATGTGTTCAGCGATGCATGTGGTGGCCAGAATCGAAATCATGCTCTGTGCAGACTTTTGTGTTCCTTGACCATGAATAGTAGATTCAAGGTTATACATCAGTACTACCCCATTAGAGGGCATAGCTTTATGCCATGTGATCGTATGTTTGGCACAGTGAAACGTGAAGTCCGGCGACATGATCGTGTCTACTCACCTGAAGAGTACAACTCAATGATTGGTAGTGCTAAGAAAACACAGCCTACTTTCCAAGTGAACACTGTGCAATGTGATTTATTTTTAGAATTCAAGAACTGGTGGCCACAGTACTTTGTGAAACAGCCTAGAAGTTTAGAAAACAGAGCAGTTACTTTCAAAATAAGCACATACAGACACTTCATCTTCAAACGTGATACAAAAGGATTAGTTGAAACATCTGCCTTTATTGACAACCCTGTAAAATCGACCTTCAAGCTTAAGAAAACCAACACTGTTGAACTTCCTGACACCAAGGCATATCCAACGGGAAAGGTTCCAATAAAGAAAGAGAAACTGCAGGATCTCCAGAAAGTTATACACTACATCCCTGATGAGCATCGACCTTTTTTTGAAGAAAGACTCTCTTGGCCAACCATAACTACAAGAGATGTATATGAAGACTACGTTGATGACTAACTGATCCACCTACAAGGTAAGAGTAATAAAACATATTTTAAAATAACATAATGTATTTTATATGTTTTAAATGAGTTAAAAATATTGTAACTTAACCTGAACTTATCTATCCTAACTATAGTCTGAATATAACACAACACTTCATAATATAATATAACCTAACCTAACCTAAGTATTTCTATCTTTATTACAGGCAAGTTTTATAGTATGTTATGACATTGGACACTATTGTATGTAACAAAGAAAGAAAGATTTGCAATAGCAAAGTAAAATAATCGTTGTAATACTATTATCCCAGGATTTTTTGCAGCTCAGTGTGTTTCAGGCACATAAAAATATTACTAATGATGGTAAAAAATAAAAAAAGAATGTGTTTTTATAATGTTTTCAATCAGGGCTTTGTTTTTCAGCTGCTGATCCACTACATCAAGATGCCACGATTGTCTACTATGAAGAATCCAACAATGAAAAATGTTTTATCAGAAAAAAATTGTTACTTTTGTAAATATGTGTAGGTAACAGTCCTGAAATACATTTGTTTACCTTTATACAAAGATTGGATAGTTTTACTCACCTATTTCTGAAACCTGTTTAACATAATACACTAAATTGTTATAAAGTGTTGTGCATTAAAAACATTGAGTTGAAAAAGGAACATATTCCTGAACATATTTACACAATTATATGGTATATAAAAAATATTTATATATAGGTACCATGTGCAATAGATTCTCTACACGTAAAGGTACAAGTTCACAATAGTAAATTTTTTTGGTAGAAAAATTAGTTTTCTCACAAAACAGTTTTTTTTAGTTTTCCGAAAGTTTATGTTTTTGGAATGTGTACCTTTTTCAACTCACCCATTCAATTTTATACATAGCCTAGGGGAATGACTTTCTCCTCAAATGTCTAAAGTTGTTGCTTTAATACTTTATGCTTCATCTAATAAATTAGAAATACGAGTACTAATGCCAGCAGATTCAGATAAAAGACGTGTGGATGCTGGGCGGATGCGGATAACAGTCGTGCGGATGCGGGGCGGATGCGGATAACGTTTTGTTTATCCGCGCAGGGTTCTAAGCATATCCTGCAAACGATACTGTACACTATTAATTTTCGCTCGATGTGACTACAGACTATTACGAGGGGAAAATAATAGTGTTCAGATATTGACCTCCCTAACACGCATTTGTTGGACTGTATAAAGAATAGTATTCAGGGCAGCTGATTCACCTGGTGTATAGGTTTTCAGTCCCATCTACTGTGACGTGAGCGATATTTCTGTGTTTCTGAAGCGACTGTGGTAATGTGTGTCACTGAACTTACAAGGGTCGGATTTAGTAAATTCCTCGCGAATTTAAATAATGTACCATCCCATCATTTGTCTGGAGGCAGTGTGAAAAACCACACTCGATCTTCGGACTTGCTTCGGTTCCCTTCAAACGCGATCAGCAATAAATAATATGACAGCAGCAGGTGAAAGATATGACAATCAAAGATAGCATTTGAGAGCTTATCTGACATGAAAAGTGGTCACGCAGAATGTAGGCCTAGGAATGTTCGATCACTCAAACGCACGGACTGTCAGCCACATACTTAACACTGATGATCCGCTCTCAAGTAGCCAGAAATCCACCTTCCGCGCTGTGATCTTAGATTATTATCCAATTTATTAAAATGTCGTCATTATAATAATGATGGGTTTATTCACAGCCTAACTATCTTCCAGGACAACAAGTTCCCGGCATAAAATTACAACGTTCCTCCGGAGACTCCGCTGTCATACAGCATGTGATTGATTGGCGCTGCTGGAGGTTACATCCCAGCAGACTTTGAATTCCATTAAATTTATCTCCGGGTGTAGGCACTGGTAAATGTCAAGAATGTACGATTCGTATCGTAGACTTCTAGTTATGACTTTCATGTACCCACTAATGTTTTTCAATTTTCTAACAACATAGAGTGATGCGATGGCGGAGAAAGTATGTAAGCAATAGAATTGATAACAATCATTTATGGTAAGTGGCGTTTCACCCCTGGGGTCAATGCTGACTCGCCCATCATAGAAAAATAAATGTAATATTTCTTATATTAGCTGCTATCCACTTACTCCCAAATCAATCACACTTGTTGTGTACATTCACACAAGCTTTGAAGCCTTTTGTTCAATGTTGCTTATGACTGTTAGTTTTCAGTCGGTCAAAACGAATTGTTTCGACCTTCAAGCGGTCATCATCAGATCCTGATCACTGAGTTGAGGTTTAAATTTATATAGAACTAGCAACTCGCCCCGGCTTCACCTGTTTTTTTAATGGTTTACCCAGTGTAAGCTTAAAAGGCACACAGAGGGCAGGTTCCAGACGCAACTCAGAAAAGCCAAGGTGAACAAACACATTTATTCTTCTCTGAAGTCTTCACTCGACACGAGTCGATAGTTTGATGCTGGCCGAAGCTGAGTTGATAGACTCGCTCGCTAGTCCATAAACTCACTCCAAAGCTTGTAATTTAAATTTCCACTGAATGGATATTGTTGGAAGAAATGAAAACGCAAAAACACGTAATAGTAATCGATGTATTAAAGATAGATATATGCCGTCGGGGACTTTTTTGTAGAATTTTTCATGCCGAACGATCCTTACACTCATAATATAAAGCTATTTTTAACAGTTTACCCATCGTAAGCTTAATAGACGCACGGACGGCAGGATTTTCTTTGACTCGATTCACTGAAATCGTTACTGCTAGACTTCGTCTCTACTTAGTATAAAACAAAGTCCCCGATTCTTGGATGTTACGGGTAAACTCGAGAACCAATGGATGGATTTTGATGCGGTGTTCTTCATTCTGTAAAGGATATCTCGAGGATGATTTATGTAGAAAATAATTTATTTATGATCGAAGGAAGCCGAACAGCAATGATTTCAGTGGAAAAGTCGAAAAAAAAACCTGGCGTCCGTGCGCTTTTTAAGCTTACGTTGGGCAAACCGTTAAACATATCTATATAATATGAGGGTAAGAATTGTTCAGCATGAGAAGTTCTACGGGAAAGCCCGGGTGAGCATATCTCTATCTTCAATATATCGCCAACTATAAGTGTTTTTACGTTTTCATTTCTTCCAACAATCTCCATTCAGTTACTGAGGCGACAGTTTACGAGCTAGCTAGGGGAGAGTCTATCACCCCAGTTACAGCTTAGCTAGCGGACGAGCTTATTGCCCCAGATACAGCCAGCAGCAAACTGTCGATTCGTGTTGAGTTAAAAACTTTAGAGAAGAGTGGTTATGTATGGAGTTTCCCTGGAAGTCCAACTCAGCGTTTCTTCATTTCGTCTGTGAATTTTTCGTTCCTCAAAATTCTCAGTCCAGTTAAGATTGGATGGAAGGGAGATTTGTGTTTCATGGACCTCGCCATTCTTAAATTACGTCTGACAAGGGTTTGTTGCACATGCATCTCCAAGATTATAATTAATAGTCCAGTCAGTGATTTTAACCCATCATGCCGAGACGTAAAACTGATATTGGTCGTTGTTTATTGACATTGGAAAAAAAGCGCTTACCACGTAATGTTCCCGGGCGAAGCCGGGTCGGGTTGCTAGTTTGGTTATAAATGAATGTTTATCAACAGAAGCTTTCCTCGAGAAATCCTTTGATTGGTGAACACCATATCAAAATCCATCCAGTGGTTCTTGAGATCCATCCAAAAATCGGGGACTTTGTTCGTATGTAGAGATGTTTTCTAACCACATAAATACTGTATTGTAGTGCGTACAAATGGTGTAGATTTTGAATCTTGTTATATCAGGTTAGTTAGTATTATTTATACGAGTTCGTGAATTACGTATGAATATTGTGGGGTTTGAAGCCATTTTTAGCCTATTTTCAATTTTGAAAAAATAGGCTTATGAGATCACCTTTTGTCCGTGTGTGTGTGCGTGCGTGTGTGTGTGTGTGTGTGTGTGTGTGATTCGTGTGTGTGTCCCCCCCTAATAAAATCTAAACGGCAGGAGCGATTTCAATGAAACTCGGAAAGTTCATAGCACTATTCCCGGCGACCTCGACCGTGCCCTTCAAATTTTGTTACGACTCACCAATCCAACATGGCGGCTGTGCAAAATATTTCACCAGCATTCAATATCTCCGAAACTATTACCGATGTTACCCTGGCATTTTCTATGGTGATAGAGGGAACTACTATAAGTTCACTTATGTGACTTTTGAAAACCTGGTAACTACAAAACCAACATGGCGGCCAAGCGAATTTGCGACTTTTAAATAGACGTTTCTCGCGATTTGACCAACCAAACGCAATGAAAGTTGGTACAGTATATGTTTATATACATTGTAATGCACCGACATCTAACTTCGTTCAATTGTTTACATAATCACAAGATGGCGGATGTGCGAAATATTTCACCGGCATTCTATATCTCTGAAACTATTAGCGGTATCTCCCTAAAATTTTGTACGGAGATAAAGGGCACTACTGGAATTCCATCTATAAGATTTTCAAAAACCGGTTAACTACAAAACGAACATGGCGGCCAAGCGAATTTGAACATTTTAAATAGACCTTTCTCGCGGTTTAATGTTCCAAGCGCACTGAAACCTGGTACAGGAAATATTTATACACATTGTAATCCACTGGTATCTAATTTAGTTCAATTGTTTACATAACCTCAAGATGGCGGCAGTGCGAATTTTAAAATTAAGTTTTTATTTCTTGTGATGTAGTCATGCGATCGAAGTGAAAGTTTGAATAATGAACCTACGCAATAATTTTCCTTTAATGGTACATGACTCTATGGCCTATACATTTAACAATCCAACATGGCGACCATCCGAAATATTTAGACGATACTGAATATCTACGAATCTATTTTAGCAATCAAACTGCATTTTTAATGTTCATAGGGGCTATGAACTTAAGTTCACCTATAGGACTTTAAATAACCTGGTGATCACAAATCCAACATGGCGGTGACGCGAATTATAAATATTCACATGAACGTTTCTCGCAATTTAACCATCCGCGTGCCGTGAAACTTGGTACAGTAAATCTTTATCCGAATGTTAATCCACTGGCATCTAATTTATTTCAATTGTTTCCATAACTTCAAGATGGTAGCTGTGAAAAAAATTTAAATCTCCTTGTTTTTTTTTGTGTCTTAATTACGCGATTGAAGTTTGAATACTACACGTTCACAATAATCTGCATGTAACAGTAAACTCTAGGACCTACATATATAAAATCCAACATGGCGACCATCCGAAATATTTAGTCGGTTCTCAATATCTACGAATCTATTACAGCAATCAAACTGAAATTGTGTATGTTGATAGTGGCAATTAACATAAGTAGGATATATGAAAATAGGCTGTATAGTTCTTCACGGAACTACTTGTTCAGTGTTGCCTAAGTAAACAAAAGTTTCGATCGTCAAGCGATCATCATCAGATCCTTTACACTTAGGCTATAACATCAATGTTTGAGATTACAGGTGAAAAATATTCACAATATGTACAATTATTTAGTTACAGTATTGGTAATGCAACTGTCGGAGTATGCTAAATGTAGTATATCTGAATATTAGGTGAAATACTAAAATGGTGATAGAAATCCGCAGTTTGTCTCTTTGGGGTGATTATATGGTTGTAAGCAATCAACTATAGTTATACTGTAATAATACAGGCTGATACTTATCCGGTTGTCTTCCTGGCTGGAATTTCCAGCAGTTTCGTGTTCACTCTAGCACCAGTTGTGGTCGACTACACCCGGCTGTTAACTGGACGAAACTTGACTATCGAAACTGGTCATCCTAGTGTATTTATTAATCTCATGTTATTTATTTCAGGGTTAGGACATAACCCAGCTCTTTTTGGGTACATTCGTGTTGACCGACTGAAAAGCACCAAACTTTTGTTTTGTTACGTATGAATATTATGCACGTGTATACAAGTTAGAGCAACACAATATAATAAATATAATTCGAGTTGACCGACTGATGAGCTACAACTGACTGCTCATAAAAGACTCTCTTATGGATTGCTGTTGTTGTTAATTCATTCTAAGGGCTTGAAACATCTTGATCATCAACTCCGTATAGTCGGGTTGATATTGAGCTTGTCTGATAATCGGATTTAAGGCATGATAAAGAAACTTCCACTAATTACACTTGTGTGAGGCTAACTTATATGACTAACGCTCTTAGGTTCCAACGTTCGTCGCCAGGAGCCGACTGCGGTGGCATCTAGTAACCAAGTTCAGAACTAGTTGGCCATTGACGGTGGCGCTTGGTAGCAAAAGTTGGAACTACTTGAAAATAGAATGTCTGCAGTCCTTACTTGAATTAAAAACAGATAATGTACACTAATACAGCCATCACAATTAACACCGGTTATCAGACAGATTCTACACACACCCAAAGTACACGAGGCTACATGACCGCGTTATCGCAGCCCTTAGACAAAGGAACCGACCACTATATTTATGTGATGACCGTAGTAGTGTGTGACTGTATTTAGAACAGGGCTGAAATATGTGCCCCGGACTTTTAGTAAGGCACTATCCCAGCATATGCCTAGAGATAATGAGGAAAATCACTCAGAATGCCCGCTATTTGGGCCGGGATTCAAACCTACGCTCTCCGAAATAGCTGCAGGTGCCCTTGTGGCTGTCGTGCAAGGTTTAACGGGACCTTAATGGTTTGTATAATCGCAATTATATTGAAAAATCTCGAATTAGAGATCTTCCATGTCAAATCATTACCATCTTCTGAATGTGAATTGCACAGGAATGATCACATAGCAAATATTAGGTACAGTTTGTTGGTCTTAAATAATTTTCTGGCTTTTCGACGTCTTGCTCACTTAGCCTCATTTACTTGGGTGAGTGGGGATTCTGCCTGATAACTTGTGTTACTGTGATGGCTGGGCCAGAGTGTGTATTTTTAATTGGGGTTAGAATTTGGGTGGGAGGTGGCCATGACCTTAACTTATGTGCAATACTGGCATTTCCATGCAGTAGAAGTGGGAAACCGCGGAAAACAACTTCTAGGATGGCTGAGGTGAGTCGAACCCACTTACTCATGGTTCTGCTTCTACGAGGCTGAGTGTACCCCCATTCCAGTCTTTAGACCAGAATTACATTTCTTGGCAGAGCCGGGAATGGAACTCGCGATTAGTTATCATGCCATAACATATTCATTTACCAGTACTATTTACATTACGGTTCGCATTTGATATGCATAAATGCTTGGTTACACATGAACACTATTTGGCAAATAGTAAGAATTGAGTCACGCAACGTGTCACGTCCGAGAGTGTAGCTGCAGAAAGTCCAGAGATTGGAGGTTCGAATCTCGACGCTGACAGCGGCTATCCTGAGTGTGGGTTTTCCCTTTGTTTTTCCACACTCCCACCAGGTAAACCCCGGCAAAGTACATTATAACAAGTCTCGTGTCACCAACCTCATCCCTGTACTTAAAACACACACAACTACAGTCACCGCATAAATATAGGTAACTGGCCAAATTCAACACTCACCCAACTAAACGGGGCTGATGACCAAAATGTCCCAAGCCCCTAAAATGAATGACAACAACAGTAGATATCGAGTATTGAATATAACATTTACAGGAAAAATATGGGGAAATGTTAAATGTAAAGGTTGGTTGATTCTCAGTTTAGGGGCTGCGAAAACGTGGTCATGTTAGCCACTTGGACTTTGGGTGTGTGTAGAATCTGTCTGATAACCGGTGTTAATTCTGATGGCTGTATTAGTTTGTGTTATATGTAATACAGGTAAGTACTGCAGACGATCAATTTCAAGCAGTTCCTACTTTTGCTAACAAATGCTACCGTCAAGGACGCCTAGCCGCGAACCTGGCTTCTAGATGCCAACGTAACCAGCACCTGGCAGCGAACGTTGGGAATTAGAGAGCGTTAATCAAATCTAACCTCAATTCAGCTTCACACAATTGTAGTTAGTGGAAGGTTCTATTACATGCCATAAATCTATGACACGGGCCCGCTGGCTTTACTTCCCCTCCGAAGGAAGGCATACTGAGGGATTTTTAACGCTCTTAAAAATCCGACGACTTCAGCCAGATTTGAACCCGCGATCTTGGAGATAGTAGGTCAGCATGCTACCAACTACGTCACCGAAGCCGCGTTAAATGAAAACTGGCACAGAATAAGGAATGAAACAAAAAGAGAAGAGTAGATATTAAGGAACGTAAAATACAGGAATTAAGGACACATGGGAAGATACACCAATATAGCAGCAGGTTTATAAAGACCAGGATATTATTTATCTGTAAGTAACCATCTGTTTCTTACCTGTCACAAAAATAATGCCGCAGCTTCATCTTGAACTGGGTGGCATTATTTCTGCTGGTCCTCAGGTGGCACGGCAGGTTGTTCCATGCACAAACGGATCTATTTGTAAGCCCGAGTTTGTATGACAAGAGTCCTGGGAAGTAGGAAGTAAAGTGTAACGCCACGCCCTATCTGGGCTAATCGGGAAATTTTATTCACAATGATGATGATGATGATGATGATAATTGTTGTTTTAAGTGGCCTAACATCTAGGTTATCGGCCCCTGATGGGTTGGGAGATCGTGAAGATGAAAATGAAATGCAAACTTAAAACTAAAACTAACTACGAACCTTCATACTAGAAGAAGAAATGGAAAAACGAAAGGAGAAAAGGCAAATAAAGGACAGGAGGAAAAGAAATGCCCTCAACCCTCGAAGAAGGCGGATTGAGGGACTTGGAAGGAAGGTGAGCCAGGAAAGGCAGATAGGAAAGTGAAAGAAGAGAGGGTCCGCCCCACAAGTAAGGGACAAAAGGGAGAAACTGGACCGAGCTCAGGAATCCCTCGGGGTCGCCAACTCCCGAACTCACCAGCTGTGAGCCCCTGAGGGTGTAGCATTATCTAGGGTGCACCAAAAGTGGTGGGGCTACATACACCCGGCCTCCTTAAGGGCTTGAGCACAAGGCAGGAGGTAAAAGGAAAATAAAAAGAAGGCTGACCCCTCGCAGAAGGAGGGTATCAGAAAAGACGAGAAAAGGGCCAATTAAGGCGGGAAAGGAAGAGACTCCCTAGGCCTCGGATACCCTAATACCGTCGGGGTCGGAAGAGAACAAGAGTTGACCAAGGGAGGTCGACAGGAAAGAGGACAGAGAGGAGGCCGGCACAAGTAAGTGGCAGCAATGCCGGACTCAGCTGGGCCCCCGTGGTCGCTAACCCACGTCGCACTAAATGTGAGCCCCTGGGGGTTTTTATTCACAATAACAGACGAAATCGGCCAAGGTGCACGAGAGCGCTGACGCGCTACCTCGCGCCTCGCTGTCATCGGGAGAGCGTGGAGGGTTCAAATATCACCTCGACCGTCCTAAATATGGGTTTTGTGGTTTCTCGTTTTGATCACTATTCAAATGCCGGGACGGTTCCTTTCAAGAGGTCCACGGTCGACCTTCTTCCAAATCCCCTCCCCTGACCCTTTCTTTATTAGACCCACGTTAGTGGTCGCCTGGGCGATTGGCCTCTCACCATCTCCAGTAGTATCCCCTGATAAAGTGTGTTCATCTCCCAGAGAGCGTCTTTGTGACGGTAGAGGAATGATTCCTCGCACAGTCCGTTGGTGAAGTCGAGCTGGAAGGATAAGAGGTCTAATAATAATAATAATAATAATAATAAGAATAATAATAATGGCGGTGGCTAGCTGTACAGCCCTTGATTTTGAGCTCCTCGCATTTCCGCATTTTATATAAGTTTTACACGTTTATATGGTTAGTTTATGATTTCTATGGTGACGTTTAAGGATTCTTGTCCAAAACAAGTGTGTGTTATAGTGCCTGTGGATATATCAACGTCATAATCATGAAAATACAGCTGCAATATGTTTGTTTACATTTATGATGTGGTTGCTACATCGTTAGTTACAGTGCCTTATAACCCCAAATGCCTTCTCGAAATGGGTTATGTACGGTGTTTTGTGTATAATTGGGATGTTTCAAGCCCATTTATTATATTAGTCATATAATGTGTGGAGGAAATTGGATTGTTTTCGTGTTAATATTACGAAAGGTGAAGTGTACATCTGCTTAACCTACAAAATTAGGTTACCCGTATTTGCTACATATATTCGTGTAAGTACAGTATTCCTTCTCTGCTGATCGTTTGCAGTTAAATGACGTCCACTGTTGTATTATAAGCAATATCCCTGCAAGATAATTATACCGTATGACCTATCTAATGTGAGTTGTGAGAAATCTGTAATGACAAGGTATGTGCTAACCAGAAATGACGAGATATACTAAATGGGGTAGGCAGGACTCCTCAGCCGTGGGAAGGCAACCTGCCTAGGGGAGGGAAAACCCTGATAACAAACCTTAACTGCAGTGTCTGATCCGTAGCGGGCGGCTGCAAACAGCGTCTGTTCTCCATGTTAGGAGCGGCTGAAGATGAACACCTGGCTGTAGGTTAAAAAGGCACCCACCCATAATATGGAGAAAATAAATTTAAAGATTAATGAAAGGCCGCTGCCTGAGGTTCGTCAGGGCATGTCTAGAGCCGGCGATGGACATGACAGCAAGCGAGACGTCGGTGGCAGGGTGCTGATGAGGCGGGCTCCTGTCGCACAAAAAGATACAGCCCAACAACTACAACAAAGCCAACCAACGTCAAGTGCTTTGCCTGCTGAAAGTGCTGTGCCAGAACCACTTCCGGCACTCACCCAAGCAGGCCTGCCAAGAAAGCGCTTAAAATGGTCAATCGCAATGAACGAGACTATAATGCGCATTTATTATAAGGTGATTCGCATTGGAACAGAACTAACTGGATATAGGCAGAAATTATTCAAGGAGTTCCATGAAGCATACCCCGAACTACGTGTGACTGAACAGAGAGTGGCGGACCAATATAGGGCGATAGTCCGTAATAATTTAGTGCCAGAAGCAAGACTAAATACAATCAAGCAGGAGGTCAGAAGAGTGTTTGATTGTGATCAAGGAACTAATCTGGAGGCTGAATTAGCACAAGAGCTCCATGAGCAGGAACAACATCAAGAAGAACACAATGAGCCAGTCAGTGGCATACAGCCGGATACACATCATGAAGATGAGTCACATACCAAGATCCCAGCAGATGAAATGATGACGGCTATGACTCAGTTCAATGGAAGAGACGCAATGCATAGACCTGCCTTGCCTCGAGTGAATTCGTCTAGGAAGGTATCAATAATTTTAAATATCATGAATCAAGCTATCCTACCCAAACACTTGATAGATGTGAATGACTTAGAATCTCTTCATACTGTTTTGTACTTTGGAGCCGTCACAGTTATCAGAACTATGGGCATCCAACTGAGAGAAGGGAATAATTCCTGCAGTAAGAAATGTGCTCCTGTTACTCCTAAGTGGGAAAGACGTCTGATAGGCAATATTGACAAATTGCGAACAGATATTGGCCGTTTGACTGAGTTTATCAGAGGAACGCACACAAGAAGACTGGTGAGACTCTGTAAGGCAATATCGAGGCGGTCCAAAATCCACACCGACCGAGATGATCCAAACACAAAAGCCGAACAGTGTTTAGATACACTCAAACAGAAACTTACGTTGGTAGCGAACATACTTTCAAGATACAGATCCAGTAGGAAACGGAGACAGGACAACAACTTATTTGTCAAAGGCGAGAAGAAATTCTACAGAGCACTGAGCAAAAACCATGTATCCTCAAATGCTCCTTAACCAACAAAGGAAGAAATTGAAGAGTTTTGGAGCAATCAACTATCCAAAGCCACCAATTTTAACCCAGACTCCCATTGGGTTCAGGAAGTAACAGACACCTCTAAAGAATATAATTCGATGCAATATGATCCAATTACATCAACTGAAATTTCTTCCATCATTAAAGGTCTTCCTAACTGGAAAGCACCCGGTTTAGATCAGATACAGAATTACTGGTATAAGAAATTCTGGTGCGTTTACGATCTTCTGTCTACTCTGGTGAATAAAGTTGTTGCTCATCCACAGAAGATGCCAAATTTCCTTACACAAGGTGTAACACATCTACTTCCGAAAGACCCACAAAATATGCAAGATCCTGGAAAATACCGTCCAATTACATGCCTTCCCACGATGTATAAGATCATCACGTCCTGTCTTAGTAGGAGGATATATGCCCACTGTGAACAAAATAACATCCTAGCAACACAACAAAAAGGATGCACGAAAGGGTCCAAAGGGTGTAAAGAAATACTTATCATTGAATCTGTGGTTTCTAACCAGGCCTTTGCCAATAACAGAAATTTATTCACGGCATATATTGACTACAAGAAGGCCTATGATTCCGTGCCCCAGGATTGGTTGATCCATATTTTGAAAGTGTATAAAATTGATCCTCAGATTATATATTTCTTGGATCACGCCATGGCAACGTGGTGTACAGTAATGTGCCTTAGTACTACAAATGGCAGTATTGCAACCAGTATGATCCCAATCCACAAGGGAATATTCCAAAGAGATTCCTTGAGCCCATTATGGTTCTGTCTTGCGATGAATCCACTATCAAACTAACTTAATTCAACAAAATATGGATTCAGTATCAAGAAGAACTCCAGGGAGCTTGCAAAGCTCAACCATCTCTTGTATATGGATGATCTAAAGCTATATGCTGCCACCAGAGCACAGCTAAAGTTTCTGTTGAAGATAGTGGAAACCTTCTCGCAGGATGTGAAAATGGAATTCGGGCTGGAGAAATGTAAAACGCTGAACGTTATGAAAGGCAAGCTGCAGGAAGGAATATATGAAACAGCTCAGGGCCAGCAGATTACAACAATGCTCACTGACGAGACCTACAAGTATCTGGGAATGAAGCAAGCCCGACACATAGAACACTCAGTAGTGAAACAAGATCTGACGAAGGAATTTGACAGAAGAATTAAGCTTGTTTGTAACACCAGCCTCAACAGTAAAAACTTGGTTAAGGCAATCAACGCATATGCTGTCCCTATCCTTAGTTACTCGTTTGGGGTCATCAAGTGGAGTAAAACTGACATTGCAAGTCTAGAACAGAAAATTAGAACATCACTGACCAAATCACGAAAACACCATCCCCGGACATCTGTGGAACGAGTCATGTTACCGAGACATATGGGTGGGAGAGGAATTGTTGATATACACAACCAAGTAGCTCGACAGATCTATGAGCTAAGAAAGTACTTCTGTTCTATATCGAACCATTCGATACTGCACAAGGCTGTCACAGAAGCAGATGATTCAACTCCACTACTCTTAAGTCAGGAAGGGACTCAAAATCAGGTGCGCAGTGATTTGGATAGATTCAATGCCTGGTTGTCCAAGCCACTGCACGGAAGACATCCCAATGAAGTCATCCAAACTCACGTCGACAAGCTAGCGTCGAACGTTTGGTTGATTTCTGGGCAAATGTTTCCTGAAACAGAAGGCTTTATGATGGCTATTCAGGACCAGGTTGTCCCCACGAGGAACTACCTTCAGTACATTATCAAGGATGCATCTGTGCAAGATGACCATTGCAGATACGGTTGCCCAACATCGGAGACTGTTCGGCATATTATATCTGGTTGTCGCCATTTTGCAGGGACAGAATATAGGAAGAGACATGATTTTGTTGCCAAGATAGTTCATCAAGAACTGGCTATACGCCTTCAACTGCTGAGCCAAGAGAAAGTGCCGTACTACAAATATGCTCCTGAAAGTGTACTGGAAAATGACAGCTTTACGTTGTACTGGGATCGTACTGTATTGACAGACCAGTCAGCTGTGCACTACAGACCTGATTTGGTTCTTGTTGACAAATGCATGAAGCACACTACCTTCATAGATGTGGCAATCCCAAACAGTGGCAACATGATAACAAAGCATGTTGAAAAGCTGTCAAAATACACAGAGCTTTCAGAACTGATAAGGAAGCAATGGCACATGGCAAAAGTCAGGACATATCCTATTATCATCTCCAGCACTGGCGTGATTCCCAACAACTTAAAGGAATCGCTCAGTGAGTTGAAATTAGACCCTGGCCTTTTCAAACTGATGCAGAAAACTGTCATACTTTCTACGTGTCGCGTAGTAAGGCTGTCCTTGGGCAATCTGGCCTGAACGAGTGGGGGAAAAGCGTAATGCAACTAGCCTACTGAATGAAGTCACCAAGAATTTGCTCCTTATGATATATATGGTATCTGGGATTGTAAATGTTTTCTTTCCAGCAAATATGCTGAGAATGTGTAAGCGCATGCGCAAAATAAATAATAATAATATGAACCCGATGGGGTTATGCTGACTGGAATCGAACATGGTTCTCAGAGACTGTGATCTCAGTATAAAGGTTCCACCAGGAAGCGAACCAGAGATCTGTACAGGGAGTTTCTTGGTAAAAACCCCTCGAAAGAAATGTATATTTAATCACTGGTGTGATTTTTGATGAAATGGCATTATTTATTAAAATAATGTAGGAAATAATGAGCAGATTATATCATTATAAGACGATTTGGTGTAAGCTATTGGAGGCTTGAAGCACAGAGGAGGGCAGAGCTGACATTTACTAATTGGCCCAGAATTGTGGGTTGGAACCAGCGGCGCCACGTCCATCTCAGTGACCCCAATATGTCGTCTAGAGCAGGGGCGAGGCCTGAATAATGACATAGTTATTCCCCGACGGAGAATGGATTTAGAGTAGGGGCGGAGAAATGCCCAGAAAAATCATTGATTACTCGTGATTGGAGTAACGAATCGAGATGAGAGTTGCACACAGGTGAATATCTTGGCAAGAAGATAATTTTAGAGTCTTTTACCTGCGAAATTGGTGCATATTTAATGATGTGCGTAAGGACTGTAAAACGACCATTGTTCGCGGATGGATGTGAAGATGTTGCCGGGGGTTTCCCGTTAGGTAGCGTCCCACGCCATGGAGAAAGGAATTAATATTAATTAATTGGACGAGCGATTCCTTTGCACACAGATAGTTTTGGGACCTGTGAAGAGAGAGGAACACAATGATCATGGTTTGAAGACCTGAATCATGCTGTGAGAGGAGCCAAGATTACGCGGGAAGATGTTGCTCTACTTTCTGTGGAAATCCGATATAAGGGAGTAGACCCCAGGAGGAGCCCTGAGTCTAACTCAGTTGTAAGTCAGTCGAGACGCAGTCAAGCTCAGTCTACATGCCGCCAAGCGCAGTTACAGCCAGTTACAGTCTTACTCAATTGTCAATTGTAGCACAATGGCAATAAGTTGCAATCAGTAGGCAGCAAATATGCAGCAGTACGAGACAGCGTGTAAGCCACATACAGAAGTCTTCAAATAAGTTACGTGCAGTCTTCGAGTGAAACTTCAGTCAGCTACAGCCAGGTTGAAGCAAGTTTGTCAAGGCAAAACGCATGACGATTCTATTCATCAAGACGCCGAACAAAGACTGGTATGTGTAATAGAAACAGTAAATATGCTTGTATGAATAATAGTCGTGATACAGGCATAATCAGCAGCACGAACTATGACGTGTTCAGTTACGAAGCACCGTATAGACTAACGGTAGAACTATTGTATATAATTATTTGTGAAAGTGTTGAACTTTATTAAGCGCAGTGTGTATAGTATTAACTAATCGTATATGTGTAACTACGATAGAATGCGCTAAAGAAACTCTACTAAGTGTTTGGTATTGCCATGAGAGTACCAGAGGTTAACGCTCATGTTTGGGAGCCAGCGTATTGATGTAACGCAGGACGCTTACTGTAGGAATGATATTCATAAAAACTGTTGGAGAGTTCCGAGAGCAGATAACCAGACTTTCAATCAGGAGTTGGTAACGTAAGATGCCGTCGACACCTGCAATTTCGATCTCTGCTAGGGAATTTCAGCATTGAAAAGTGTATAAAGTGACGAGTGTTCAGTGTAATGCATATGTAAAAATATCATTTAAAGTAGTGTTTGATGAAGTGTTTCACTTGTTTGGGGAGTGATAACTTCCTGAAAGGTATGCAACGTGTCGTGTTGGTGATAAAAATTATGTGTAATCAAATGAGTGTAAACAAGAGAAATATGTCGCGTTAAACCCATTATGGCGGGCGACATGGAAGAATATGATTGGTCGGAGCCACCTTAGATGCCTATAGAGATGTAAGTACGCCACACAAATTATGGTTATGGTTATGTAGAAGTATGGACCGCTGCATGTCTGTGATTCCGTAAAGGTATTGTGAATTCCTTATAGATGCCAGTAAAAATCAGTTAGGAGGCTGATCCTCCATGTTTAATCAGTAATGAGTTGATTTTTATAGAGTTGAGATGTTAATTTGCATCATTAAGTGGAGTAATTATTCCCACTATGAATTAAGAATGGCAATCAGTTATGTAAATGCAACGAACGCGATTGTTCGAGTTTAAAACGTCTAGCTATGTCGGAAATTTTGGTAATTTATATGAGAATAATAATAAATAATGACTTTGGTCATTTATGTCAATGAGATTTATAATAATAATAATAAAGGATGATTTTGGTCATTTATGTCAATGAGAATGATGATATAATAATAATGGTTATTAAGAGTATGAATGAACACATCAGGAAACAAATAAATGTTGTAAGCGAGAATTATTAACGCTAAGTGCAAGACTTATCAATCTAAGCAGGAAGATGTTACAGTGAGATTACATTTCAGTAACTATGGAAAGAAGTTTTATATCAGAATATTGCATATATTCAGTAATGATACCAGTAATGAAAGAGCTTTTAGTGAATTGAATTTGCAGCTTAATTGAGAAGCTTATAGAGTAAATGTTAGATTTCTCTTAATATTATAGGTCGGAGTGTCGTAGCATGGAGCATTAGGGGCCAGATAGTCTATTCTACGTATGAATTCTCCTATGTCGTGGACATTGTTGGAGATATTATTTATTCCAGAGTTCTAGTGAAGGACCCTAACTCTGAAGAAAGGATTGAAATGTGTTCCGGACTGGAATCTTGATAGAGTCGAGGAAACAAGGACACCTCGCAGCTCTATGATTTCCCGAGAACTTATTGATGAGTTATTTACGCTTGTGGCAGCGAAACTCATGGCGACAGTGGTTTTCTGCGCCTATATTGTACTTGAGACATCGGTCACCGCCAGGCTCATGCATTGCGAACCCCGAACCTTCATGTTGAATGGACCCATGTGAGGCCATTAATTAATCATTATCCTCGACGTAGGAATAATTACAAAAGCTCATTCAATACCTGTTGGCATAATAGTCAATTAAGATCCTTTGGGAACATGTGTGTCGGTCAGGACACAGTATTTGTCTTGTAAATCGTCACTGCTTAGAGAGGGAGGCTTTCAAACTTTTAGAAAGGTCGAGATAATTGGTGAAACGACCCATTCCACTTTCTATTGTGTAGCGACTTCCTTAGCCGAGGGTCGGTGCTAGCCACCCGGGCCGCTCAGACAAGTAAAAGAGGGAAGAGTCTAGACCTTGTTGAAATGACATATAATGCATGAGTGTTATGTTGAGTATTAGAGCCATGTGGTTTGTGAACACATGGATAATTATAGTTCATCCTGATGGTTCATTATTTTAGCTATCTGACGAATAGTTACATGATATATTTGTACTGTCACTGGAGCCAAGTCATGTAGTTGGTGACTAGATGCCAATCGCCATGAGCGCGAGGTAGTCTATTGTACAATCCGACATAAGCTATAACGTAACGTTTTATCTAGGAATCACAGACAGCATGCGGTGAAACCATATAATTGGAGGATGTGTAGGGGGTAGCTTACATAATTATGGAGTTGCACGTTGATTTTGGTGCAACGTCCAAATAGGTAAATGCATGCAAAGCATTTCATTGGTGAGAAGAAAAATATCAAAACACGCACGGCACACATAATTGTTTAACATAAAGAGGTTTAAGGAATAATCCTTGTTGTAATATTAAAGAAGCCACATTGTATGACTGTTATGTTAATGTACAGTTTGTTTTGAAGTCGTAGGTGCATCAGCGCACTAGTATATCCTTGTGAAGTTCACAGAAGGGTAAAGCCTTATGGCTAGGTATGACTTTGTTGTGATTTTATATTTGTTTACTTGTGGATTGTGGAAGTAAAAATTTTGTTTGCTTTATTTTATGCTTTTTGGGTATTGTTTTGTGTTTGAAGCCATGATTTATTTTACTGGATTAAAGTTTTAGAATAGAGTTGTGCCTTATCATTGTAGAGTTGATACCTTTTAGCCTCAAATCCAAAATATGCACTGCTAAATTGGGGTTACCGTACACACCTGAGAGCTGATGCTAGTTGGAGGCAGATGCATATTATCCACCGAGATTACTCACATGGGTACATGGAAATTGATGTCCTATACTGTGATTTGAGCTAAAGGTACGACTAAAGTCGGTCAGATTTAATCCACACAACTCTATTAAAGTAAGAATTAACGAAGTAGGGTGTGACCGCTCCTAATCCATAGCTAAGTTCCGATACGTATATATAAATTTTGATAGATACCTATAGACATCATACATATAATTTATCATGGCCCAAGCAACGTGGGACGGTATTAACTCGTTATGGAACCGCCTGCGTCAGTGCAATATGAGCGATTTTGGCATTGCACGAACCGGGCAACGATAAATCTTATTAATTTATCATGACGCCCGTCTGTGGGGTCTATGGTAATAATCTCTATATAATTTATCATGGCGCCCAACATACGTGGAACTTATGGGATTTAGGGAAAACCCATAGATTTTTTATGGTATTTCATGGGGAAAACCATAGTAATTGTTTTGCCTCAAACTGTGTTTGAGTGATTTTTGAATTCAGTAGGCTTTTGAGGTAACGCAGAATCTCTCTATTGAGAAGAGAATGGCCTAAGGGTACGAGCGTTACTTACCCAATCCACAATCTACCATAATATTATCAGGTTTTGTACGACTTCACAATATGTGTGCAGTGTTTGATGTTTCTCTTCGAAACGTATCCACATATTTTTCCAGGAAGCCTGCCTGCATATTTAAGTGTGTTATTGGAAAATGTCAGGTACGCAGGAGATCTTGCAAGTTATTGCAGGACTGAAACAGCATTTTGATGCTGCTCACGAGCAGAGTAAACTGGAAACCAAGGCGTTCCAGGATAGTATAAACACTCGGTTAGATGAAAACCAGAGAGAATTAAACAACCGTTTAGATGCAAATAAAACTGAAATAAATGCTCGGTTAGATGCCAATCAGGAGGCAATTAATGCAACTCAGGTTGAAATAAACAACCGTTTAGAGGCAAATAAAGTTGAATATAAAGATGAATTAAACAATAAGTTAGGTCAAATGCAAGAAGTCATTAAGACCGAAGTAACAGATACTGTTGTAAGCATTGTATCGGAAATGCAGGTAAATACTGATAAACGTTTCGAGGCTATAGAAGCCAAACTTGAGGGTAATTTGCAAGCGTGTAGGTATGCTCAGGAGCAAACCAACAGTAAATTAGAGGCGTTGTCTAACGATATTAAGGATATTCAGATCCAAAATGAGGCGAATCTCGAACGCCAAGCGAAACAGTTCGCAGAGTTTACGAAAACAGTAGACCAGAGATTAGAGGAGAACGACTCCAAATGGGACCAGAAATTGAAAAGTTACGCTAGAGCAATTAACGGTGACCTCAAGAAACAGGACCAGAATATATTAGGTCAATGCCAGGAAATAGGCGAAATTAAGGCTATCGCTCATGAAAGTAAGGAGCTGGTAGGCAACGTGAAAAGTCAGATGGGTCAAGTTCATAAAGAACTGGACCAAGTTCAGAGTGACATTGTCATAGTCAATAAAAGGCAAGAGGAAAATAGAGGCGAGATCACCAAGGTCCGGAATGAATTGTCTAAAGTCAATGGACACATTCAAGATGAAATTAAAGGTCTGAGAGAAGAACTCGAAATAAGAGAAGGCCAGAAAACAGAGGCAAGCGACAAGACCCTTGCTCAAATTAAAGAGGACGTAGAGGATGAAATATCCCATATCAAACAAAGTCTGAAAGAAGACAAGGTGAAAATTTTTCAAGTAGCCGAGGAAAACCGAGATAGGCTTACAAGAATAGAAAAAGAAGTCATTACTCGCCTAGAAAGAGCAGAAATGCGCCATAACCAAATGGAGACTAGGATAATAGCACAGGAGGAGACACTTCTGAAATATCCTAAGTCAAGTGAAGGCAGCATAGAGGATATAAGAAAAACAAGGTGGGCAGACTTAGAAACCCAACCTATAAGCAGGAACGCTACAGGCGCAGGAGAAAGTCCTTACATGACGCCAGGTGTACCAATTGCGGCATCGACGCCACATGAAAATGCGATGCACACCCAGGTGATAAACGTCATTAGGGCAAGCGAAGAAAAACCTAGGAAGTTTTCAGGTAGTCACTGTAGTATGACACCAAAATATTGGTTAAAGGAAGTGACTGAATATCTCAATGATGCACGAATACCGCAGGAGCGTAGGCTACGTGCTATAGAGAAGTTAACAGAGGGGGAGTGCGCATTATGGTTTCGCAGCTTCCGTTACACTTTTGATACTGTTGAGGAATTCCGCGAGGCATTCTTGAAGAGATATTGGGACGCCGCGACTCAGCAGAATTTACGGCTGGATTTGTATGCCAAAAAGTACAGCACGAACAACCCGACGAAGTACGCAGAATTCTTCATATCGCAGATGTGTCGTTTTAAAGAGCTGGATCAAAAACCTAGTGAACTGGAGCTATGCATTGCTATCGCCAAACAGCTTCCATACGAGATCCAAAGGCTACTAATCTCGGCTAATGCGAAAACGGCTATGGAAATGGAGACAGTTCTAAGGCAACTGGACCTCACCACAGCAAATACTATGCGTCAGAGTCGAACCGTGGAACAAGTCCACGTGACCAACACACAGACTGACCAACAGCAAGCTCCAAGGAACAACAAGGCCACGAGCACAGAAACTTTAGATTCCTATGGACGGCAATGGGAACAGGAACCCAGAAAATGGCAGTCAAGGTACAAAGGAAATGCTAATAAAGCAGGAAGAGGTCGAAGTTCGTGGAATAAACACAATAACAGGGGCAAACCGTACCATAACAATGGAGGTAATAATGGCCAGGAAGGCAATAATAGAAATTGGAGACCCCAAGAGAGAAGAAGTAACTTCGATGACGAGGCAGAAGAGCGATATCATGCTTCTTTGCGATACCTCGAAGAAAGGGGAGATGAGCCCCAGAAATCACAAGTCCGCTGGCAAGAAGTCATGCAGAACAGGACATCGCCAGACAGATATGGAGATGGAGCTAAGAGTTTGGAACTACAGCGCAGCGAACAGGAGAGAAGGAACTCCAAAGGGGCGGGCGCTGAAGAAAAAAAAAAAACGCCAAAATTAGAAGAGCTCGAGACTGATGGATGGAAGTCTATTAACATCATCAATTGGATAGCCAAACCAGAAGAATTGATTGAGGATACAGGAGGACCACAGGTCATGGTCAAGAGAGAATTGCCTATTATAATTGTGAGAGTGGCAGGATTAAAAGTCAGAAGTCTGTTAGATACGGGATCAACAGTAAGCCTGATGACACAAGCTCTATATAATGAAATAGCCCGGAGAGAGAACATTTTGAAGATACCGATCTCCAGTGTCAAAATTAAAGGGGTAATTCCAGACAGAACAATGATATGTAAATACCAGGTATTCCTAGATTTACAGATAGGAGGCTCTATTTTCTCACAGAGTTTTCTGTTAGTAAACAAACTACCTTATAACCTACTTATTGGGGCAGAGTTTATAAGGGAATACAGAGTGATAATTGACCTAGCACAGGACAGGGTTATGTTCCATGTGAATGAAGAAGCTGAAGGCTTAGAGGTCGCACTCAATGAAATTGAACCAGGATCCAGTGAACAAGTATGGCATACATACAGAGATGTGGCTGATGAAGAAGTGTTAGCTATCGAGCAGTTAGAAGCGGAGCTCAAAACACTAGCCACAGACTTGGAAAAAGATCTGGAACCCAAATTGGAAGAATACATTTCGGAGAAGCTAGAAGAAGCGAAAATTGGGCTAAAAGAGAAGGAAAATTTAAAGCAGTTATTACTGGAACAGAAGGAAGTCTTTGATTCGAGACCTGGTCGGATAAAGAACTTCACTTATGCTTTTCAAGTCAGTGATTGGACACCATTTAGGCAGAAACCCTACCCTATAGCTGAAAAGCATTATGCTAAAGTGAAAGAGGCAATTCAGGAGATGTTGGAGGCCGGTGTTATTGAGAAAACACCTACGCCTTATGTAAGTCCATTGGTAATTGTACCAAAGACAGACGGATCTGTCAGAGTCTGCTTGGACCTGAGACGCTTAAATTTGAGAGTTATTCCGGAATTTGACCAAGTGCCACCTATTAAAGAGATCCTCAGGAAGTTTAGAGGGAAAACTATATTCTCAAATTTGGATATCACATCCAGTTTCCATCATCTTGAATTTGAGAAGAAAACTAGTCTGTTGACAGGATTTATGTTTGATCAACATACATTCACATTTTTAAGGCTACCTTTTGGGTTGAAAACAGCTGGTTCAGCCCTGATAAGAGCGTTAGATCGCAATCTATCAGATGAGGTTAAAGAGAGTACCATCAGATATGTAGACGACATTCTACTCACATCAGAATCTCTGGAGGAGCACATGAGAGACCTGAAGAAGTTGCTAGATGACCTTCGAGAGGCTAACTTTAAGGTTAATATCAAGAAATCGCACTTCTGTCAGAGGGAAGTTAAATTCCTAGGGCATGTTATTGATGCAAATGGAGTGAAGCCTAATCCAGATAAATTGGAGGTAATTCGAAATTTCCCTCGACCCACGAAAGTTAAGCACGTCCGACAGTATTTGGGAGTAATTGGATTCTTTTCGAACCACTGCCCAAACTATACTGCGACAGTAGCACCACTGCAGGACCTATTGAAGAAAGGCGGCAGATGGAATTGGACGGAGCAATGTCAGGAAGCATTCGTGAGGTCAAAACAAATGCTTTTGGAATATGTGAAACTGGGATACCCAGATTATACCCAGAAGTTTATCATACAGACGGATGCATCACTTATTGGGATTGGAGCGATGCTATTCCAGGAAAATGTTGACCAGCCTGAGAAGAAAGTTTTTATCGCCTTTATAAGCAGAAGACTGAGAGCCCATGAGAAAAACTACACGATCACAGAGATAGAATTGCTCGCAATTTTGTACGCGTTGCAATCGTGGCACAAACTCGTGTACGGCTTCCGAATAGTTCTGAGAACAGACCATAAAGCTTTAACATTTTTGTTAAAGACGGATTTGTCTAGTCAGAGATTGACAAGATGGTCCCTGTATATCCAGCAATTTAATGTGGAAATAGAATACTGTCCAGGGAAAGAGAATGTAATACCGGACATATTAAGTCGTTACCCTAGAGAAGAAGAAGTACTAGCGGTCCAGATTGAGAATCGAGATCAGAAGACGTTGGATGACTTAAGGAACATTACCAACCTACAACGCGAAGACCCATGGTTGAAGATGATAATCGATTACTTCGAGGGACGCTTAGCAAGGGGAACTGCGATATACAGAGAGGCGGAGGCATTGGCAACAGATTATGTATGGTATAATCAGATATTACACAAGTGGGACGATGTGGATCACACACGTCAAAGGATTGTAATTCCTGCATCTTTGCAGAGGAGATTAGTCTGGCTAGCCCACAGAGCATTTGGACATCCTGGGATAGATAAAATTTGTGCTCTGTTGAAGGAAGTATTTACTTGGCCAAAATTGAGAGAAACGGTGAGAAATGCTATTAGAACATGTGATCTTTGCCAAAGGGTAAAGCCGAATCCCTTTTTAATGTGGCAACGACCTATCCCGTTGTTACCAGAGAAGCCAAGGCAGCTATTGAGTATCGACAACTTTGGACCATTGCCTAGAGCACGTAGAGGCAATAGACCCATTTTTGTAGCCATGGATGTATTTTCGAAAATGGTGGTGTTGTGCCCCATTCAAAAGACAAGTTCAAAACAGGTCTTGAAGCGCCTGAAAGAGAGAGTTATTCCGATTCTTGGGAAGCCGGATAACATTCTCTCGGACCACGGAAGTTGCTTTACTAGTGCAGAATTTCGTCGAGAACTGGAAACTCTAGGAATTAGGCAGATTTTATCTACCATTCGCCATCCTGAGGCAAGTCCCGTTGAAAGAGTAATGAGAGAGATCCAGAAATACATGAAGATCTACTGTTCTGAAGCGAATTGGCGTTGGATTGAATTTCTAGAAGTCATTGAATACTGTATAAATAATACTGTACATGAGGCGACAGGTCAGGTTCCCGTTACTCTACATCTGGATCAGAGACCAGAGAGACCGTGGAATGGTGTTATTCCATTACCAGTAGACGCACAGCCCGGTAGAGAATTGAGGATCCAACGAACCTTTGAATATCTCAAAGCACAGGCGGAGAGACGTCAGAGAAGGAATCGTGCGAAGAGGTATCATAAACCGCTTCTCGTGGGACAGAAAGTTTTAATTAAGAAACCCGCCAGTTCAGATCCAGAGGCACGGAAGTATAAAAAGTTCATTTTTGCTTACCACGGCCCGTTCGAGGTGATAAGAGACCTCCAGAACAATGCATACAGGTTAAGGCATTTAGAGAATGGAAACGAGGTCGTTATGAACATAGCCAACTTAAAAATTTATTACTCGCCAGAAGAATTCGATGAACCAGAAGAAGAATTAGTAACGCACACCCAACTCAACGTGGAGAGCGGAGGCAGCCAAGCAGGCAGACCTGAATGTTGGAACGGCGAGACGGGACGAGAAGCAGACAGTTTACCCAGTGTAAGCGGAGAGCAGAAAGAATGCCAGTGTTTGCGAGAATTCTATGAAGAAATGGTCAGAGTGGCCAGAGAGGTTGAGGCTGTAAACGCGACCCTTCGCAGGGAGAATAGACAGCTCAGAAACAAGGCCGAGTGTGGAAGGGGGAACACTACTAACCCACTCGCAGCCAGACAAGGTGAAGGACCCCAGACGTAAACACAGACGGTGGTCGACAGTCAGCTGGTTACTTATATAAGCCACTTGCATTGGACTTTTATAAGTTTTGCAAGGGGAACATGAACCCGATGGGGTTATGCTGACTGGAATCGAACATGGTTCTCAGAGACTGTGATCTCAGTATAAAGGTTCCACCAGGAAGCGAACCAGAGATCTGTACAGGGAGTTTCTTGGTAAAAACCCCTCGAAAGAAATGTATATTTAATCACTGGTGTGATTTTTGATGAAATGGCATTATTTATTAAAATAATGTAGGAAATAATGAGCAGATTATATCATTATAAGACGATTTGGTGTAAGCTATTGGAGGCTTGAAGCACAGAGGAGGGCAGAGCTGACATTTACTAATTGGCCCAGAATTGTGGGTTGGAACCAGCGGCGCCACGTCCATCTCAGTGACCCCAATATGTCGTCTAGAGCAGGGGCGAGGCCTGAATAATGACATAGTTATTCCCCGACGGAGAATGGATTTAGAGTAGGGGCGGAGAAATGCCCAGAAAAATCATTGAATACTCGTGATTGGAGTAACGAATCGAGATGAGAGTTGCACACAGGTGAATATCTTGGCAAGAAGATAATTTTAGAGTCTTTTACCTGCGAAATTGGTGCATATTTAATGATGTGCGTAAGGACTGTAAAACGACCATTGTTCGCGGATGGATGTGAAGATGTTGCCGGGGGTTTCCCGTTAGGTAGCGTCCCACGCCATGGAGAAAGGAATTAATATTAATTAATTGGACGAGCGATTCTTTTGCACACAGATAGTTTTGGGACCTGTGAAGAGAGAGGAACACAATGATCATGGTTTGGAGACCTGAATCATGCTGTGAGAGGAGCCAAGATTACGCGGGAAGATGTTGCTCTACTTTCTGTGGAAATCCGATATAAGGGAGTAGACCCCAGGAGGAGCCCTCAGTCTAACTCAGTTGTAAGTCAGTCGAGACGCAGTCAAGCTCAGTCTACATGCCGCCAAGCGCAGTTACAGCCAGTTACAGTCTTACTCAATTGTCAATTGTAGCACAATGGCAATAAGTTGCAATCAGTAGGCAGCAAATATGCAGCAGTACGAGACAGCGTGTAAGCCACATACAGAAGTCTTCAAATAAGTTACGTGCAGTCTTCGAGTGAAACTTCAGTCAGCTACAGCCAGGTTGAAGCAAGTTCGTCAAGGCAAAACGCATGACGATTCTATTCATCAAGACGCCGAACAAAGACTGGTATGTGTAATAGAAACAGTAAATATGCTTGTATGAATAATAGTCGTGATACAGGCATAATCAGCAGCACGAACTATGACGTGTTCAGTTACGAAGCACCGTATAGACTAACGGTAGAACTATTGTATATAATTATTTGTGAAAGTGTTGAACTTTATTAAGCGCAGTGTGTATAGTATTAACTAATCGTATATGTGTAACTACGATAGAATGCGCTAAAGAAACTCTACTAAGTGTTTGGTATTGCCATGAGAGTACCAGAGGTTAACGCTCATGTTTGGGAGCCAGCGTATTGATGTAACGCAGGACGCTTACTGTAGGAATGATATTCATAAAAACTGTTGGAGAGTTCCGAGAGCAGATAACCAGACTTTCAATCAGGAGTTGGTAACGTAAGATGCCGTCGACACCTGCAATTTCGATCTCTGCTAGGGAATTTCAGCAATGAAAAGTGTATAAAGTGACGAGTGTTCAGTGTAATGCATATGTAAAAATATCATTTAAAGTAGTGTTTGATGAAGTGTTTCACTTGTTTGGGGAGTGATAACTTCCTGAAAGGTATGCAACGTGTCGTGTTGGTGATAAAAATTATGTGTAATCAAATGAGTGTAAACAAGAGAAATATGTCGCGTTAAACCCATTATGGCGGGCGACATGGAAGAATATGATTGGTCGGAGCCACCTTAGATGCCTATAGAGATGTAAGTACCCCACACAAATTATGGTTATGGTTATGTAGAAGTATGGACCGCTGCATGTCTGTGATTCCGTAAAGGTATTGTGAATTCCTTATAGATGCCAGTAAAAATCAGTTAGGAGGCTGATCCTCCATGTTTAATCAGTAATGAGTTGATTTTTATAGAGTTGAGATGTTAATTTGCATCATTAAGTGGAGTAATTATTCCCACTATGAATTAAGAATGGCAATCAGTTATGTAAATGCAACGAACGCGATTGTTCGAGTTTAAAACGTCTAGCTATGTCGGAAATTTTGGTAATTTATATGAGAATAATAATAAATAATGACTTTGGTCATTTATGTCAATGAGATTTATAATAATAATAATAAAGGATGATTTTGGTCATTTATGTCAATGAGAATGATGATATAATAATAATGGTTATTAAGAGTATGAATGAACACATCAGGAAACAAATAAATGTTGTAAGCGAGAATTATTAACGCTAAGTGCAAGACTTATCAATCTAAGCAGGAAGATGTTACAGTGAGATTACATTTCAGTAACTATGGAAAGAAGTTTTATATCAGAATATTGCATATATTCAGTAATGATACCAGTAATGAAAGAGCTTTTAGTGAATTGAATTTGCAGCTTAATTGAGAAGCTTATAGAGTAAATGTTAGATTTCTCTTAATATTATAGGTCGGAGTGTCGTAGCATGGAGCATTAGGGGCCAGATAGTCTATTCTACGTATGAATTCTCCTATGTCGTGGACATTGTTGGAGATATTATTTATTCCAGAGTTCTAGTGAAGGACCCTAACTCTGAAGAAAGGATTGAAATGTGTTCCGGACTGGAATCTTGATAGAGTCGAGGAAACAAGGACACCTCGCAGCTCTATGATTTCCCGAGAACTTATTGATGAGTTATTTACGCTTGTGGCAGCGAAACTCATGGCGACAGTGGTTTTCTGCGCCTATATTGTACTTGAGACATCGGTCACCGCCAGGCTCATGCATTGCGAACCCCGAACCTTCATGTTGAATGGACCCATGTGAGGCCATTAATTAATCATTATCCTCGACGTAGGAATAATTACAAAAGCTCATTCAATACCTGTTGGCATAATAGTCAATTAAGATCCTTTGGGAACATGTGTGTCGGTCAGGACACAGTATTTGTCTTGTAAATCGTCACTGCTTAGAGAGGGAGGCTTTCAAACTTTTAGAAAGGTCGAGATAATTGGTGAAACGACCCATTCCACTTTCTATTGTGTAGCGACTTCCTTAGCCGAGGGTCGGTGCTAGCCACCCGGGCCGCTCAGACAAGTAAAAGAGGGAAGAGTCTAGACCTTGTTGAAATGACATATAATGCATGAGTGTTATGTTGAGTATTAGAGCCATGTGGTTTGTGAACACATGGATAATTATAGTTCATCCTGATGGTTCATTATTTTAGCTATCTGACGAATAGTTACATGATATATTTGTACTGTCACTGGAGCCAAGTCATGTAGTTGGTGACTAGATGCCAATCGCCATGAGCGCGAGGTAGTCTATTGTACAATCCGACATAAGCTATAACGTAACGTTTTATCTAGGAATCACAGACAGCATGCGGTGAAACCATATAATTGGAGGATGTGTAGGGGGTAGCTTACATAATTATGGAGTTGCACGTTGATTTTGGTGCAACGTCCAAATAGGTAAATGCATGCAAAGCATTTCATTGGTGAGAAGAAAAATATCAAAACATGCACGGCACACATAATTGTTTAACATAAAGAGGTTTAAGGAATAATCCTTGTTGTAATATTAAAGAAGCCACATTGTATGACTGTTATGTTAATGTACAGTTTGTTTTGAAGTCGTAGGTGCATCAGCGCACTAGTATATCCTTGTGAAGTTCACAGAAGGGTAAAGCCTTATGGCTAGGTATGACTTTGTTGTGATTTTATATTTGTTTACTTGTGGATTGTGGAAGTAAAAATTTTGTTTGCTTTATTTTATGCTTTTTGGGTATTGTTTTGTGTTTGAAGCCATGATTTATTTTACTGGATTAAAGTTTTAGAATAGAGTTGTGCCTTATCATTGTAGAGTTGATACCTTTTAGCCTCAAATCCAAAATATGCACTGCTAAATTGGGGTTACCGTACGCACCTGAGAGCTGATGCTAGTTGGAGGCAGATGCATATTATCCACCGAGATTACTCACATGGGTACAAATAATAATAATAAAATAACAGAGGAGTCTGTATTGTTATAGTACATTATGCAACGAGCCTATAGTGGTAATAATTAAGACATGATTAGGTTTATAAAACAAGCGAAGCGAGTTTTATAATTTCCATACGAGTGTCTTAATTACCATTATAGGTGAGTTGCATACTACTTTCTATGTTCGACGATAATTATAAGTTTATTACATATTCTAACACAAATATTCACAAATAATATCTGTCGAGATTCTGTCGGTTGACTTCTTCTTCTTGGTAATTGTGTGGGCTCAGCATTTGAAATCTATCCAATAACGAATCCCAAAGCTTTGACACATTGTTTATCCTGAAGTAGCACCAACAGATAGCGCACAGATACTAAGTTGGAATATTTTGTTATTTTGGTCAAATAACACAAAATAGGCTGTTACAAACGCTTTAAAATTAAAATGTATCGTATTATCAACAAGTTATTCTTCAAATTTGATGCGTATAAAGTGTCAACGGAAGGAAAATCAATTGAGCCCCAAATAGGTCAGTTATGACATCTCGCGGAAACGTTTCGCGTAGGAATTCCATTTACTGAACATAGAGCTGGATTATAATATCCCTGGAACTAATGGCATACGCCTGCTTCCTCCATGACGTTCTAGTGTGTGTATGTCAACAACAGCATTCACTAAAATTGTCGGCGAAATCTTACGCACATGTAGAAATTGGTGTTGCGGATATTAAGGTACAGTGCTATTTCTTTTGCCACATTGCCCAGTTTGTTTACGGTTGATCCAATATAGACTACATTGTCAACTTTCAAATCATGTAATTCAAGTCCAACATGTTGGAGTTTGAGTGCATGTCAGAAGCTATCCTTTCCTAACTGGTCAATGAATGAAAATATTGAGCTCTGATTGGCTGAAAAAACTGTATTATAATGAAAAGTAGTACTATAATGACCCCCATTATAATACAGTTTTCTGACATATAACACTTACATATCGACGACATCGTCGAACATAAAAATATTTTCGAAAATATTCGGTTAATGGATTCTCCATAGAAAGTAGTATACTTTTTTGTCATCTGATCTTAGAACTTAATTCGGAACTGTTCGGAAGAATGAATTTGTACTTCCCATATGACCAATATTGCTATGAGACAATTTATACCAAAACAAATTCAAAATGTAGAGATGGGTGGAATAGCTGTTTAATGGCTATTATCGTCTACTCTCGAGGACAATGACCTTAAGCAAATTGTGGATTGAACAACTATAGCATTTTACCCCTCAATTGAAAATGTAATACAAAATATAGAACACTAAAAAATATATATATAAGGACCAGTACATTGTAAGATTATACTGAGTATTATCAGTGTTGTCATAGTAATTTACATCTTTGCCTTACTCCTCCTCCAAATCGAACACCTTACACTTAAATATTATATACAATTTTCGAAATTTTTAGCAACAAGTTCGGTCACACATAGTGTAGCCTAGTAACTAAGGGTTAAATACAAATTTTTCTGCCATCAAACAAATTTGTTTTATGATTACATATGAAGATTAGTATGCATATAAAGCCACTGATTTCTCTCTCTCTAGTTAGTTTCAAATTGCTAATCATATTGGTTTTGTTAACAATCTTAAAAAACAACTGTAATCAAAACCGGGCTATTGCTTGCCATACGAAAACCTAAATAATGAAAGTTTGGTTAGAGATTCCTCATCACAACTTAAAAAAAATTACGAGTCTTACAGTAGTCGCATATGATGTGTAACATCCGACATAGAAGAAACCTCACGTGAAATTGTTGATACACCGGTATTTTATAGTATTATTGGCACAAATATGAATCTATTGTAAAAGGGATTGTTTTACAGATATTGTAGTTTATAATACGGAACTCATTTTATTAGATGATTTGTAGCTTCCACCAGCACTAGCCTAAATAAAGAATACGACATGGATCAACTAGATTAATAGACGCGACACCGCTCATAACCTTAAATTCCTTATAAACAGGTCCTCTTGATTCTCAGACCAACACGTAATTTCATATGTATTCTGTTAAAATGAATCATATTGATATGATAAATATCGTTTATAATGATAATCTGGTAGCAAATATATCTACCCCGCCCAGGAATCGAACCCAAGATCTCTAGATTCACAGTCATACGCAATAACCCCACGGCTATTTCGAATACGCAGATATTGTGCACAAGATGGTGACTTATTTCCACGTTCCAATAATACTGCATTACGGAATTAAGTTTCATTTATATTTTGCTTGTTTCGATAATGTTCCTGAGTGGCATTGAGTTTAAAATGCCTTATGCCAATGCAATGCAGACTACTTACAATGTTTGATATAAAGGCATTTTTCCATTTAAATACTGATACGAAGACTTCGTACATGTACCATGCCATTTGTTTATATCACTTGACACCAGAGTTCGCATGAGCGTTTTCCGTTCAGTATGTCATATACATTCCACATGGCCGAGAGTGCGTCATGGTATCAATTTTCGACACCGCGCGCTGATTGTTTCTCTTACCAGTGCCAGCTGGATCGATCGATCGAGTTGGCAGTGCGTCTTATACTTCCGTTCAATCCACCACTGCCAGCTAGGGCACACTTCCATTTGATCGATCGAGCGGGCAGTGCATACTTTCGTTGTCCATCACTGCCAGCTAGTACACTTCCGTTTGATCGATCGAGCGGGCAGTGCATACTTCCGTTGTCCACCACTGCCAGCTAGTACACTTCCGTGTGATCGAACGAGCGGGCAGTGCATACTTCCGTTTGATCCACCACTGCCAGCTCGATCGTTCCGATCCACTTCCGTCCCCATTTTTCAAAATCACTCCCACAAAACTATCCAGCAACCGAGCGGAAATATGTTACACATCAAGAATATCTATTAGTTAACATGTACAGTAATAGAGTAACGTGCCCGATGTAAACAGACATCAGAATCTTCCATGCTAACAGGTTGGCGTAATAGGTGAGATACTAAGGAATGTTGTCCATGGATAACATCCGAAATGGGTTATAACTTCATTACATGCTGAGTTGATTGCCTAAGAACTATTGAACATCTGCAGGAACACTCAATTAAGAAATAACATGCGATTATGTGTTCTTAGAACACTCCACAAGCCTCGTGCGTGAAATCCATTATTCGACCACATGAGAGTCTCAGAAGGTCCAAGTGAAATCTATCAACTTGACCCGTTAAATGTGTTCGTGCTAATTTTGGTTTATCACTGATCAGAACGTCTAATCCTTGATGTACAGGAGATGATTTCAAAGAGGCCAGACTAATTCAGTCACGTAATTTGGGGTTTGCGGTATTATTTTTGAAGATGATTCATCGATATCGAGCAATTAAGGTTAGGAGATTTGGGTCAATTGTTCCACGTAAGGTTTTGGTGTTATTTTTAGTCGATTTTTGGCAGGATAGTATCTTGATTTCTACTAGAAGCTTCCACACGTGCTGTAGTCTCGAGAAACTAGTTTGCTTCACACAAAAAGTGGCCACGTTCAAGGCCTCAGTTTCTAAGTTCCATACGCAACTATTGTAACGAAGTATTCAGGGGGATTGTTTGTTACTCGTTTGTACTTAAGGGGGGACATAAGGTGTCAAAACAATATCGATTTTAATTTCATAACTGTGCCAGTCATAGATCTTGTACAACAATTATATATACCCAAGGAAACACACACACATCTCGCTGTTGGAAGCAATGCTCTAAATTTTCAAAATTCAAATCGTATCTATAGTTACCCATTTTTCGAAAAATGGTCGTTGCTTTGTGCCGATCTTCACCGTGTCCCTCATATCTCCCATTTCATGCTGAACTGCTGTGCCCAAGATCGCGGGTTCAAACCCGGCCGAAGTCGTCGGATTTTTTAAGAGCGTTAAAATCCTTCATATTGCCTTCCTTCAGAGGGGAAGTAAATCCGACGTCCATGACATATATTTATGGCATGTAAAAGATCCTTCCACTTACTAAACTTGTTTGAAGCTAAATTTCTAGGTTAGATTCCGTTGTAACGCTCTATCAAAGTTCCCTCCGAAGGAAGGCATACTGAAGGATTTTTAACGCTCTTAAAAAATCCGACGACTTAGGCTGGGTTTGAACCCGCTATCTTGGGTACAGCAGTTTAGCACGCTACCAACTACGCCACCGAAGCCGTTATTATGTTCATTGATCACCTTATTCAGGAAAAAAATGCAAAGTTTTAGGCGAAAATCAAAATGTCCAGACAAAAGGCCGTTACGCCAGCTGTTTGAAATTACGATCCACAATCCATACCGGAAACAAAGAAAGGGAAAGCAGATATTCTCCTTCCCTAGTTCATATACGGGGCCCGAGAATTTACAATATCGGGGCACGCCAGGTCGTGGACAGTTTATCACTGAGAGAGTAGGAGGAAGGTGCGAGCGGCTAACTGCAGGCATGCCGCACATAACTCGGGGTAATGCATCGTGAGTGTCGGCAGCTCGGGTCTGAATAGCTCGCCAGCATGTTGCTACAACCCTCCCAATAGTCCGCTCAATACCGGCCCAATCTCGTCTCGTCTCGTGGACAGCCTTCAAGCACCGTCTTACCATCCGTTCATTTCGTGTAATCCAAGGGCGAAAAGTATGAGTATGTAGGCTGATTTCTGGAGTCGAAATAAACTTACAGAACTAAAAAGAATAACCCACAATAACTAAGTAGCAAATAAATAAATAAATAAATAAATAAATAAACAACCAAATGGACAGATGGATAAGTAAATAGAACAAAATAAATAATTATATAAGTAAACAAACAAATAGCTGAATAAACCAATCAATCAATCAATCAATCAATAGAAACATAAATACATAAATAACTAAATCAAAACCAAAATCAAAACCAAAACAAAATAAAATAAATCAAAAACACACCGTAATCAAAACAAAAAACAAAATAACAAACTGCAAAAATAACAAAAAATAAAACACAAAAAACATAAAATAACAAAAAACACAGAAATCAAAATACAAAAATAAAAAAATAAAAAAACAGAACCGAAAACCAAATAAATACATTAACGTTTGTGTTCTGCGACTTCATGTAGATATTTGTTGGTGGAGCCATCCAGGTGGAACTGGTTTGTGACAGAGATTAAAATAATTTCATTTAATAATCACCATATTAATGTATGTCAACATAATTTTACGTACTGGCATCGTGTGCCACAGAGTGCCCTGGATTTTTCCCTTCCTTCATAAATCTGGCTTAGAATCTTGAGTCGGTCACTCTACCACTGATCCTGAGGAACGTATGGTCAGGCACAGTATTTTCTTATCAACAACCAAAAAAAAACTGCGTTTTGATGTTCCTTATTGTGTACACAGCATATAAACAATTTTAAGTCGAAAGTTTGAGCAGTACAGAAATAGTACATTATGCAACAAGACTATAATGACAATGATGAAGACACGAGTTTTGTAGTTTCCATACGAGTGTCTCAATTACCATTAAAGGCCAGTTGCATACGACTGTTTTGTTCGACGATACTTTATTTTATGTTCGAACATAAATATTAGAAGTATCTGTCAAGATTCCGCCATTTCCTTTTACCGAACAGAGCGCACGGGACGTAGAGAATACCTTGTATTTGACCACGAACCTCCTCAAATATCCCACTACGCCGTGAAATTTAAAACAGCAGGCCGTGGAAGTCAGCGTAGGTGTGATACTATCGTCATATATATTATTACGGCGCTCACAAGTGACCGATCGTGACAAATGAGCATTCAAATGAAAGCGAATAGACATTAGCAGTGACGAATTCCACTCAAATTTCATAAATATCTATAATTTATTTACAAAATGATTTTAAAACAAGTAGTTCCGTGAAGAACTATAGAGCCTATTTTCATATATCCCACTAAAGTTAATTGCCTCTATCAACATACAAAATTTCAGTTTGATTGCTGTAATAGATTCGTAGATATTGAGAACCGTCTAACATTTCGGATGGTCGCCATGTTGGACTTTTATTTATGTAGGGCTTAGAGTTATGTACTGTTACATGAAGATTATTGTGTACGTGTAGTACTCAAACTTCAATCACATGATCAGGACACAAGAAGTAAAAAAGAGATTTTAAAATTTCGCACAGCTGCCATCTAGTGGTATGGAAACTATTGAAATAAATTAAATGCCTGTGGATTAACAATTGTATAAGGATTTACTGTACCAAGTTTCACTGCACCTGGATGGTTAAATTACGAGAAACGACCATGAGAATATTTATACTTCGCGTCGCCACCATGTTGGATTAGTGATCACCAGGTTATTGAAAGTCCTATAGGTGAACGTGTGTTCATAACCCCTATGAACGCAAAAAAAAAAAAAAAAAAAAACAGTTTGATTGCTTTAGTAGATTCTAAATATTCCGGATGGTCGCCATGTTGGATTGTTAAATGTATAGGCCATAGAGTCATGTACCTTTAAAGGAAAATTATAGCGTAGGTTCATTATTCAAACTTTCACTTCGATCGCATGATTACGACACAAGAAATAGAAAAATTCGCACAGCCGCCATCTTGAGGTTATGTAAACAATTGAACGAAGTTATATGTCGGTGCATTACAATGCATATAAACATATACTGTACCAAGTTTCATTGCGTTTGGATGGTTAAATCGCGAGAAACGTCTATTTAAAAGTCTCAACTTCGCTTGGCCATAATGTTGGTTTTGTAGTTACAAGGTTGTCAAAAGTCACATAAGTGAACTTTTAGTAGTTCACTTTATGACCAGACAAAATTCCAGGATGATATCGGTAATAGTTTCGGAGTTATTGAATGCTGGTGAAATTTTTCGCACAGTCGCCATGTTGGATTGGTGAGACGTAACATTATTTGAAGGGCACGGTCGGGGTCACCCGGAATGGTGCTATGAACTTACCGAGTTTCATTGAAATCGCTCCAGCCGTTTAGATTTTAATAGGGGGGGGGACACACACACGAATCACACACACACACACACGCACACACACACGGACAAAAGGTGATCTCATAAGCCTATTTTTTCAAAATTGAAAATAGGATAAAAATGTAGGAAGTGTGCGATCTGCTGATACTGTTGCTGAAGGAAAATACGCTCCGTAATTGCTGTCCAGTTCAAATTTTGGCCGCTGTGACGCCTGTTTCATGTCATTTTAACATTCTGAGGTTTTCCCTTTGTCATTTTGCATTGATTTCAGAAACAGTAAATCAAAGGAATGAGTACTCAAATCGTATAATTTCATAAATAACGAATAACCGGTGAGTGTTATGATGATCCAATTTTTAGTGATTGCCTTCTTAAGTTATGGAACGTAGAACTTGGAACTGAAATGTAAATATTGTTCTATAACCATTTGGTTGAAAAGAAAACATAACAACCTTTCTCCTTAGTCTCTCATTATAAACGTATTGGGGAAAGTGTGGTTTATGAACATGCGAGATTTCTAGCACGTGTCCGCTAGTCCTTACCTAATTGGTCAAACAGCTGTATCGTAATGAAAATCTTGAGCTCTGTTCGGTGGAGAACCTGTACCATAATGAAACTTGAACTATAATGATCCTCTCACAGACGCAGTTTTCTGGCATATAACATTTATATTTCGGCATGGTCGAACATAAAGTAAATTATGTTTCTAAGGTCAGACAGGCATACAGCGAAGTGAGTGATGACTAGAGACGAGAATTATAGGCACTAAAAACAGTTAAAATAGGCAGGCATATAGGCTCTTAAAATGGCCAAAATAGGCATGTAAATAGGCACTAACGTGTAAAATAGGCAACAAAATAGGCAACAAAATAGACATGAAAAAATTTCTTATAATTTAATAAAATATTTAATTACAATAATAAGAATTAACAACAAGCAACTTTTCAATGTTTTCTGGTAATAAGTTTGTTCTCCTGTCATGAAGAATGTTTTTATATTGAGATAAAGATCTCTCAACATCACATGAAGTGATTGGGCAAAACTTTAACGAAGCCACTGCATCTGGTTTTAGGTCAATTGCTTCATCTACCCCACCTCGTAGCACACTGGCTACCTTTACCACTGCTTCCCATCCTGGATTCATCTGCAGGACCCTATCAAACTTCTCCCTGACAGCGGCTATCTTCCCAGAGTTTACTTCCAAACTTCCCCTGACTACTTCAACAATCCTACATGATTCCACCAGGGGTATTCCACTCTTCTCTATTTTCTGTTGCCTGCAATAGATCCTGCATGATGTGTACCCACAAGCCTGCAATCCTCCTTGAAAATTAGAAAACCGCGTAATTTGAAATTGTGGCATTCGCCTTACATTTTGCCACAATTTAGCAAGACTCTAGACAGAGGTTTGTTGGCAGCTTCGCGGCCCTAACCTGGGAGCTTAACGCTCCCCCAGACTAGAGCCACACATAGCGCTGGTGAAAGTTACTCGCGACTTTTTCAAAAAAATTGCATTTAAGTTGTAAATCTCTGTTTTCACAGGAAATGAGTCAGAGTTCAAAATACCGATTTTTAATTTTCATCCACTCTGTGACAAGAGACCACCAGCGTTCTAACTCCTCGTTCAGTAATTAAATGATTATTTACATTTTATATATAAATTATTGAGAGTTCATGTCTAATACAGCATTGCAACAAAACAACTTGCCGCAATACATAAATTAATAGGCCTATAAATGCTACAATGAAATGCGATAGTACTTCTCAATCACAAAAACATAAAAGAAACAAACGAATTAACTCTTTACAGCAAGCTTGGCAGAAGACTACTCTTCCATCGGTAGTGAAATTGGTATCCCCTGTGATCCACTGCTTCAGCCAGTAAGAATTCGATAATTTATCTTTCGGCATTGCCACGGATCACTTCTTCTTCGCAATAAATCACACAAAGTTCTGAATCTGAAGTGAAGATAAAGCGTCCGCTTACACAGTACGCATCGAGAGGGAGGTAGGGGATACGGGTTGTGCAACATAATTCGACGTTGATTGGTTCTCGCATGTGTCTTGCGAGGTTGGAGGGGTTGAAGTCTTCAAGGTCAAATTGTTTCTTGTTTCTTCTGATGGAAATTTCCCAAGCGCTATTTCTGGTGACTCCCGAGAATTCCCATTCTTGTTAGTGGGGTAAACACATATTGAGAAATGAGAATATAATTCTGTCGAGCACACCAGCTGCAATATAATGCAATTTAAAATACAGTCAAAAGGCATCAAATAGGCAATTATACTCCAAATAGGCAAAAACCCTTTAAATAGGCATTTGTAGGCACAATAAAACCAACGAAATCTAGCCTAAAAGAACCTAAAACGGATTTATATCTCGAAAGCCTACGTTTCTAAACACAGGAATAAAATAGGCAAATAGGCAAATTCCCGTCTCTAGTGATGACATACGAGTCTGCGTAGGAGACTAATACTAACACTTACAACTACGCACCTACACGCTAGCAACGATGCTATTTAGCAGTGATTATTCGGAGAGGAAAAATGAGTGATAGAGAATTCAATTTGTCACCGGTAAGATGAGAGGAAATCTCATTCCGCTCTCCCTCACACTGTGCGCTGCTCAAGTACGGAGCTATTAAGAGCAGGAAGACGTCGCGCCATGCCGGAATAAACTCCAGAAATAACTTCACAGCCAGGTTCCTCTCAATCGATGACGAGTACGACGTCGAAAGTGCCAGTCCATCTCAGTAAAATGATGTACTGTGATGTCAATTTACATCGTGCACCTCTTCAGTGTTCTTAGTAATACATAATGTCACTAATGAACACATTTCTCAAATGAAAATCAAGTGGAGTTAATTTTATGTTGTCTCGGCGACAGTCTCTTTAGGAATTTAATCTAGTTTGCATATTGAAGAATTGTTGAGCTAGCAATGATCGTAGTCTCTAGGACGAATGTTTAGTAATTAAATGAACTAATTTTGATCGTTTACTTCCAAATAAATATTATGTTTCTATTTTGTTAGAGACATTGTGAATGTTCTTTTAATAGCTTTTACTCGCAATTACTGTAATATTAAAATAATGGTATGTGTAAGGAAAAAAGTAATAGAATGTTTGGATTCAGGTGAACAAATTACATGTAAAACAAAATTGCATTATTTTCCATGACCCATTCCGTAAAACCAATATAACCTCAACACCCAATGAAATTGAATTACACAATACATATCCGAGAAATTTGATCAATCTAGGACCATCCATACCCCAAACAAAATTCTCATTATTACGGGAATTAATAGCAAGAAATTTCCAAACCATAATAAACTCCTGATTTTTCGTCATCGTCACGAATGCTCCCTTCAAAAAGGAACCCAATTGTAATCCAATGAGGGACAATCATAGGTTGTTTAAAAAATCTTCTATTTATAAAACATATTTTCAAAAATAATTACTTTATGAGCATGTATCATCAAAATTGTTTTAAAGCACACTTTCGTTAACAGATCTGTTATTTGAATACCTGTTTAATGAAAATTAATATCTAATCAACTTTGCTCATAGTTATTTTAAGTTCTAGTTTTATTTATAGAGAATAGTTACTGAAGAAGAAGACCATAATGTGGCTGAGACTTGTATAACTTATTACTATTTCGACATTATCCACTAAGGTGAACAAACTTAATAAATACTAATAGTTTTTTTTAGCGTATGGCTTTTAGTGCCGGGAGTGTCCGATGACATGTTCGGCTCGCCAGTTTTGTAGCTGCTTCGAGACGGACACCCGATGGGTGAGCTACAAGTACCGTTGGGGAGGGAAGTTGGAATTTAAGGACGAGGAGTTGGAAGGTAGCGGCTGTGGCCTATAGTTAGGGACCAACCCCGTCATTTGCCTGGAAGGAAGATGGGAAACCACAGAAGACCATCAGTAGGGGAGTAGTGCCGATTCCAACCAGTGTCATGGCCGCCGCGTGAGTCCAAGCCAATATCTCGCGAACCCATGGTCGGATGTTGACAAATGAGGTGTCGTTGGACTCGGGCTGACGGGGGCTTTGCTATGGACCACTCATTTCAACCCCTAAATAAAACCTACCCCTACTAGGGGGTGAAATTGTAATTTTTTAGTGAAAGCCTCTTTTCAAATGGGACATGTATAAGGTGCGCTGCTAAAATGAACTTAAACGTGGTTGCCCATATCGCGCATGCGTTTTACGAGATGCCGCTATGGATGAACATTTTTGTTTTTGTTTTGTACGCATGCGCACTTGGGATTTTTGTAAGAGGGCGAGCTGTTTGAAAAAAATGATTGATAAGAAGGGGTTTTGGTGGTGAGGAGAGAGCCAGATAGTCGCCTACTTTCCTACGACGTTTGCCGATATCTCTCGAACGCAAGGTCGGATTTGGACGTGTGACGTGTCAAATCGCTTGTTTCAAAGCCCTATATATGTTATTAATAGGTTAAAGTTTTGAGAATGAGGGAAACAGGCGTTTTGGGGTAAAATTATGATTTTAGACTTTTTCTGATATTTCACGAATGCCTGGTCGGATTTGGTCCTATGACGTGTCAAATGGCTTGTCTCGAAACCCTCTTTATTTTGGTAATAGGTTAAAGTTTTTGAGAATGAGGGAAACAGAATTTTTTGTTGTAAAACCGTGATTTTAGACTTTTTGTTATATCTCACAAACCAATAACGCCAGAGACGTATACGAGGGGTCGTAGGACTCGGGGTGACGCCCCTCCCCTATCTCCCTTTCGAATATAGTATTTATGTTTAAAAAAATGCGAAAGAGCCTAACGACACTTATGTTGAAAACATTTCAGTTTTTAAAACTTTTCTTAAATTTGTCTAAAATGTTCATGACGAGTGGTTGTAGATAGAAAGAGACGATACCACTGGACACGTGTTTCAACGAAGCTATTACTGGCCACGGTGGTGATATACCAATACAGTATTCGCTATTTCGATGAGACGGCGGGTCGAGGGTTCGTTTTCTGATTTTTCCTATGATGGAATTCCTAATTCCTAAACCCCCTGAAGGGGGTCTTTAACATGTAAACGATTATGAGTGACATGACAAATGATAATTCCTTGATTCGATGAAGTTGGCTTTAGATAGAACAAACAGAACTTGGTTATATGTTGCTTGAAGTGAGTATAGAAAACAAACTTGCTGGGGCAGACTGACAGGATGTGAATGTTATTTGATCTTATTGGAATGCATTGACTTGACAGGGCAATGAAAAAAAGCACAGAGATGCTGAGGACACTTGAAGGTCAAACGATATGGCAACCATGGTGGGAGGGGGAAGCTAGGATGATGTCGCCGATCATGTTCAATGGATGAATTTATATTTTGCGAAGCATTGTTCGGAGAGGGTCATGGGACGACTTGTTTTAAGGGTATTTATTTTTTCGATGTTTCCTATGGTGGACTCATTGATTGAAATAATCCAAAACTGCTAGGGCATGGCCTTGAGATTTTATAAACCGATAATGGGATTTTGACATACAAGATCCACTCAGAACTTGACATGATGTCATTCTTTTTATGGCTTATGAATTTCCCCAAAAAAGACCCAAAACAACAAGATCATGGACTTTTGCTTTTCTTAATATATTGCAAACCCATAATGTAAGATGTTTACTGTGAGTGACGAAATCTAGCTAGGTAACGAAAGAATTATTGTAGGATATATGTATGGTGACTGACACGTCTTTGACCATTGGAACTTGTTTTCAGATCTGACTGTAGTACATAGGGAGTATAGGTTGTAGGCATGGATTGACAAACGGTGCACACAAAATTCAATTTATCGATTCAAGAATTAAGAGTAGACTATCATTAATTAATTGGTTAAAGAGTGTAGCTAAAAATAAAAAAATGGTGACTACATTAAACTAAACTGAACCAAGTCGAATCAAACCCAACCGAACCAAACCAAGCCTAAAGCAAACCAAACCTAATCAAGAACAAGCCAAGGGCTTAAGTGTAAAACTTGTGGGGGAATGCAGTCATTGGCAATGTCCAAAGGAAGGGATAACGCTCTACCTCTAGAGGGTAAGGTAAAGCTAGCGCATGGTGCTAATGCATATTCCCAAGTACATGAACCACACACACACACAACTATCCTATGCTGTTTTTATGAGTTAACTGTTAAAACTTACTCAGTGGTTACTGAGCAAGATGGTCGCTACACACAACAAGCTTTAAATACTTGAGGCTAATAATCTATACACACACACACACGCTTGTTCTAAACTAAACTGTCTTGCTGGCAGTGCTCACACAGTAGGCAAATGACAGAAATGCTTGGCTAACAGAAATACAATCATTTTCGTTTGTCTAATGTTACCAGCTAACCATTACATGCTATAGTGGTGAGCACATGTGCCTCTTGCACTGGAGATCGTAACTCGATTTCTAGCTCTAAGGCCTAGAATGAATCAAACTAAGAAAGAAGGGTATGGTGACGCAGTGGTTAAACTGTTAGCCTTTCACTAAGGTAGACTAGGGTTTGATTTTAGGTTAATATACATGTCATAAACAAACAAACAAACAAACAAACAAACAAAAAAAGCAGAGATAATGTTTAAAACTGATTACACTTGTCTCTTTTCAAATTATTACTTAGATTGCAAATACAAAGGTGGACTGGGTTTGATATTCAGTTAATGCTGCCTATCGCATACTAGCCTGTAAGAAAGCCAAACAAGCAAAAGGCGTAGGTAGAGCAGTGGTAAAATCGCTATGTGTAGAGAACTACCTAACGGTTTTATGAACTGGCAATGGTATGTCGCATAAACAGTGCAGGATACAATCCAGCAACCATAATTTGTATCTTGTGGAGCAGAGAAAACATATATATAGAGAAAGATATAGAAAGCTAGTGTATGTATGGGTAGCATTGATAATTTGACCAGAGAAAATACGATGAGGTAGGGTGGGGAGAGGGAGAATTAACACTTATATATGAATGAATGGTAAATAGTATTTTAGTTTTTTTTCCCCAATAGTTTTGTTTTTTAAATGCAGTGGTAGATAGTCGTTATTTTGTAAAACATTCTTACTTGCAGTAGTAATAAGACTCTATGGTTTCGCTAACACATAGATAGACTGTATTATTGCCATGGTCAAGCACTCACATTAAGATCATTTACAAAATCATAAAATGAAAAATAAAAAATCTTGTTTTGGAAATATCGTTTTTCAACATACACAAAATAAATATATAAAAAATTTGTAAACAGCAAAATGGAAAATCCATGGTCAAGCACTCACATTAAGATCATTTACAAAATCATAAAATGAAAAATAAAAATCTTGTTTTGGAAATATCGATTTTTTTCAACATACACAAAATAAATATATAAAAAATTTGTAAACAGCAAAATGGAAAATCCATGTTTCCATATAGACAAAATTTAAAAACCTTAAACGGACATTTAAGAAAATATATATAAATGGGAAATTGACAAATGTGTAAATATGAAAATGGAAAAATCAATGTTTCCATATCATGAAATTGAAAAACATCAAACTGTCATTTTAAAAAATGCAAATGGAAAATTGACAAATTGCAATGTGTGAAATGTGAAATTGAACAAATGGCTATCATTATTTAAAAAAAAAAAGAACATGGTGCTCTATGGTTGAGGTGTGAATCAAACCCTTTCTACTTATTTGGACCACCCGAGACTGAGTAGACTAGTTTAAGTTGTCATACCACTTTTAAAAGTTTGTGTTAAATCTAGGAATTGAACCCAAGAGCTTGTAGGGGAGATCAAAGGTTATAATATGTTAAACAGATAGCCTTGAATGAAGGGTGTGGTAGCTATATAGAGATGAGACGTTTCGCTCGGGGCAGGGAGGCATGGAGATCTGCATCAAACCAGTCAAAGGACTAAAGACTCAAACAACAACATGTACGTTCACCAAAATAATGTTGTGTAACGGTAAATGTTAGTCAACGAACAGTAATGCATTACTAAAACCCATGACACGATACCTAAGAGCTTTTCTAAAATGATTTTAAAATGCCTTTAACCCTATATTGAACACCCAGTTCACAAAACTCATAACTGCAATGTTATGGTAAAACAAAACAAAATCTATATTTCAAAACAAACAAGTGGTTTAGTCAATGTATACTGGAAAAAGTTTTGTAAACACTCAAGTCCTCAAGACCAATTAAATTAGTAACTGTCAGGTTGGCCGAGTGGTTAAGGTGTTTGACTTAAGATCAAATTTCTGTATAAGGAAGCAAGGGTTCGAATCCCTTACCTGACATAACTATTGCCTTAACATGGCTTGGCCACACTGTATTATTATGATACTCAGTACACAAACCATAGATATAGTGTATTGTTTAAGGCCACTCTCTTTCTGAACATAGTCAGAGACTGTTGATGGTTAACAATTGTATTAATAGTGGGACATGGGGATAGCAATTAAGAAAAAACAGCCAATACCCATACAATATTTTTATTCATTTTAGTTTTTTTTTACAATAGTTACACACTGAATACAACTTTTTATCTCTTTACCATTGTTTGATATAGATTTTAAACACAACGCTTGTTGTAGATCCTTTTACAACTTTCTCTAGGTACTCTTGTTCTTAAAAACTGGGGAAGCCGCAATGGTTTTATAGACATTAAACCCTCATTCTCTTCTTTTTCATCATTATCATCATCATTATTATAAATATTATCTTTATAATTATTATAGTCATTGTCACCATCATTATCATCATCATCATCATCCTCAACATCACTAGAACTATCCAATTCCATTTTTTCCTTTTCAAAAGGGATCTCTTGAAGAGTCTGTGTTGCTTTTGATAGTGTTACGGGTTTATTGAACGTTGACAACTGTCCTAACATGACTTTTTGAGGAGATAAATGTTTTTTCATAAGGAAGTCACTATGTTGAGTAACACTATGTTTTTGTCGGACTTGCTTTTTCTTGTTCTTTTGATCATGTTTTGTTAACACTAACGGTGTTTCATTTGGTATACCACATTGATGAGTACCCACACTTAAGACCTCACCATGTTTACTTTTTAGATGACCTAGACATTTTGTTGTTCTTTGTTTTGAGCACTGCCAAAATATGATGCCATTCGCATTTTCTCGCTTATAGTTATAAGAGTACCCATGATACAGGGCACGTGGTTTACCTTTATTGGTTATAGTATATTCCATAGTAGTCACTGACTTGTATAGTCGATCCGCCTACTACAAAGGTCTGAACACTTGTGGTGAAAGAATGATGTTGTGTTGACGTTTTATGCAGGATAATGTTGGTGGCATATGTGGGTGGCTTATGTTGATGACATGTGTTGTTGGCTGATTTTGGTGGCTTATGTTGATGGTTTATGGTGGTGGCTTATGTTGATGGCTTATGTTGGTGGCTTATGTTGATGACATATGTTGATGACTTATGTTGATAGCTTATGTTGGTGGCTAATGTTGATGACATATGTTGTTGGCTTATGGTGGTGGCTTATGTTGATGGTATATGTTGCTGGCCTATGTTGATGGTTTATGTTAATGGCTTAGGTTAATATCTTAGGTTGATGGCATAAGTTGATGGCTTATGTTGGTGGCTTATGGTGGTGGCTTATGCTGGTGGCTTATGCTAGTGGCTTATGGTGGTGGTTTATGGTGGTGGCTTATGTTGATGACATATGTTGGTGGCTTAAGTTGGTGGCTTATGTTGGTGGCTTATGGTGGTGGCTTATGGTGGTGGGTTATGGTGGTGGATTATTGTGGCTTATAGTGGTGGCTTATGGTGGTGGTTTATGGTGGTGGCTTATGTTGATGACATATGTTGGTGGCTTATGGTGGCTTATGGTGGTGATTTATAGTGGTGGCCTATGTTGGTGGCTTATTTTTGGTGGTTTACGTTAATACCTTATTTGTAATGGCTTATTTGACAAGTTATTGTTGTCAATGTATTTAGAGGATTTTTCTCTTGGTTTTGGAAAGTATCTCAACTCTTTTTTATGGTAGCATAATGCTTACCGCCATGTTTGTAAGCAACAACAACACACTAAAATTCCAAGAATCCAAAGTACTCTAAGGTTAATGATTGTCTCTCAACTCCATTCAACGTCTAGTCAAAAAAACATTATATATTTTTCACATTTTACAAAAAAGGTAAATTGGGAAAGAAAGCTATATGTTTAAACTAAAAATCATATCAAATCATATGCTAACTCCAACACCTACGTCTACCCCAATCTCAGTCAAAAAAATATAATATTCTTCAAATTTTTCCAAAACAGTATTTGGAAAGTAGGCCATATTTTGAAAACTAATCATCCTATAAAGTCATATATATATATACTGAAACCAATGGCTTTTATATCCTTAATCTTAAGAACAAAATATGGAATTTTTGACATTTTTTCCAAAAATGTTCATTTTAAAACGGGGCTATATTTTGGAAACTAGGAATTTTACAAGAAAGTTTGTTTAACGTAAATGGCAGGTATTTACCCCCACTACCCGCAAACCAAGTCCCAGGTCTCTGGGGAAAAATCCAAAAAAAGTTCAATTTGGAAAGTAGGCAATATTTTGAAAACGAATCATCCTAAAAAGTCATATATAGACTCAAACCAATGGCTTTTATGTCCTTAATTGGTAGAACAAAACTTAACATTTTTTCAGTTTTTCCAAAAAAGTCCAATTTTCAAAAATTGTCTATATTTTGGGAACTAAGAATTTTACAAAAAAGTTTGTTTAACGAAAATGAAAGGTCTTTACCCCCCTCTACCCAAAACATAAATTTCAGGTCCCTAGGACAAAAACTGTGCAGTATATATATATATATATATATATTTTGGGGAGGGGGTCTATATTCACTTTACCTCCCCACTTCACAAGATGGCGGCCATAGCTTAACTTAACCTAGCCTAACCTAACCTGACCTACGAGGTGTGATCAAAAAGTTCCAAAAATGTGGCTGCAACTTAACCAAACCTAGCCTAGCCTAACCTAACCTCCCTGTTGACTAGCCCCCTTTGGACGGGTCCTTTTTGAAGGGAGTCATTTTTTTTACGTGTCCCGGAGGACGGGTCCTTGTTGACGGGTCCCAGTGGCGGGTCCCCTTTGACATAATTTGGATAAAATGCAAGGCCAGTCCATAGGGATCAGTCCAAAGGACCCGCCACAGGGACCCGTCAACAAGGACCCGTCCTCCGGGACACGTAAAAAAAATGACTCCCTTCAAAAAGGACCCGTCCAAAGGGGGCTAGTCAACAGGGAGGTTAGGTTAGGCTAGGCTAGGTTTGGTTAAGTTGCAGCCACATTTTTGGAACTTTTTGATCACACCTCGTAGGTCAGGTTAGGTTAGGCTAGGTTAAGTTAAGCTATGGCCGCCATCTTGTGAAGTGGGGAGGTAAAGTGAATATAGACCCCCTCCCCAAAATATATATATATATATATACTGCACAGTTTTTGTCCTAGGGACCTGAAATTTATGTTTTGGGTAGAGGGGGGTAAAGACCTTTCATTTTCGTTAAACAAACTTTTTTGTAAAATTCTTAGTTCCCAAAATATAGACAATTTTTGAAAATTGGACTTTTTTGGAAAAACTGAAAAAATGTTAAGTTTTGTTCTACCAATTAAGGACATAAAAGCCATTGGTTTGAGTCTATATATGACTTTTTAGGATGATTAGTTTTCAAAATATTGCCTACTTTCCAAATTGAACTTTTTTTGGATTTTTCCCCAGAGACCTGGGACTTGGTTTGCGGGTAGTGGGGGTAAATACCTGCCATTTACGTTAAACAAACTTTCTTGTAAAATTCCTAGTTTCCAAAATATAGCCCCGTTTTAAAATGAACATTTTTGGAAAAAATGTCAAAAATTCCATATTTTGTTCTTAAGATTAAGGATATAAAAGCCATTGGTTTCAGTATATATATATATGACTTTATAGGATGATTAGTTTTCAAAATATGGCCTACTTTCCAAATACTGTTTTGGAAAAATTTGAAGAATATTATATTTTTTTGACTGAGATTGGGGTAGACGTAGGTGTTGGAGTTAGCATATGATTTGATATGATTTTTAGTTTAAACATATAGCTTTCTTTCCCAATTTACCTTTTTTGTAAAATGTGAAAAATATATAATGTTTTTTGACTAGACGTTGAATGGAGTTGAGAGACAATCATTAACCTTAGAGTACTTTGGATTCTTGGAATTTTAGTGTGTTGTTGTTGCTTACAAACATGGCGGTAAGCATTATGCTACCATAAAAAAGAGTTGAGATACTTTCCAAAACCAAGAGAAAAATCCTCTAAATACATTGACAACAATAACTTGTCAAATAAGCCATTACAAATAAGGTATTAACGTAAACCACCAAAAATAAGCCACCAACATAGGCCACCACTATAAATCACCACCATAAGCCACCATAAGCCACCAACATATGTCATCAACATAAGCCACCACCATAAACCACCACCATAAGCCACCACTATAAGCCACAATAATCCACCACCATAACCCACCACCATAAGCCACCACCATAAGCCACCAACATAAGCCACCAACTTAAGCCACCAACATATGTCATCAACATAAGCCACCACCATAAACCACCACCATAAGCCACTAGCATAAGCCACCAGCATAAGCCACCACCATAAGCCACCAACATAAGCCATCAACTTATGCCATCAACCTAAGATATTAACCTAAGCCATTAACATAAACCATCAACATAGGCCAGCAACATATACCATCAACATAAGCCACCACCATAAGCCAACAACATATGTCATCAACATTAGCCACCAACATAAGCTATCAACATAAGTCATCAACATATGTCATCAACATAAGCCACCAACATAAGCCATCAACATAAGCCACCACCATAAACCATCAACATAAGCCACCAAAATCAGCCAACAACACATGTCATCAACATAAGCCACCCACATATGCCACCAACATTATCCTGCATAAAACGTCAACACAACATCATTCTTTCACCACAAGTGTTCAGACCTTTGTAGTAGGCGGATCGACTATACAAGTCAGTGACTACTATGGAATATACTATAACCAATAAAGGTAAACCACGTGCCCTGTATCATGGGTACTCTTATAACTATAAGCGAGAAAATGCGAATGGCATCATATTTTGGCAGTGCTCAAAACAAAGAACAACAAAATGTCTAGGTCATCTAAAAAGTAAACATGGTGAGGTCTTAAGTGTGGGTACTCATCAATGTGGTATACCAAATGAAACACCGTTAGTGTTAACAAAACATGATCAAAAGAACAAGAAAAAGCAAGTCCGACAAAAACATAGTGTTACTCAACATAGTGACTTCCTTATGAAAAAACATTTATCTCCTCAAAAAGTCATGTTAGGACAGTTGTCAACGTTCAATAAACCCGTAACACTATCAAAAGCAACACAGACTCTTCAAGAGATCCCTTTTGAAAAGGAAAAAATGGAATTGGATAGTTCTAGTGATGTTGAGGATGATGATAATGATGATAATGATGGTGACAATGACTATAATAATTATAAAGATAATATTTATAATAATGATGATGATAATGATGAAAAAGAAGAGAATGAGGGTTTAATGTCTATAAAACCATTGCGGCTTCCCCAGTTTTTAAGAACAAGAGTACCTAGAGAAAGTTGTAAAAGGATCTACAACAAGCGTTGTGTTTAAAATCTATATCAAACAATGGTAAAGAGATAAAAAGTTGTATTCAGTGTGTAACTATTGTAAAAAAAAACTAAAATGAATAAAAATATTGTATGGGTATTGGCTGTTTTTTCTTAATTGCTATCCCCATGTCCCACTATTAATACAATTGTTAACCATCAACAGTCTCTGACTATGTTCAGAAAGAGAGTGGCCTTAAACAATACACTATATCTATGGTTTGTGTACTGAGTATCATAATAATACAGTGTGGCCAAGCCATGTTAAGGCAATAGTTATGTCAGGTAAGGGATTCGAACCCTTGCTTCCTTATACAGAAATTTGATCTTAAGTCAAACACCTTAACCACTCGGCCAACCTGACAGTTACTAATTTAATTGGTCTTGAGGACTTGAGTGTTTACAAAACTTTTTCCAGTATACATTGACTAAACCACTTGTTTGTTTTGAAATATAGATTTTGTTTTGTTTTACCATAACATTGCAGTTATGAGTTTTGTGAACTGGGTGTTCAATATAGGGTTAAAGGCATTTTAAAATCATTTTAGAAAAGCTCTTAGGTATCGTGTCATGGGTTTTAGTAATGCATTACTGTTCGTTGACTAACATTTACCGTTACACAACATTATTTTGGTGAACGTACATGTTGTTGTTTGAGTCTTTAGTCCTTTGACTGGTTTGATGCAGATCTCCATGCCTCCCTGCCCCGAGCGAAACGTCTCATCTCTATATAGCTACCACACCCTTCATTCAAGGCTATCTGTTTAACATATTATAACCTTTGATCTCCCCTACAAGCTCTTGGGTTCAATTCCTAGATTTAACACAAACTTTTAAAAGTGGTATGACAACTTAAACTAGTCTACTCAGTCTCGGGTGGTCCAAATAAGTAGAAAGGGTTTGATTCACACCTCAACCATAGAGCACCATGTTCTTTTTTTTTTTAAATAATGATAGCCATTTGTTCAATTTCACATTTCACACATTGCAATTTGTCAATTTTCCATTTGCATTTTTTAAAATGACAGTTTGATGTTTTTCAATTTCATGATATGGAAACATTGATTTTTCCATTTTCATATTTACACATTTGTCAATTTCCCATTTATATATATTTTCTTAAATGTCCGTTTAAGGTTTTTAAATTTTGTCTATATGGAAACATGGATTTTCCATTTTGCTGTTTACAAATTTTTTATATATTTATTTTGTGTATGTTGAAAAAAATCGATATTTCCAAAACAAGATTTTTATTTTTCATTTTATGATTTTGTAAATGATCTTAATGTGAGTGCTTGACCATGGATTTTCCATTTTGCTGTTTACAAATTTTTTATATATTTATTTTGTGTATGTTGAAAAACGATATTTCCAAAACAAGATTTTTTATTTTTCATTTTATGATTTTGTAAATGATCTTAATGTGAGTGCTTGACCATGGCAATAATACAGTCTATCTATGTGTTAGCGAAACCATAGAGTCTTATTACTACTGCAAGTAAGAATGTTTTACAAAATAACGACTATCTACCACTGCATTTAAAAAACAAAACTATTGGGGAAAAAAAACTAAAATACTATTTACCATTCATTCATATATAAGTGTTAATTCTCCCTCTCCCCACCCTACCTCATCGTATTTTCTCTGGTCAAATTATCAATGCTACCCATACATACACTAGCTTTCTATATCTTTCTCTATATATATGTTTTCTCTGCTCCACAAGATACAAATTATGGTTGCTGGATTGTATCCTGCACTGTTTATGCGACATACCATTGCCAGTTCATAAAACCGTTAGGTAGTTCTCTACACATAGCGATTTTACCACTGCTCTACCTACGCCTTTTGCTTGTTTGGCTTTCTTACAGGCTAGTATGCGATAGGCAGCATTAACTGAATATCAAACCCAGTCCACCTTTGTATTTGCAATCTAAGTAATAATTTGAAAAGAGACAAGTGTAATCAGTTTTAAACATTATCTCTGCTTTTTTTGTTTGTTTGTTTGTTTGTTTGTTTGTTTATGACATGTATATTAACCTAAAATCAAACCCTAGTCTACCTTAGTGAAAGGCTAACAGTTTAACCACTGCGTCACCATACCCTTCTTTCTTAGTTTGATTCATTCTAGGCCTTAGAGCTAGAAATCGAGTTACGATCTCCAGTGCAAGAGGCACATGTGCTCACCACTATAGCATGTAATGGTTAGCTGGTAACATTAGACAAACGAAAATGATTGTATTTCTGTTAGCCAAGCATTTCTGTCATTTGCCTACTGTGTGAGCACTGCCAGCAAGACAGTTTAGTTTAGAACAAGCGTGTGTGTGTGTGTATAGATTATTAGCCTCAAGTATTTAAAGCTTGTTGTGTGTAGCGACCATCTTGCTCAGTAACCACTGAGTAAGTTTTAACAGTTAACTCATAAAAACAGCATAGGATAGTTGTGTGTGTGTGTGGTTCATGTACTTGGGAATATGCATTAGCACCATGCGCTAGCTTTACCTTACCCTCTAGAGGTAGAGCGTTATCCCTTCCTTTGGACATTGCCAATGACTGCATTCCCCCACAAGTTTTACACTTAAGCCCTTGGCTTGTTCTTGATTAGGTTTGGTTTGCTTTAGGCTTGGTTTGGTTCGGTTGGGTTTGATTCGACTTGGTTCAGTTTAGTTTAATGTAGTCACCATTTTTTTATTTTTAGCTACACTCTTTAACCAATTAATTAATGATAGTCTACTCTTAATTCTTGAATCGATAAATTGAATTTTGTGTGCACCGTTTGTCAATCCATGCCTACAACCTATACTCCCTATGTACTACAGTCAGATCTGAAAACAAGTTCCAATGGTCAAAGACGTGTCAGTCACCATACATATATCCTACAATAATTCTTTCGTTACCTAGCTAGATTTCGTCACTCACAGTAAACATCTTACATTATGGGTTTGCAATATATTAAGAAAAGCAAAAGTCCATGATCTTGTTGTTTTGGGTCTTTTTTGGGGAAATTCATAAGCCATAAAAAGAATGACATCATGTCAAGTTCTGAGTGGATCTTGTATGTCAAAATCCCATTATCGGTTTATAAAATCTCAAGGCCATGCCCTAGCAGTTTTGGATTATTTCAATCAATGAGTCCACCATAGGAAACATCGAAAAAATAAATACCCTTAAAACAAGTCGTCCCATGACCCTCTCCGAACAATGCTTCGCAAAATATAAATTCATCCATTGAACATGATCGGCGACATCATCCTAGCTTCCCCCTCCCACCATGGTTGCCATATCGTTTGACCTTCAAGTGTCCTCAGCATCTCTGTGCTTTTTTTCATTGCCCTGTCAAGTCAATGCATTCCAATAAGATCAAATAACATTCACATCCTGTCAGTCTGCCCCAGCAAGTTTGTTTTCTATACTCACTTCAAGCAACATATAACCAAGTTCTGTTTGTTCTATCTAAAGCCAACTTCATCGAATCAAGGAATTATCATTTGTCATGTCACTCATAATCGTTTACATGTTAAAGACCCCCTTCAGGGGGTTTAGGAATTAGGAATTCCATCATAGGAAAAATCAGAAAACGAACCCTCGACCCGCCGTCTCATCGAAATAGCGAATACTGTATTGGTATATCACCACCGTGGCCAGTAATAGCTTCGTTGAAACACGTGTCCAGTGGTATCGTCTCTTTCTATCTACAACCACTCGTCATGAACATTTTAGACAGATTAAAAGAAAAAGTTTTAAAAACTGAAATGTTTTCAACATAAGTGTCGTTAGGCTCTTTCGCATTTTTTTAAACATAAATACTATATTCGAAAGGGAGATAGGGGAGGGGCGTCACCCCGAGTCCTACGACCCCTCGTATACGTCTCTGGCGTTATTGGTTTGTGAGATATAACAAAAAGTCTAAAATCACGGTTTTACAACAAAAAATTCTGTTTCCCTCATTCTCAAAAACTTTAACCTATTACCAAAATAAAGAGGGTTTCGAGACAAGCCATTTGACACGTCATAGGACCAAATCCGACCAGGCATTCGTGAAATATCAGAAAAAGTCTAAAATCATAATTTTACCCCAAAACGCCTGTTTCCCTCATTCTCAAAACTTTAACCTATTAATAACATATATAGGGCTTTGAAACAAGCGATTTGACACGTCACACGTCCAAATCCGACCTTGCGTTCGAGAGATATCGGCAAACGTCGTAGGAAAGTAGGCGACTATCTGGCTCTCTCCTCACCACCAAAACCCCTTCTTATCAATCATTTTTTTCAAACAGCTCGCCCTCTTACAAAAATCCCAAGTGCGCATGCGTACAAAACAAAAACAAAAATGTTCATCCATAGCGGCATCTCGTAAAACGCATGCGCGATATGGGCAACCACGTTTAAGTTCATTTTAGCAGCGCACCTTATACATGTCCCATTTGAAAAGAGGCTTTCACTAAAAAATTACAATTTCACCCCCTAGTAGGGGTAGGTTTTATTTAGGGGTTGAAATGAGTGGTCCATAGCAAAGCCCCCGTCAGCCCGAGTCCAACGACACCTCATTTGTCAACATCCGACCATGGGTTCGCGAGATATTGGCTTGGACTCACGCGGCGGCCATGACACTGGTTGGAATCGGCACTACTCCCCTACTACCATCTTCAAGGTTGCCAGCGGGGGGATTCGAACCTCCTCGCCTCCAGGATGTGAGCGACTGCCAGCAGTCATGCCGTAACGATCACGGCTAACTCACCCGGTAATACTAATAGTATTTCAATTATATGTGAAACAAGAGTTAAATCAAAAAAGGAAAAGCATGTTGACCTGTCTAATTTATATTTGTAAACCGTATTTAGGTACATTTTGTCTAAAACAAATGAGGTGAACAAAAGCAAAGAACACACTGATGTTAATAATACCATTAAGATGTCATCTGGATGATAGAGCTCGTACCACTATACGAGCTGCTTGATGTGAGGGCACTAAACGTCGGTACCCAGACTGTATATGTGAATGCTGTACCAATACACACGCTCTAAAATATTTATCCGACCTTGCCAGCTGTGTAATATTGAACTAGAACGTTCTGATTCGACCTTGCCATCGACGTGGCATGGAAGTGGTGTGTTTCCGAGCACGAGTTCCACATGCAAATGTTAGCAGCTGGGTCCTCATGTAACCAGTAGGAGTGTGTGATAGGAATTCTGGATATCTTGCATACACTATGATGTAATGCAGGAACTACGTATACTGTAATAAAAGAAACACATAAACAAGTGAAAACACGAAGAATAATAATTCATCTCTTTCCCCTTCATTGATCACCTGAATTTAAAATACAGCATAATTTGTGCATTAACCTTCATGAAATATTTACCAGCAGTGCATAAATCACGACTGACCATGGGAATAAGTTCCATATGGTAAGTTAGCCAATGAATTTCCAATTTATAATAGGCTACTTCTAGTCTCGAAAAAAATTATGAATGTTTCACATTGTCAGGATTTTGTCCCAAGGACAGTCTTTTTCCATTGAACACTAATTCATTCTCTTCACATCGTACGCGGTAAGCAAATAAATATTGCGGGTCTGATATTAACCTGAAATTCTGTATGGTGATAAAGGCTACTATGACAATATCACCTATATTACTTTCAAAATGTTGACAAGCTCAAAACCAATATGATGGCCATGCAAACTTCAAATATTTAAATGGTCATTTTTCGCGATTTAATCATCCAAGCGTAGTGAGACTTGGCACGGTAAATCTTAATCGACGGTTTAATAGACTGGGATATAATGTGATGGGATGGGAGTCATACAGAGCCCATGTCATGTTGAGATACCATTTGACAAAAACGTGCCTACATCGTACATTGAAAATTATATGCTAGTATGCAACATCCTAACCTACCCCAACAGATAAGCTCTATTACGTGGCTGGAATAGCACAACCTTGTGTACGCAGAGAGGTGGCTGCCAACAGGGAGAGGCTGAGAGTGGAAGAGAACGACGTCTACCCACTGCATGGATATAATCCTCCTCAGCAACGGCTGAGGTCCAGAACGAGCTTCCTGAGGACATCTGAGATGCTTACCGTCTCATCGGAGAAGGCAAGGCTGGATTTATGGAACAAGAAGACCCCTCACCCCTGTGGTTAGATGTCAGTAGCTGAAGAACTACCACACGCACACAACTAAATCTGATTGGTGTGGAAGTCCCTGAACAGGTTGCGATCAGGCGTTGGAAGATCCCGAGAATGAGGAGATGGGGCCTGAGTACATGTGACACGTCATGCTTCATTGCCCTCTGTGCCCTTCATCTTGTGCAGAGAAAGATCTCCTGAAGATCTCCTGCTAGCCACTCCGATTGCTTTGGATGTTGCTCAGTATTGGTCACGTGCTATATAGACAATTTTACTCTTATATGTATAGCAACTGTACATTTGTATGTTTCTGACACGAGAAATAAATAGGCTACATAAATTTGATGACATACGAATAAAAATTTAACATATGATTTCCACATCATTAATACATTTTGAAACAATTATTATATAACAAGAAACTTGACAACTCTTTATATTTGAGCGTAATTGTTGTTTTCTTTCTTTTGCATTAAAACTGATAGAATATTGTGGAGCATTGCCTCAAATTAAATCCCTAAGCTCATTCGAATTATGTTGATAGATTTTAAAGGAAAGAACTAAATTTGTTTCCCTTTATGACTATTTATGTTATGATATTAATCCTAAAATTTTCCTCAGTTCCATTTTTAAGTCATCCTTGTTTCTTGTGCCTTTATGCATCAAACAACTTGGTAACAATTGAGATGAGAATGAAAATCCACAGCCTGCGTCCAGTCTCCGACTGGGTCAGGAATGGAATGAATGAAGCCCCCATCTAGCGGCGTGGATATGGACTGTGCCGGCTGCCGAGGCCTGACACACTCCTCTGGGGCAATGAGTAAATGAATGACAGATGAAATGAAATGATATGGAGAGCGTTGCAGGAATGAAATGTTGACAGGGAAAACCGGAGTACCCGGAGAAAAACATGTCTGCCTCCGTTTTGTCCAGCACAGATCACACATGGAGTGACTGGGATTTGAACCACGGACCCAGCGGTGAGAGGCCGGCGTGCTGCCGCCCAAGCCACGGAGGCTACAACAATAGAGATATTGATCCTTAAAACACTTTTGGTTACGGTTCGTAATTTAAATTAATATCAACAAAAAGACAACTCTCGAACAGCTGTACTGTATATCACCTCAATGTTGAAATTTTTTCCTTACGTATTGCAGGTCTATATTATACGAGAAAGTTCTAGATTATACAGATATTTCCATGTTAATGCCTGCTCGTCTATTAACGAATATAGTTTTAGAAGGGATATACATTTCATAACCTCATGTTTGTGGTCTGTGAACTAACTTTACCACAGTTTGAGGTCTATATAATTTTTCAGTAGCTCTTACTTTCGCCACAGAGCATGGACGTAGTGCTCAAAGCAAAACAAGTTGTAGTAAATTAAAAGTAAAGTTAAGACCAGAGAAGGTTTTCCCTACCATGAGTGTGGTTCCCATGCGGCTTACTAGTTAGAGTCTCCAGTACACTTTGGTCGCTAACTTCTAAATAAATGGAACGAAGAGGAGGTGTAATCGCCTGAGTTAGTAGGGGAAGTGGCCTTTTAAAGCCCGGGATACTGTGGTAAGCTAACCGAAAGGGTGTATATTATTAACCCATGGTTTGGAAGTAAGTTTGTTGACACAGGAAACTGAAAACCTCCATCCAATTAACCCGACATACACACATTGCAGGGACGTATATACAATTAAAATTCGGGGGGGGGGGGGCTGACTATCCTGGGAAATTGTGAGTATTCTCCGCAAAATACCCAGAAATATCAACTAATATCTAAGAGCATATAACTTTGTGTAATTATTTTAGATAAGAGTTAATTGAAAAATTCTAAGTTTATATAGCCTACAAATAGTGGCAATACAAAAAAAAGTTGTAAAATACAACACAACACACAAATAAAATTTTATACTTAATTAATTTTCTATGGAGTATGAATGGCAAAAAAAATATTTGTCATTTTATTAAGCAGAAAGGTTAACATTTTTTTTTTTTTACGAATTGATAATTTATTTCTCAAAAGTACCGTACTGTGGAATTATTAGTTTTGCCGCACAAGGCTGACTGTACCCCATTCCAACCCTCAGACCAGAAATAAAATTTCTTGGCAGAGCCAGGAATCAAATTTGGACCTCCGAGACGGCAGCCAAGAATGTTAGCCGCTACATCACGAGGTAGTCTAATTTCAATCTTAATATTGTTTATAACTTATCCAATAACTTAAGATTAGGGTACAAATAAATTTACAATTTATTTTGTTATGATTTTACCAAAGCAACACATTCTTAATTTTTATTGGCTTTTTTCGGGGAGTGCTGGTGCCCCGACAGCTCCTCCCTTATATACGCCCCTCAAACATTGTCTTCAAAGACAGCGTTGAAGCCATTTTTCAGTGTTACCTAATTAACAATTCATATTTTAACTTTCAGTCGGTCAACACAAAATATTTCCAATTACTGGAATATGTGAAATTATAACCTGAATATGTTATATGTTATTAAGATATGTCCTATATGATAACAGGTGAATCAGTTGCCCTAATAATATTGTTTTATGCATCCCAACTAGCGTTGTTATCAGGAAGGTCGATATTTCTCTGCTTGCATCCCGTATGGTGCTAATGCACTGCAAGGAAATCCTGCAAGCGATACTGAACCTCGAGGTGACTGCAGACTAATTCGAGGGAAAATTAATAGTGCTCAGTATCGACCTTGCTGACAACACGCGTTAGTTGGGCTGCATAAAACAATATTATTAGTGTCAGATGAATAACCTTGTATACAGTATTCTCTTTCTTCTATAGTCTATGACAATTTATGTAATAACATGTGATTTATTTCCGGTGATTTTTAGCCTACTTTCGATTTTTGCAAAAAATGAAAGTAGACTTATGAGATCAACACAGGGCGAAAAAAGTGTGTCTGTCTGTGTGTGTGTATGTGTGTGTGTGAGTCTGTGTGTGTGTATGTGTGTGTGTGAGTCTGTGTGTGTGTGTGTGAGTGTGTGTACTCTGAATGTCTGTCCCCCCCTATCAATTCGAACACGGTGAATGCGAATTGAACGAAATTTGGTACAAAGGTAGCACTAGCAAAGGACACCTCAGTGTCATGTTTTATATCGCCGCCATCTTTACTAAAACTGAATGGCGGCCACTCAAACGTTCAAAACGTAAAATCAAATAACGACTAACCAAATCATCCAATCTCTACCAAATTTGGTAACAACATACCTTCGTATAGGATGCGTCTTGTGACCAAACTACAAGGTCGTCCGCCATACCATTTCAGGATGGCGGCCGTGCGAATTATGCAAACTTTATAATCCATATCATGGGACCCACCAGTTCCGATTATCGAGCCGAGAATCGTTTTAACTGTTCTAAAGGAAGAGGCACGTACGAAATTAAAAGTTTATTTTGTAATACTATAGTGCAGACGTGATTTTAAAAAGCTCAGCTGATTCATTAATAAGACAAGATGGCAGCGGATATCTTGTGCCTGACTTATATTTCACTAATTTGAGTATTCCATGCAATATAGCGTACTGAAACAAAATAAATAAACTTTGTATGAAATGCTTTATATATAAATAATATACTTCAGTGATAAAATCGTTTAGTATAAATCATTATTTGCTAACAAGTTCTATGTAAGTCATTTTATATGGATCAATGTTCGTTGGCACAAATGGCTCAGTGGTAAAGCATTAGTCTGTCATTCATATGCCTATGGTTCAAATCCCATCAGAGATATGTTTTTTGCTTGACATTTTACATATTTGTTGCTTTGTAATGACTCAGACGTTTTAAAATTAAGCGTTATATTGTGCATATTACGGTGCAAAACATATACTTAATTAAAACATAATTCGCCAGCAGATTTAATCGAGACATCTAGCTGACAAAAAGGTAACAGATTTTATTGAAAAGTTTCTTCTTCTGGCCGCTAGAATGCACTCGCTCTGTTAGGATTATATTGTTCGATATTTCACAACTAGATATCACGACTAGTTTTTATATTTATTGTTTCTTGAGTACTGAGACGTTATAAAATAAAGCTTTATATGGTGCTTTTTGCAATGGAAATTATATATTAAAAAAAAACGACATTCTCCACTGGAGTGACATCTTCCAGCCTTCAGTTGTACTATGCAGAAACTATAGATTCGAGCAGCGCTCTATACCGGCCAGTTAGTGAACCCAGTCTTAACGACTGCTAGGAGTAATAAGACAGTAACATTCGTTTATTCCTTGTGCACAGAGGCGTTGTTGATAATCTCAAAACTTGCAATATGGATGATTTGGAGATGGATTATTTTGTTATACCGTGTATTTAAGATTAGCCTATAAATTAACGGGTTGCGAAGTTACTTCACTTAGTTCTATATCATTCGTACACGACACAGAACAACAACGTGACGTCAGTTTCTGATCTGCTCTGATTGGCTATTACATTGCTGCAGTCGGGTAGTTGGCAGTCAAGGATAAAATTCTCGACTGCCAACTGCCAGCTACCAACTGCAACTTCATGTTGTGTATGGTGCCTATAGTATACACGGAGTCGATCGCGACTGCCGACCGAGGACTACCAACTACGGACTGCCGACTGCGCATTGTAGATGGGCCTTATTAGAGCAACGAAGTTTCAATTATTGTAAGTAGTCGGTGTTTGGAGTGTTTGCTGATGAAATTGCAAAATGCTGGGGTAAATTATAAACTATGGTTTGAACGCCACTGTTCAAATCCTGTGTGCCAATTTGCACTTCAAATAGGAAGAAATTAGGAGATGATAAGGACAGAGAGTTATAACTATACCCATACATTTCGGAGAAAGTAGGCTATATGTTCTTTCCCGAACATCTTGTTTCACATATCCCAGTAATTTGAATGATTTTCTAATGATCTAATTATATCAATGATCTTCGTCAATGTGGTTGATAAAGTTATTTCGTTTTAAGGGTGAGGGATATTTTCGATCGTCAGCCCCGTGTTCTTGGGTGTGTGTGTGTTCAGTTGGTTTATAAACTGTATATCTATAGTGACTGTAGGATGATGTGTACCTATAATTACCATGGAATGGCTGCGTGGGCAGCGGTAACGTTCTCATCTGCTGTTCCCAAGATTACAGGATAAAATCCTGGCGCAGTCAGTTCACATTTGAGGGTGTGAGAGAGTAGTTTCAGTAGATTTAATAAAATATTATTGTAATTATTTTGAGATATTTATTCACTTTCGTAATTAATGCTATAACCAAAAATTTCGGGACGAGTCCGGACCCCGGCTATTATTTAAATGAGTAAGAAGCTTCACTGACGACACCAAACAAGCTTACGTCATACATAATGAAGCTCCAGACTGCGACAGAGGAGAAGTCACGGTAGTCTTCTGCTATAATCTTGTCATGTAGGCCTATTGCTGGAGGGAGATTTCACCCGCTGCCAGCTTGACAAGGATCAGAGCGCCTCACTCCAAGTCGACTAACAAGTGACAGGGTGGAGGCTTTGGAGAGAAGCTTACAGAACGTTTCGTTTGATCAGCGCACTTCGTGTCCTTACCACAGACACAGCGCATCTTGTGCTTCAGAGATAAAGACCGTCTGGAATCGAGGATTCAATATCGAAAATACTGTAATATAAAGCCATTAAAGAAAACCTTTAACTGTCCATTGCTCAACTAAATGTTCTTGCAATTACAGTTACTTTATACTAACCTATACTAAACCTGACTTATTCCTAAGTAAATAGTAACGACTTAAACAATACGCCAACCAATACAAAGTATGAAACGTCTGTTCAAATGATAGTTAGTTAGTAATTGAGGTTTTAAGGGGCGGAACTACGAGGTCATCTGCCCCTTGTTGAAATGTTGTACGATACCTGTTTCGATATTCGTTGATATCTTATTCAGCGTCTAGTATTACTGACATAAAATAGAATGGATATCCTTACAAACAATTTTGTTGTTGTTGTAAATATATAAATTTTATTTAAACTTTAAAATATTAGGGGCTGAAAAAGATAACATTGAATATCGCAACATAATTAATATAATGAAATTAATGTTTTTATGAGGATATCCATTTTATTTTAGTAATGTTACACGCTGAAAAAGATAACATTGAATATCGCAACATAATTAATATAATTAAATGAATGTTTTTATGAGGATATCCATTTCATTTTAGTAATGTTGCACGCTGAAAATGATATCATTGAATATCGAAACATAATTAACATAATTAAATGAATGTTTTATTAGGATATACATTTTATTTTAGTAATGTTACACGCTGAAAAAATATTTCATTGAATATCGTAATTAAAATAATTAAATGAATGTTTTTATTAGGATATACATTTTATTTTAGTAATGTTACACGCTGAAAAAGATCTCATTGAATATCGAAACATAATTAACATAATTAAATGAATGTTTTTATTAGGATATCCATTTTATTTTAGTAATGTTACACGCTGAAAAATATATAATTGAATATCGAAACATAATTAACATAATTAAATGAATGTTTTTATGAGGATATACATTTTATTTTAGTAATGTTACACGCTGAAAAAGATATCATTCAATATCGAAACATAATTAACATAATTAAATGAATGTTATTATGAGGATAAACATTTTATTTTGATTTAGTAATATTAAGAGCTGAAAAAGATGTCAATGTGAATCGAAACATAATTAACATTATTAAATAAAGGTTTCTTATAAGGATAACTTATCCATTTTATTTTATTTGAATAATATTAGGCGCTGAAGAAGATATCAAAGGATATCGAAACATGAACAACATTTGAATAGATGTTTCATAATTTGTATTGGTTGGCGTAGACTTCTTAAGAATGATCTAATAATCAATACGGTAAATATTTTACATTTTACTAGCATGTAAAATGTTACTGTTTTTTAGCCTACTTTTCACATTTTGCAAAAATGAGGAAAAAGTAGACTTGTGAGATCGATCCGGGAAAATGTGTGTCTGTCTGTCTGTCTGTCCTTCTGTCTGTCTGTCTGTCTGGCTGTGTGTGTCCCCCCCCCCCTATCAACTCCTAAACAGCTGCAGCAATCAAAACCAAATTTAGTATGAGTAAAGATGTGCACCGGAATATCTCACGTCCATATTTGAAAATGATGTCAGTGCTACCAACAGATGAAAAAACACACTAGAAATTTGAGCTCAATGTTGGATATCTTGCAAGGTATGCATGGGAGCTATTCCAAAATTGGCACACATGTAGATAATATTATTTCAGTTTAATTTCCAGGAGGCCAACCATGACAGTGTTGCCAAAATAATTTTAAGCCTTCTGATAGGTCCAATGTTTAAATGCATATAACTTCTACACTATCAATTGGATTTCAACCAAATTTTGTATGTAATATGTGTACATAAACAGATATGACTAGCGTGTTCTTAAGAGCCACCAGGGCTGCCAACTGTTAATAATTGCTCTCTCTATTTTTTTATCCAAATACCAATATATCAGAAAGTATGCAAGCCAACAGCTTTAAACTATGCACACGTATATTCTGACATTTTAGATTAATTTGGAGTAACTTATATACGTCAGTTCTACCAACATGATTATAAGCCTGCTGATAATACCAATTTTTAAATACATCTAACTTCTATACTATCAGTTGGATTTCAACCAAATTTAGTATGTGCTATGTGTACCATAACATATATGACTATAAGTATTGTTAAGAGCAATCAGGGCTGACAACTGTTAATAAATGCTGTCTATATTTTTTTTACCCTAATATCAATATATCAGAAAGTATGCAAGCCAACAGCTCTATACTTTGCAACTGACATTCTAGATTAATTTGGAGTAATTAATATAAGGCAGAGCTGCCAACATGATTCTATGCCTGCTGATATGTGAAATTTTAAAATACATGTAACTTCTATACTAACAAATGGATTTCATCCTAAAAAGGCACAACAAGATATCATAATATTTCAGATTATTTCTGACCAGCACACGCATGGTATTGTTGGCAACATGCTTTTACGCGTGCTGATAGATCCAGTGTCTAACTGCATGTAACGTCCATTGGATTTCAACCAAATTTTGTATTCTGTACCTTAAGAGATGGAACTAAGAATATATTCAGTCACCAGGGCTGCCAACTGTAGTGCTCTATGAGGCTACATTATACCAGGTATATTTTGAACTAATTAGATATTTCGATATTACCAACTTAATTTCGTCATTATTCTTCATTGGTTCATATACTGTAGAATAATCATTGGCATGAAAAGTAGGCTGTATAGTTCTTCACGGAACTTCTTGTTAAGTAATGTGTTGTAGATTGGCATGTAAAGTAGCGGACCCTGCTCTAAAGCGGGACAAACGCTAGGAAGATGATGTAGATTTTTCATTTGAGGGGTTTGGACATCATGGTCATTATGCCCCGTACATTTGGGCGTATGTTTATGTAGACTTATAAAATTTGTCTTATAACCTGTATTTTTGTGTGTCTGTAGCAGTGTGTGTATTCGTGATTCAGGTGAAGAATGAGAAAGAAGCGGACGTGGTCTGAAGTTAGGAACCATCCTGGAATTTGCCTGGATGGTATACCCAATTTTTAAGAACGTTAAAATCTTTCAGTATGCTTTCCTTCGGAGGGGAAGTAAAGCTAGCGGGTCCATGTCCTAGATTTATGGCATGTAAAAGAACGTACCACGACAATTGGTAGTGTGTAGCCAAAATGTGTAGGTTATTTGGATAGAAACGCTTCATTAAGTTCTAACGCTCACCGCTGTGTGTCAGTGACAGTGGCGTCTGGTAGTCAAAGCTGGAACTACTTTAAACTGATCATGTTGGGGGAGCCTACAGGCGTTCAATTGAAATGGTCATTGGCTGCAATTCAAGTAAAATAATAATAATAATATACCCGTTTGCCACTGGAGGAAACACCCCTAAATTACAAATAAATGAGTGACTGAATGAACGAATAAATTAATGAAAATCGAACATATATAATATTCTGAACTTCATAACTAAATACGATTCCTTTACAATCTATTTTTACGTCAGCCAAAATATGAAACGAAAGATATTTGAACCTTGTACAACCTCAGTTCCGAGTGCTCCTATTTGCGTGTGGATAACTTTGCACGGCAGCAGGTCGTGTCGCTGAACATAAGACGTAGGATGTGAGACTAACAGTCTAGCTCTGTGTGCAACAAAGACGCAACCTTAATAACTTTCAAAATATGCATGAGCGAAACAGGTGAATATCATCTTGGTCTTCAGTGATAATTATCTCCTCGTATTTTGAGTTAAATCCAGCTCTCTGGGTGGTAACACTCTTGCTTATAATACGAATACATTATCTTTGGCCAATTAACCAAAAATAATCTGAACTCCGTATATGTCCATTAAATTTAAATCCACAATGAGTTTTTTTTTCAGACAAACATTTTTGAAACGGAGATATAAAATATCGCCATGATTGACACAAGAAATGAGTATTGACCGTATTTATTCAAGGCTGTTCTGTGTATTTTCACGAGTTGAAACACGACGTGGATTCATTAAATACATCCACGTTACTGGGTTCTCCTTTACAATGCACCTTCGATGAGGAATACGTTGATAGCACGATCCTGACAAGGCTTGAAACACTCCCTTTCACGCTATGAAATGAAGTTCTTGATTAATGACTCAGATCACAACGGAATTCAGCAGCTCTCCAGAAATGATTGATATTGTATTGTAAGTACAATCCACTCGTCTGTCTCCATTGCTTGTATTAATAATCGATAGAGCCTCAACAGTCCCAGAGGAATAAGGAAATCGTTGTATCGAAGTCTCTCTTGAAAATTAATTTTCATGGCACAAACATTTCCACTCCTTTCTTATTTAAACAAGCTTCCAGACAACAAGACCAGAAGCTTACCTTAATTAATTACAATAAAAACAATGTTTGTAATACAAATATCCACTGTTAATCCTTATTTATAAGGTTTGTACAAATGAACATTGATTAATGTCGAGAAATGGACTCAATATAGGCCTACAGGGAGGGTGAAGTTAGATTTGTTATCCGAGAACATACGATACCCCAGGCCAGGAAGCACCGAAAGACGTGAAAAACGTATAATAAAAAAAGGCGTGGTTTAGGAGAACCTCTTTGCAACACTGCTTGCTACTGTGTACAAAACCGGACCGTGGAAGCGCCACTTTATTTATTTAGCGTATGGCCTTACAGAAGATACAATATGTAATTTTACACAGAATAAATAGTAAACGCAATAGCATATCCTTGCAAACATCTCTTTTGAATTTCCCCTTTTTTCAACAACTGACAAAGTATTCCAAGTTATGCTATTAATTTAGTTTTACACATTTTAAAGCAACAAAACAAACATATATTGCTTAAATTTATATTTAAAGATCATTATTTCACACAAGGGCAATCCGTGAGTGCAACCTCCAACTTGAAGTTTTGGCGTCTTGCTGCTTTCAAAAGCCGAACAGAAGCAGCTATTTAAATTGATAGAGTTCTGACGGCGTTGTTACTGGCGGTTCTTTGGTTATATTCCATGTTCATTAATGTATCTTGAACAGGAGAGAGATGTCCAGTCGCTTGTTCGCTGTTGCTCGCTTAGCACCACCCAGGGTTACGTGTAGGGTACTTTTAGGCGAAACCTACGGACGTGAGCAACAATGGACTGACAGAACAGCCAGTAATCGACGGGCTAGGTCTCCCAGACATCTGATAAGTGACGGTCAGTTCCAAGGAGGGGAGTTTTTTTGCCCAACCAGTTCCCACAGACTAGAAACATCCGAGTCCCCAATATGCTTCCCTACCCCTCTAAGATAAGGCATGTACATGCGACAGTTGTTGCAATGTTGCCGGCCTGGACATGGCAAATAGCCTTACTGAAAGTGATTGTCGTAACATGGAAATGTTTGAGAACCACTCGCCGTATGCAGATCCACCCCAGACATTATTTCTTCGCTGTTTTATGCTGCACAGCATGGTGCAATCCCAAAGTCATAGTACCAACGATTCACTTGCTAGACATGTTTAAAAAATGTCACGAAGCCATTTTCCCCTCGCTAAACCATGCACCTTTCATTATACGTTTTTCACGTCTTTCAGCGCGTCCTGATCTAGGGAATAATATAATCCCGACTGTCCAGTTTAACTCCACCTACCCTGTATAATGGACAATGCAGGGTAGGAGGGGTATGACAAGGCAGCTGTACACGTGAGCACCCCGTAGAAAAAATGTGCATGGTTTAGCAAACCAAAAAACAATATTTTGTTAAAGATGGTATATCGGCTTTCACGGCCAGTGAATTAAAACTCAGCAATCTTTCTAGGTTTGTGCCGTGTCTTGTGTGGGGGTCGCCTAGGTCACCAAGCTGGCCCATCAGCGGGCTCTTGGTGTCCCCGTCCGGACCCCCACAGGAGTAGCGAACTGCGCACTATCTCCCTTTTTATGAAGCGCACCTGCGTTTGTTCACTGCGAGAACTAAAAGCTCAAGCAGCCATAACCTCCCTATGAAGGCTCCCAAAAAGATGGTATATCCCATCTTAGCAATCTTCATAGGGAGGTTATGGCTGCTTGAGCTTTTAGTTCTCGCAGTGAACAATCGCAGGTGCGCTTCATAAAAGGGAGTTCGCAACTACTGTGGGGGTGCTAATACTGCGGGGGTCCGGGTGGGGACAACAAGAGCTCCCTGCCAGCCAGCTTGGTGTCCTAGGCGAAACCCCACACAAGACACGGCACAAACGTAGAAATATTGCTGAGTTTTATAGTTTTGTTACATTATTTAAACATATCTAAATCACCAATATTCAAGACACCCCTAAAACCATGCGAGTCAGTGATATTAACCACATCAAGAGAGTGAAAGTAGTAAAATACCATGGAGAATGGATCTCAGAAGACCACAGAGAATGAATGGCTCTAGGACAAAGGAGGATCAAAATGGACAGGGCATACTATGCCTGCAGAAAACTGTACGCCTTGAAACATCTGTCGATGAATGAGAAACGAAGGCACTATAATGTAGTAGTCAGACCATTAATCCTCTTTGTCTACGCTGATGAGTGCCTGTTCCTTACTAAAAAAAAGACCTCCCTAAGGACCCCCAAGGTGCAGGAACGGCAATTCTTGCGAAATATAGTGGGTTAAAGGATCTTACCAGATAGAAGACGATGGTACAAACCAAATTGTGAATTCTACAAACAAAAGGAAAACCTTACAGATCCCATCAGAAAGATACGCCTGGCTTTCTATGATCACCTGTACAGAAGAGATCACCACAGGCCGTCCTTTAAGATCTTGAAAGTAACCAAAAGCGGTAAAGCCACTGGGTCCATGTGGATCAAAAGTGAGAGGGAACTTGCTGAACATAATATTCAGCAAGGCACAATAAATGACAAGAGTCGCTACCGTCTGACAATTAAAACCAGACCTTTCCTCACATCCATCACCACAACGCGTCCAGGAAATGGTCCAAGGAATGTAAGATAGAGTTCAGCTGGAAACTAAAAGAATACTGGTAAAATAGAAGGCTCAAGATTTCATCACGGGAGTAGCCTCCAAACAATTCACCTAGAACACCTGGCAAACAGCAATTACAGTACAGCTAAAACACAAGCTCCCTGGACCATAGGCATTTTATAGAAGACCCCACACATATTATATGAGGATTGCAACTGCCTAGATGAACCTGGTGTCAACTACACAGAATCCGGTGTGGACACGGTAAAACTAAGTACCGGTGGCCTACTCCAAGCACAAAAGGGGACACCCAGACTCCCAATGGCGGCTTCGATGACGTAGTTGGTAGCATGCTGAGCTCCTATACCCAAGGTTGCGGGTTCAAACCCAGCCGAAGTCGTCGGATATTTTAAGAGCGTTAAAATTCCTTCAGTATGCCTTCCTTCGGAGGGGAAGTAAAGCCGGCGGTCCCATGTCACAGATTTATGGCATGAAAAAGAACCTTCGACTAACTACACTTGTGAGAAGCCAAAATTTGCAGGTTAGAATTGATAACGCTCAGTTCGTTCCAACGTTTGCCGCCAGGTGCTGACTGAGATGCCATCTAGTAGCCAAGTTCGCAAGCTAGGTGTCGTGGACGGTAGAATTTGGTAGCAAAAGTAGGAACTACTTGAAATTATTGTCTGTAGTCCTTACTTGAATTAAAACAGATAATACACACTAATACAGCCATCACGGTTAACACCGGTTATCAGACGGATTCTACACACACCCAAAGTACACGGGGCTACGTATCCGCGTTGTCACAGCCCCTAAACTGAAGAACCAAACATATTCCCCATTGTGTGACTGTGAATCTTCAGAGCAGACCATATACCACATGTCCCAAGGGACGATTCAGTGGTGACTGGAAGGATATCAATGCCTCTCCAACAGCATTGGAATGGATAGACTCACTTGACATCACTTTTTATTACCAGATCTCTTGTATACTCCTTATGTACTTTATTTTGTATACATTGTTGTAATATATCCATAAGATAAATAATAATAATAATAATAATAATAATAATAATAATAATATTAATAATAATTCCCATGAAACGAATGTGGGAAATACATTCTGTAAGGGCCTGGAGATGCTTGTAATGCGCAGCTAGATCTAATCTCAAGTCGCAGTTCTATGAAATAAATTAAAATCTGTGCTCTTGGACGCCCACTGATATACCGGAGCAAGAAGATGGCATCTACCGGATATTAGTTTATCATACGCCCGAGGGTTAGAGATGTGAAGTGGGGGAAAGGAGGGGGGAAGAGATTTAGATTTTATAGGACATCTGGGGGAGCATATCCTATCAGAGAATTCTAGTTTTGATTGCGGACGAGTTAAGGAGGGATCTCGCGCCCCGAGGTGAAGAACGCTGTATGTACTGTACAGGAATGTCACAACCCCTCCTTCACATAAACTGAGACTTTAGTGTAATGAAGTTAAACACAATCTGGCATTAAAAGATTGTTAAAATATTTAATCGAGCATGACACGAAGGGAGGCTTGCACTTCTGCAGATCGTTGTATCTGATACGGAAAATTATTCTGCCTACGAAATGTCTGCTATGAACATTACTCTGCAGGGATACTAAAACAGATTGCCAACTGTGATCCGTAATTCGAAAATTCACATTTCACGAATGACATGGGAAAAACAAAATATAATTATATGTCTCCCATAAAACAGGAATTACCTCTTTGTTCTTAATGGGAGTCCACCGTTTTGTATACCTACACCTCATGGTGTAGCGGCTAGCATGTTTGACTGTAACCGCGGAGGTCCAGGTTCGATTCCCGACTCTGAAAATATATTTCATTCTGGTTTGAAGGCCGGAACTGGAACACTGAACTCCTTGATGCAAAGATTAGAAGAGACGGGTTCAATTTCCAACTCAGCCATCTTGAGAGTTGTTTTCGTGGTTTCCCACTTCTTCTCCCGACTGCGCCGGAAATCAATCACGTGACCTTGGATACAGCAGGCGACAACGTTACCGCTGTGCCAAGCAGCTAGCTTCGGGGAGGAAGGGACGGGGAGACAGTCTAGCAGATTAAGCAGAGCAGGGTGTTACAATGTGCGCCTGTGATTTGGATTTTAATATTATAATGAGCGTCACTTAGAAAAATAAAATCTACCCCTCTCTTGTCATTAAAATTCATTTAACGAACTGGTATTAAAAGCTTCATGGACGAAGCAACCCCCAACAATTATATTACGACATTTATAAAACAAAACATAAAAAAGGCAAACTCTTCGCTTTCAGTAAAAGAGGTTTTAATATAATTCGAAATGAAAAGGTTTAATACAACACTTAAGTCGAAAATGTTTGTTTGTGAGTTTCTGTGAGAACGTGAGGTCTTTAATTTTCTTCACTTTTTTCTTTAATTAACGCAGAAAAACCACTTTGTCTAATAAGCAGTAGTAACTTAACTAGATTTATGGGATTAGAATATCACCTTACGGTGTGGGCAGCTGTCAGAAACCTTCTTTGTTTACGATAAGTGGATAATTAAATCTTTGGAGTTCCAAACAATGTATTCCTTGTCGAAACTCTATCCTTGAATACTCAATTTTCTTTGATTATATTTTCACAGTAACATAACCACAAAGATTTTCATTCTTACTGAAACACTCTATCTTATCAATTCCAACCTCAAAATGCTTACGCATATATAATATCCAGATTACTGATACTTTCAACTTGTTGCTGGTCCTTTCAAGAACTACATCATTCGACTTGTAACAGATCTGATTTTTTAGAATTTCGTATGTGTTTTAGCTTTTAGACAACTAGTATTTTTAGAAATATTTTTGAAAGAACCTTTGTTAGAAAATATTTTTGAATGTAAGACTTGTAACTTTACCTATAATATATATTGCCGCTGAGGAAAGTCCCAATGTGGCCGAAACCAGTACGGTGCTATAACAAATAAGTAGCCTACTTATTATTGACTTAAGGTATTAATTTTCAGATTATATTGATATTATTAACTTCCAATTAAATCCATTTATTCTCATTACATATTTTGTTTGGTATATATATGCTAAACTTTGTCAAATATGCAGCCTTTAAATAAATAAATAAATAAATAAACAACAAACAAATAAACTATCAAATAAACCTTATCTTATATATAAAAGTGAAAATCTGTATGTATGTATGTATGTATGTGGGTGGGTCTGTTCCGTATACAAATCTACACCGTTCCACCAATCTCAACCAAATTTTGCATACACATAGTTTAGGACCCAGAAGGAACCGCTGGCTACATGAATTTTCGATAGTCTTTCTCATTCTTCTGATTTCGACCCTTTTGCACTCAAGCACAGGCTAATCAAATCATAAAATATACTCATGAAGGAATGGCAAGGCAGATAGTTACCATGGCAACATAGCTCAAGTCGAGACACGGCCGTCTGGATGCCAATTGCGCTCTGCACTACCGGTATAGAAAATGAGGATCTTTACTTGAAATCCCGTTAGTTACTCACCTACTCAGACAGCACTGTCAACCGAGTTTAGCATAACAAAGACTTGACACTATCTTCTACTATATATTTGTCACATACCACTCACTCACTCATTCATTCATCACGAAATCTCAGAAACCACCGAACGGATTGGAATGAAATTTGGTATGCAGCTTCCCCAAGGACCGCAAATGCCCACTAAGAGAGGATTTTTGTATATTCAGGTTCTAAAGGTGTGTTAAGGGGGTAGAGCTGCATTTAATTGAATAGCAATATCTCCCAATTGGTTTCATTGGGGGATGTGATACTGGGCACATAAACTCATCATTAAAAATAAGAAGACACGAGTCTGAGGGTTTTTCGATGTGGCGTATATTATGAGGTGAAAGGGGTGAAAAGTGGGGATTGAAAGAATCCTAACGGAGCGTGTATCTCTTAAACGACATAGGCGAGGAGTTTGAAACTCAGCGGAAAAAAATCAGCATAAAACATAAGTAAATATGTGTTTGACCGTTTATTCATAAATCCAATTTAAGGGGCCCATGGGGAGGGGTCACATTCTGGGGGGGAACAGGAAAGAAAGTATCCTAACTGATTATCTGACTGACTCACTCATCAAACTCAGGGGGAAAAACTGCTTTAAAGTAAGTAAATAGCTGTTCGACATTTTTATTCATAAATCAAATTTAAGGGGTTCATGGGGAGGGGTCAAAATCTGAAAAAAGAAAATTGAAAGAAAATGTCCTGTCTGACTCACTCACTCATCACGCCCAGCGAAAACTATTAAAGTTGGAAAAATGAAATTTTGGGAATATGTTCGCTGTATGTCGAAAACGTCAACTAAGGAATGATTTTGTTTATTCGGGTTTTAAAGAGATGTTAAGGGGGTAAACGTGCATTTCATTGAATAACGATATTTCATGAGTTGTTTCTTTGGGGATGTGATATTCGGTATATAAACTAATCATTAAAAATAATCAGACATATATCTAAGGGTTTATCGATGTGGTGTATATTATGAGGTGAAAGGGGTGAAAATTGGGGGTTGAGGGATTCTAATCGGAGCGTGTATCTCTTAAACGACATAGGCGAGAAGTTTGAAATTCGGCGGGAAAAACAGCTTAAAATACAAGTAAATAGGTGTTCGACCGTTTTTTCATAAATCCAATTTAAGGGGCCCTTGGAGAGGGGTGAAAGTCTGGGGGAAAAAACAGGAAAGAAAGTGTCCTAACTGATTGACTCACTTACTCACTCATCAAACTCAGGGCGAAAACAGCTTTAAATAAGTAAATAGGTGTTCGACCTTTTGTTTCATAAATCCAATTTAAGGGGTTCATGGGGAGGGGTGAAATTATCAAAAATAAATGAAAGAAAATGTCCTGACTCACTCACTCACACACTCATCATCGCCAAGCAAAAATTATTGAAGTTAGAAACATGAAATTTTGGGGATATGTTCGTTGTATGTCGAAAACGTCCACTAAGGAGAGAGTTTTGAATATTCAGGTTCTATAGGTGTTAAGGGGGTAAACGTGCATTTCATTGAATAACAATATCACACGAGTGGTTTCATTTGGGGATGTGATACTTGGCATATATACTAATCATTAAAAATAAGCTGACACATGTCTAATGGTTGTTCGATGTAGTGTATATTATGAGGTTAAAGGGATGAAAAGTTGGGGTTGAAAGATTCTTAACGGAGCGTGTATCTCTTAAACGACATAGGCGAGGAGTTTGAAACTCGGAGGAAATCAATCAGCTTAAAAATAAATAAAAAATAAAATAAATAGGTGTTCGGCCGTTTTTTCATAAATCCAATTTAAGGGGCCTAAGGGGAGGGGTGAAATTCTGGAAGAAAAACGTCCACTAAGGAAGGATTTTTGTATGTTCACTCTCATCGACCTACCCAAACTATTAATGTTAGCAGAATGATATTTTGGGGATATGTTTGTTGTGTGTCGAAAACGTCTACTAAGGAGGGATTTTTGGATATTCAGGTTCTAAAGGGGTGTTAACGGGGTTATACCTGCATTTCATTGAATAACAATATGACACGACTATGACCGAGCGAATCGAAGCTAAAAATGAAATGGTGTGTGTCTGTGTATTACTCAATCACGCAAGTACCACTGGTCCGATTTACATGAATTTTACATGGAAGTAGCTGATTTACCTGGTTAACATATAGGTTACTTTTGTTTTCAATACTTTGCACTATTTAAAGATGGCGACCATTTTAGTGACGTCACTACACCCTTTGGTTTCAAACTTTCATATTTCCATTTCAAATAAAAAGAGAACGCTAAGAAATAGCAAACTTTCGATGGCATATACGAGGTTTAAACTTACATTTCCTGTCCGAAAGGTATCTCCAACCGTTAGCGAGTAAAACCAAAATTTGTGCTATAAAACACGGTCAACGCCGAGCGGTGTAGTTGGACAAAAGGTTCCATCCTTAATCTCCCTCTGCGCTGCACCTCGCCTATCCCCTGTTTTAACTGTCACCTTCACATTTTATTTTATTTATCACGCGTAGCGAAGCACGGGTACTTCAGCTAGTAATATATAAAAAAGGAATGTCTGTCTCTTCGTCTTTTATGCGTCCATAAACCATTCATCCGATTGTGATCAAATTTTGGTGAGTTGTTGTAAACACTTTCGGGATGTTCATAGACATCGTTAATCCATTTCACAATAGATAGTGCGCGAGTAGTTTAAACAAATGCGTAATGGCGATGCGTTCATATAAAATTCATCCGATTGCGATCAAATTTTGGTGAGTTGTTGTGCACAGTCACGGAAAAGTTATAGGTGTAGTAAATCCAATTTACAATAGATGGCGCGTGAGTAGCTTCAACAAAATGGCGGGCGTTTGTTTGAAGGAAGTCTCGCATGCGTTCATATACCATTCATCCCATTGCGATGAAACTTGAGTGAGATGTTCTGTACACTTCAGGTAAGGTTTCTGACTTAGTAAATCCATTTAACAATAGGTAGCGCACGAGTAGATTCAACAAATGAGCGACGACGGGCGAAGCGTTTCAACAGAGTCCTGTATGTATTCACATATCATTCGTCCGATAGCGATGAAACTTGGGTGAGAGGTCGTGTACACTACAGGCAAGGTTTCTGGCTTAGTAAATCCATGTTATAATAGGTAGCACACGAGTAGATTCAACAAATGAGCGACGACGGGCGAAGCGTTTCAACAAAGTCCCGTATGCCTTCATATACTATTCGTCTAAGAGAGATGAAACTAGGGTGAGATGTTGTGTACACTTCAGGGAAGGTTTCTGGCTTAGTAAATCCTCTAAACAATAGGTAGCGCACGAGTAGATTCAACAAATGAGCGACGACGGGCAAAGCGTTTCAACAAAGTCCTGTATGCGTTCACATACCATTCGTCCGGTAGCGATGAAACTTGGGTGAGAGGTTGTGTACACTACAGGCAAGGTTTCTGGCTTAGTAAATGCATGTTATAATAGGTAGCGCACGAGTAGATTCAACAAATGAGGGACGACGCGCGAAGCGTTTCAAAAAAGTCCCGTAAGCGTTCATATACTATTCGTCTGATAGGGATGAAACTTGGGTGAGATGTTGTGTACATTTCAGGGAAGGTTCCTGGGTTAGTAAATCCACTTTACAATAGGTATCGCAGAAGTAGATTAAACAAATGAGCGACGACGCGCGAAGTGTTTCACCATAGTCCCGTATGCGTTCATATACCTTTCGTCCGATAGCGACTACACTTGGGTGAGTTCTTGTGTACACTCCAGGGAAAGTTTCGGGCTTAATAAATCCATTTTAAAATAGGTAGTGCACAAGTAGATTCAACAAATGAGCGATGACGCGCGAAGCGTTTCAACAAAGTCCCGTATGCGTTCATATACCATTCGTCCGATAGCGATGAAACTTGGGTGAGATTTTGTGTACACTTCAGGGAAGGTTTCTGGCTTAGTACATCCACTTTACAATAGGTATCGCACAAGTAGATTCAACAAATGAACGACGACATGCGAATTGCTTAAACCAAGTCCCGTATGCGTTCATATACCATTCATCCGATCGCTATGAAACTTTGGTTGAATTGTTGTGCACACTCCAGGAAAGGTTTCTGACTTAGTAAATCATTTTTACAATAAGTAGCACTCAAGTAGATTCAACAAATGAGAAACGGCGCGCGTATCGTTTAAAAAAATTCCGTATGCGTTCATATACCATTCATGCGATTGCAATGAAATTTGGAGAAATGCTGTTTCCACCCCCGCAATGATTTCTGATTTAGTAAATCCATTTTACAATTGGTAGCGCACGAGTAGATTCAATTAATGAGCGACAGCGCGTGAATCGTTTCAACCAAGTCCCGTATGCGTTCATATACCAGTCATCCGATTATGATTAAACTTTGGTGAGTTGAGTACAGTCCTGCGAAGGTGTATGAATTAATAAATCCGTTTTTGAATGGGTGGCGCACAAGTACATTCAACAAATGAGTGACGGTGCACGAATCGTTTAAACAAAATCCCGTATGCGTCCGTATGCCATTCATCCGATTGCGATGTAACTTTCATGAGTTGTTGTGTACATGCCAGGGATGGTTTTCGACTTAGTAAATCCATTTTACAATAGGTTGCGTACGACTATATTCAACAAATGGGTGACAGCGAACAAATATTTTCAACCAAGTCCCGTATACGTTCATATACCATTCATTTCATTTCGATGAAACTTTGGTGAGTTGTTGAGCACGCTCCACTTATTAGCCTACTTTTCACATTTTGCAAAAATGAGGAAAAAGTAGACTGAAGAGATCGATCCGGGAAAATGTGTGTCTGTCTGTCTGTCTCTGGCTGTGTGTGTCCCCCCCCCCCCTATCAACTCCTAAACGGCTGCAGCAATCAAAACCAAATTTAGTATGAGTAAAGATGTGCACCAGAATATCTCTCGTCCATATTTGAAAATGATGTCAGTGCTACCAACTGCTGAAAAAACGCACTAGAAATTTGAGCTCCATGTTGGATATCTTGCAAGGTATGCATGGGAGCTATTTCAAAATTGGCACACATGTAGATAATACTATTTCAGTTTAATTCAAAGAAGGCCAACTATGACAGTGTTGCAAAAATAATTTTAAGCCTTCTATTAGGTCCAATGTTTAAATGCATATAACTTCTACACTATCAATTGGATTTCAACCAAATTTTGTATGTAATATCTGTACATAAACAGATATGACTGAACGTATTCTTAAGAGCCACCAGGGCTGACAACTGTTAATAATTTCTCTCTCTTTTTTTAATCCAAATACCTATATATCAGAAAGTATGCAAGCCAACAGCTTTAAACTATGCACACGTATATTCTGACATTTTAGATTAATTAGGAGTAACTTATATACGTCAGTTCTACCAACATGATTATAAGCCTGCTGATAGTACCAATATTTAAATACATGTAACTTCTATACTATCAGTTGGAGTTCAACCAAATTTCGTATGTGCTATGTGTAACATAACAGATATGACTATAAGTATTGTTAAGAGCAATCAGGGCTGCCAACTCTTAATAAATGCTGTCTATATTTTTTTTACCCTAATATCAATATATCAGAAAGTATGCAAGCCAACAGCTCTATACATTGCACACGTATAGCACCTGACATTCTAGATTAATTTGGAGTAATTAATACAAGGCAGTGCTGCCAACATGATTCTATGCCTGCTGATATGTCCAATTTTAAAATACATGTAATTCTATACTAACTAACGGATTTAATCCAAAATTGGCACAACAGATATCATAATATTTCAGATTATTTCTGACCAACACACGCATGGTATTGTTGGCAACATGCTTTTACGCGTGCTGATAGATCCAGTGTCTAACTGCATGTAACGTCCATTGGACTTCAACCAAATTTTGTATTCTGTACCTTAAGAGATGGAACTAAGAATATAGTCAGCCACCAGGGCTGCCAACTGTAGTGCTCTATTAGGCTACATTTTACCAGGTATATTTTGAACTAATTAGATATTTCGATATTACCAACTTAATTTCGTCATTATTCTAGATAGGTTCATATACTGTAGAATAATCATTGGCATGAAAAGTAGGCTGTATAGTTCTTCACGGAACTTCTTGTTAGGAATTTCGTATGTGTTTTAGCTTTTAGAAAACTAGTATTTTTAGAAATATTTTTGAAACAACCTTTGTTAGAAAATATTTTTGAATGTAAGACTTGTAACTTTACCTATAATATATATTGCCGCTGAGGAAAGTCACAATGTGGCCGAAACCAGTACGGTGCTACAACAAATAAGTAGCCTACTTATTATTGACTTAAGGTATTCATTTTCAGATTATATTGATATTATTAACTTCCAATTAAATCCATTTATTCTCATTACATATTTTGTTTGGTATATATATGCCTAACTTCGTCAAATATGCAGCCTTTAAATAAATAAATAAATAAATAAACAAATAAATAAATAAATAAACAAACAAATAAACAAATAAACTTACTATCAAATAAACCTTATATAATATATAACAAGTAGTTCCGTGAAGAACTATTCAGCCTATTTTCATATATCCTACTTATGTTAACTGCCACAATCAACGTACCAAATTTCAGTTTAATTGCTGTAACAGATTCGTAGATATTGAGAACCGTCTAAATATTTCAGATGTTCGCCAGGTTGGATTTTTATTTTTGTACTATTACATTAAGATTATTGTGTACGTGTGGTATTCAAACTTCAATCGCATGATTAGACAACAAGAAGTAAAAACGAGATTTTAAAATTACGCACAGCAGCCATCTTGTGATAATGCAAACCATTGAAATAAATTAGATGCCAGTTGATCAACATTTGTATAAGCATTTAACGTGCAACGTTTCACGGCACTCGGATAGTTAATTCGCGAGAAACGTCCATTTAAATATTTATACTTCGCGTCGCCGCCATGTTGGATTTGTGCTCACCAGGTTCCTGAAAGTCCTATAGGTGAACATATGTTCATAGTCTCTATGAACATAAAAAAATCAGTTTGGTTGCTGTAAAAGATTCATAGATATTGAGAACCGTCTAAATATTTCGGGAGCTCACCATTTAGGAGTGTTATGTGTATAGGCCATAGAGTTATGTACCATTCAAGGACAATTATTTCCTAGCTTCATTATTCAAACTTTCACTTCGATCGCATGATTACGACGCAAGAAATTAAAACTTAATTTTAAAATTTCGCACAGCCGCCATCTTGAGGTTATATAAGCAATTGAATTAAATTAGATGGCAGTGCATTACAATCTGCAAAATCAATTACTGTACCACATTTCACTGCGCTCAGAGAGTTAAATCACGAGAAAAGTCTATTAAAATATTTTAAATTCGCTTGGTCGCCATGTTCGTTTCGTACTTTACAGGTTTATGAAATATACATAGGTATACCTGTATCAGTACCCTTTATCACCGTACAAAATTGCAGGGTGATATCTGTAATAGTTTCGGAGATATAGAATGTCAGTGAAATATTTCGCACAGCCGCCATTTTGAGGTTATGTAAACAATTGAACTAAATTAGACTCCAGTGCATTACAATGTGTATAAACATTTGCTGTACCAAGTTTCATTACATTTAGATAGTTAAATCGCGAGAAAAGTCTATTTAAATGTCTCAACTTCGCTTGGCCGCCATGTTGGTTTTGTAGTCACTAGGTTTTTGAAAGTCTCATAGGTGAACTTCTGGTAGTGCTCTTTATCACCGTACACAATTTCAGGGCGATATCGGTAATAGTTTCGGAGATATTGAATGCTAGTGAAATATTTCGCACAGCCACCATGTTGGATTGGAGAGACGTAACAAAATTTGAAGGGCACGGTCGAGGTCGCCGGGAATAGTGCTATGAACTTCCCGAGTTCCATTGAAATCGCTCCAGCCGTTTCGATTTTATTAGGGGGGGGGGGACACACACACGAATCACACACACACGCACACACACACACACACACACGCCCACACACACGGACAAAAGGTGATCTCATAAGCCTATTTTTTCAAAATTGAAAATAGGCTAAAAAAGGAATGTCTGTCTGTTCGTCTTTTATGCGTTCATAAACCATTCATCCGATTGCGATCAAATATTGGTGAGTTGTTGTAAACACTTTCGGGATGTTCATAGACATAGTTAATCCATTTCACAATAGATAGTGCGCGAGTAGTTTAAACAAATGCGTAATGGCGATGCGTTCATATACAATTCATCCGATTGCGATCAAATTTTGGTGAGTTGTTGTGCACAGTCCCGGAAACGTTATAGGTGTAATACATCCAATTTACAATTGATGGCGCGTGAGTAGCTTCAACAAAATGGCGTGCGTTTGTTTCAAGGAAGTCTCACATGCGTTCATATACCATTCATCCCATTGCGATGAAACTTGAGTGAGATGTTCTGTACACTTCAGGTAAGGTTTCTGGCTTATTAAATCCATGTTATAATAGGTAGCACACGAGTAGATTCAACAAATGAGCGACGACGGGCGAAGCGTTTCAACAAAGTCCCGTATGCGTTCATATACTATTCGTCTGAGAGAGATGAAACTAGGGTGAGATGTTGTGTACACTTCAGGGAAGGGTTCTGGCTTAGTAAATCCTCTAAACAATAGGTAGCGCACGAGTAGATTCAACAAATGAGCGACGATGGGCAAAGCGTTTCAACAAGGTCCTGTATGCGTTCACATACCATTCGTCCGGTAGCGATGAAACTTGGGTGAGAGGTTGTGTACACTACAGGCAAGGTTTCTGGCTTAGTAAATGCATGTTATAATAGGTAGCGCACGAGTAGATTCAACAAATGAGGGACGACGCACGAAGCGTTTCAAAAAAGTCCCGTATGCGTTCATATACTATTCGTCTGATAGGGATGAAACTTGGGTGAGATGTTGTGTACATTTCAGGGAAGGTTCCTGGGTTAGTAAATCCACTTTACAATTGGTATCGCAGAAGTAGATTAAACAAATGAGTGACGACGCGCGAAGTGTTTCAACACTGTCCCGTATGCGTTCATATACCTTTCGTCCGATAGCGACTACACTTGGGTGAGTTCTTGTGTACACTCCAGGGAAAGTTTCGGGCTTAATAAATCCATTTTACAATAGGTAGTGCACAAGTAGATTCAACAAATGAGCGATGACGCGCGAAGCGTTTCAACAAAGTCCCGTATGCGTTCATATACCATTCGTCCGATAGCGATGAAACTTGGGTGAGATTTTGTGTACACTTCAGGGAAGGTTTCTGGCTTAGTACATCCACTTTACAGTTGGTATCGCACAAGTAGATTCAACAAATGAACGACGACATGCGAATCGCTTAAACCAAGTCCCGTATGCGTTCATATACCACTCATCCGATCGCTATGAAACTTTGGTTGAATTGTTGTGCACACTCCAGGAAAGGTTTCTGACTTAGTAAATCCTTTTTACAATAGGTAGCCCTCAAGTAGATTCAACAAATGAGTAACGGCACGCGTATAGTTTAAAAAAATTCTGTATGCGTTCATATACCATTCATGCGATTGCAATGAAATTTGGAGAAATGCTGTTTCCATCCCCGCAAAGATTTCTGATTTAGTAAATCCATTTTACAATTGGTAGCGCACGAGTAGATTCAATTAATGAGCGACAGCGCGTGAATCGTTTCAACCAAGTCCCGTATGCGTTAATATACCAGTCATTCGATTATGATTAAACTTTGGTGAGTTGAGTACTGTCCTGCGAAGGTGTATGAATTAATAAATCCGTTTTTGAATGGGTGGCGCACAAGTACATTCAACAAATGAGTGACGGTGCACGAATCGTATATACAAAATCCCGTATGCGTCCATATGCCATTCATCCGATTGCGATGTAACTTTCATGAGTTGTTGTGTACATGCCAGGGAAGGTTTTCGACTTAGTAAATCCATTTTACAATAGGTTGCGTACGACTATATTCAACAAATGGGTGACAGCGCACGCATATTTTCAACCAAGTCCCGTATACGTTCATATACCATTCATTTCATTGCGATGAAACTTTGGTGAGTTGTTGAGCACGCTCCCATTATTTTTTTTGAGATAGTAAATCAATTTTACTATAGTTTAGAGGTGTTTAACGGTAAAAGAAAAAAGTATTGGGAATCCAAAAGCACTTCAACAAACAATGTTACATCGCCAACGCTTTCTTTGATTGGCATTACAACGCATGCCGGGTACATCTAGTAAATAAATAAACGAACAAGCAAACAAACAAATAAATAAATAAATAAATAAATAAATATATAAATAAATAAATAAATAAATAAATAAATGAATAAATAAATAAATAAACAAATAAACAAATAAATAAACAACAAACAAATAAACAAATAAACAAACTATCAAAAAATAAATAAACGAACAAGCGAACAAATAAATAAATACATAAATAAATAAATAAATAAATAAATAAATAAATAAATAAATAAATAAATGAATAAATAAATAAATAAATAAACAAATAAACAAATAAATAAACAACAAACAAATAAACAAATAAACAAACTATCAAAAAATAAATAAACGAACAAGCGAACAAATAAATAAATACATAAATAAATAAATAAGCCAATTGATTTGTTTGTTAATCTGTGTTATTGTGGCGTCTGCAGTAATGTGTGCATTTATAATAGATAAGGATTGAGAACGAAGCGGCCGTGGGCTTAAATTGGGAACAATCCAAACATTTTCCTGGAATGGAAGTGATGAGACCACAGAAGACCACTTCTAGGATGCCTTAAGTCGTACCCACCTGTTCTCAATTCAGCCTAACAGGCTGCGTGGCACAGCGATAACGTTCTCGCCTGCTGTCTCCAAGATTTCAGGATCGAATCCTGGCACAGTTAGTTGGCATTTGAGGATGGGCAAATGTGTGGGAGCCGTGTCAGTGGCACGTTAAATCTCCTTCTGGGCAAAATTCCGGCACCCCTGCGTCTCTAAAAGTCGCAGTATTTAAAAGGGACGTAAAGCCTCACGAGTCTGAATGTGCCCTTTCCATTGAATATCCATTTAACGTAATGGCATTCAAAGCTTTGCGAATAAAGTGGTCCGCAACACTTATATTATTACGTTTAAAACACAAAGCGAAGAGAAAAAAAGTAAGCTCTTCACATTCAGCAAATGAGGTTTTAAATTATATAATTTTAAGTAAAGAGGTCGAGCCTCCGTGGCTTAGGCGGCAGCACGCCGGCCTCTCACCGCTGAGTCCGTGGTTCAAATCCCGGTCACTCCATGTGAGATCTGTGCTGGACAGAACGGAGGCAGACAGGTTTTTCTCCGGGTACTCCGGTTTTCCCTGTCAAAATTTCATTCCAGCAACACTCTCCACTATCATTTCATTTCATCTGTCATTCATTTAATCATTGCCCCAGAGGAGTGCGTCAGGCCTCGGCAGCCGGCACAATTCATATCCTCGCCGCTAGATAGGGGTTTCATTCATTCCATTCCTGACCCGGTCGGAGACTGGAAGCAGGCTGTGGATTTTCAAGTAAAGAGGTGCAATACAACAGTTATTTATCCTAGGTATTTAACGCCAGTGAGGATATAAAATGGAGAGTCTTTCTTGCACTTGCACAACAGAACCACTTAGCTTAACAGGTTGACATTGCCCGCAGCAATTAGATTTTAAGGAGTGGAACGCCATTCTACGGTATGAACAACACTCGGGGATTTCTAACCAAACAAGCAACCATTTCTGTGCGTGAACCCTTAAGAGTATACGAGAATTTTATGTTTCATAAACGAAGATGAAGTGATTTCTCGCATCAGTGAGTATGAAGTACAGATTTTGATCTTCTAAACTTTTGTTGATGATGAAGATGATAGTTGTTTTAAGGTGTCTAAAATCTGAGTTATCGGCCCTTAATGGTTTGGTTGATAGTGAAAATTAATAACTGAATGGAAACTAAAACTAACTACAGACTTACATACAAGCAGAACAAATGGAAAACAAAACAAACACATGGGGAATGAAAGACAGGAGGAAAAGAAATGCCCTCAATCCTCAAAAAATCAGAATTGAGGAACTTAAAAGGAAGGAGAGCCAGATAGGAAAGTGACAGAAGAGATAAACATATGATGATGATAATAATAATAATAATAATAGTTATAATGTCCCTTTTAACTACTGCAGTTTTTAGTGACACCGAGGTGCCGGAATTTTGCCCCGAAGGGGATCTTTAACGTGTCAATCTAATAACAAGGGTCCGTTGCATTTGCACACCGTCAAATGACAATTGGCTGCGCCAGGATTCGATCCAGCAACCTACGGTACAGCAGGTGAGAACGTTACCGTTGAGCCACGCTGCCAGTCAGACAGAGGAGAGGGTCCACCCCAGAGGCACTGAAAATTGGGAAAAACCGGGCCCAGCCCAGGAATCCCTCGGGGTCGCCAAGACTCAAACTCACCAGTCGTGAGCCCCTGAGGGTGTAGCACTATCTAGGGTGCACCACAAGCCTGCCTCATTTAGACTCTTGAGTACAGGGCAGGAGATAGCATGAAAGAAAAAAAAAAGAGGTGTGACCCCTCGAAGAGTGAGGGCATCAGGAAAGATCAGACAAGGGCCAATTAAGGCGGGATAATGAAAGACTCCTTAGGCCTCGGATACCCTAATACCGTCAGGGTTGGAAGAGAACAAGAGTCGACCAAGGGAGGTCGACAGGAGAGATGACATAGAGGAGCCCAGTACTAGTAAGTGGAAGCAATGCTGGACTCAGGTGGGGTCTCGTGGTCGCCAACCCACATCCCACTAGTTGTGAGCCCCTGGGGGAGAACGCAAAACATTTGACAAAACACAAAGAAGCATTTGATTTACAGTGTTATAGTATATTCATTTATCGTGTGAGCGGAATCACTAATGCAAATTAAATATACAATACCCGTTTAACAATGGGAACGTTACACTATCTACTGTATACCAATCTACTGTATAGAAGTCTAGTGATGTCGTCTGTTAGGTTCTTTTTCACGCAAAAACAAGTCAATCTATGTATCTGAAATTGTGTATAAAAGTTAATATACTAGGAGAAAACATAAGATTATTGCCGTTTCAACAATTTCGGGGCAGATGACCTCGTAGTTCCGACCCTTAAAACAACAAGAACTAACTTAGAGTTCAATAAGTTCCATCGTATCAATATGGTGGCAAATTAAGGTCTCAAAAATCACGTTTAATTTTAATAGCAGGTTCAGCCGCTTCCCGCCCGGCAAACATTTATCCATGGCTAGTTGCATATATTCACCCTTGACACACTCTTCATTGCTAAGTTTTCGTTCGGAGTTAACTTTCTCAGCTTAGAACGATAGGAAGTCATTTTTGAAAGCCTTTGTCTGTCGTGTGGCTCTTTATGGAAGTGAAACTTGGCGCAGCAGAGCAGAGGAAAATAGAAGCACTTACAGGAGAATGATGAAGATCATAGGGCTAGATACATATTGTGAGTACTTTGCCCAACCCTGACTCTAGTAGTGTAAGTAGCTTTATTAGTGAACAGGGGTAGAGTAGGTGCTCTGGGACTTGAAGTGAAGTAGGCTACTATCCCGACATTTGCCCGGTGACAGCATGGACAATTCTCAACTCAGGGAAGCCTTTGTCAGCGCTGGGTATGAAACCTCCGATAACACAACTTGTTGTAACTGGCCATCGTGATTTAACGATCACGACTATACCTAAAGTCCTGCGTGGATGCGGATAGCCGCAAAATTTTTCGCCATGCGGGTATAATTTCCATGGCTGTGCGGATAGCAGATAAGCTGCGGATAATGTTTGGAGTAAATTTGCGGATAGTTTTAAGAATACAATCCTGACTTTTTGAATACCATCGCTAGAACCCGGATGTTTATGACATATCATATTTTTCTGTTATGTGTTTCTTTTCAGGACAAATGTAAGATGATGATTTGCGCTAATCTCGTTTAAATTATGTCATTAAGCACAATTAATGCTCGGAACTGAAAAGGGTTGCAATTATGGCTGTATAAAATTCATTTTAAACATAGAACTTGACAAACATAGCCTGGCTGGTTGGTTGGTTGGTTCCTAAGTTTAGGGGCTGCGACAACGCGGTCATGTAGCCCCGTGTACTTTGGGTGTGTGTAGAATCTGTCTGATAACCGGTGTTAATTGTGATGACTGTATTAGTGTATGTAATCTGTTTTCAATTCAAGTGAGGACTGCCGACATTGATTTTTTTCAAGTAGTTCCTACTTTTGCCGCCAAACGCCACCGTCAACGACTAGTAGTTCAGAACTTGATTACCAGATGCCACCGCAGTCGGCTCCTGACGACGAATGTCGGAACCTAAGAGCGTTTGTCGGATGTTTAACCTATATATAATTTAGCTTCACACAGGTGTAATTAGTGGAAGGTTCTTTATAATACCATAAATCTATGACATGGGACCGCCAGCTTTACTTCCCCTCCAAAGGAACGGATACTGAGGGATTTTTAACGCTCTTAAAAATCCGACGACTTCGGCCGGGTTTGAACCCACGATCTTGGGCATAGAAGCTCAGCAAGCTACCAACTACGCCACCGAAGCTGCCAACATAGCCTAGGGCAAGGCCATCCACACAGCGCTCCGGCCGCGCTCTAAGCCAGTGCTCCGAGCGCTTTGGTGGAAGGTAGGAGGAGCTTGGCTGGTTGAGCGTGTGGTCTGCCCGCTACACCGAAGAGAGCAATGTTTGGCTCAACGTTCATTTGTGAGCGTTTCTTTTCGGTTCTTAAGCTTACCAAAAGTAAACATCGAGCAACGATGAGCGATAGAAACTTGCGCAATTGTTTACGAATAGATGTGTCCAGAAATATTGCCCCAATTTGGAGAAGATTATTTCCTCCAAAACTAAAATTTCGTAAAAACGACGGAGCAAAAGTCACTCAAGGTCTGTGTTATCTGTTCATATTGGTAAAATGTTAAATTTTCCTGTCTAATATGATCACATTTCAGTTTGGAATACATAACAATATTCTTTACTTAACACGTGTGTTCGATTCCTAAACATTCCATACATCGGAGTGCCATTCGATTTGTATATGCGGTAGTCTATATTTTAATGGCAAAACAGCCCTATCAATATGATGTCAATCATCCCACAAACGTCATCGGCCGCACGACTGTACTAGTCAGCGCGGTCCTAGCATCGCCCGTCTGTCTCAGGTCTCCTCGCTGCAACATTGTAGTGGTGGTAGGGGAAGGAGCGCTAGTCTGACTGCCAAGTGCTCCCCGAGCGCGGCCGCGCTCTCTGAGCGCAATGACTGGATGGCCCTGGCCTAGGGGAACGACTTTCTCCTCAAATGTCTAAATGTGTTGCTTTAATATGTTATCTAATGAATAGATTCAGATAACAAAAGTGCGGATAAAAGTCGTGCGGATGCGGGGCGGATGCGGATAACAGTCGTGCGGGGCAGATGCAGATAACAGTCGTGCGTATACGGGGTGAATACGGATAACAGCCGTGCGGATGTGGGGCGGATGGGGATAACAGCCGAGCGGATGCGGGGCGGATGCGGGGCGGATGCGGATAACAGTCTTGTGGATGCGGGGCGGATGCGGATAACAGTCTTGTGGATGTGGGGTGGATGCGGATAAAAGTCTTGTGGATGCGGGGCGGATGCGGATAACAGTCGTGTAGATACGGGGCGGATGCGGATAACAGTCTTGTGGATGCGGGGCGGATGCGGATAACAGTCTTGTGGATGCGGGGCGGATGCGGATAACAGCCGTGTGGATGTGGGGTGGATGCGGATAACAGCCGTGTAGATACGGGGCGGATGTGGGGCGGATGCGGATAACAGCCGTGTAGATACGGGGCGGATGCGGGGAGGATGCGGATAACAGCCGTGTGGATGTGGGGTGGATGCGGATAACAGCCGAGCGGATGCGGGGCGGATGCGGATAACAGCCGTGCGGATGCGGGGCGGATGCGGATAACAGTCTTGTGGATGCGGGGCGGATGCGGATAACAGTCTTGTGGATGCGGGGCGGATGCGGATAACAGTCTTGTGGATGCGGGGCGGATGCGGATAACAGTCTTGTGGATGCGGGGCGGATGCGGGGCGGATGCGGATAACAGTCTTGTGGATGAGGGGCGGATGCGGATAACAGTCTTGTGGATGCGGGGCGGATGCGGGGCGGATGCGGATAACAGTCTTGTGGATGCGGGGCGGATGCGGGGCGGATGCGGATAACAGCCGTGTGGATGCGGGGCGGATGCGGATAACAGCCGTGCGGATGCGGGGCGGATGCGGATAACAGTCGTGTAGATACGGGGCGGATGCGGATAACAGTCGTGCGGATGCGTATAACAGTCTTGCAGGATGGATGCGGATAACAGCCGAGCGGATGCGGGGCGGATGCGTATAGCAGCCTTGCGGATGCGGATAACAGCCGTGCGAATGCGGGTTGGATGCGGATAACAGTCGTGCGGATGCGGGGTGGTTGTGGATAACAACCGTGTGGATGCGAGGTGGATGCGGATAACAGTCGTGCGGATGCGGATGCGGATAACAGCCTTGCGGATGCGGGGTGGATGCTGATAACAGCCTTGCGGATGCGGGGTGGATGCGGATAACAGTCGTGCGGATGTGGGGTGGATGCTGATGACAGTCGTGCGGATGCGGGGTGGATGCGTATAACGTTTTGTTTATCCACGCAGGGTTATACCACGAAGTGGGGACCACAGAAGGTAGCTGCCACTTCTAAGGAACAATGGCGAACTTGAAGAAATAAAAGGAGATAATTGAGTGGTAATAGTATTGGCCAAATGTACAGCAATAGCAACTTAGAAGGAGGAGCGATAAATCCGTAATGGAGAGCATCATTTCTCTCACCGCGTCTGGGCCTGGCGGAGCGAGGCTATTGTGGTGAGTACAAAGACGCGAGGCGACGAGAAATGGAATCAGATCGGGGTTGCTTTGCTTTGCTTTGCTCTGCTCTGTCAAAACATCTCCCAGGGAATCCCTTCCGTTTGTACAGGGGGCAAGGAGAAAGGATGAGGGAGTATTCAATTCAGATTATTCCCCACGATACAAGTAGGCTATCACTTAGAGACGACTGGGTGAACATCCGTAACTATTAATATTAGATACTTGATAGTTATTGTTGATTTAAGGGGAGAAACAGCTCGGTTATCTGGCCCAGGTACTTGATAATTATATATGAATTGCAGGGTATTTTTAATTGAACGCCCGTTGGCTCGCAGCAATTTCGATTTCAAGTAGTTCCAACTTCGGTCACTGTCGTTGACACCTAGTGGCGAACGTTGGAACTTGATAGAGCGTTTCTAACCAGCCAAATATAACCATAAAATTTGGCTACACACTAAAAATTGCAGTAGTAGGTTCTTTTGCATGCCATAACATTTTATGACATGGGACCACCGGTTTTACTTCCCCTCCGAAGGAAGGCATACTGGAGGATTTTAACGCTCTTAAAGAATCCGACGACTTCGGCCTGGTTTGAACCCGTGATCAGGAATATTAGTTCAGCATGCTACCGACTAAATTATTTATAAAATACAATTTATGTTCGCTTTGTAACGTTTTGGACACTATTCACTGGCTGTGATTACATCGAACAGATGCATGTAAGAACATTTCACAGCAGATTGGACATTAAATAAAGTTGTCTACTCTAAGTCCTTTTACCAACTCAGGCCCCTCAGTGAATCCGGGCTCCAGAGGTCAGTCCCCCTCAACCCCCATCGGGCCTGCATTGGACATTGTGGTCATTTAGCCCCGTATACTTAGAATTCATCTGATAACCAGTGTAATTTTGATGCGAGTTTCTTTCTAATTCAGGCGAGGCCATGGCCATACGTTAGGAACCATCCCGTTGTTATTGTTGTTGTTGTTGTTGACATCCTGGTTAGAGTAAAGTTATTTATTTTCAGTTGGTAAACACATTAATGTGCCTGATTAAATTTGGGGTTGAATAAAGCTTATCTACTCATATCTGCTAACCTGGAAATCATTACGCGGATTAATTATTAATTATAAATTATTTACTGTTTATACATTTCTAGGAACGTTTAGCATGCAGCAGGTGTGAGTGATGATTAATTGGGCAGACAAAACGTGTTGACCGACTGAAAAGCATGTTACAATAGTTTACCATGGCAACGCTAAAAATGGTTTCTAGCTCTTCAATCCTAGAGACATCATGGTCCTGGCACATAATGACTAAAAATAAATGAAAAGGTTATCTAATACCCTTAGAGGGGCTTACCGTCATCAAGCTTTCTTTGACAAAGTCCTGGTAAATAAACTTCTTACCTGAAACAATAAAAAAGCCATATTAAAGTTGTGAAGATGATACATTAATCAAACCACACTGTTATTCAAATTCTACGTAAATAGGAACGGCTTTAGAGAATAGATCCCCCTCTCAGAACTGTGTTCATCCAAGACGTGGAAATGTTTCCAGGTTGAGAAGTGAACACGTTGGTGTAAAATGGATAACAAAACACTTCAACTGTGGACACGATTTTAAGTCGTTACGTAACGATCAAAATAGGGTACTTTAAGGAGTAATGAAAATAACTACAATTATTATTAATATAGCCTAATTAATATTATTATTACTAGGGAGCCTGTGTGAGAAATCTCGCATGTGCATAAGCCATAACTGTTATACGGGATTATTGTTTATGTGCTTAAACGCACTATTAAAATAAATTGTCGATATATTTTAAATCAGAGTGCAATTCGTCACTTCTGCGAGTAATTCACTTCCTTTCGAGTACACGATCGGTTATTAAGTGAGCACCTCCTGTGTATAGACCACCCGCCTGGCTTTACTGTTATGATACAAGTTTCGACCTATGTTAAGGTCTTCTTCAGTCAGTAATAAAAATAGAAGGTTGTTGAATGTTCTAATATGAATGTAGGGTAAGTAAATCTATATATTAAATTTGTAATTAATAATAATATCATATGGCCTTGGATGCCGGGTGCAAGCTTTGTTAATTGACGCCCAGAGGACAACTTGCATGTCGAATTTTTACGTTCCTTGAAGCGCTATGAAAGTCAAGGAGGTTAGATATCTAAGCTCCTTGACACTATAGCGCTTTCTAGTAGAGAAAAGAGGAACATTGTGTTCGCGGAAAATCCCGAGATTAATTGTGCCATTATGCACCCGGCCTACTGAATCAAATGGGTTCCTTAACATGCCAACATCGTGACATGCGTATCGTGATTCTTGTCGATTTTCAAAAATCACTTACCACGGCCAGGAGCAAGCTTGGGGTTGGCAGTCCGACACGATAACCACTCACCCACCGTGGCAAGCTAATTTGTGATTGAAATAAGTAATCAATCGAAATGGATATCCTTACGAAGAAAAATACTTTTTAATACAATGATAATATTGTGTTTCACAGTAAAACCCTCATAAAACGTCAGTAGAAAATCAAGGAATTGAGAATATCAAATATTAAGTATATATGCGAGCACTTTAATAAAACTTGAAGCTGACGCACTATGTAGCGTGCACATTTACCAGATGACACCCATTTGGTGCGTTATATCACCTTGAATATTTTAAAAGTCTATTTCATCGAATACATAAATATATTATTACTATAATAAATTATGCTTTAGAAACATTCATTTCCTTCCATTAGCGGCTTCGGTGGCGTAGTCGGTAGCATGCTGAACTTCTATGCCCAAGATAGCGGGTTCAAACCCGGCCGAAGCCGTCGGATTTTTTAAGAGCGTTAAAAATCCCTCAGTATGCCTTCCTTCGGAGGGGAAGTAAAGCCGACGGTCCCATGTCATAGATTTATGGCATGTTAAAGAACCTTCCACTAATTGCGCCTGTGTGAAGCTAAATTGGATAGGTTAAGAATGTAAACAACGCTCTTAGGTTTCTACGTTCGTTTCCAAGAAACCGACTGCGGTGGCGTCTAGTAGCTAAGTTCTGAACTTGGCCTAGTAGTCGTTGAAGGTGGCGCTTGGTGGCAAAAGTAGCAACTATTTGAAAAATTCTAAGTTACAGTCTGTACTTAAATTTAAAAAAAAAAACAGATAACACACACTAATACAGTCATCACAATTAACACCGGTTATCAGACAGATTCTACACACACCCAAAGTTCACGGGGCTACATGACCACGTTGTCGCAGCCCCTAAACTTAAGAACCAACCAATCAACCATCCATTTATTTGGAGTAGTAGAAAACGTCATTATTAATTATTACTACTTGGTGCCGATTACCAAGCAGTTAGAACTCTTGAAAGAACCATTATCATCGTCATAAAAATGAAAATCGTAGCTTTAGGATGTTTCATAAGCAATGTCGTTTACAGGAGGCCATGACTAGAATTGCGTATATTTCGAGAATGTATCATCAAAAGATACCATAAATCGCCAGATAAAGCAACTTGGAAAATCAAACAGAAGCTGTAGTTCTATACCTTATGAATTTTCCCCTGAACAGGCTCAACGTCGAGTGGATATCTGTCGTCAGATTGTCAGTAATCTCATGGATGGTAGATTTATCAGGAGAATTGTCACATATAATGAAAAATTGAGCCATTTCCGCAATACTGACGCCTCGAAACACTGGCTCAGTCACCGTCAACCTGACAAATTCATCGTTAATGGGGATCGGTTTGACCCCAAAGTGATGTGCGTCTAGTGGAATTTTTAACGAGTATTAATACAATCGTATGGCCTCGGGTGCCGGGTGCAAGCTTTGTTAATTGACACCCAGAGGGTAGCTTGCATGTCGGAATTCGTCGTTCCTTTGAACGCTATGAAGATCAAGGAGGTTATAAATCGAAGCTCCTTGACACTACAGCGCTTTCTAGTAGAGAATGGAGGAACTTGGTGTTGGCGGAAAATCCCGAGATTAATTTTGCCATTGAACACGGCCTACTGAATTCAAATGGGTTCTTGGTAACATGCCAACAACGTATGACATACATGTCGTGATTTTTGTCGCCTTTCAAAAATCACTTACCACGGCCAGGGGCGAACCTGCAAGCTTGGGGGGTTAGTAATACGACACGTTAACCACTCACCCACCGTGGCGATTCACTAGGAGTTTGTTCCAAACGGGCGTGCAGTCAATGCAGATCTTTACTTTTCACAATTGGAACGAGCTCATGACAATTTGAGACGGAGATAACCATCATTAGTTACCCAAAATAGAGTTCCCTTGCAGCATGACAATGTGAGACCTCATATTACACGAATAACCATGGCAAAAATTCAGGAATTAATACTGTAGTAGTTGAACTGCTATCACCTTCAGCATACATCCCTGATCTTGCGACTTCAGATTACCATCTTTTTAGATCGGTTGGTTGGTTCCTTAGTTTAGGGGCTGCGACAACGCGGTCATGTAGCCCCGTGTACTTTGGGTGTGTGTTGAATCTGTCTGATAACCGGTGCTAATTGTGATGGCTGTATTAGTGTGTGTATCTGTTTTTGAATTCAAGTAAGGACTGCAACTTTGAATTTTTCAAATAGTTCCTACTTTTGCGGCCAAAAGCCACCGTCAACGACTACCAGGCCTAGTTCAGAACTTAGCTACTAGACGCCACCGCAGTCGGCTCTTGGCAACGAACGTAGAAACCTAAGAGCGTTGTTTACATTCCTAACCTATACAATTTAGCTTAACATGCCATAAATCTATGACATGGGACCGCCGGCTTTACTTCCCCTCCGAAGGAAGGCATACTGAGGGATTTTTAACGCTCTTAATAAATCCGACGGCTTCGGCCGGGTTTAAACCCGCGATCTTGGGCATAGAATCTCAGCATGCTACCAACTACGCCACCGAAGCCACTCTTTTTAGATCCATGGTCCATTTCTTGCGTGGATGAAATTTTGAAAACTTTGAAGCTGTGGAAGTGGGTATCGGCGAATTCTTCGCATCAAAACCCAGAGACTAGTACCGTCGCGGGATAAGAAACCTCGCTGAATGATGGACATAGACCATACAATCTGGTAGTCCCTACTTTGAAGAATAGTTTAATCTTTTGTAAGAAAACTTTCGAAATAAGAGTATCTTTAAAAAAACGGCATCACTTATGAGACATCCCCTATACAACAGCATTCCATGGAATCCTGGCGGTCCTCCAAGCCCCACCCCGTCACCACCTCGGGTACACCCCTGAGTTTGAGAATAACTGGTCTATGTAAATCAGAGCTTATTCGATTTTACCGTAGTTTTTCCTAGAAACAACTGTGAACATAACCACCAATCAAAGAGCCAGACAGTGCTACTGCACCACCGCGTTGCGTCGCGATGCATGGGGTGATGGAGTGGGCCTTGGTGCAGCCAAGCGTGCTGCCGATAACCTCCTAAAGAAAGATAGATGGCACCAACTTACAAACAAGGCCAAAAGGAGTTTTGCAGATACAGTAGATACTTGATGTATGAAACATACTTCATATAATATACATCCAAAGTGGACCAAGAAGAGATAGTAATAAACCCATTTATCAGTTCTATAATAGATGAGGAGAATAGTGCTCATTCAATAATTATCGTGAAGTAATGGCTTTAGGGATTTGTGAATAAGAACAATGAATTGCACTTCATTTCGATGTAGTACATCTATAGTGGAGAAATTAGACAGCAATTTGAAGAACTGTAGGAGTAAAGATTCAAAGAGAAATAATTTCAAAAAATCTTTTATCTAACACATGGCATTCAATCTATTAGTAAGATGTCATTTTATTTAAATTCAAACAATTTTTGTAATTTATTTATTTTCCATGTCCGAATCAAACTAGATTATCCCAGTAAGTAGCAACAGTTATAGCATTAGCATTAACAGCCAAAAGATCGTCCTTTGAACATATGTTCTCCATCAAGGGGCATATCAGCAGGTGTTTTGGATCTTGTAACATGCTGCAGTCACAGAACTCATCATTGTTGACGAGCATGTTCCATTTCCTGAGATTGTTCTTTCAGCGTGAAACCCCCGTTCTCAGCCTGTTCAATGATTTCCAAATTCCATATGGCAAGTTGTGACCAGATGCCATTTTTTGCCTACTTTCGATTTTTGCAAAAAATGAAAGTAGACTTATGAGATCAACACAGGGCGAGAAAAGTGTGTCTGTGTGTGTGTATGTGTGTGAGTGAGTCTGTGTGTGTGAGTCTGTGTGTGTGTGAGTGTGTGTACTCTGAATGTCTGTCCCCCCCTATCAATTCGAACACGGTGAATGTGAATTGAACAAAATTTGGTACAAAGGTAGCACTAGCATAGGACACCTCAGTGTCATGTTTTATATCGCCGCCATCTTGACTGAAACGTAATGGCGGCCACACGAATGTTCAAAGCTTAAATCAAATTACGATTAACCTAATCATCCGATCTCTACCAAATTTTGCAACTACATACCTTTATGGAGGGAGCATCCTTTGACCAACCTAATAGGTCATCAGCGTAACAGTTTGCGGATGACAGCCATCTTTGTGTGAAAATCGATTCCCCTATTAATTCGAACACGGTGCAACCGAATGGAACGAAATTTGGTACAGAGGTAGTACTAACAAAAGGCACCTCAGTGTCATGTTTTATATCGCCGCCATCTTGACGGAAACGTAATGGCGGCCACACAAATGTTCAAAGCTTAAATCAAATTACGACTAACCTAATCATCCGATCTCTACCAAATTTTGCAACAACATACCTTTATAGGGGGAGCATCCTTTGACCAAACTAATAGGTCATCAGCGTAATAGTTTGCGGATGGCGGCCATCTTTGTGTGAAAATCGATTCCCCCTATTAATTCGAACACGGTGCAACCGAATGGAGCGAAATTTGGTACAGAGGTAGTACTAACAAAAGGCACCTCAGTGTCATGTTTTATATCGCCGCCATCTTAACGGAAACGTAATGGCGGCCACACAAATGTTCAAAGCTTAAATCAAATTACGATTAACCTAATCATCCGATCTCTACCAAATTTTGCAACAACATACCCTTATCGAGGAAGCATCCTTTGACCAAATGAATAGGTCATTAGCTTAATAGTTTGCGGATGGCGGCCATCTTTGTGTGAAAATCAATTCCCCCTATTAATTCAAACACGGTGAAACCGAATGGAACGAAATTTGGTACTGAGGTAGCACTAGCAAAGGCCATCTCAGTGTCATGTTTTATATCGCCGCCGTATTGACAGAAACGTAATGGCGGCCACACAAATGTTCAACGCTTAAGTTAAATTACGACTAACATAACCATCCGATCTCTACCAAACTTTGCACCAACATACCCTTATCGAGGAAGCATCCTTTGACCAAATGAATAGGTCATTAGCCTAATAGTTTGCGGATGGCGGCCTTCTTTATGTCAAAATTGATTCCCCCTATTAATTCGAACACGGTGGAACCGAATGGAACGAAATTTGGTACAGAGGTAGCACTAGCAGAGGGCACCTCAGTGTCATGTTTTATATCGCCGCCATCTTGACGGAAACGTAATGGCGGCCACACAAATGTTCAAAGCTTAAATCAAATTACGACTAACTTATCACCCGATCTCTACCACATTTTGCAACAACATACCTTTATGGGGGAGCATCCTTTGACCAAACCAATAGGTCATCAGCGTAATAGTTTGCGGATGGCGGCCATCTTTGTGTGAAAATCGATTCCCCCTATTAATTCGAACACGGTGCAACCGAATGGAACGAAATTTGGTACAGAGGTAGTACTAACAAAAGGCACCTCAGTGTCTTGTTTTATATCGCCGCCATCTTGACGGAAACGTAATGGCGGCCACACAAATGTTCAAAGCTTAAATCAAATTACGATTAACCTAATCATCCGATCTCTACCAAATTTTGCAACAACATACCTTTATAGAAGAAGCATCCTTTGACCAAATGAATAGGTCATTAGCCTAATAGTTTGCGGATGGCGGCCATCTTTGTGTGAAAATCAATTCCCCCTATTAATTCAAACACGGTGAAACCGAATGGAACGAAATTTGGTACAGAGGTAGCAATAGCAAGGGGCACCTCAGTGTCATGTTTTATATCGCCGCCATATTGACAGAAACGTAATGGCGGCCACACAAATGTTCAAAGCTTAAGTTAAATTACGACTAACATAACCATTCGATCTCTACCAAACTTTGCAACAACATACCTTTATGGAAGGAGCATCCTTTGACCTGTCTAATAGGTTATTAGCCTAATAGTTTGCGGATGGCGGCCATATTTATGTCAAAATTGATTCCCCCTATTAATTCGAACACGGTGGAACCGAATGGAACGAAATTTGGTACAGAGGTAGCACTAGCAAAGGGCACCTCAGTGTCATGTTTTATAATGCCGCCATCTTGACTGAAACGTAATGGCGGCCACACGAATGTTCAAAGCTTAAATCAAATTACGATTAACCTAATCATCCGATCTCTACCAAATTTTGCAACTACATACCTTTATAGAGGGAGCATCTTATGACCAATCTAATTGGTCATTCGCCTAATAGTTTGCGGATGGCGGCCATCTTTATGTCAAAATTGATACCCCTATTAATTCGAACACGGTGGAACCGAATGGAACGAAATTTTCTATAGAAGTAGCACTAGCAAAGGGCACCTCAGTGTCATGTTTTATATCGCCGCCATCTTGACTGAAACGTAATGGCGGCCACACGAATGTTGAAAGCTTAAATCAAATTACGATTAACCTAATCATCCGATCTCTACCAAATTTTGCAACTACATACGTTTATGGAGGGAGCATCTTTTGACCAATCTAATAGGTCATTCGCCTAATAGTTTGCGGATGGCGGCCATCTTTGTGTCAGAATCGATTCCCCCTATTAATTCAAACACGGTGAAACCGAATGGAACGAAATTTGGTACAGAGATAGCACTAGCAAAGGGCATCTCAGTGTCATGATTAATATCGCCGCCATATTGACAGAAACGTAATGGCGGCCACACAAATGTTTAAAGCTTAAATCAAATTACGACTAACATAACCATCCGATCTCTACCAAACTTTGCAACAACATACCTTTATGGAGGGAGCATCCTTTGACCAACCTAATAGGTCATTAGCCTAATAGTATGCGGATGGCAGCCATATTTATGTCAAAATTGATTCCCCCTATTAATTCGAACACGGTGGAACCGAATGAACGAAATTTGGTACAGAGGTAGCACTAGCAAAGGGCACCTCAGTGTCATGTTTTATATCATCGCTATCTTGACGGAAACGTAATCGCGGCCACCCAAATGTTAAAAGCTAAAATGTAATTACGACCAACCTAATAATCTAGTCTCTACCAAATTTTGCAACACCATATCTTTATGTGGGAAACATATTCTGACCAAACTGCAAGAACATCAGCCCAATAGTTTGCAGATGGTGGCCAAGTATGTGTGCAAATCGATTCCCCCTATCAATTCAAGCACGGTGAAACCGAATTGAACGAAATTTGGTACAGAGGTAGCACTAGCAAAGGGCACCTCATATTCATGTTTAATATCCCTATAGCACGTTGTATTTCAACAAGCTACTACAACCAACATTCAATCATACTCCTTGAAAAGGACAAAGAGTTATAACAATACCCATGCAGTTAGGAGAAAGTAGGCTATATGTTCTGTACTGAACATCTTGTTTCTGATTGAGGAATAGTAGGGTCTGTGATCTCTGTCTTCCATATCTTCACACGGGCAGCTTCTTGTGAGCCTTCGAGGGGTGTTACTCCCCTCAAAAAGCTGTTTCTGGGCTTAAGTCTCTGTAGGGCTGGTTGTTGGCCGAAAAGTGGATGCCATGAATCGGTTTCTTGCCGTTTATCGCAGATGCTGCTGCTACCATTCTTCGGGCATGAGGTTGATAAATTCCTATAAGAGGGTAGATCTTCTGAAGTGGTGTTGGTCTAAGACACCCAGATACAATCCTGGAAGTCTCATTCAGAGCTATATCCACCTCTTTGGAATGTGGAGAAGAAAGCCAAACTGGTGCTGCATATTCAGCAGCTGAGAAGCTCAGTCCAAGGGCTGAAGTTCTGAGAGTGGTGGGGTGAGCACCCCATGTCCTTCCTGTTAGGCATCTTAGTATGTTATTTCGTGCAGATACTTTACATTTGGTGTTCAAGTAATGTTGCTTGAAAGACAGAGTTCGATCGAGGGTGACACCAAGATACACACATCAAAAAAAGTTTTGCATCACCTCGGTTCCCAGATCTCCGGCATATAGACGTTGACTGTGTATATTGTATCCAAGATACAGTCCCTTTGACTGTTCATAGATGTCACTAAAACTGCTCAAAGATGTAAACAACCATGCATGAGCAGGGCCTATTAGACGGAGGGGGTACGACAGCCGATCAGTTCCAGTCATTTCACCAGGACGAAGGTACGCTGCTCATGTTGTCTGTAGTTCTACCATGCCTAGAAGGTCAATACCGCAGTTCGATCGCGTCCGCATTGTTACTTTGTGTCAAGAAGGGCTCTCAACAAGGGAAGTTTCCAGGCGTCTCAGAGTGAACCAAAGCGATGTTGTTCGGACATGGAGGAGGTACAGAGATACAGGAACTGTCGATGACAGGCCTCGCTCAGGCCGCCCAAGGGCTATTACTGTAGTGGATGACCGCTACTTACGGATTGCCGCTCGGAGGAACCCTGACAGCAATGCCACCATGTTGAATAATGCGTTTCGTTCAGCCACAGGACGTCGTGTTTCAACTCAAACTGTGCGCAATAGGCTGCATGATGCGCAACTTCACTCCCGACGTCCATGGCGAGGTCCAGCTTTGCAACCCCGACACCATGCAGCGCGGTACAGATGGGCCCAACAACATGCTGAATGGACCCCACGGAATTGGCATCACGTTCTCTTCACCGATGAGTGTCGCATATGCCTTCAACCAGACAATCGTCGGAGACGTGTTTGGAGGCACCCTGGTCAGGCTGAACGTCTTAGACACACTGTCCAGCGAGTGCAGCAAGGTGGTGGTTCCCTGATGTTTTGGGGTGGCATTATGTGGGGCCGACGTACACCACTGGTGGTCATGGAAGGCTCCGAAACGGCTTTACGATACCTGAATGACATCCTCCGACCCATAGTGCAACCATATCGGCAGAATATTGGAGAGGCATTTGTCTTCATGGACGACAATTCTCGACCTCATCGTGCACATCTTGTGAATGCGTTCCTTCAAGTTAACGACATCGCTCGACTACAGTGGCCAGCATGTTCGCCAGACATGAACCCTATCGAACATGCCTGGGATATGTTGAAAAGGGCTGTTTATGGACGTCTTGACCCACCAACCACTCTGAGAGATTTACGCCGAATTGTCGTTGAGGAGTGGGACAATTTGGACCAACAGTGTCTTGATGAACTTGTGGATAGTATGCCACGGCGAATACAGGCATGCATCAATGCAAGAGGACGTGCTACTGGGTATTAGAGGTAGTGGTGTGTACTGCAATCTGGACCACAAATGCTGAAAGTCTAGCTGTATGATGGTACAACATGCAATGTGTGGGTCTCATGAGCAATAAAACGAGCTGAAATGTTGTTTGTGTTGATCTCTATTCCCTTTGTATTTAACGGTTCCGGAACTCTTGGAACCGAGGTGATGCAAAACTTTTTTTGATGTGTGTATTTTGGAGTAAAACAATGAAGGATTGTTTCACCTTGCCACTTTAATGTTCAGTGTCCTCTTTGCTTCTTTATTTCGCAAGTGGAAAGCACAAACTTGTGTTTTGGCTGGATTTGGCTTCAAATTATTTCTGTGATAATAATGATAGCTATTTCTATTTTGGCTTTGTTAACCTACAGTAGTTTAAAATTTCAATATCATTCAAATACGCTGAAGAAGGTATCGGTGACTTACCAAAACATGATCCATTAAACATCATTTTTACAGTATTGATAAGGCGGATTTATTTTCTCATTATTTCTTATTAAATAATTTCAACATTGTCATCATATTAACCGATTCACCAGAGAATTTGAAAAAGTTTTTAAATGGTATGGGCCCCATATTACGGTGGAATTCATAAAATCAATAAATGTCAAACAAAAATAATGGAATGCAGCAAAATAAATCAGAGACCCCTATTGACGTCTAATTGGCAAGTGAAAAGCTAAAGGAAGTAGGAGACTTTTACGGGAAGGGAAATAACAAATGATGGACGAAGCAAACAGGACATAAGAGGTAGATTGGCCCAGGCAAGGAAAGCATTTCTACAGAAATATAGATTTAGGTATTAGGAAGTCACTTTTAAAAGCTTTTGTCTGGAGCGTGGCGCTCCATGGAAGTGAAACTAGGTCTGTTGGTGCAGCAAAACTAAAGACGAGAATAGTAGCAATTGAGTCGTCCAGTTGCAAAACTCGTTTAATCCACTTGTGAATAAGGAACATGTCGTAAAATTATTTACTTAATTAGTTTATTTTATTTTACTTTATTTTATTTTGTATTATTTTGTTTTATTTATTTTAATTTTATTTTGTTTTGTTTAATTTTGATATTGTTTTGTTTTATTTTATTACGTTTTATTTTGTTTTAAAATGTTTTTTTGTTTTGTTTTTTGTTTTGTTTTGTTTTATTTTGTTTTTATTTTGTTTGGTTTATTTTATTTTGTTGTTTTATTTTGATTTTCCAGAAAACAAACGTAATACCGAAAAAAGCACGAAGCAAAAAGCAAAATTCAAAAACAAAAGCAAAAGCAGAAAACAAAAAAACACGAAACACAAAGCAAAAAAGCAAAAGCAGAAAACAAACACAAAACCAAAACCAAGAAAGAAAAACAAAAAGTAAAATTCAAAAGCACAAAGCAAAAGAAAAAGGTAGAAAACAACAAACACAAAAGATACGTGAGGCAAGACCCAGAGAGACGTTTCTCATGAAAATGATTCTTATTCACAAGTGGATTAAACGAGTTTTGCAACTGGACGACTCATTTGAAATAATACTGTTACAGGAGTATGATGAAGATCATAAGGATAGATAGTGTAACAAATGAAGAGGTATTAAGACGAGTGGGCGAGGAGAGATGTTTCTGGCGACTGATAATGAAGAAAAAGGATAGGTGGGTAGGGCACATAGTAAGACACCCGTGACGCTTCTGCTTCAAGCAAGCAAACAAACAAGCAAATTCATGATTTGCTCGAGCACCCTATTTCTGCCTGAAGAGGTCCCTTATCATTTCGAGAAAGCTATCGCGTGACATGGAAGATGGCAAATAATATATGATGCATTGGTCAAAAGAAAATATGACTGTAATGTATGAGGCGTGTTCAAATGAAAAGGTACGAAACGATACTGTGGATACAATTAATTCGTTATTCAAAAGTAATCACCACAGGCCTGTGCACAGGTGTCCTATTGCTTCAATAGCCGCAGGATTCCCTGTTTCCAGAAGTCTTGTGGTTGTGACAGGAGCCAATAACGTACGGTGTCCTGTAGTTCATCGTCCGATTGAAACGTTTTCTTTTGAGACGAACCATTAACAGTGACATGTATTGTGTGACACTCCGTAGTCCATCAAGAACAAACGGCCTGGACTGCTCACGAAGGGAGTGATTCTCCTTCAGGATAACACTCGCCCACAATTCTCTGACGTCACACAAGGTGTATTGGTCACGTTCAAGTGGGAGTAACTTGAGTATCCGCCCTACAGCCCGGACTTGCCACCCTGCGACTACCATCTGTTTGATCCGTTAAAAAAAACATCTCTAGGGAAAACGTCTCCAATCGGGCGACGAACTAAAGGACACCGTACAGGATTGGCTCCTGTCACAACCATATTACTTCTGGGAACAGGGAATCCTGAGGCTAGTGAAGCAATGGGACACCTGTGCACAAGCCTGTGGCGATTACTTTGAATAACGAATAAATTATACCCACAGTATCGTTTCATAACTTTTCATTTGAACACCTCTCGTAGGTTTTCACTCAACATGTGTATATAGGCATTCGACTATACTATTCTCTGCTGGCCAGACACTGGACCCAAATCTCACGCTTGTCTGATAACCCACGACGCAATGGCAATATAAATTTAAATTCAGATCTAATCACACAAACGCCAGATCCAGGTTACATACAGTTGGCAAGAATATCTGATCTCACAAGGTGGTCTGTTCTCACTTGTTTATAAACCCAAGACATGCAGTAACAGTGGCTATTTTAGAACTGGAGTTTCTGTGATGGCAACGATCCAGCAGTCACAAAATGTTTCTATAGCAACCCAATCTTACATATCATACATGAGTTATTCCTCTAGAATTCAATTACTATGTGTTCTTTAATTTAGTGGCTTGGGGAGACAATATTATCAGCCCTTTGTGATTGGGTGTGTATGTGAGAAATATTCGTGATTACCTGTGTTATTGTGTTCACTATACGAGATGTTGTGTGCTGGTAATCCCTTCCCCGACCCGTCCTGAAACTAAAATAAATGGCCACGGGCTGCGTTAGTGAAAACGAAAATCCACAGCCTGATTCCAGTCGACCGACCGGGTCAGGAAATAGAATGAATGAAGTCCCCATCTAGCGGCGAGGATATGAACTGTGCCAGCTTCCAAAGCCTGTCGCTCTCCCATGGGGCAATGAATAAATGTTGACAAAATGAAATGATAGTGGAGAGTGTTGCTGAAATGAAATTGTGAAAGGGAAAACCGGAGTATCCGGAGAAAAACCTATCTCCCTTTGCTTTGTCCAGCACAAATCTCACATGGAGTGACCGGGATTTGAGCCACGGACCCAGCGGTGAGAAGCCGGCGTGCTGCCGCCTAAACCACGGAGACTCGGCTGCGTTAATAAAATTTAAAAAATGATTAAGTAGGTGTTAAACGGGGATAACCACACTCAGGGTGCACAGTGTCAGCACGACGATTTGCATCACGGTTCTAATTTACAATCTGTGACTCTAAAACAAGGGTGATTTACGGCCATAAATTTTAAAATAAATAGCGTGTCACAGAGAAATTAAAACTAACGTCAACCCGTTTGCAAAAAAAAAAATGAATTAAGCTTATCTTAAAGAACTTATAATATTGCTAGCAGAAGTACCCGTTCTTCGAACGGTGTTCGGTGTTAACACCAGACATAATAATAATAATAATAATAATAATAATAATAATAATAATAATAATAATAATAATAATAATAATAATAATAATAATAATAATGTTATTGGTGTTACGTCCCTTTTAAATACTGTTGCTTTTAGAGACGCACCAGACATTATCAATTGAGCTACTGTTGCAATGGTTAGCGGCTTGTCATTCCTTCATAAGTTTATCAAAACGAAGTTAGTTTTCTGGGAATATCACACACACTGTTAATTTAAGGGCCTTATAATGTGGTTTTCGGAGACCCTTTATAGACTCGCGAATTTTGTGTCTCACATTGAGAAGTGCAACATATGCTTTGGTCGTCCTTCTAGGATAATTTTTATATTTCGCCTATTTTAGCATGTATTTTGAGAAGTTTTTCCCTATATCCACCCTTCTACTGTATGAAATGAACGGTGAAGAGTTTTATTGACTCATGTTTACCATACCTAATTTTACGATGCACCAAGCATCCGAACATGAGTTATAGGCGTACATAAGGATACACAGAAAGACAGACAGACAGATAATACTATTGTCTACAACATATTACCCAGAAATCCAAATATGGGTATATCTACCACACAGTATCAAAGAAAATCATCCTTACGATGAACCCGTATGTCGACAAAAAAAAAAAAAAGATTAGTTAAAATGTGCTCTCAAACTAAATTCACCTGACGTGTACTTCCTGACATGAAATAGAATTGAAAGCCTTGTAGATGAAACGCAATACACGTCACATAAAAACTGACCCTCTACGTTGTGTTGGGTCCCCATACACAGGAAGACCTCTTTCATAAATTATAAAAGCTTGTGGTGCATGAAAATTCAGGTTCTTTAGTCTCAAATGGCCCAAATTCCTAAATGCCGCAAAAAATGCTGATTCAATTCAGGAATTTTTGAAAATAATGTTGTTGTTTGGAGATATAATAGACCTTCTGCACTATATGTCGCACGTGAAAATTGCATGAAAAAATCCTAGGTTACCCCTTGACCCCCTTAATTGCATTGATGAATTATACAGTCTACGTTGGTTCCGTGATAACATTATATTTGCAAACTTTCACAGAAATGTAATAAATGTAATAAATTGCATCTCACTGAAATAGATGGAAAGTTGCCATGGTTATCGGCTTGCATTCGTTCATAGTTTATTAAATTAAATTAGTTTTCTGGGAATATCTCAAAAACGGTTGGACGTAGGACCTTAAAATGTGCTTTTAGGGCCCCCGAGTTTTGTCTCTCACATTGAGGGGCTGAAAATGAGCTTTGTCTCGTCCTTCTACTCCTATTTCAGCATGTATTTTAAGGGGGTATGCCCCCTTTTATGAGAGGTATAGAGAAGAGTTACATCAATGATTAGTGTCGTGCCTCTGATGGATATCTGTACCAAATTTTACGTTGATACACCCAGCCGTTCTCGAGTTATAAGGGAACAAATTTGTCCACAGACAATCAAGCAAACCGACAGACAGACCAAAACATTATTTTCGCGCGCATCTATCATAAAACAGTCTGAAATGTGTAAATAACTCAAATTTCCGTAGAAATTCAGAAAAAAAGACAAATTTTCTTTTTAGCCTATTTTCAATTTTGAAAAAAATAGGCTTATGAGATCACCTTTTGTCCGTGTGTGTGTGTGCGCGTGTGTGTGTGTGTGATTCGTGTGTGTGTCCCCTCCTAATAAAATCTAAACGGCAGGAGCGATTTCAATGAAACTCGGAAAGTTCATAGCACTATTCCCGGCGACCTCGACCGTGCCCTTCAAATTTTGTTACGACTCACCAATCCAACATGGCGGCTGTGCGAAATATTTCACCAGCATTCAATATCTCCGAAAATATTACCGATATTACCCTGACATTTTCTATGGTGATAGAGGGAACTACTATAAGTTTACTTATGTGACTTTTGAAAACCTGGTAACTACAAAACCAACATGGAGGCCAAGCGAAATTGCGACTTTTAAATAGACGTTTCTCGCGATTTGACCAACCAAACGCAATGAAACTTGGTACAGTATATATTTATATACATTGTAATGCACCGACATCTAACTTCGTTCAACTGTTTACATAATCACAAGATGGCGGATGTGCGAAATATTTCACCGGCATTCTACATCTCTGAAACTATTAGCGGTATCTCCCTAAAATTTTGTACGGAGATAAAGGGCACTACTGGAAGTCCACCTATAAGACTTTCAAAAACCGGTTAACTACAAAACGATCATGGCGGCCAAGCGAATTTGAAAATTTTAAATAGACCTTTCTCGCGATTTAATGTTCCAAGCGCATTGAAACCTGGTACAGGAAATATTTATACGCATTGCAATCCACTGGTATCTAATTTAGTTCAATTGTTTACATAACCTCAAGATGGCGACAGTGCGAATTTTAAAATTAAGTTTTTATTTCTTGTGATGTAGTCATGCGATCGAAGTGAAAGTTTGAATAATGAACCTACGCAATATTTTTCCTTTAATGGTACATGACTCTAAGGCCTATACATTTAACAATCCAACATGGCGACCATCCGAAATATTTAGACGATACTGAATATCTACGAATCTATTTTAGCAATCAAACTGCATTTTTTAATGTTCATAGGGGCTATGAACTTAAGTTCACCTATAGGACTTTAAATAACCTGGTGATCACAAATCCAACATGGCGGTGACGCGAATTATAAATATTCACATGGACGTTTCTCGCAATTTAACCATCCGCGTGCAGTGAAACTTGGTACAGTAAATCCATATACGAATGTTAATCCACTGGCATCTAATTTACTTCAATTGTTTCCATAACCTCAACATGGCAGCTGTGAAATTTTTAAAATCTCCTTGTTTTTTTTGTGTCCTAATTATGCGATTAAAGTTTGAATACTACACGTTCACAATAATCTGTATGTAACAGTACATAACTCTAGGACCTACATATATAAAATCCAACGTGGCGACCATCCGAATTATTTAGTCGGTTCTTAATATCTACGAATCTATTACAGCAATCAAACAGAAATTGTGTATGTTGATAGTGGCAATTAACATAAGTAGGATATATGAAAATAGGCTGTATAGTTCTTCACGGAACTACTTGTTTATATATGTAGAGATATACTGCACCGCTCGATGTGACCGTGTTTTATTGCACAAATTTAGGTTTTACTCGCTAACCGTCGGAGATACACGAAAAGTGATAAGAACCTTTTGGATAGAAAATTAAATGCTAAAGCTCGTGTATACCATCAAAAGTTTGCTATTTCTTAGCGTTCTCTTTTTATTTGAAATGGAAATATGAAATTTTGAAACCAAAGGGTGTAGTGACGTCACAAAGGTAGGTTTTACTCGCTAACCGTTGGAGATACACGAAAAGTGATAAGGACCTTTCGGATAGAAAATTAAATTTTAAAGCTCGTATGTGCCATCAAAAGTTTGCTATTTCCTACCGTTCTCTTTTTATTTGATATGGAAATATGAAATTTTGAAACCAAAGGGTGTAGTGACGTCACTAAAATGGTCGCCATTTCTTAATAGTGCAAAATATCGAAATTAAAAGTATCCTATATGTAAACCTGGTATTTCAGCTACATCCATGCAAAATTTCATTTAAATCGGACCTGTGGTTCTTGCGTTATTGAGTAACACACAGACAGACAGACACACACCATCTCATTTTTAGCCTATTTTCAATTTTGAAAAAATAGGATTATGAGATCACCTTTTGTCCGTGTGTGTGCGCGCGCGCGTGTGTGTGTGAGTGTGTGAGGTGTGTGTGTGTCCCCCCCTAATAAAATCTAAACGGCTGGAGCGATTTCAATGAAACTCGCTAAGTTCATGGCGCTATTCCCGGCGACCTCGACCGTGCCCTTCAAATTTTGTTACGTCTCACCAATCCAATATGGCGGCTGTGCGAAATATTTCACTAGCATTCAATATCTCCGAAACAATTACCGATATCGCCTTAAAATTGTGAACGGTGATAAAGGGCACTACTAGAAGTTCACCTATGAGACCTTCAAAAGCCTCGTGACTACAAAACCAACATGGCGGCCAAGCGAAGTTGAGACATTTAAATAGACTTTTCTCGCGATTCATCTACCCAAACGTAATGAAACTGGGTACAGCAATTGTTTATACACATTGTAAAGCACTGGAGTCTAATTTAGTTCAATTGTTTACATAACCTCAAAATGGCGGCTGTGCGAAAAATTTCACTGACATTCTATATCTCCGAAACTATTACAGATATCACCCTGCAATTTTGTACGGTAATAAAGGGTACTGATACAAGTTTACCTATATATATTTCATAAACCTGTAAAGTACAAAACGAACATGGCGACCAAGCGAATTTGAAATATTTTAATAGACTTTTCTCGTGATTTAACTCTCTGAGAGCAGTGAAATGTAGTACAGTAAATGATTTTGCAGATTGTAATGCACTGCCATCTAATTTAATTCAATTGTTTACATAACCTCAAGATGGCGGCTGTGCGAAATTTTAAAATTATGTTTTTATTTCTTGTGTCGTAAACATGCGATCGAAGTGAAAGTTTGAATAATGAACCTAGGCAATATTGTCCTTGAATGGTACATAACTCTATGGCCTATACATATAACAATCCTAAATGGCGAGCTTCTGAAATATTTAGACGGTTCTCAATATCTATGAATCTTTTACAGCAACCAAACAGATTTTTTTATGTTCATAGATACTATGAACATATGTTCACCTATAGGACTTTCAGTAACCTGGTGAGCACAAATCCAACATGGCGGCGACGCGAAGTATAAATATTTAAATGGACGTTTCTCGCGAATTAACTATCCGAGTGCCGTGAAACGTTGCACGTTAAATGCTTATACGAATGTTGATCCACTGGCATCTAATTTATTTCAATTGTTTGCATAATCACAAGATGGCTGCTGTGCGTAATTTTAAAATCTCGTTTTTACTTCTTGTGTTCTAATCATGCGATTGAAGTTTGAATACCACACGTACACAATAATCTTAATGTAATAGTACAAAAATCAAAATCCGACCTGGTGACCATCTGAAATATTAAGACGATTCTCAATATCTACGAATCTGTTACAGCAATTAAACTGAAAATTTTGTATGTTGATAGAGGCAATTAATATGAGCTGGATATATGAAAATAGGCTGTATAGTTCTTCACGGAACTACTTGTTATATATTAGTATGATTATGTTTATTTCTATTAAAGTTCTATACATTCCTATTTGATGATTTGACATTTTGGACAATTTTAACAGGCAGAAGTTAATTATAAAATATATTTTAACAATGACTAAAATCACATCTATTGTGTTATTGTTTACTCAACTATTATTATTACTTACCGTATATCATACCAAAATATGGATGATCTAGTTGAAAAGAACAAGTTCCAAGTAGCCTAAATAATCTTTTACAGGCACATCTTACATCTAAGCTTGTAGTTCTACGTGTGTTATTTGTTACGATACTGATAGTGGTGATTGACCTTCAAGTTTTCTCGCTTGGGTGATTATGTAATTAAATGGCCAGGTTAGGGTGGATTGTGAACTTAGCTGTTCTAGTGGTACGTGCCCACGCAACTGCTGGTAACCTGAAAGTCATTCACCACTATCAAATATAGATTATTATTTCAGTAGTATATATCCCTCCTGTGGCGCCCACAAGCGACCGATCGTGACAAATGAGCGTTCAAATGAAAGAGAATTCGTTACATTAGGGGAATTTTAAAAGTTAAGTATGATTTGGCTACGTAATTTCAATAGCAAGAAATAATATTACGGGAATAAAAACAAGAAGTTCCGTGACGAACTAAAGAGCCTACTTTTCTTAAAATTTAAGATTCATGCCAATGATTAATCCATATGGATCTATCTAGACTAATGACGAAATTAAGTTGGTAATATCGAAATTTCTAATTAGTTCGAAATACTGTATACATGGCATACTGTAGCCTAATAGCGAACTACAGTTGGCAGCCCCGGTGACTGAATATATTCTTAGTTCCATCTCTTAAGGTACAGATTACAAAATATGTTTGAAGTCCAATGGATAGCATGGACGTTACATGCAGTTAAGTATTGGATCTAACAGCGCGCGTAAAATCATGTTGGCAACAATGACACACATGTATTGGTCATAAATAATCTGATCTATTGTTGTGTACATTTTGAATGAAATCCATTAGCTAGTGTAGAAGTTACATGCATTTTAAAATTGGACCAATCAGCAGGCTTAGAATCATGTTGGCAGCACTGGCGTGGGCCTATATTAGTTACTCCAAATTAATCTAGAATGCCAGGTACTATACGTGTGCAAAGTTTAGAGTTATTGGCTTGCATACTTTCTGATATATTGATATTAGGGTAACAAAAATAGAGATAGTATTTATTAACAGTTGGCAGCCCTGGTTGCTCTTAAGATTCGGCATAGTCACATCTGTTATGGTACACATAGCACACACGAAATTTGGTTGAAATCCAAATGATAGTACATAAGTTACATGTATTGAAAGTTGGACCTCTCAGCAGGCTTTGAATCATGTTGGTAGCACTGACGTATATAAGTTACTCCAAATTAATATAGAATGTCAGGTACTATACGTGTGCATAGTTTAAAGCTGTCGGCTTGCATACATTCTGATATATGGGTATTTGGATATTTAAAAATGAGAGCATTTATTATCAGTTGGCAGCCCTGGTGAATCTTAAGAATACGCACAGTCATATCTGTTTATGTACTCATAGCACATACGAAATTTGGTTGAAATCCAATTTATAGTGTAGAAGTTATATGCATTTAAAATTTGGACCTATAAGAAGGCTTATAATCATTTTGGCAACACTGCCATGTATGGCCTCCTGGAAATTAAACTGCAATATTATTATCTATACGTGTACCAATTTTGAAATAGCTCCCATTCATACCTTCCATGATATCCAACATGGAGCTCAAATTTAAATTGTGATTTTTCAGCAATTGGTAGCACTGACATAATTTTCAAATATGGCCGTGAGATATTCAGGTATAGATCTTTACTCCTACCAAATTTTGTTTTGATTGCTGCAGCCGTTTAGGAGTTGATAGGGGGAGGGGGGGGGGCACACACACAGCCAGACAGACTGACAGACAGAAGGACAGACAGACAGATCTGATAAGTCTACTTTTTCCTCATTCTTGCAAAATGTGAAAAGTAGGCTAAAAATCTGTCGGAGGTGGGGATCGAACCCTCTCCAATTCACGATGCATAAATTTCAAGTTCGCAACCACCAAACCGCTGGAAAATTGACGCATTATTATGGTACGTAAACAATATACACACTCAACCGTTAGTGTACGTTCTTCTACATTTCTCGTATATTATAATTCCATTCTAGTATATATCGTGGAAACATCATAATCAATATCCCCCTCCTTTTTAATTCTTATAATTAACTATTACATTAAAACGCGGTGGACATCCGCCATGTCTCTTTATCCAAGGTAATTCTGCGCATGAGTCAATAATTTTGCAGTTTTGTTTATAAATTTAAAGATATATGGTAACATATTTGTTTATTTTTAAGACACTCTGCAAATATACAGGACAAATGTTAAAATGCAATGAAACAGGCGTCACAGCGGCAAAAATGTAAAGTGGACAGCAATTATGGAGCGTATTTTCCTACAACAACAGTATCTGGAAATCGCACACTCAGTACATTTTTTAAGGTCATTCCTTAAAGAAATTATAGATATTTATGAAATTAGAGTGCAATTCGACACTGCTAATGTTCAGAGACAGGAAATCAAAGGAATGAGTACTCAAATCGTATATTTTCACAAATATCGAATAACCGGTGAGTGTTATGATATCCAATTTTCAGTGATTGCCTTCTTAAGTTAGGGAACGTAGAAGTTGCAATTCTAACTGAAATGTAAATGGTGTTCTATAATCATTTGGGTGAGATAAAAACATAGCAACCTTTCTCCTTAAGTCTCTCATTATAAACCTATTGGGGAAAGTGTGGTTTATGAACATGCGTGTCCTCTAGTTATATAAAATACAAAATATAAAATCACCTAAAAGTAACAAATCTTGACTAGTTGTGCTAGATCAATTACTACTGCAACTAAATGAGTTTAAACCGTATACCTAGGTATTGTAAATACCATCACCCATGCCCGTAGACGAAGTTTTAATAGCTTGAGTTTAGAGGATCTGGATTAAGGAAACACCCATTGCAATTGTGTTGGCCGACTGAAAAGTTTTGAATTTTGATGAACGAATGCCCGTACTTATGAATGAATGTACGCATGTATGTCAAGCGTCGCAAACCTTTGGACATATAAGCTGGTTATTACAGTTACCTTGTAAATGTTTACAATAAAATGCCATTGATCTGACAAAGCTGAAGATGCACATCTAAACCGTCCTCGCCAATTATGAAAAAAAAAAAAACAAGTAGTTCCGTGAACAACTAAATAGCCTAGTTTCATGTATCTTAATTATGTCAATTGCCTCTATCAACATACACAATTTCAGTTTGAACGTTGTGATAGATTCGAAGATATTGAGAACCGTCCAAATATTTCAGATTGTCGCCAGGTTGGATTTTTATTTTTGTACTATTACATTAAGATTATTGTGTACGTGTGGTATTCAAACTTCAATCGCATGATTAGAACACAAGAATTAAAAACGAGATTTTAAAATTTCGCACAGCTGCCATCTTGTGATTATGCAAACAATTGAAATAAATTAGATGCCAGTGGATTAACATTTGTATAAGCATTTAACGTGCAAAGTTTCACTGCACTCGGAAAATTAATTCGCGAGAAACTTCAATTTAAATATTTATACTTCGCGTCGCCGCCATGTAGGATTTGTGCTCACCAGGTTACTGAAAGTCCTATAGGTGAACATATGTTCATAGTCTATATGAACATTAAAAAAATCAGTTTTATTGCTGTAAAATATTCACAGATATTGCGAACCGTCTAAATATTTCGGATGGTCGCCATTTTGGATTGTTATATGTATAGGCCATAGAGTTATGTACCATTCAAGGACAATTATTGCCTAGGGTCATTATTCAAACTTTCACTTCGATTGCATGATTACGACACAAGAAATAAAAACTTAATTTTAAAATTTCGCACAGCCGCCATCTTGAGGTTATTTACACAATTGAACTAAATTAGAAGCCAGTGCATTACAATATGTAAAATCATTTACTGTACTACATTTCACTGCGCTCAGAGAGTTAAATCACGAGAAAAGTCTATTAAAATGTTTCGAATTCGCTTGGCCGCCATGTTCGTTTTGTACTTTACTGGTTTATGAATGTTACATAGATAAACATGTATCAGTACACTTTATCAACGCACAAAATTTCAGGGTGATATCTGAAATAGTTTCTGAGATACAGAATATTAGTGAAATACTTCGCACAGCCGCCATTTTGAGGTTATATAAATAATTGAATTAAATTAGACTCCAGTGCATTACAATGTAAATAAATATTTCCTTTACCAAGTTTCATTACGTTTGGATAGTTAAATCGCGAGAAAAGTCTAATTAAAAGTCTCAAATTCGCTTTGCCGCCATGTTGGTTTTGTAGTTACCAGGTTTCTTAAAGTCTCATAGGTGAACTTCTAGTAGTGCCCTTTATCACCGCACACAAATTCAGGGCGATATCGGTAATAGTTTCGGAGATACTGAATGCTGGTGAAATATTTCGCACAGCCGCCATGTTGGATTGGTGAGACATAATAAAATTTGAAGGCCGCGGTCGGGGTCAGCCAGAATAGTGCTATGATCTTACCGAGTTTCATTGTAATCGCTCCAGCCGTTTAGAAGTTATTAGGGACACACACACACACAAACACACCCACACACACGGACAAAAGGTGATCTCGTAAGCCTATTTTTTCATAAAATGAAAATAGGCCAAAAATGGTCTAAATATTACTGTTGATTGCTATGTTGGAATTTTATATATGTAGGCCTTAGAGTTATGTACTATTAGATGAAGATTATTGCGTAGGTTTATGATTCAAACTTCAATCGCATGATTAGGACACAAGAAATAGAAACCAGATTTAAAAGTTTCGCACAGCCACCATCTTCAAGTTATGTAAACAATTCAAATAAATTAGATTTTAGTGGATGACAATTTGAATAAGCTTTTTCCATTCCAAATTTCACTGCACTCGGCTGGTTAAATCACGAGAAACGTCCATTTGAATATTTAAATGTTGCGTCACGGCCATGTTGGATTTGTGTCCATCGGGTTATTGAAAATCCATGTTTATAGTCTTTATCAACGTACACAATTTCAGTTTGATTGCTGTAATTGATTAGTAGATATTGAGAACCGTCTAAATATTATGGATGGTCGCCATATTGGATTTTTATAAATATACGCCATAGAGATATGAACTATTAGATGACAATTATTGCTGAGGTTCATTATTGAAACATTGACTTCGATCGCATGATTAGGAAACAAGAAATAATGACTTAATTTTATAATTTCGCTCAACCCGTCATCTTGAGGTTATGAAAACAATTGAACAAAATTAGATGTTAGTGCATTCCAGTGAGCATATACATTTGCTGTACCATGTATCACTGCGCTCGGATGGTTAAAACGTGAGAAAAATATATTTAAATGTCTCAAATTCACATGGCCGCCATTTTTGTTTTGTACTTAACAGGATTTTAAAAGTCACATAGGTGAACTTAAAGTAGTGCCCCTTATCGCCGTACAAGAGTTCTGGGTGATATCAGTATTAGTTTCGGAGATATAGAATGCCGATGAAATATTTCGCACAGTCGGCATGTTGGATTGGTGAGACGTAATAACATTTGAAGTGCACGGCCATGTTCGGACAAAATTGTACTATGCCCTTACCGAGTTTCATTCAGCTGTTTAGATTTTATTAGGGACATGCACACAGACACAAACATACACACACACACACATACATACATACATACATGCACACACACACACACACACACACACACACACACACACACAAGGTGATCGCATAAGCCTATTTTTAGCCTACTTTCGATTTTTGCAAAAATGAAAGTAGACTTATTAGATCTACACAGGGCCAAAAATTGTGTGTCTGTCTGTGTATCTGTGTGTGTGTGTGTGTGTGTGTGTGTGCGTCTGTGTGTGAGTGTGTGTTCTCTGAATGTCTGCCCATCCACCCCTTATCAATTCGCACACGGTGAAACCGAATTGAACGAAATTTGGTACAGAGGTAGCACTAGCAATGGGCACCTCAGTGTCATGTCTTATATTGCCGCCATCTTGACGGAAACGTAATGGCGGGTCCACCCAAATGTTCAAAGCTTAAATCAAATTACAACCAACCTAATCGTCTGATCTCAACCAAATTTTTCAACAACATACCTTTATGTGAGAAGCGTTCTTTGACCAAGCTAAAAGGTCGTCAGTCTAATAGTTTGCATATGGCGGCCATGTATGAGTGCAAATCGATCCCCCCTAACAATTCAAACACGGTAAAACCTAATTGAACGAAATATGGTATAGAGTTAGCACTAGCAAAGAGCACCTCAGTGTCATGTTTAATATCGCCGCCATCTTGATGGAAACGGAATGGCGGTCACCCAACTGTTAAAAGCTTAAATCATTTTACGACCAACGTAATCATTTGATCTCTACCAAATTTTTCAACAGCATACCTTTCTGTGGGAAGCATCTTTTGACTGAACTACAAGGTCATCAGCCCAATAGTTTACAGATAGAGGCCATGTATGTGTGAAAATCGATTCACCATATCAATTCAAATACGGTGAAACCGAATTGAATTAAATTTTGTGCAGAGGTAGCACTAGTAAAGGGCGCCTCATATTCATGTTTAATATCCGTATAGCACGTATTTCAACAAGGTACTACAACCAACATTCAATTGTACTCCTTGAAAAGGGCAAAGAGTTATAACAATACCCATGCATTTAGGAGAAAGTAGGCTATATGTTCTTTACTGAACATCTTGTTTCATATACGAAAGTAGGCTAAAAAGACAGAGGTAAGAGATGCCGGTTTAAACGGAATAATTTTGAAGTATTCTTGTGATGAATATATCCATGAAAACAGGTGGGAGAGCAAATTGCTTGCTGAAAGCCCACAGTCCAATCTTGGTGTATTATGCTCCCTATCCGGGGCGGTCTTGGCGCTAAGAGGAAGGAGCTGCAAAGCTGTTTAGAGGGGTCTGTGTAATAAGACGATATCCTTGCAAGGGTTGCATAGCAATAAGATGATTAAATTGGGATCTTGTTACTACACAAGCCTCTCTGATGACGCACCTTGTTACATACTATGGACAAAGACATGCGGGTAAGGGCATCGTCTTTCCACTTCCTAGCCCTTGCATACACCACGGCTGATCAGCAACCTGCATAGAGAGCAAATACCAAGGGAGTAGTATAATAGCATTCTAAGTGCCACAGCGGATATGTTGTTGTTGTTGTTGTTGTTTATTCACTCCGAAGCGTAGTCGTATGCGTTAAATCGTTGACCAAAACCAAAGAGTGTGTGTTTGAGTCTTCAGTCTTTCGACTGGATTGATGCACTTCCCCATGCCTCCTTGTCCAGAGCTAATCGTTTCATCTCTTCATGGCTACCATACCCTACATCCGAGGCAATATGTTGAACATATTCTAACCTTGGTCTACCTCTACAGTTCTTCTCCTCGACCCTTCCTTCCATAACTAATTTTGATATTCCTGGGCGTCTTAGTAGGCTATGTGTCTTTTCATTAGCAGTTGCCAGAAGCATCTCTCCTCTTCCGCTCGTCTTAATACCTCTTCATTTGTAACCCTATCTACCTATCAGATCTTCATCATTCTTCTGTAACACCACATTTCAAACGTTTGTATTCTCCTCTTTTCTGATGCGCCAATAGTCCAATTTTCACTTCCAAAGAGTACCACGTTCCAGACAAAGGCTTTCAAAAATTACTTCCTAATATCTATATACATATTAGCAACCCGTCCCGGCTTCGCCCGGGAACAGTTATGAATGCATTACGTGATAAGCGCTTTTTTCGATATCAATGAACTACAGTATGACCTTCCGGTGTATCCGTTTTACGTCTCGGCATGATGGGTTAAAATCACTGACTGGACTATTAATTATATTATCATGGAGATGCATGTGCAACGAAGTCTTGTCAGACGGAATTTAAGAATGACGAGGTGCATGAAACACAAATTCCCCTTCCGTCCCATCTTAAAACACTCATAGTGAGCGATGTATTGATGAGATATGCACTCGCAGACTTTTTTGTAGAACTTTTCATGCTGTAAAATTCTTACCCTCATAGCATATTGGTATTTTTAACGGGTTGCCCAGCGTAAGCTTAAAAAAGCGCACGGACCCCAGGCTTTTTTTCTTCGACTTTTTCACTGGAATCGTTACTGCTTGGCTTCCTTTGATCATAAATAATTTATTTTCTACAGAAACCTTCCTCGAGATATCCTTTACAGAATGGTGAATACCGCATCAAAATCCATTCAGTGATTCTCGAGATTACCCGTGACATCCAAGAATCGGGGACTTTGTTTTATAACTACTGTAAGTTAGAGATCTATTTGATGTCAACAGATTTCTTTTCTGTAGAAATGCTTTCCTTACCTGTGCAAATCTACTTTTTATATCTTCTTTGCCTCGATCATCACTGGTTATTTTGCTTCCTCAGTAACAGAACTCTCCTACTTCATTTAGCTTTTCACCTGAGAGTTAAGAGGTTCGAATCTCAGCGCTGATAGCAGCTATACTGAGTGTGACTTTTCCCTGGCTTTTTCCCTTCACTCTCTCCAGCCAAACGCTGGGATAGTTCTTTATTTTAAGTCCCGTTGCACCTACCCCACTCCTGCCCCTGATAATTTCATACACACCCACGCACTACCACGTCTTGTTTGTCACCCACGAAGAATCTGCCGAGAAATTAAATTCTGTTTTTTTAAACTTGTTTATTGACTTGATATATTTAAGGTACACAGGTGATTGTGAGGTGGTAGATGAATAACAATCGTGGATATTGATGAGTTTATCACAGTTATACTAGTCTACTTAATGTTCGATGTTCAATCACTATCACAAAACACAAAACACTCAAATGATGCGGGTGATCTGTTGGGCATAGTCCCCCAGGCGGCGAGTTCTTGTAGTACAGCAAAGGCTCGTGAGGACACACTCACTCACCTCGGACAGCATTTCGAGTTCTGTATATGGCCCCGTAGTTTTCAGCACACAGTGCACATAGCAACCGAGGAGTAACACTACCGCACTGTTCAGTTGGGGCGGTTGAAGGCTAAATGTGGGGCGGGTCACCCATTCAGGGGTGATGTAGGTAGTAGGACAGTTCAAGAAGCTATTCAGGACCCGGGTGAAGCGGTTCCAGGTCGATCGAATCGGATCACACTGCGTAAATCGGTGCAGGATTGTATCCTGATGGGAACATGAAGTGCATAAGGCTGTCTCCGCCATGTGAATGCGATGGAGTCTGTTGTTTGTTGGTATAAGGTCATGGATTACTTTATACCAACTTTCCTTCGCTGCGCTGGGAAGAATGGGATTGGAGACATTCCTCCAGACTCGATTCCAGTTGACGATCAATGCGGATTGCATAATTCTGGGGGCAACATACTGTTGTGCCATGATAGAACGATACAGCTTTTTCGTTGAGATAGACCTGATGACGTCTTGTGGCCCGTAGCTTAATTCAACTCTCAGATACCGGACATGAGGTGCATGATGATTGATATCATAATAAGCTGGTGGGTTCGAGCAGTCATGGGGACTACACCATCTCCGTAGGAAGTTATGTGACTCATCGGCCCCGAAGCCTGTAAGCAGTTGAAGGTGTCGTTTGAGGAATAAAGTTCTAGCTTTCTTTTCAACGTCGATGAGTCCCAGACCTCCCTGGGATTTATTCAATGTTAATGAGCTGCTGGAAAGACGTAATAGAGCTCCTTGCCAAATAAACCATCCGACGGCGGAAATAATACGTATACCCACCATTCTTGGCATAGGAAGAATTTGACTGAGATACCATATTTTTTACTTAAGCTGAACATATTCACGTACATTGTTCGTTGGTGTAAGAGGAAGGAGCGGTACCGCACTTGTTGCAAGGCACCACGCACAGAATGTAGGGCAACGTCCCAGTTCTTTTTAATCATTTGGTGTACACTATTCAAGAAAGATATGCCCAATATTTTGAGTTCTGAGGCGATCGTTACCCACGCCAGGTGAACCCCTTGGACGCGGTCCAATTTCCCAATCCACATCGCCTTTGTTTTTCGTCGGTTCAGCCGCGCACCAGAATATCTCCCGTACTCATCAAGGTTCATGAACAATTGCTGCATGTCAATGGTTCGATCCACCACAAGAGTGACATCATCCGCATATGCAAAAATACTGATCTCCGTGCCATTGAAAGATGTATGGAGATTACAAAGAAGGGGTTCCAGGGATAGTACAAAAAGAAGCATGCACATCGGACACCCTTGTCTGACTCCACGATGGATGAGGAGAGGTCGTGTGAAATACCCATTTACATTCACTTTTGAAGATCCACCATGAAGAATTTTGCTCACGAGGGCAATAAACTCCATATCGAAGCCAATAGCTTGAAGGGTCGCAAGGATGTATTTATGGTTTACCCTATCAAAGGCATGGTCAAAATCCAGTGATAATAACAGTTTCTTCTTATTGCCGACCAGCGACTCACTAATGACATCGCGAATATCACATGTAGTGTTGACAATGCACCTGCCTGGTACTCCACCCGATTGGTGGCGAGATGTGGCTTCCTCCATATAGGCCTGAAGTCTCGTTTTCATACATTTCGTGAAGATCTTGTAGTCAAAGTTTAAAAGCGTCAGTGGGCGAAAGACCCTGAGCTGTGTTGGTTGTGTAATTTTTGGGACTAATACCACCAGGCCATCTTTCAGGGTGTCGATATTTCGTCCAGGACGACAAGCATCATTCACTACGGCTGTAAGTTCATCGCGAATGGTGGTCCAAAACGTCATGTAGAAAGCTCTCCCCAGGCCATCAGGACCAGGACTCTTGTTCGGCGCACTGTGGAGTATGGAGGTATATATTTCTTCGGCGGTGATGTCCTGGGTCAATCACTCTTGTCCTCTGTGCAAAAGTCTTCCTCGTACACCATCGAAGAACGGATGCTGGTAGTGAAGTGGGACTGGGGCGTCGTCTGTGTACAAGGACTGAAAGAAGTTCTCTACCGTTTCTGTGATTAAGGTATGACTAGTCACCATTTGTCCCTCAGGTGTCGCAATGCGGTTGATGTACTTCTGACGGCCTTTGCGGCACGCCCGTATAAAATGATAAACGGAGGGTGCCTCTGATGCCAGATGTTGATGATCTTGGGCTTGAAGTTTGAGTCCTTCCAATGCTTTGCGCTGCAGCGTGAGGAGCTGCGCTCGGATTTTCTTTATTCTGCGATATGTATTAGGGTTGGTAGGGTATTCATTGTATAACTGTTGTAAACATTTATAGTAGAAATCTGTCGTCTGATGGATGTGGCGTCTTCTCTCGGCACTGTAGGCCTTCAATAACCTAACAGCTCTGGGTTTCGCATACTTCAACCACCACTCAAGAGTATCTTGAAACCGGTGAATGTGGCGTTTCCAGTTATGCCATTCAGTGGCAAAGCTATCTTTCATGCCCAAGTGTGTCAGAATAGAATCATTTAACCTCCATGATCCTCTCCCACGGCGAGGTCCCAATTCTGGTTGGCGAATCTTGCACAGATACGCACAATGTTTTGAAAACTCCACCGGGCATACATCTGTTTCCCTCACGTGCTCTTTCAATTCCCCGCTGACATATATTCTATCCAATAGAGAAGCGCCATTATGGTAGTAGTACATGTAACCGGCTGACCCCGACGGCTTCAGTTCCCATGTGTCTTTTAAGCGTAACCCTTGTATTAACGCAGATAGCGCAGGGCAGCCCTGAAATTGGCCACTTTGGTCTTTGGGCGATAGCACTGCGTTAAAAATCCCCACCGAGGATTATATTGCCGGTATGATTATGGAAAAGTGGGAGAATATCTGTGGCATAAAAGAGCCGGCGTTGTATCCTGGCCTGCGAACCCGAGGGAGCATATACATTGACAAACAAAAATCTCGAATACGGATACTGAGTCCGCGTGAGTTGACTAACTGGTCTGGATCCACATATGGTATATGGTCCTTAATGTAGATGGCTGTACCGCGTTTGTGCTCATTGACATTAACTATTTTATCGTAGCCAGAGATGGTAAGGAGGTCTTCAGTAGCCACTTCTTGCAACAGAACAATATCCACATCTTGGTCTCGAATGAGGTTGCGTAAGAGCGACTGTTTACTAGCAGTTTGAATGCAATTTACTTTGAGTGTCATTAGAATATATGTCAACAACATCGTCAGATAGATAGACATGTTTCTTACCAAAATAAACAAGATGGAGTTGGGGTGGTCTTTAACGCTTGTCGCTTGACTTCCCGCCTTGTAGTCGGGGGTCCCTGACACCCGCATAAGGCTTGTGCGTTCCCTCTTTTGACGCCCGGATTGTTTTAGCTTTGGAGGTGGTTTTCAAAGGTACCTGTTCTTTGGAAATTACTTCCTTGGTGTACATGATATCCGGGTCCTGTGACCCCATCTCTTCTGTATCCATTTTTCTGGAGGGGTCGTCTTCTACTTCATCCGACCATCGTATACCAGCGGTCTGTGGTTCACAACTAACTATGGACTGGTTTGAGGGTGGCATACTGGTAGCATTGTCTCCTGAGGTCACACCTTCTATGACCACTTCAGGGCTGGCAGTGCTAGTGTCAGGTTTCTGGTCAGTTTTAGGAACTAGAGAAGTGGCCGTCCTACCTAGACTGCCATTGGTGTATTGGCTAGTATCAGACGAAGGTGGCAACGCTGCCCGTGGAGTTCCTGTTGTAATGTAGGAGTATGTTGTTGTTTACTAGTGGCGGGCAATGGCCCAGCTGGTTGCGGCGATAAGGCGGTGGAGTGAGGAGTCAACACGTCCATCGTGTCTTGTGCTACAGCTGACGTATCAAGTGGGGCAGGTTGTTCGGGAGAAATACTGACGTTAGATGAACAAGGTGCCGATAAGGCAGGCGAGGCAATTTCACTTTCCTTGTTGGCTACAATTTCACTGAGAAGCTTAGGGCCGGTTTTGTTTTCAGTTTCACCGCGCCTCACTGGGCATTCCTGTCTAAAGTGATCAGTGGCATTACAATAAAAGCATGATCGAGGTTGTCCATCATACACCACCTGTGCTTTGTAGCCATCGATAGAAATAATGGGTGGAATTGCAGTTTTTAGTTCAATCCGCTTAGCCCGAATACCACTCAAAATATTGAATAGGTAGGTAGCTGACCATCGTTCGTTTCTAATTTCACGAACCTTCCCGTACTTACTAAAGTACGACATTATCCGGTCATTCGGCAGTTCAATGGGAAGGTTCATAATTCGGATTAGTTTGCTGTCAACATCCGCACAAGTTATATTTACCTCAGATATAGAGCCATTACATTTCCGTACCTGAGATTTGCCGTTGGTACTGTTGAGGACCTTCTCCATCAGTAGTTTGCTGGTGAACTTGATGAAAACAGCAGTTTCCAGATTGTCGAGTTGAATGGCTTCTAATTGGTCCACGTTGAGTTTTAGGGTGTACTGAATCCACTCATGTATTTCTGCGGGGCCTGGTTTATTGGCCTTGTCGGGGAAAGCACATTTTACCGTGTTTTTCCTAATGCTGTTGGTTGCCATTTTTACTGTACTTGAAACGACTTGAAAGTTAGACACTCGAATACTTCACTCACAACGAAGCAAAGCGCAGCGAACCGGTCGCTGCCACGGTTCAGACCGGACTGTATGGTCTGAGGGCTGGAACAAGGTACACTCAGCATCATTAGGCACAACTTAGGAGGGTTAAATTCCCACTTCATCCAGTCTGAAAGTGGTTTACCTTGCCTTATCTACTTCTACTCCAGGCAAATGCCGGGATGATTCCTAACTTAAGGCCAGGGACGCCTCCTTCCTATTCCTCGTCTCGATTACAAAGTACTCACACTAATACAGACATCACAATAACACAGGTCATCAGACAAATCCAATGCACGCAACTGGAGACCAAGATACTCCAAGGTCCTAAAACGAAATAAAAACAAATTCAATACACGTTTGGAGTAGCTGATGACTGAAATGCTTCACGCTGACGACAGCTACGTCCATACTTGTATGGAGTACATGAAGAAGATATACGTTGTCGTTGTTTGGCGAAGAACACTGAAATATATGTAGGTTTGTGTGTGTTATTTCACATATTCAAGGATACAAAGGATGGGAAATTCGCTGCTTTCTAGGGACAAATTCGCTTCATTTCAGGCAGAGTAGATATTTATACTGGGCGATTAAAACAACTTTAATCTTTGCTTTCTACATTCATGCAATACTGCCTGGAATGTATATTAAAGTTGCTTCATTACTGCGTTCTATCGACTCGTGGTGAGGCAAGCAATGCTTTTATATTCCATAATGGCTTTTTCAACTCACTGGAAAAAAATAGATGGACGAAAATAGTAGCCTATATAATGATGGGTAGTACAGTATAACATGAAATCAAATTTTGGTTCATTGAAAATTAAAAAAACGGCGAAATATCCGGTGAATTTTGATATACTAACCACCAAAATATATATTTACATAGGTATATCACAATATGCAGGCTTGAACAATCAAACCTTGTAATATTGACTCAATGTGGAAGAGAAAATAGAAGTGTTGAGATTAAAACTTATTACCGTGTAAAAAGCTATTTTTCGGTTTTCACTAAGCAATCCAAATTAATGCTTTTTATTCTAAATATTCAGTAAGTTGAATCCTTAAGTCAATTAATAGTTGTACTTTAATCACAGTACTGGTTTCAGCCACATTGTGACCTTCTTCTGCGTTAAATTATAAAATATGAGAAGAAGCAAGACTTACATATACAAAAATTTCCTTATCAAAATTATTATCAAAATAATTACTTAAAATACTAATAGTCTGAGAAAGCATACTTTTTTAAAAAATCAGATCTGTTAACATGTGTTATAAAATGAAGGGTATACATCTTGATAAAAAGCAGCTTGACGTAAAAACAGTGATGTGGTTATTAGGCCTATAAGTGCGTGGAATATTTGTAGGTTATACGACTGACGAAAACATGTATGTGAGCGAATATGTATACAGTAACTATAATGTGACTGTGTAATTATGAAAGAAGAAATTCAGTTATCCAATGCATATTTACGGCAACACGATTGTGATCATTTGTAATGAATGGGTGCTTCCATAAATCTGAAAGAAATTACATGATATTAATAAATAAATTAATTCACTTATATGACCAGTTTCAAACATCAACCGATCACCATCAGATCCTTTACACGTAGGCTGTTAAATTTATTAATTTTCAATATGTAAATTTATTTGGTTAATACACAGTTCAAAAAAAATAGGGGAACAAGTTTTGTAACGTCTGGTATGTGAACGTTAATTTTATAGATGGGGTTCCAATGGTCTTACAGCATGCCTTGAGACCTTAGCTACTCAGGGTATGTCAAATCGAAGATATACTCCATCTGTAGGCGTAGCCAGGCATTAAACTGTCAGGTGACCCCTCAAAACAAAGTGAATACCGGTGCGTCCGTGTGTGGTTGTGAGGTACACAGACTACTGTAGTCATTTGAGGACGTTGTACGTAAAACAGCACATGGCACGTGACATCTTAACGAGGTACATGTGGCAAAGGCTGTCACTTTGATCAAGGAAGGATAGACTATTCGTCGTGTTGCTGTTTATCTCAATGACTCTCCGCCAGTTATTCAACCCTTGTGGAATCACTACAATGAGACAGGCCAGTTCACAAGGAGGTTTGGACAAGGTCGTGGACGCATGACAACCCCACAAGATGACCGATATCTGACCATCTGTGCGTTGCGGCGTCGTTCATCAACTGCCAGAGAACTGCAACAAGACCTCAGGAGGGTCTCTGGAGTCACGGTGGCCGACCAGACAGTAAGGGACAGGCTAAGAGAAGTGTCCTTACGACGTTGGAGTGCCCGTTTAAAGCAGCAACATCACGCAGCTCGCCTACTGTTTGACCGTACCCACGTCAACTGGCAACTTCGCCAATGGAGACCTGTGTTGTTCACGAGTCCAGATTTTCCCTGACACAGCGTGATGGACGTCAACGGGTATGGAGACGCCGTGGTGAGCAGTACATGCCAAATGTTGTCCAGGAAGTCGACCGATTCGGACAAGGTTCTGTGATGGTGTGGGGTGTCATCAGTATTGATGGCCGTACAGATCTTGTCGTCGACCATGGTAATCTTACTGCTGCGGGGTACATCGAGCAGATACTGCTACAGCATGTGTTGGCTGCTGCATAGGGTTTTGGCCCTATATTCGTACTCATGCACGACAATGCCAGGTTCATGTAGCGCGCATCACCAGAGCTGTCTTGCGAGAACTGGACATTCAATAGATGGAATTGCCAGCAGTGAGTCCTGGCCTTAATCCCATCGATCATGTGTGGGATAGGTTTGACAGAAGTGTTCATGGGCGTCCTGTTCCACCACAGACGCTCGAAGACCTCGATCAGGCTCTCATTGAAGAATGGGATCTGATACCGCAAGGTGACTTTCGTCGACTTACATGGAGCATGCCACGTAAGTGCCAAGCTGTGATAAATGCTCGTGGAGGACATACACCATACTGAAGTTCTCCAACTGTGATAAAATCCACCCTGGAGTACTGCTTTCAGTTTGATTTCGTCACTCTTTGCACATTTCCGTTTGTGTTCTGAAAATGGACGAGAATCCATTGATATCCTTTTGTATACGGCAACTGTAAAGAATAAAGGCTTAGTTGGTAATATACCTAGGTGTGAGGTATTGTTTTGTGGAGCACGGCATACATTCAAAAACATGTTCCCCTAATATTTTTTAACTGTGTATATTGGTAGTAGTTGACTTCAAGTTGACTTGTTCAGTGTGATATCAGTGTTTATTAGAGTATACAGAATTGTTAGCAGTTGCACGAAAACGGATCTCACATTGCTAGATCAATAAGCCCAGCTCACATTCAATTCCAACCTGACCATTCACTAACAATCACAGATATCACATTAAACAAGCCAGTGGCGGTTCAGGAGTGAATCGGATGGTGATGCACCGATATACGCGAAAAACTTTTAACAGAATAATTTGTATGCTTCCACGAACACATCGCCCATACTGTTTTCTTTTAGGTATTTAACTAATGTTTCAATACCCACATTTTTCTATGTCTTATCTTGGAATATGAAAGTGTAAAACATGTTACACACGCAACACGTCGCTGCACATACAGCGGGCAGAGTAACTGTTATAGTACAAGATCGCTTGGAATGAGAGCAATGTGGATGAGCAATCACTGGTGAGAGACGACTCGCTTGCTGGCTGAATTCGCATCACGGAACTCCTGTTGCCATGGTTACCGCTGACTTCTGTTCTCCCCCCAGCGTTACTCAAGCACCAAGGCTGGGACGTTCATGCCAGAACATTCCTGTCGCATCAGGCTAGTTGAACAACGCGGCAGTAGATTCGCCGCCAAGCCACCGACCGTTCTGTTTGAAGGTCGATATTCATACCTTAATTGGTAACATGTAATGTAATAAATATCATGTTTAAAAATCCTAATAAATGTCAAAATATTTATTTTTAAGTAATTACTTATTTTGTAATAAAGCAGGTGACGAGTCGAATAAATATTACCTTTTCTGGCCTTTATGCATAAATTTTTTTGTTTGATTTTATAGTATGTGAGTTGCTTTTTGTGTACGAGTGTGTCAATATCTGAAGAAGGAGAGCTTTGGTAAATATAGCTTCAGTGTGGATTTGTTAATAACTTTCTAATTTTTGTCGTTAAATTTCGCCATCACATATAACCTGGTTCCTTTTGGTATATGGTTTTCACCTTCATATTTGGGTGAGACTCTGATTCTACCAATACTTGACTACTGCGACGTGGTCCTTGTTGATGCAACTAGCGAACAAACTAAAAAAAACTGTAACGAGCATTGAACTCTAGTCTTCGGTTTGCTTTCAATTTGAATTACGATTCTCACGTAACCCCTAGCTACAAAGCTCTTTCTTGGCTGAAATCTGAAGGGCGGCGAAATTTTCATATTTTGACGTCGGTGTATCGAACCCTAGACGAAAATCTCCCACTGTATATTTCTTTGAAATTTCATTTCCTGTCCTCATTTCATAATACTAATACTAGATCTGGCTCTTCCCTCGCTATTCCCGTTAACCACTCTACCAAGTACAATAAATCCTTCGTTGTGACTGGGTCGCGACTTTGGAATACACTCCCAGCTGACGTAAGGAAATGCAAGACTTATACAAAATTTAAGACTGCTTGCAGAGTTTTCCTTATGAACACTGCTGACTGTTTCGTGTGACTGGTGATGTATGATAGACAGCATGATTGAGCCATTATGGTATGTAAATAACTTTGTCATTTCAAAATTAAAATACGCAGTTATTTACTAGATCTAACACTATCACTTATTATTATTATTATTATTATTATTATTAGTCTATTATTTCACGTAACTGTTTTATATGTTTCTTTGTTTGATCTGCATTGCCATCTTTATTTTTTATATCCTGTATTATTCTAACTCTAGTTTACGTATCTTATTCAATGGTAGTATTTGTGTATTTTATTATAACTATGTGGTTAAGTGTAAGAGAGGGCCACGAGCCCTAACTTCGCCACTGCAAAAGACATGAATAAATAAATTTAAAAAAATGGTGTCTGAATAGGGTTAGTTTGACTCGCGGCCACAAGATGTCTCTGTTGGACCGAAACATGTACTAACAATTGAATAGAATTTGTATTGATATACGGAGCGGAGCATTTAAATTAATTATCTGTAAGTTAAATCAATAGGGCAATTTTCGTACATTTTATAATTTTACTATTTTGAACATTTAAAGTAATAAATGACGTTTAAAAGTCCGACGGAATATTCATGAAATAAACATTTTTGACAATATTGTTGTTTTACCAAATTACTATCATTAATATTCAAAATTTAATTATTAATAAGTCATAGCATTCATGATTGAGACGTTGCTAAGTGTACTCTTTACAACTACAAAATTCGCGGGCGTAGCCGCGACGGGTAATGCTAGTCACATATAACGAACAAATCTTAACAAGTGTATAATAACTGCTGTAAATAAATAAGTGTACATATTGTAAATACCCTCACCAACATATACTTGTAGACATAGATTTAAGGGCCTAAGTCTAAAGGAACTTAAGATGATCGCTTGACGTTCGAACCGAGTCATCGATGTGCATTTATTTATTAATCCCTCCCTATATTATTCTGCTAAGATCCCATTCCAGATTTGTACTGAAATTAAGGTCCCATTAACACCAACTTACACATATGGGGTACCTACAGGTTGATCATAATCCAATGCGTAAGCGAAACGCTCTCACATACTCTTTAAATGCCTCACGATTAAATAAATACCTTAAAACATGTATATAAATAATGAAAGAATGCAACACGGTAACCATGGTAACAGAATCTCACAGGTCTATCTATTTCTGTAAGACGCAATGCAATTCCAATTATTACATTACTGTGAAAGTTTCCAGACGGTTATAAGGTTATCACTGAACCAAATTAAGCTGTAAAATTCATCAATACATACAGTATAATGCGCTTAAGGGGGTCAAGGGGCACTCTAGAATTTTTTCACGCAATTTTCACGTGTGAATGTGGTACGAAAGGTCTTTTTCACCCGACTATAAAGAGTCTCCAAAAACCACATTTAAAGGCCCTTAAATTAACAGTGTGTGTGATATTCCCAGAAAACTAACTTCGCTCTGATATGCCTATGAAGGAATGACAAACCCCTAACCACTGCACCAGTAGCTGAATTGATAAAGTCTGATTATTCATACCAAGGATAAATCAGTCATAGCATTCATGATTGAGATTTTACTAAGTGTACTCTTTACAACTAGACTATTCGCGGGCGAAGCCGCGACGGGTAATGCTAGTCTCTTACAATTTTTGATGATGTTTAGAGAAACACCCACTGCAATTGGTGGACCGACTGAAAAGCATTAATTTTTAATAGCACTTACGTTTATCGCAAGGCTAGTGCATCTATGAGCAAATTAATTATGAAGGCTAGTTTGCGGGTTGTAGATTGCGACAGCTGTGGGCCTTAATGAACACGAACCGCGGGGCAAAGGGACCCAATCCACAAAGCCGGGTGGAGGTGCGGTGGGTGGAGTTGACAGAATGACTGGGATTGCGGGATTCAAACGCCTGCCACCAATGTATGTTTGAGCTAGAAACATCTCACTGAACTGACCAGCGAGCTCGAGTACAACCGCAGATAGCCGAGCTTATGCACACTTTCACTTGACGACACAATGCATGGTCAACAAAACCCAGTAATTTACTACAGATTATCTTCCGTCAATTCCCTGCAGCACACAATAGAGCCATACTCTGTCTACTAATTTCAAACATTTCACAACTGGATTAATTTGAAATGTGTTGAATCTCACCTCGTCATAAACTTGAGTCCCAGATAACTGCTTACATTCGGAATCCAATAATTGGCTATGGCTTATAAGTGTGATACTGTCACACGGACTTGGCATCAATACTGTAGTTGCTGTATGCGTTATGCACTAATGCTAGAGATGGCATGATAAATTATTTGTTACGTATTTTGCGCTAAGTACGTGTAATTTTCACCACTTGATCTTTTTTGTTCCAACATGAGCTGTTTTGTTCATGTATTTATTATCATATATAATAGCTTACCACGGTGGGTGAGTGGTTATCGTGTCGGACTACCAACCCCAAGTAACCAGGTTCGCTCCTGGCCGTGGTAAGTGATTTTGTAAGGCGACAAAAATCACGGCATGCATGTCATACGTTATTGGTATGTTAAAGAACCCATTTGAATTCAGTAGGCCGTGTTGATAGTGGCAAAATTAATCTCTGGATTTTCCGCCAACACAAAAGTTCCTCCTTTCTCTACTAGAAAGCGCTATAATGTCAAGGAGCTTAGATATCTAACCTCCTTGACTTTCATTGCGTTCCAAGGAACGACTATATTCAACATGCAAGCTGCCCTTTGGGTGTCAAATAACAAAGCTTGCACCCGGCAACCGAGGCCATACTATATTGTTATTATGTAATTATTATCATATGTAGTTCTTATATTCAGAAAGGTGCACTGCAAGACAATGCTGCTACTTATCACTCACACTTTTCTATATAAACTTATTCACTGAAGAAGCAATGAAGGAAATTAGAGAATATTTTAAAGTATAGTAGGAGAAAAGATTCAAAGAGAAATAATCTCAAGTCTGAGCTTTGCTGATGATATTGTTATCTTAGTTGATTCACCAGAGGATTTGAATGAACTTTTACCCGTCTTGAGGAAGGAAAATAAACGAATGTAAAACAAAAATAATGGAGTGCAACCGAAAGAAATCAGAAACCCTACTGACGTCAAATTGGCAGGTGAAAAGGCAAAGTAGGAGGCTTCTGGACGTATGAAGCAAAATAACCAGTGCTTGACAAAGCAAAGAGGATACAAAAATTACCTAGGCTCAGACAAGGAAAGCATTTCTACAGAAAAGAAATCTGTTCACATCGAATATAGATTTAAGTATTAGGAAGTCATTTTTGAAAGCCTTTGTCTGTAGCATGGCATCTATGGAACTGAAACTTGGAACGTTGTTGCAGCAGGAAAGAGGAGCTTAGAAGCATTTGAAATGTGGAGTTACAGGAGAATGATAAAGATCAGATGTGTATATACAGTAACAAATGAAGAGGTATTAAGGGGAGTGGGAGAGAAGAGATGTTTTGTCGACTAGCATTAAAGATAAGATATAGGTTGGTACGACACATACTAAGACACGCAGGAAAAGCAAAGTATGTTATGGAAGGAATTGTCGAAGAATAAGAACCGTAGGGGTAGATCAAGGTTGGAATCTATTTAACAGATTGCCTCGGATGTAGAATGTGGTGGCATTGAAACGATTAGCTCAGGGCAGGGACCAATGGCAGGCTGCATCAAACCAGTTAAAAGATCGAAGACTCAATCAACAACATTAACAACAACCTAAGATTACCCGGGTACATAGAGTCATGGAAGGCACTTGGAAAAGGAGTTTCAATATTTACTAGGGCTGTACCTATTCAATCATTAGCATTTCCAAATATTTGTATTAGTGCAATAACCCAACTATTCAGTGAATAATGGAATGAGTTGACGAACAAGTTGAATCATTCAAATGTTCGAATAGGCGGCTTCGGTGGCGTAGTTAGTAGCATGCTGAGCTTCTATGCCCAAGATCGCGGGTTCAAATCCGGCCAAAGTCGTAGGTTCTTTTACGAGCGATAAAAATCCCTCAGTATGCCTTCCTTCGGAGGGGAAGTAAAGCCGGCGGTCCCATGTCATAAATTTATGGCATGTTAAAGAACCTTCCACTAATTACACCTGTGTGAAGCTAAATTGTATAGGTTAAGAATGTAAACAACGCTCTTAGGTTCCTACGTTCGTTGCCACGAGCCGACTGCGGTGGCGTCTGGTAGCTAAGTTCTGAAGTAGTAGTCAGGAAAAGTAGGAACTATTTGAAAAATTCAAAAGTCTGCAGTCCTTACTTGAATTAAAAAACAGATAACAAACACTAATACAGTCAGCACAATTAACACCGGTTATCAGACAGATTCTACACACACCCAAAGTACACGGGGCTACATGACCGCGTTGTTACAGCCCCAAAACTTAAGAACCAACCAACCAAATATTCGAATAATTATAATAACATAGAAACAAGTTAACCATTTCTTGATGAATGCAGTACCTTTGCATTTGTCTGTTGGCACAGGCTAGAGTAAAATGTGGCTTTCCACTGATGTCTCAATTTCACTCATGACTGTGATTATATGGAAGCTACTGAGGTATGAGTGGTGTTGAGTAATGGCTTTCAGGGCACAACTAGTGTTTGTATATGTTGTGAAAGATTCCACTCATAGGGTCAGTGCTCTTGTTCTGACTCAGTGAGGAAAGCAATGACAAACTACCTCACTCCTATTCTTGCTTAGTACTTTTTGAGGATCCATTCAGCCTCCGAGCTGATTACCTAACAGACAGATTTAATAAGGATCTATTAGGTTCAATCGAGGAAGGGGTTGACCCCCATCCAACTCTTTGGATTCGCTCCTGCTTCGAACAAATCGTCCACTGAACAAATTCCTTTATATACATTGCTGTAATTTTCAAGTACTTATCATCTTCGAATAAACTTTCTTCTGCTTTTCCCAATTAAGTGGGGTCGCCGGAGCCAAACAGGCTAATTTTTGTTTTGACCGGGGATTTAAGGCCGGATGCCCTTCCTGAAGTCACGTGATTTTTCAGGTGAACATTTTCTACCCGCTGTCACCAGGATTCGAACCCCGGCCGTCCGGGTGAAAGACGAGCAGCTAAGCCACTGCGCCTTCACGCTCCCGTACTTATCATCTTCGAATAATTCAACATATTATAACTTTTCATTTTTTCTTAAATAATAGAATGATTCCAACATCCCAAGAATTCGGACATTTGCATTGTTTCATCATTCGAATATATAAATATTCGAAATAATCGAATAATCGATGATTCTAATTATATGTACTGCCCTAGTATGTACCCGTAGACCATGCAGGCAACTGGATTCATTTGATGGCATCAAGTGTAATGGCCCAATACCTATTTGAATTTGCCCGGAAATCCAATCCAATTGCGGTGTATTGATCATAAAAGTAGTATAGAAAATGCTACTTTGGTAAGGTCCATTCAAAAAATGAAGCTATTATGGTTTAAAAATCAGTTATCGAAAAACACTATTAGGAGCTATAAAACATTAGAGAAGATATCAGAGTTGCTCTGAGAGATATTCATGTATGCAAGCTGATTACACTTGGGAAATACAGCAACTCGGTAACTCCTTCCGACAAATTAACCTCCAGCTGAGCAAGACCGAAATTCTGCTGATACTATCAGATATGCTTTTGATGGCAAATCATATTACTATTACGATAAAGATTTTACCAGTTTGGAGCTGTTTTGTAAATATCTCTAGGGTATGTTAATGAGGGTGTTTGATGATGCCATCCACTTTCACGACAACATTAATTTTCATCCAAGCAAATAACTGCCGTAAAGCCAATCTCTTACGAGAACTAATCGCTGTGAAATATGGGCTTATTACTAGATGTAAATGGGGAACGGCCACAGACGTTGAAGAACATAAACCCCGCTGGGGCTCACAACTGATGGGACGTGGGTTAGCGATAAAGCGACCGCATCAGAATCCAGTATAGCTTTAACTTACTTGTGTTGGGAGTCTCCCAGTCATCTTTCCTATACACGTCCCTCTCGGGAGTTGCCGATACCGAGGGATTCCTGAGCTAGGTGAATTTTCCTTTGACATTGGGGCGGACCCTTTCCTGGCTCTGCATCTCTGTTTTATTCCGATCCAGACGGTATTTGGGCATCCCAGGCTTAGGATGGCTCCATTCTCCCGCCTTAATTTGTCCTTGTCTGATCTATCCTGATATCCTCATTCTTTGTGGGGTCAGATCTCTTCTTCATTTCATTTTACCTACTGCCTTCTGCTCAAGACGCTAAAAGAGGCAGGGAGTGTGAAACCACACCACTTATGGTGCACCCTGGATAGTGATACACTCTCAAGGACTCATAGCTAGTGAGCTCGGGAGTTGGCGACCCCAAGGGATTCTTTAGCTGGGTTCATTTTCCTACGACATGGGATGAACGCTCTCGTCTTTCTCTTTACTGGCTCTACCATTTTCCTGGCCCCTTTGCCCTATTTGTTATTATTATTATGATTCTATTTCTTCTTCTTCTAATTCTAATTCTTCCTCTTCTAATTCGTCTTCCTCTTCCAATTCCTCTTCTAATTCCTCTTCCTCTTATTCTAGTAGTTACAGTAAGTTAGTTGTGTCAGTAGTTAATTCTAGTTCTTATTTCAACTGCTACCACAACTGCATTCGCAATGAGTAGGCTATATTAGAGGTACTGTACAGGGTCTTTCATATAAAATAAGAGCGCCAAGCGGAGGCTTTGTTAACCGCTGCTGCGGTCACCTTGGCCGAGCTTTTGGAGCGCCAAGACCCCCTGCTTTAAGCGTGTATACAATCCTAAATGATGCAGCGGCCTTGCTAGCGTGTGTACAATGTTGAAATCTTACTTTAATTAGTTAGTTAGTTAGTTATTGTTGATGAAACCGAAACCCCTATAGTATTGAAAGCGCGCGCATAGTTCATACGATGGCTGTTTTTTTTTCCAAGTTCCGATGGACTGTATACAAATAACAGATTGACATTACCAAACTTGACCTTGCAACAAGCGTGCAGTTGCTCAGTCGCCAGTCTAAACCTCAAGTGCTAACATGGTGAGACAGTTATCATTGCAACATCGTATATTTTTATGTAAAACTTATTTTAAATACGAGTCGGCTCGGCGGGTACGTGATGCATTTGTTCAACAATTTCCTGATGAAGTGCCACCTTCACTAGCACAGATTCTCGTAATTGCAAATAAGTTTGACAATACTGGCTCGGTGCTCAATAAAAAAAAACATGCCCGCACACGAACAGTTTTAACAGAGGATGAGCTAGAATCTTGAACGGTCTCCGAATAAATCACTCACAAAATTAGCACTAGTAGGGGTTTCGGTTTCATCAACAATAACTAACTAACTAACTAAAGTAAGATTTCAGCATTGTACACATGCTAGCAAGGCCGCTGCATCATATAGGAGTGTACACACGCTTAAAGCAGGGGGCCTTGGCGCTCCAAAAGCTCGGCCAAGGTGACCGCAGCAGCGGTTAACAAAGCCGCAGCTTGGCGCTCTTATTTTATATGAAAGACCCTGTATATGAAAACGAAATAGTCGCGTAACGTTATGAATTATGCTGGCGCTAACTTAGGGTTTGGTGGAAAAAATCAATTTCCAATTTTTTGATGTTTTGGGTTCTCAGCATATTGAAATGTCAGAGGAAGTTTCTTTGGAGCAAAAATGTTAATCTATTCTGATATAAGAATTTATGAAGTTTGTGAACTTCGGCAAACATCAGCCATTATGTCTTTTTTAATCTATTTGCAGACATTTTCATTGCCGGCTATTCTTTACATCTTTTATTTTTAAGCAAATAAGGCACATTATCTCAGAAATTACAGCATCGATCTACTTGAAATTAACACAGTAACTTTATATGGATATGTGCAATGATCCGACCTAGAATAATGGCTGCAGAATGTCTGCATTGCTTCGAAAACAGAGATATTTTTAAACTTATCAAAGAAATATTTACAATCATTAAGTTTGAACAACTGAAACCATTATTCCACGATGGATTGGAAGCCTTGAAATCTTCTTCAAATATATTTAGTTTCAAAACTTTAAGTTCAATGCTAAGGTCATAAATGTACCTTTTGCTTAATATTTTATTTTTAAGAATTAATTAATTGAAATGTTGGTAACAGTGAATGATATAGCCTATTCAGTAACTTAATAAGTTAAATGTTGATAGTGTTTCATAACAATTGATTCAGTGGTTTGTGTGGTAGGAGCATATTAAGAAACGGAACTGTTTTGTTTATCTTTTCACTCAGCGCCACCTTAACGTCTATTACCTCAAATGTAATCTCCACAACCATTAACCCTTTATAGGGCAACACTATTTTTTAATTTTATGTGTTTATATATTTTAATTTATTTTAAATATTATAATTATTATTAATAATGTTATTTTTGCTTCTCTAATTTAAATGTTTATAGCCTATATTTATTTTTAATTTTCAATGTATGTTCTTATAGATTTAATATTGATATTTTTATTGAATTCACTTAATTAAATTAACTAATTTCGAATTGATTTTTACAATTATTTTCATAATTTTATACAGTTTGATTTATTATTTTAATTTTTATATTTCTTTTATCATTGTAATTTTATTTTTATAATTTTTATTTCTATATTTATATTTTATATTTACACTTTATTGTTAGTCTAATGTCTTTTTTTTTAAATCTTATCCAACAGATTACGTCAAGTAGATACGTATATAATATTTGATTTTTAGAAATACTAGCACTTCGGCATGACAATTCTCTGAAATGTGGCTGAAAGATTCAACCATCAGCATCTTTGAAAGCATAAACTGTCCTTATGACCACTATCCAATAATGGGTTAATACCTTCATTCAATAGGGAAGCAATACGACTAATATCCTTCTTTTAAGTATAACCCTCGTAGGGAGCTGTAAACCTCCTATGTCGAGTGTCTCAAATTCTATGCCCGAAATTTGCTAAGAAATGCTATTCTGGTGTAGGAGCTGAAGCGAGATATTTTCAACATTGTCAGCAATATTTGGAGAGGTGGTTCCGATTTCCACCTCAGTCATTCAAGAAGTAGATATCCTTGGCTACTTCACTTTAACTATAGGCAAACGCTGGAGTTGTAACTACCACAATGCTACACCCATCTCCTTTTGAAGCCTAGCCCTTTCATTGTAAGTAAACATGGTACTGACCAGGTGCCGGATATTTTTCTCGGTGTTGCACCATTTTCAATAAAGAGGAGGGTGTGGGGTAGGCTAAAAGACTGCGTGATATCAGATTTTATTTATTTTATTTAGCGTATGACTTTTAGTGTCTGGAGTGTCGGAGGACATGTTCGGCTCGCCAGAGGCTGTAGCTGCTCCAAGCGGACACCCCTGGGGTGAGCTACAAGTTTAGTTCAATTTCAAGTAGTTCCTACTTTCGCTACCAGATGTCACTGGTACCTAGTGGAGAACGTTGGAATATGATAGAGCGTTTCAACGAAATCTAACCTAGAAATTTAGCTTCAGACAAGTTTAGTTAGTGAAGGGATCTTTTACATACCATAAATCTATGACATGGGAACTCCGGCCTTACTTCCCCTCCAAAGGAAGGCATACAGAAGAATTTTAACGCTCTTAAAAATCCGACGACTTCGGACGGGTTTGAACCCGCTATCTTGGGCATAGCAGTTCAGCATGCTACTAACTACGCCACCGAAGCCGCTTGTGATATCAGAGAAGATGGTATACACGTGCTCGGTAAATCTGATATTGCTTATTCATCACTGAAGCCGCAGTCCTGCGAACATCACATTCACCTCGGGATTAGAAGGATTGTATTTGAATAATGTCACGAGAAGAAAACAACGTAAACTAGCCTATACACGAGGGCAAGAATGATCCGCAAGTGTGTTGTACTCACGCGCAAATTACATTGCGAGACAATGGTATCGGCAGTAGACGGAGCATCTAGCATGTCTATGGCCGCCCCTCTCCTTCATTGTTGCAGTTAACAATTGGGATAGAACTCATTCCATCTAACATATCTGTCATACCCTCCACTATCGAGATCTGGTCGATGCTCGAGCATGGCAACGACCAGCCAAGTTAACCATTGGGATAGGACTCATACGATCTAACATATCTGCCATATCCTTCACTATTGAGAACTGGTCGGTGCTCGAGTCTGGCAACGACCAGCCAAGTTAACCATTGGGATAGGACTCATACGATCTAACATATCTGCCATATCCTCCACTATTGACATCTGGTCGATGCTCGAGTCTGGCAACGACCAGCCAAGTTAACCATTGGGATAGGACTCATACGATCTAACATATCTGCCATATCCTCCACTATTGAGAACTGGTCGGTGCTCGAGTCTGGCAACGACCACACGGCGAGTGCTCTTCTACTGTTGGAGCACTTAGCTTTCCCGAACAGTTCAAATTACTAAAAGACTTCCTGAGTTATTAAAGAACAAAACTTTGAATATGCCTATGCATGCAGGAGGAAACGATAGCTTTATTTATTGCAAAAACATTATGATTATCATTGAAAAAAGCTGACCGTTGCGCTAGAGTGCAATATAATTACCGGCCGACACCGTTAGTAACAATAATAAATGCACAAGTCTGAGCCAGAGTCAATACACACCCTCTATTACAAGAGCCTGTTGGCCAAGATGTTGCAAGCTTCTAGACGAAAACCACCACAAAACAATAACAGAAATACAACACTGTAACCAGCCGTACATATTCTTGCCTGCTGCAAAATACCGTCCACAAAATATATTTCTTCGGTCATCAAAAGTAAACAGTATAAATCATTATGTTCTTTTTTTTTTGCTTTGCGACATCGTGGTCATATAGCCCCGTGTACTTTGGTGTGTGTGTGTGTGTGTGTGTAATTTTGTCCGATACATTGTGTTATTGTGATGTGTGTGTACTTGTGATTCAGAACAGGATTGGGAAAGAGGCAACCATGACCTTAAGTTAGGAACCATCCCCTCATTCACCTGGAGTAGAAGTGGGAAACCACGGAAAACTACTTCCAGGATGTCTGAGGTAGAAATCCCAACCACCTCTGCTCAGTTTTGCTTTATGAGGTTGAATACACCCCGTTGCAGTCCATAGGCTAGAATTAAATTTCTTGGCAGAGCTGGGAATCGAACACGAGCTTCTGCAGTGACAGCCATAAATGCTACCCACTATGCAACAAAGCGGACAGGAAAAGTTATCTGGTATAGCTGAAAGCGATAGCTTTAACTGTTGACACACATGAGGTCTATAAATCAAATATTCAATAACCATGTCTGGTAGTTGGCACTTGTGATAGCCTATTGCGAGAGGTATTGTCCTACGGCTAACACAACAGTTGAGATCGTAAACTGTCGTGTGAATCGTCAGTGCATCTGTTAGCATCGTAAAACATTTAATAATCAGATTTCAAATATCGAAGTTTCTTGTCCTCCCCCACTCGTGTAATATATGGAAGATGTAAATGTCATGGTAGAATCACTGCTATAGAGGGTGGCAAGTCCAGTTGGAGCGAGAACTGGACACAGCTGTTAAATCCATCCTCCAAACTATTGTTAAGTTCCGTAAGAATTTCTCCGACACCTGTCCAAGGCCGGATTTAAGAGTATGCTGCCTATAGGCTAAAGTCCATTTGCCACCACCTCTATAGTTCATATTTGCGTAACACATTTGTTTTATACATCGAAAGGATAGAGTTAATTGGCGTTTTCATCTTTTTTAAACATGAAATTAATTTAGTTTAGATAAAACTACAATTTTAATGTTTTACATAATAAATTAAATAATGAAATTAGTTATCTACTTGTTTTTTTACTTACTTCTTTTAAGATTCGTTAAAGAATGGAATGGGTTTCGAACTTAATCAATTAATTTGTTCTTGGAGATCAGTGATCACAATTTTACACAAATTTTTATATTATAATGTTAATGAATATATTTTGCATCATTGAAGAACAGTGTTCAATTTGAATTAAGTTGTCCTACGCGGTGAAATGAAACTACACAAAATGCAGTTAATTACTGGTTTATTTGTTGAAAAATATACCAACTTCTCTATAACAACTCACCCCACGTAATCTTGATGTTCAAATTCTCATAGCTTTCTTACGAGATTTATTAATGGCAATCCTTAATAATGTCCTCATATGAAAGTGTTTTTGTTGTATTTGCGTCAATACAAAGTAATGAAAATGAGTAATGTATTTCATAAATACTAGTTTGCAAATAGTTCTTAACTCTTCTAAGGCAGGAAAAATTGTAGAAGGACTAAAACATATTTTTAGCCTATTTTCAATTTTGAAAAAAAAAAAAAAAAAAGACTTATGAGATCACCTTTTGTCCGTGTGTGTGTGCGTGTGCGTGTGTGTGTCCCCTAATAAAATCTAAACGGCTGGAGCGATTTCAATGAAACTCGGTAAGTTTATATCACTATTCCCGGCGACCTCGACCGTGCCCTTCAAATTTTGTTACGTCTCACCAATCCAACATGGCGGCTGTGCGAAATATTTCACTAGCATTCAATATCTCCGAAACTATTACCGATATCGCCCTGAAATTGTGTACGGTGATAAAGGGCACCACTAAAAGTTCACCTGTGAGACTTTCAAAAACTTGGTGACTACAAAACCAACATGGCGGCCAAGCGAAGTTGAGACTTTTAAATAGACTTTTCTCGCGATTTCACTATCCAAACGTAATGAAACTTGGTGCAGCAAATGTTTATACACATTGCAATGCAATGGAGTCTAATTTAGTTCAATTGTTTACATAACCTCAAAATGGCGGCTGTGCGAAATATTTAAACTGACATTCTATATCTCCGAAACTATTACAGATATCACCCTGCAATTTTGTACGGTGATAAAGGATACTGATACAAGTTTACCTATGTATATTTTATAAACCTGTAAAGTGCAAAACGAACATGGTGACCAAGCGAATTTGAAATATTTTAATAGACTTTTCTCGTGATTTAACTCTCTGATCGCAGTGAAATGTGGTACAGTAAATGGTTTTGCACATTGTAATGTACTGCCATCTAACTTAATGCAATTGTTTACATAACCTCAAGATGGCGGCTGTGCGAAATTTTAAAATTAAGTTTTTATTTCTTGTGTCGTAATCATGGGGATCGAAGTGAAAGTTTGAATAATGAACTTAGGCAATAATTGTCCTTGAATGGTACATAATTTTATAGCCTATACATATAACAATCCTAAATGGCGAGCTTCCGAAATATTTAAACGGTTCTCATTATCTATGAATCTTTTACAGCAACAAAACTGAATTTTTTAATGTTCATAGAGACTATGAACATATGTTCACCTATAGGAGTTTCAGTAACCTGGTGAGCACAAATCCAACATGGCGGCGACGCGAAGTAAAAATATTTAAATGGACGTTTCTCGCGAATTAACTATCCGAGTGCCGTGAAACGTTGCACGTTAAATGCTTATACAAATGTTGATCCACTGGCATCTAATTTATTTCAATTGTTTGCATAATCACGAGATGGCTGCTGTGCGTAATTTTAAAATCTCGTTTTTACTTCTTGTGTTCTAATCATGCGATTGAAGTTTGAATACTACACGTACACAATAATCTTAATGTAATAGTACAAAAATAAAAATCCAATCTGGCGACCATCTGAAATATTTAGACGGTCCTCAATATCTACGAATCTGTTACAGCAATTAAACTGAAATTTTGTATGTTGATAGAGGCAATTAACATGAGCAGGATATATGAAAATAGGCTGTATAGTTCTTCACGGAACTACTTGTTAAGTAACATCTGATCCTACGGAAAATATTATTCAGGTCTGAAATACTTCATTTTAACTTTTGAATAAATTGCCAAACTGCCGCTTTAGACTGCAGCCTACTTAGCCTATTTAGAAATACGTTCCTGCACCTGTCACCTTATCTGTGTGTCATAGGGTTGAGAAATTGTTATAATGGCGACGTTGTTATTCTAGGAGGCAAACACCTCGTAGCTTACAAGGGAAATCTGCCCCCCCCCCCCACCGATCGGATTATAATTGACAGTGGATACTCCTAGAATGTCACACTACGATCATGGTATTATTAAAATACTTTAATGTTTTTCAGTAATGGGTGGTACCCTAATCCTAAAAAAGATTAATAAGTACACTTGTCTGACCAGTTTTAATTGTCAAGCCATCATCACCGGATCCTTTACACTTAAGCTATTAAATCTAGACTATGTTTATAAGTATGCGTTATGGTAATTTATGATGATTGTTTGACGAACGAAACTCCAAGTGTTGGTTGGTTGGTTCCTCAGTTTAGGGGCTGCGACAACGCGGTCATGTACTCCCGTGTACTTTGGGTGTGTGTAAATCCGTCTGATAACCGGTGTTAATTGGTTTGGCTGTATTAGTGTGTGTTATCTATTTTTAATTCAAGTAAGGACTGCAGACATTCAATTTTCAAGTAGTTCCTACTTTTGCTACCAAACGCCAACTACAACGACAACTAGTTCTGAACTTGGTTACTAGAAGCCACCGCAGGTGGCTCCGGGCGACGAACGTTGTAAACTAAGAGCGGTAGTCAAATCTAACCGCTAATGTAGCTTCACACAAGTGTAATTAGTGGAAGGTTCTTTATCATGCCATATATCTATGACATGGGACCGCCGGCTTTACAGTCCATCCCCTCCGAAGGAAGGCATGCTGAGGAATTTTAACGCTCTGGGTTCTTCGGCTGGGTTTGAACCAGCGACCTTGGGCATAGAAACTCAGAACGCTACCAACTACTCCACTAAAGCCGCCTTAAACTCCAAGGGTATTTATTAATCTCTGTAAATTATTTTAAGGATTAGGGAACCACCCATTGCAATTGGGTATAATCATGTTGACCGACTGAAAAACATTACATTTAATTTGCTAAGGCAACAATAAAAAAAACAGTGATAAGTCAGTCTGAAACACTAGACTTTACATGATTTTAAATGCTACAAATGCTACAAATGCTGAAAAATTCTGGGTGAAAGCCTCATGATCAAGCAGCGAACTGCGTGAACTCAAAGTCCATTAGCAAGTGCAAACCAAGGTCAAAGGAGGTAGCTGGCTGGATGACGTCACGCTCACCGGAGCGCGTGGGGAAAGGAGAGAGCTCAAGCGGTACTATGACGTCACACACCTCAGTGCATTGTCGGTACGTTTCGTCCCGTAGCCGTAATGTAACGCCAGACCTCAGCGTAACAACGAAGTCGACAAGATCATTTAAAATGATAAAATGGCTTCCAACACGATAATGTTAAGTCTCTACTCAAATATAATGAAAAGACGCGGCACAAAGAGTCATTCCGTGCGGAAATGGAAGGCAGACATACGCCTGCTGCCTTGTCGAAACGACCAGGCGACTCCCAGCTCTACATTCCTTCGCACTGACTCCCGGTTTCGCTTCTTTTCAATCGCTTTAAATAGAATATTAACGTTTATTTTAGCCTTGTTTTGACGTGACAACGTCAAATAAGTTGTTGGAATACAGTGACGTCGTGAAAAAGTGTTACAGTGAAGGTGATGTCTCTTCTGCTGCAACGCTCTCTCTCCTTTCTGTTGCTGCGCTCGAGTGTCGCTACTATCGTTTTTAGATGTCACGGGTAAACTTCTGGATGGATTTTGATGCGTTTTTCATCATTCAGTAAAGGGTATATCGAGGACAATTTCTGTAGAAAAATAATTTATTCATGATCAAAGGAAGCCGAGCAGTAACGATTTCAGTGACAAAGTCGAAAAAAAAAACGCATGGCGTCCGTGCGCTTTTTAAGCTTACTCTGGGCAATCCGTTATAAATATCTATATATAAGGTGCGTTCAAAAAGTAAAGAGCTGGAGGCTGGAATGCGCAAACCGGTGACGACATTGGCTAATCGTGGCGTGTTTAACGAGGTGTGGTACAGACCAGAGTGTGGGAGGTCACAGCCCGTCGCTAGAGGGCACGCGTGCACGTCACGTGACGATACAAAGCAAGCAGCAGCATGCATCAATCGTCCAACCTAGAAAAAGATAGTAGGCCATTCGACATGCTGGGTTGAAGACTGTGGGGCACCTATTGGGCACACACTTTCCGCAAGTGCAGTCGTTCCTTCATGATGGTGTGCACACTTCTGACGCTCAATCCGACCACGGCGGCTATAGCGTTCACTGTCACTCGGCGGTCCTGGGTAATGAGTGCATCAACCAGCTGGACGTTGTCATCGGTAATGCAGGGGGGGTGCCCCAGACCGGGCATCATCGGCTGACGACACCCGTCCTTCCCTGAAGCACTTGTGCCACGCCTTGACCCTTGCAAGGGACATGCAGTGTTCGCCGTACACTTGTGACATTCGGCGATGAATGTCCGTTCCCCCTACTCCTTTCGCTGTCAGAAACCGAACAACACCTCTTTGCTCTTCGTTTGACGCCTCCATGTCACTGTTTGAAATGCGACTGGCAGCGTTGGACGATTGATGCATGCTGCTGATCGCTTTGTATAGTCACGTGACGTGCCCGCGTGCCCTCTAGCGACGGGCTGTGACCTTCCACGCTCTGGTCGGAACCACACCTCGTTACACACGCCACGATTAGCCCATGTCGTCACCGGTTTGCGCATTACAGCATCCGGCTCGTTACTTTTTGAACGCACCTTATACAATGAGTGTATGAATTGGTCAGCAAGTATAGATCTCCAAACGTTCCGCGAGATCATATCTCTATCTTCAATACATCGCCCACTAAGTGTGTTTACGTTTTCATTTCTTCCAACAATCTCCATTCAAATACTGAGGCGACAGTTTACGAGCTGGCTAGGGGCGAGTCTATCACCCCAGTTACAACCTATCTAGCAGGCGAACATATTACCCCAGATACAGCCAGCAGCAAACTGTCGAGTCGTGTTGAATTAAAACTTCAGAGAAGAGTGGCTGTGTTTGGAGTTTCCCTGGAAGTGCAACTCGGCATATATTTATTTCGCCTGTGAACTTTCCGTTCCGCAAATACATAATTAAAAATTATGCGAAGCTGAAATTTCGCAAGAGCGAAAGTTTAAACAAATCAGTCCGACAATACGTTGTCACGCTCAAATATCGTCGTGCATCGTAGTTGCACACACCCATTTTTCTTCCTTCTTTTTCTACCACCAACCAAACATTTTAGCCTACGGGCCACACTGACATCCTCACCAAGTCCCAAGGGTCAACACCTAGCTGCTCATCATATCAACATTCTGTAGTTTTTATTATACTGTACCTAGGTATATGATGATGATAATTGTTTTTTTAAGGGGCCTAACATCTAGGTTATCGGCCCCTAATGATCTGGGTGATAGCGAAAATGGCATTGAAATGGAAACCAGAACGAAAATTAAGTGAGACGGAAAATACTTACAAAAAGGGAACTCAGATTGAAACAAGTCAGAAAATGTTCTTACAAAAGGGAATTTAGAACGAAAAGATTAACAAAAGGAATAGATTGAAAAATACGCACAAAACGTAGGCTAGGTTCAAAATACTCACAAAATGCAATGTAGAGTCGAAATACTTACAAAATGCAATTGAAATTCAAAATACTTACAAAATACAAATGAGATCGAAAATACGTACAAAATGCAATTGAAGTTCAAAATACTTACAAAATGTAATTGAAATTGAAAATATACAATGCAATTCAGATTGAAAGATCCAATTTCCAATCCAAAATGTTCACAAAGTGAAATTGAAATGCAAAATACTTACACAATGCAATTGAAATTGAAAATGCTTACACAATGTACGGTTGATTCAAACTCCTCATTTGGATTGACAATACTTACAAAATGCAATTTAGATTGAAAATACTTGACAAAATGTAATTTAGATTCAAAATACCCACAAAATGCAATTGAGAATCAAAATACTTGCAAAATGCCCACCACACAAAATGCAATGTAGATTTAAAAATTTTGCGAAATGCGGTTTTGGTTGAAAATACTTACAAAATGCAATTGAAATTCAAAATATTCACTAAAATGCCCTGCTCCTACATTGAAAGACTTACTAAAAGCAATTTAGATTGTCAATCTTTAGAAAATGGAATTGAGGTTGAAAACAATCGCGAAATGCTATTTAGATCGAAAAAACTCACAAAATGCAACGTTGATTAAAAATACCTCCAAAATGTAGTGTAGATGCAAAAAAAACCGCTAAAGGGAATTAAGATACACGGAGAGCCAAGTAACAAAAACAGTGCGGGAATCTTAAAGAGAAAAGGAAATATAATGAAAAGAATACAAGAGGTCTGACCCCTCGAAGAAGGAGGGACCAGAAAAGATGAGACAAGGGCCAAATAAGGCGGAAAGTGAAAGACTCCCTAGGCCTCGGATACCCTAATACCGTCGGGGTCGGAAAAGAACAAGAGGTAACCAAGGGAGGTCGTTAGGAAAGAAGATGGAGAGGAGCCCGGCACAAGTAAGTGGAAGCAATGCCGGACTCAGCTGGGGTCCCGTGGTCGCCAACCCACGTCCCACAAAATGTGAGCCCCTGGGGGGACCTAGGTATATGAGTTGCAGCCAATGGCCATAGCAGGGTATTTTAATTGAACGCCCGTGAGCTCCCAGTATGTTCAATTTGGCTACCAGAGTCAACATTCTGCGTAACAGTCAATGTTTGATCGACGTGGTTTCATTACCTATTGTGTGCCAGAGAAGGGCAAATGAAGTGTGTTAGCATACATTCAAGCTGTGACGTGAGTCATGCAACCCTTCAAGAATACGTCTGCGAGATGACGAAGCATCTAGGGAATTCAAGTCTTGTGATCAATCAAACAGAAGCTCATATATACAAGACAAACTGTTAAATTTCTTCGAACAGATAATAAAAATTCTCCCCCTCCGCTTTCTTTACAGAAGTTCAAGAATTGCTCGTTGGCAATTTTGTATAAGGTAACTGTTATTTTCAAACAATTCTTAAGCCGAGAACTTAAGGGGCTCCGTAAAGCTGAAAATCTGGCTTTATTTTTCTGTTCTGCTATTTTTCCCCCTTTACCTTCTTCGTATTTACCTTTTCTGGTTACTAGTAGTTCATTCCAGAAGACGTCACAAACACCCAATCCCCGAACCTGGAGAATCAAGATGAGGAGATTAAAATCCCCATGGGCCGGCCAGGAATCTAACCTGCGACATTCGGGCCAAAACCTAGCAAGCTAACCAATTAGCCACGGAGCTATACAACGAAAAATAACACTCTAGAGGAAACTCTAGTGATATTAAAGACATTATTAGCGCTATGACGGTTCATTTATTTCTTCATGGCGCACTATTAAGACTACTTTCCTTATACTTTCCCATAGACATGAGTCATATCAGTAAAACCAAAATTTTTACTTTTTCTCTATTTTTCGCTAGGTTTTTTTCTAGATTCTTAGTTTTCTCTCTATTAGACAATGGACATAAAAGCATTAATGTTTTTTGGATGCAAAACAGTTGTTGCGGTGTCGCAGCATATCTTGTTTTATAACTAAAACTGTCGCCTTTCCTTCATCTAGTGGTCAACATTTTTGATCCCAGTTCTTGTTGATATATATATATATATATATATTAAATAAAACCTCCCTTTTTTCCTCAACTTAACAACATGAATTTTTTCATGCATAGAAAAAGCATGAATACCGAGGATGAACCTCATTCATGAAATTATATTTTTTAAAATATTGAGATATACTTGGAAAATTAAGCAAAAAGACTTGAATTTTTGAAAAATATATTAAATATTTTAAAGAACATACTATTTACAGTATACCATTCATGGTGGTTCATCCTTGACATTCATGCATTTTCTTTACATGAAAAAAATCATTCCATTCTGACTGGTATTTCTTGTTAAATCATGATATTTGTGATTCATAGCATTGAAAAAGATCAACTAATATTGTCTTTTCAATAAATCACGCAATATTTAATATACTGTTCCCTTTTTATATCAAATAAAGACCCTATGTATTGACTATAAGTATATCAGTTTTTATAATCCTATGCTATATATTAGTGAAGTTATTATTTAATTCATAACTGTGTGCGAAAACTCCCACTCGTGATGTATGAGACCCATTAAAGAAATCCACGAAAATTTAAAAAAATCTTATTTTTAAAACGTCGTGTTAAAGTAAGGCGAATGCATCTAGGAACATTCCTGAAATAAATGCAAATACACGGGGTGAATGACCACAATGTCCAAGCCGCTCAAATTAATCAACCTCAATTTAAACAGAATCACGGTAAAGTAAGTAACGAACAAACAGGTAGACCAACATTCAAAATATTGCATCATTCATAACAATTTTCAAACCAAATGAGGTACCATTTGTAGTTAGAGTAAAAAGTGAACGAACGTGGTAAATCATTTGCTAGAGGAGCGGACCGTAATCTGAAGGATCCATGTTAGAGTCCTGACCACGACAAGTCACTTTCACACACTAAAGAAAAAAAAACCCGAGCCTTACAGTAGTCGCTTATGATTTGTAACCTCTGACATGTTATCCTAGTATGAAATAGAGATGAAATATATGTGAAGTCAATGTTTTAAGAGTGAACTCATAGTGCTTCCTTGTGCCAGCAAACATGAAGGATTACCATCGGTAAGTTCCCATTACTATTATTTCCGCTCATGTTATAAAATGTTGATGGCTCAGCGATGATGCATGTCTCGTCCGGGTGACTTGTATCTGCCGGGAGCGCAAATCCCTTGTTAACAGTGCAACTCTGTTGGTCATTGAAATAACTACTTGTAAAACTCCAGTGCCAAATCCTGACCGGTGCGCACGCGCGAGGTTCGTCGTGGAACCAATGATTTATTGTAGGAATATCTTTAATGGGGCCACCTAACATTGCAGCATACCGTATGCGATATACGTTCCACATAGGGCTGTATGTTGGCCGACAGTACGTCGTGGTACCAATCTCTGCCACCGCGCGCGCTCATTGTTTCCTCTGACACATTTCCGTCCCATTTTCGTCCCTTTTCCAAAATCACTCCCACAAAAAATATCCAGAAACCGAGTGGAACGATGTTACACATCAAAAACAAACAACAACACGAGCCAACCCTGGACCACACGACGTCACTCAAGTAAATAAAATGTTAAATGATATACGTAATGAATGTTCTTTTCTGGGGGATTTTTTACCTAGGACCCCAAGTTGTGCTTCAGCTTGCCAATAATCTGTCTGAGTATAAGTAACGACCATGTCTGCCTGTTCGATAGAAGACAAGACAAGAAGATACGAGAGGGTGGGCGAGAGATTCTCTGGCGCCACGCTGGCGCCTCTTCTGTGGTCGCCATGGCAACCATCGTGGCGCTAGCAGAATCCGTTCTGTTCAGCCAAACTTTGCGACTACCCTTTGACCTGACCTGACTACCAAACAAAATGATTAGACGTACGCTTCAGCCGTTCGACTTGTCATTAGAATCCCAATTACTCATTGGTATTCCCTGCATAGCTCACACGGGCATATATTTTTAATGAAACTCTATGCTAATTTTGGGAGAAATTCCCCCCAAACTGAGTTCATTCACGGTAACGCATAGAGGTGCCCATAAATCCTGTCCTTGATTGCCAAAGTCAATGTCAAGAGCAACGTTTCATGTTGAACAGTGTTGTTGTTGTTGCTTATTTAGGACCTCTGCGATATCGTGGTCATTTATCCCCGTGTACTTGGGTGTGTGAGTGTAAAATTTGTGTGATAACTTGTGTTCTTTTGGTGTATGTAGTAGTGTGTGTATTTGTAATTCAGGTGAGATTTGGGAAAAAGGCGACCATGCCCTTCGATTACGAACCATCCCAAAATTTACCTGGAATAGAAATGGAATACCTCGGAACACCACTTTCAGGAGGATGGTTGAGGTGTGAATAGAATTAGTCCTTGCTCAGTGTTGCCTCACGATGCTGAATGCCCCTCGTTGCAGGCCTCACAACAGAATCAACATTTCTTGGCAGAGCCGGGAATCGAATCTGGAACATTGGGTGGACAGCCAGAAATGCTAGTCACTACTCCAGGAAGAGGACCTAAGTTTCTGAGAACCCGTGTTATTGTTATGACTATTAGTGTGGGTATTTTTACTTGATTCTAGGAAGAATGTGGCCGTGGCCTTAAGTTAGGAACCATCCCGACTTTTGCAAGAGTAGAATTGGGAATTCACAAAAAATCATTTCCAGGATGAACCCATCTCTTCCCAGTTTTGCCTCACGGGGCTGTGTGAACTCCATTCTAGTCCTTCAGACCAGAATTCTTTTTCTTAGCAGAGCTGGGTATTGAAACGGAACCTTAGGGCTGACAGCCAATAATGCTAGCCACTGCGCCAGGAACCAAACAGTAGAATAAAGGCCCAAACCAATTCCAGTTAGTTGTGTAGATTTTATAGGAACATTGCTACAGAATATATGTGATAAGTTGCATTCAGCGAGTGTGCACAATAGCATACTTATGCCAGACACTCGCTCTATTTTATCAAATGTATGCCAAACGACAAGGCTTTTGACTTTTCATTGTATTACTGAGCAAAGAATTGAACATACAGCAGGAATGCAATGCTGATTATTAAGAATTGCCATGTTTTTTTTAATATATTTAATCGTAGACCTACATAATGCTAGGTGTTTATATTTGTTTCTTTAAATTTATGGATACGAACGAGCTTTGTAATAGTTTTCATATTTTATCCGCTTACCTCATATATATCTACTTCCGGTGTGAAGATTTTTGAAAAAATCACAAAATGCCTGAGGGTATTGAACTAAGGAACACATTAAGGATTGAATTATGTAAATAAGTTAGTTTGGCTAAGATTTGAATCAAAAAGAACACGAGTAAACAAACAAGCGATTTTAGACTGTTTTTTTTCGGAACTGCATTTACGTTGGAAATAATTTTAAAAATATTATAGAGCTCACAATTTGAAACCTTTTCGGACCCTTTAACCCTTCAATGTTTGGCACAATTCAGGAAATTGCTTAATTTTACGTTATTGCTGAGACGTATCGTCTGTTATGAAATGTTTTTGACATTAAAAATACAATTTAAATTTAAAAAAATGGAAGATAACAGCTATTGTATAGATCATACAATTTATAGATAGTAAAACATAGATTAGTTATAACGTATATGAAATAGATATATTTGGATGGGAGGCGAAAAGTTGAAAATTAACGATGTACAATCAGGTTCGAGTCCTACAAGGGTCAGGTATTATAATTCTCCCCCATCATTCAAACAGATTGTACTTCATGTACATTAAACGACCTAACAGCAGTAAAATATCAATACGGCCGTAATATTCCAATGCTAGAACTGAATGAGCTTCATTCATTAAAAATGAACCTTGTAAATTTGGTGGTTGACGAGTGATTACATATGGTGATGATTCTACCCTCCAACCCATTGTTCGGTCAACATTCCCAGTTGTATCCAAGGAGGGAATATGTGTTTGCTTCTGGTAATTTCCTTTGGGAATGAATGCTGCCTGAACTCTTAAAGTTGAAATGGACGGACACTTCTCTGCGGAGACATGAAGCATATCTCCCTATATCTCACATTTTCATTCTCTTCAGCATTCAGAAAGGTGTGGTATTCTCTCTCTACAAGCCACTGGGACTGACTGTTACACTCCTCGCAAATTTACAACAGATTGGCAACGTACTTGTAGCGTTAAAATCATGTACTTTTATGTATACCGTACACTAACAAACCGTATTGTTTTGCAGATGGTTGCGCCTATCTGCTACCGAATTAAATTTTGATTTAACTCCCAAAGATTCAATGAATCAGTAAAAACATGATCTTTATTTTCAATTTGAATAACTTAGTCGCCTCCGTAGCGTAGCGGTCAGCATGGTTAGCTGCCGCCCCAGACGTTCTGGGTCCGATTCCCGGCTCTGCCACGAAATTTGAAAAGTGGTATGAGGACTGGAACGGGGTCTACTCAGCCTCGGGTGGTCCAAATGAGTAGAGGGGGTTCGATTCTCGCCTCAGACACCCTCGAAGTGGTTTTCCGTGGTTTTTCACTTCGTCTTCGGGCAAAATGGAACCTACCGTAAGGCCACGGTCGCCTCCTTCCCGCTTCCTTGCCTAACCGTCCCACTCTTCCCATCCCTTCATCAGGCCCCCTGTTCGCTTTGCAGGTTAGGCCGCCTGGCGTAGTGCTGGTCACACACCCCAGTTGTATCCTTGACTCAGAGTCTCAAGCTCCAGGACACTGCCCTCAGTGGCGGTAGAGGTGGGATCCCTCGCTTACTCCGTGGGAAAAGCCGACCCTGGAGGGTAAAACGATAGCGAAAAAAATAGCGAATAACTTCGTTTTCTGATATACTCAAGAGCAATGAAAAGTAATATTACATATACAGGGTGCTTCAGTAATGCACGGTATTATTTCATGGTTAGAACCTAGGGAATTCCATATAATTCGAATAATTCGTCTACTTCGAATATTCACCAATCCAAAATTCGAAAGCATTATTAGAATTCTCGAAGAATTAGAATATTCAAACCTCGTGGTATCGTGGCTGGTGTTCCTGGCCAACGCCCTTGGAGGTCTGGGTTGGATTCCCGGCTCGTAAAAAAAATGGTGCGAGGGTCGGAACGGGGTAGCCTCGTGAGGCCAAACAGGGGAAAGAAAGGTTTGGTTTCCACCTCAGCTATCCTGGAAATGATTTTCCGTGCACCCCCACCCTCACTTCTACTTCAGACAAAATCTGGGATGCTTCCTTACAAAGGGCCACGGCTGCCTTCTTCCTAATACTATATCCAATTTACAAACACAGACACTAGTACAGCCATTACAATAACACTGGTTAACACACAAATTCCACCCACACCCAAAAATACACCCCGCTATATGATCGCGATGTCACAGGCCCCTAAAATAAGCATCAACAACAACATCTAAATCAATAGCTTTAAATTCCTTCTCACTTCACTACTATCACTCCGTCGATATTTGGTAAGAAAACGTCTGTTTTTAACCTCATATGGTAGTTAGAAACAACGGCCTAAGAGGTCCCATGATTCATACATACTGAGTTCCAATTCGTACGAGCTACCACCTAACTAAATCATGTATGAAAAGGACCAATACCAACTCTTGTCGATAAAATTTAACTCCTTGCTCTCAGCGAGATTACCTCTTCCTATACTAAAGTTTGTAGATTTTCACTGTAGCCCGCTATTTACAGCCATCACGTTCGCTTTGCTCTTTCTCTTCTCGATGACTTGCTTCATTACACGTCCTTACCGGTGAAATTGTTTCTATTGAAATTTACGCTGATTGAATTAACCCTAAATACCTGGTAGTGTATATGTTCATTGTGCAGCCGATACTTCAATGTCACATTTGAAAACCATCGTAACATCTTCAATTAGGTCAAGTGGATTTGGTGATAATGTAATTTTTTTTATCGTCCAACATGACGTTGATACGGTGCTTGGAGACCAGTATTGAATATTTTTCCCCCTAAGGTTATGTTATAATCTGAAATCTCACAAATAGAAGTACAAAATCTTTCTAAAGTCTGTGCTAAATTTGGTTGATTTGGAGGAAAGAGCTGTAATATGATTTTTCGCCACACTGTTAAATAATTCAATTTATTATAATTATGTATTGCGGCTTCGGTGGCGTAGTCGGTAGCATGCTGAGCTTCTAAGCCCAAGATCGCGGGTTCAAACCCGGCTGAAGCCGTCGGATATTTTAAGAGCGTTAAAATCCCTCAGTATGCCTTCCTTCGGAGGGGAAGTAAAGCCGGCGGTCCCATGTCATAGATTTATGGCATGTTAAAGAACCTTCCACCAATTACACCTGTGTGAAGCAAAATTGGTAGGATAAGAATGTAAACAACGCTCTTAGATTTCTACGTTCTTTGCCAAGAGCCGACCGCGTTGGCGTCTAGTAGCTAAGTTCTGAACTGGGCCTAGTAGTCGTTGACCGTGGCGTACGGCAAAATTAGGAACTATTTGAAAAATTCAAAGTTGCAGTCCTGTACTTAAATTTAAAAAAAACAGATACACACACTAATACAGCCATCACAAATAACACCGGTTATCAGATAGATTCTACACACACGCAAAGTACACGGCACTACATGACCGCGTTGTCGCAGCCCCTAAACTGAGGAAACAACCAACCATAATTATGTATGAATCTTCAGTTTTTGGACTGTCCCGTGCTAATCATTTCATCTCTGCATAGCTACCATACGTAGGCTAATATTCGAAATAATCCGTTAACATATTCGAACCTTGGTCTACCCGTACTGTTTTTTGTTCTGGACGCTTTCTAATACGTTTTGCAGTCTTGCACTCCAGTTTAATCGGCAACTATCTGTCGCATATACTGGATTTCCGATGAACGCATGCCACATCTTCTACCCAACGTCGATACTGTGCTTAGTAAATATAAAAAAGTGTTAATACAATATAGGATAAACGAACAGTAATTCAATATTAATGTTGGAGCAGATAACCTCGCTGTTACGCTCCATGAAATGACAATAGCTAATAACTAACTAACCAATATTAATGTTAGCCTTAGAATGAGCCCTACTGAACTTTTTCTTCTCTTCATTAGGACTCGCCCGAGATATCTCTGCTTACCTTATAATCTTAATACTCGATCTACCCATATAATCCTCATCATTCTCCTGTAACACCACTTTTCAAATGCTTCTATTCCCCTCTTCTCAGCTGCAACAACCGTCCAAATTTGAATTCCATAGAGTGATATGCTCCTTATACTAAAAAAAATGACTTTCTAATACTTAGATCTATATTTGATGTAAGCAATATGGTTTTCTGTTTAAACTCGAAAGATTAACACAAACGTTATCAGAGATTCTTCTTTTTAAGTCTAGCTATGAATAATAGTTACATCATTCATCCTAACTGCATTGCTGGAATGCAACAATTTTGTATGATATTCTGATAGAAACACAGCGAAAATATCTTTTGAACGTTCAAAGAGTTACTTTTTACATGCTAATAAATTTGCTTGTCAAACATGAGGCACATGAAAATAATAATAAAACACTCCGCCACCATTATTTGAATATAAATGCACACAAGAGTCTGTTCTAACTAAATTTCAAATGATGCTTTTTGAAAGGTTTTACCTTTTAGTCCATTCACTAAAACGCAGGAGTTCCTCTAAATATTTCATGAGCTTATTTACATAGCAAACAAACATCGTACAATGCGCTCTCCCTTCGCCTGCATTAACTAGCCGCCACTCACTGAATAAACCCATTTAGTTTCACAGTGAAGACATGGAACTTCAATCCGATGCATTAATGGCTATGGAATATAGCGAGGCACGTCTACAGTTTCTTACCTTACATTAAACATTGCATAACACATTTCTACTCCAAAGTTAAATTGGGTCAGTATAACAACAGACGAATAATAATAATAATAATAATAATAATAATAATAATAATAATAATAATAATAATAATCTCTACATAGTATAAAACAAAGTCCCCGATTATTGGCAGTAACGGGTAATCTCGAGAACCACTGGATGGATTTTGATGCGGTTTTCACCATTCTGTAAAGGATTTCTCGAGGAAAATTTCTGTAGAAAAGCATTCATTTATGACCAAAGAAGGCTGAGCAGTAACGATTTCCCTTAAAAATACCTATATGCTATGAGTTTAGTGTTCAGCATCAAAAAGCTCTACAAACATCTCCGGGGCAGCATATCTCGGGCACCTGCGGTGACAGCCTAGATTTTTTTTTTTTTTTTAGTGTATGGCTTTTAGTGCCGGGAGTGTCCGAGGACATGTTCGGCTCGCCAGTTTTGTAGCTGCTTCGAGACGGACACCCAATGGGTGAGCTACAAGTACCGTTGGGGAGGAAAGTTGGAAGGGAGGGTCGAGGAGTTGGAAGGTAGCGGCTGTGGCCTATAGTTAAGGACCAACCCCGGCATTTGCCTGGAAGGAAGATGGGAAACCACAGAAGACCATCTTCAAGGTTGCCGGCGGGGGGATTCGAACCTCCTCGCCTCCCAGAAGTGAGCGACTGCCAACAGTCATGCCGCAACGACCTCGGCTAACTCACCCGGTGCCAATAATAATAATAATATCGTATGGCCTCGGGTGCCGGGTGCAAGCTTTGTAATTTGACACCTAGAGGGTAGCTTGCATGTCTAATTTAGTTGTTCCTTGGAGCACTTTGAAAGTCAAGGAGGTTAGATACCTAAGCTCCTTGAACACTATAGCGCTTTCTAGTAAAGAAATGAGTTTTTTTGTTTTGGCAGAAACTCCCGAGATTAATTTTGCCATTATGAACACGGCCTACGGAATTCAAATGGGTTCTTTGACATGCCAACATCGTATGACAGGCGTGACGTATTTTTGCCTCCTTTCAAAAATCACTTACCACGGCCAGGAACGAACCTGCAATCTTGGGATTAGTAGACCGACGCGCTATCCACTCACCCACCGTGGCAAGTTACAGCCAAGAATGGTAGGCATCAACGAGACGGGATCGTTCTCATTTCAACAACAGCCTAAATACGAATATATCAATTTAACTCGTCGTCAATGTGTTAATAGTTTGAAAACTACGAAGTCAAGCCGTGCAGTTTCATGCTAACTTAGCTTCAAGGTTATAAGCTCTCAACAGCTCACTCAAGAGCATTAATAGAACCCAAAGCAGAGACGGGCCACAACCAGCAGCACAATACCATTTGTATTCCAGACGAAACCCTCTCCTCATGAATTTAAATTAATAAGTTCACACAGTTATAATAAAGGACATGCATATGCCTCCAATTTCAATAATGGCACTGTGGAGACCCAGCTACTGCACTCCCGCGCGCACTTCACAAACGAGACTAAGTTCTGCTTCACAATTATATTTTAGTCGGACGGAGGACATATTTTCCAAACTTACATTCCGTTCACACTTTATAGATAATAATAATAATCGTCTGTATTAAGGCGTAACCTTAAGCAAGGTAAATGGTATGGAAAATACTGTTCCTATTTTAATTTTTGTTTGCCATTGTCACAACCTGTACAACAGGCGTTCTCAACCTGGTACTCGCGAGCCCCACAGTGCACTTTTAAATGAAATTTGGTGTTCCTATCATACGAGCCAAAAAGTGCTGACGAGCACAAGGTTCAAGCTCCGCTGAGATCCATTCTTCAATTCAAATTCTGTTGCACGAACCAGAATAATAGTGTTTTCATATTTTTGTTGCTTGCCACGGTGGGTGAGTGGTCAACGTGTCGGTCTACTAACCCCAAGCTTGCAGGTTCGCTCGTGGCCGTGGTAAGTGATTTTTGAAAGGCGGCAAAAATTACGACACCATGTCATACGATGTTAGTATGCCAAAGAACCCATTTGAATTCAGTAGACCGTGTTCATAATGGAAAAATTAATCTTGGGAGTTTCCGCCAACACAAAGTTCCTCATTTCTCTACTAGAAATCGCTATAGTGTTCAAGGAGCTTAGATATCTAACCTCCTTGACTTTCATAGTGATTAAAGGAACAACGAAATTCGACATGCAAGCTACCTTTTGGGTGCCAAATAACAAAGCTTGCACCCGGCACCGAGGCCATAAGATTTTTTTTTGTTGGTATATACATCGAGTTGAGCCTCTATGGACTGCGTGGAAACAGCCAATTTCACTTTAGTGTCTAGGTCTTGTTCTTGTTCCGGCTTTGACTTCCTGCCAGTATCTTCTGACCCTAGCGACGAGTGCCTGTTTATGTTCTTCGGACAAAGGTCCTCTCTGTCTTCCGGAAGTTGATATCATTTTATAACCTTGGTAGTTGTTCACCAATCTTCTAAATGTGTTCCTGTAAGGAATTTCTAGGTCTAGAATACCAATTTGCCTGAGATCGTTTTCGCATTCCTCGAACCATCTTGGCCTTGTTGCCTTAGACTTAATTAAACTCCATAGGCCTATTCTTTTCGTTAATCGATCATCATTCATCCTCAAAAGGTGACCGTGAAATAGTAGCAGTCTCTTCCTAATTGATGCTGTAATAGGGTCAATTTTGTTGTACAAGTCCTCATTTGCTCTCATTCGCCACTGTCCATCAACCCATCTATTACCTAGGATTTTTCTTAATATTCTGCGCTCTCTCTTTTTCAGTTAGTCAGCTTGATCTTTACTATTCATGGTCAAAGTTTCGGACGCATATAATCCCTCAGGTTTCACAACTGTGGTATAGGGTCGTAACTTGGCCCCTTTACTCATAGACTTTATTTTATAGATATTCTTTGTCATTTGGTAAGCCTGGTCTAACTTCCTCATCCTGTCATTACAAGTTTTGACAGATAGAAATGTTATTTTGTGAAATGGTATTTTTAATCTACAGTAAAAATAATTTTACTTCACTGTTCGATGAGTAACAAGGAAAATGCGGATTCGACTCGACTGTCTACGAGTAAATGTACTGTATGTGCTTTCGAGCCTCCTTGCTGATTCCCTAACCGGATCTAACATGGATTTCAAAATAGAAGAAACTTAATAATGTTCGATGCCCAGCGGGCATCAAAAACTAACCCTTTCGGTTTCTAGATGGGAAGAAAATCCGGACGCAAGAACTACCAATACTGAAGAGTTACTCACCAATTGAAGGCGTCACAAGAAAGCTTGGGTTTGAGAACGGCCACTTACCTAGAACAAGAATACAAGGGAAATAATTAGAACCATCCAATTTATACGTAACGAATTATTAAATTAGCATCTTATAATCACTCTCAAGTGATTACTGAAATTATAAAGAAAAGCAAAACTCTCATCCGTATTTCTAGTAATAATAATAATAATAATAATAATAATAATAATATCTATGGAAGTGAAACTCTTTTTAAAGTTACTCAGAAAAACAGAATCGACAAAATTTTAAAAGTAGAAAGAAGAATAGCTAGAACATGCATAAATAAAAAATATCAGAAAGATGGACAGTGGCGGACAGTACCAAATGAAGTGGTATACAGAGCACTGGAGCCCATCACTGATACTATTCGGAAGAAACGGCTTTCTTTCTTTGGTCACATCATGAGGACACCAGAAACCAGGTTATCTAGAAAAATTGTAGTGAAACTTTGGAATATGAAACAACAAGTAGGATGGATTAAGGAAATTAGAGAGGAGTCGGAATACCTGGAAGCCCGTCATGCTAGGAAGGCAAACGGATAATATCGACGTGACATGCTTCGCTTTCGCGGATGATCTTGCAATCCTCTCCGCAGATGAACGAACGGCAATTCTTCAGATTGAGGTCTTAAAAGAGTGTGCTGAAAAGGTCGGACTACAAATTTTCATCACAAAGACCGAGTTTATATCGACAAAACACATTCAAGCACAAAATTTACTCACAGAGTACGGTATGATAAACAGGGTTAATCAATTCAAGTATTTGGATGAAATTATTGAACCCACAGGTATGGAAAGATTGGCGCAAAAATCTCGTGAACTTAAATTGCGGAAAGCATACGGAAAAATCGCAAATATTTACAACAAGAAATGCATGAGCATCAACACCAAAATTCAACACTACACGACTGTTATTAAACCTGAGACACTTTACGCCAGCGAGACACTAAACCTCAACTACAAAGGGGATCTTGAGAACATCAAGAAGGCTGAGAGAAAAATCAACCGTAAAATTTTGGGCCCTAAACTCACAGATGATGGATATCGTCTGCAATCACACACAATCACAGAGAGATACTCTAACATCGAGTCAGATTTCCGCTAGCGACGACTGAGATTCTACGGCCACATTATGAGACTGAATGACGGACGGCTAACAAAGAGAATATTGACTTACGAAAACTTAAAGTGACAACAGTCTGGGTTACCCAAGTACAAATTGATCTCGAAAGTGCCAACATCATACCAATTGACATAGACGATCGAATGACATTCCGACATAAGATCCACAGTTGGGAAGTCACACATGAAGATCGACCAAGGAGACCAGGGAAAGGATGGACGGAGTAACGTCGAGTCCGACTCAGTGAGATGATGAAGGAGTTCTGGAAGAACAAGAAGAACAGCACCAGAACATAATTTGCTTAATGTGATCCTTTGGGTCTAAACAATGTAAATAAATAAATAATTTCTATAAATCCCTCTCTGCTAAATTTGAACACCAGCTTGCGGAAGGATGCTCAATATACATGAAACTTACTCCCCTCTTTGCTATTTTCAGTCGCTACGATGATGATAATGATCGTTTTAAGGGATCAGACATTAAGGTGATCGCACCACCATCACCTCATGGGGTGTGATAGTACAACGGACTAGGACCTAATTTTACGTGGAATACGAATCACTGAACGTGACACTTGCCTCTAAAGGTAAAGTGTGAAATGAATGTAAGTTTGGAAAATATGTCCTCTGTCCGAAATGTTTCCTTGTGGGGCCTTCAATTGGTGAGTAACTCCCTAGGCACACTAATACCGTCAGGGTTGGAAGGGAACAAGAGTTGACCAAGGGAGGTCGACAGGAAAGATGACAGAGAGAAGCCAGTACAAGTAAGTGGTAGCAATGCCAGACTCAGCTGCGGTCCCGTAGTCGCCAACTCACGTCACTTTGATAAACTTCGAAAAACAAATATTCCTTACTGTTGAAAAATGAAGAAGAGTGTGACCATACAAAAAAGAATGGAAAAAGGGAAGCGAACTCTGCGTGGGAATCACTCAGGGTTGCCAACTCCCGACCTCACCACCCGTGGGCCCTAGAGGGTGTAGGACTGTCACGGGTGCACCATTAGTGGTGGGGCCACATACTGTATAATCTGCCTCCTGTAGGGTCTTGTGTAGAAGGCAGGAGGTAATATGAAAATAAAAAGAATAGGTCTGACCCCTCGAGGAATGAGGGTCATCAGGAGAAATGAGACAAGGGTCAATTAAGAAAGGTGGGAAATTGTAAGACTCCCTAGGCATTTGATACCCTAAAACCGTCAGTGTTGGTAGGGAACAAGAGTTGACCGAGGGAGATCGACAGGAAATATGACAGAGGGGAGCCAGCACAAGTAACTGGAAGCAATGCTAGACTCACTTGTGCTCCCGTAGTCGCCAACTCACGTCCCACTATTCTTGAGCCCCTGGGGCGCCGTATTTGGCTGATAAACTGTGTCGTTGTTGTTTCTATAGTTGTATGTTTGTAATTAAGGTTAGAATAGGAAAGAAGGCGACCATGGCCTTAAGATTGCTAGCTACAGTAGTTGTTTTCTTATGTTGTGTAACAGCGAGGTTATCTGCCCCGGCTTTATGTTAGAACCCATACATTAACCAGGAGTAAAAGTGCGGGAAACCACTATTTTTTAATCTTTTAAATTTTTATCGTATGGCCTCGGTTGCCGGGTGCAAGCTTTGTTATTTGACGCCCAGAGGGCAGCTTGCATGTCGAATTTTGTTGTTCCTTGGATCTCTTTGAAAGACAAGGGGATTAGATATCTAAGCTCCTTGACACTACAGCGCTTTCTAGTAGAGAAAGGAGGAACTATTGTGATGGCGGAAAATCTCGAGATTGATTTTCCCACTATGAACACGGCCTAATGAATTCAAATGGGTTCTTTAACATGCCAACAACGTATGACATGCATACCGTGATTTTTGTCACCTTTCAAAAATCACTTACCACGGCCATGAGCGAACCTGCAAGCTTGTGGTTGGAAGTCCGACACGATAACCACCCACCCATGAAAACCATTTCTAGGATGGCTGATAGTAGTCGTTGACGGTGGCGCTTGGCGGCAAAAGTAGGAACTATTTGAAAAATTCTAAGTTGCAGTACTTAAATTAAAAAACAGATAACACACACTAATACAGTCATCACAATTAACACCGGTTATCAGACAGATTCTAGACACACCCAAAGTACACGGGGCTACATGACCGCGTTGTAGCAGCCCCTAAACTTAAGAACCAAGCAACTAGGATGGCTGAGATGGGGGTCAAACCATTCCATTCTTGATTTTGCCTTTCGAGGCTGAGTGGATTGAGTCGAGAATCAAACCCGCACCTAGCCACGATACCACGAGGTGGTGACTGTTTGCTTGAAGTATGGACGATAAAAGTCAGCAGTACCTTAAATTATAATAACGTGAGAAGTAACGCTCCGCTTGTCTGTGATCAGTGCCAGCAGGTTAATACAGATGGAGACACATAGGAGGGAGGGCAATTTGCAGAACATACAAAGACTGGTTGTAGTTTTGTTGCCATGTCTGACACAAACAGAAACAGGTTATGCACTGAGCTGTTTTCGCTTGCTCATAATCTCGCGACATCACTCTAGACAAGGTCACCCTAAACACAGCTGCTTCGCACTTGTATTCGCAAACAACTTCTGTACTGTTTTTCATCTTGGCTTACAGGATTGAGCCGCGTCGCATATCGGTTATTATTTCCAGACGTTTCGGCTGACATTGAAGCAGCCTTAATCATGGGTAGGACACCAACTTGAACCTACCCATGATTAAGGCTGCTGCAATGTCAGCCGAAACGTCGGGAAATAATAACCGATATACGTCCTATCCATGATTAAGGCTGCTGCAATGTCAGCCGAAACGTCGGGAAATAATAACCGAAATACGTCCTACCCATGATTAAGGCTGCTGCAATGTCAGCCGAAACGTCGGGAAATAATAACCGATATACGTCCTACCCATGATTAAGGCTGCTGCAATGTCAGCCGATACGTCGGGAAAAAATAACCGATATACGTCCTACCCATGATTAAGGCTGCTGCAATGTCAGCCGAAACGTCGGGAAATAATAACCGATATACGTCCTACCCATGATTAAGGCTGTTGCAATGTCATCCGAAACGTCGGGAAATAATAACCGATATACGTCCTACCCGTGATTAAGGCTGCTGCAATGTCAGCCGAAACGTCTGGAAATAATAACCGATATACGTCCTACCCATGATTAAGGCTGTTGCAATGTCAGCCGAAACGTCGGGAAATAATAACCGATATACGTCCTACCCATGATTAAGGCTGCTGCAATGTCAGCCGAAACGTCGGGAAAAATAACCGATATACGTCCTACTCATGATTAAGGCTGTTGCAATGTCAGCCGAAACGTCGGGAAATAATAACCGATATACGTCCTACCCATGATTAAGGCTGTTGCAATGTCAGCCGAAACGTCGGGAAATAATAACCGATATACGTCCTACCCATGATTAAGGCTGCTGCAATGTCAGCCGAAACGTCGGTAAATAATAAACGATATGCGACGCGGCTCAATCCTGTAAGCCAAGATGATAACCTAGACACCGGCCGCGAAAGTCTACGATCTAAACTTCTGTACTGGATTATAAGACTGGAGTGAAGTATCACTGGGCAGAGGGTAGAGTTACAGTTAAAAATCAGCAATTCTTCTAGGTTTCGCCTAGGACTCCAAGCTGGCTTATCAGCGGGCTCTTGGTGCCCCCGCCCAGACCCCCAAAGGAGTAGTGAACTGCGCGCTACCTCCCTTTTTTATAAAGCGCAACTACGCCTCTTTACTGCGAGAACTAAAAGCTCAAGCAGCCTTAACCTCCCTACGAAGGCTTCCAAAAAATATATTTGCTTTCACGGCCAGTGAATAAAACTCAGCAATTCTTCTAGGTTTGTGCCGTGTCTTGTTCACGCAGGAAACAGGTGCAGTTGCGCTTTATAAAATGGGAGGTAGCGCGCAGTTCGCTACTCCTGTGGGGGTCCGGGCGGGGTCACCAAGAGCCCGCTAATGAGCCAGCTCGGTATCCTAGGCGACCCGCACACAAGACACGGCACAAACCTAGAAGAATTGCTGAGTTTTAATTCACTGGCCGTGAAAGCCAATATACCATCATTTTACTGTTAAAACATTTTCTCCGAGAAAACAAAATACAATTTGAAAATATAATTAGTTGAGGTGAAACCCCACACAAGACACGGCACAAACCTACAAAAATTGTTGAGTTTTATTAGTTTACTAGCAACCCGACCCGGCTTCGCCCGGGAACAGTTATGAATGCATTACGTGATAAGCGCTTTTTTTTCAATGTCAATGAGCAACGACCAATATACGTTTTACGTCTCGGCATGCTGGGTTAAAATCACTGACTGGACTATTAAGTATATTATCATAGAGATGCATGTGCAACAAATTCTTGTCAAACATAATTGAAGAATGGCAAGGTGCATGAAAAACAAATCCCCCTTCCGTCCAATCTTAACTTGACTGTGAATTTTGCGGAACGAAACGTTCACCTTCGAAATGAAGAAAAGCCGAGTTGCACTTCCAGGGAAACTCCAAACACAACCACTCTTCTCTAAAGTGTTTAACTCAACACGACTCGACAGTTTGCTGCTGGCTGTATCTGGGGCTATAAACTCGTCCGCCAGCTGAGCTGTAACTGGGGTGATAGACTCGCCCCTAGCTAGCCTGTAAACTGTCGCCTCAGGAACTAAATGGAGGTTGTTGGAAGAAATTAAAACGTAAAAACACTTATCGTAAGCGATGTATGCTCTCCTGGGCTTTTTTGTAGAAATTTTCATGGTGAACAATTCTTACACCCATAGTATATAGATATTTTTAACGGTTTGCCCAGCGTAAGCTTAAAAAGCGCACGGACGCCAGTTTTTTTTCGACCTTTTCACTGAAATCGTTAATGCCTGACTTCCTTTCGTCATAAATAAATTATTTTCTTCAGAAACCTTCCTCGAGGTATCCCTTACAGAATGGAGAAAACCGCATCAAAATCCATCCAGTGGTTCTAGAGTTTACCCTTAACATCCAAGAATCGGGGACTTTGTTTTATACTAAGTATACTTCCTCTTCTGTATGAATTTGATATTATATTTCCAGATATCTTTATGATATTGTAATAATATAATTCAATCTTGTTCTTTTTCTCTTTACGTCATTCCCACTCCTATGTGGGGACGATGTTTCTGACAGCTCTCCTCCATTTAGCCCGGTCATGCACATCCTCTTCCAACAACTGTTTTTCTCCGAGATCCTCCTGTACACAATCCAACCATCGTCGTTTAGGTCTGCCTCACATTCTCACTCCCTGTATTTGCATGTCTTGCAAATAATATAGGCCTAATTCAGTAATTGTAAATTTACAGGTCAAAGAAATGAGTAGGAATTGAAGGAAAATTCATAAAATGTGCACAGTCTTTCGAAAGATTGTGAACAATGTGTATTGTAACGATATTTTTAATTTTAAAAAGAGTTAAGAGCTTTGTGACATCGTCATTATGATGATGATAATGATAATTGTTGTTTTAAGGGGCCTAACATCAAGGCCATCGGCCCCTAATGGGTTGAGTGATCGTAAAATTAAAACGAACAATCTAAATACAAATACAACTAACTACCGGCTTACATTCTGGAAGAACAATAATTAGCGAAATAAAAGACAGGAGAAAGAAAGTGCGCTCAACTTTGGAAGAATGAGGATTGAGGGACTTGTAAAGAAGAAGAGCCACGAATGGCAGACAGGAAAGGGAAAGAGAAGAGGGAGGTAAAGAGGGAAAAACGGACCCAGCTCGAGAATTACTCGGGGTCGTCAACTCCCGAACTTAGAACAACACACACACACACCCTGCCTCTTTGAGGGCCTGGAGCAGAAGGCAGGAGATAGCATGAGAGGAAAAAATACAAGATGTTCACTAAAGAACATATAGCCTACTTTCTACTAAATACATGGGTCTAGTTATAACTCTTTGTTCTTTTCAAGGAGTATAATTGAATGTTGGTTGTAGTAGCTTGTTGAAATACAACGTACTATACGGATATTATACTTTGATTTATTGAATCCTCACCTGAATTATATATACACACGCTAATAGAGCCATCACAATAATACAGGTTATCAGACAAAATTCAACACTCACCCACGTACACGGGGCTAAATGAAAATGATGCCATGCATCTCAAGTGAAACAACAACAACAACAGCTTCCTGCCCAAATCCTTCCTCGTATAAACGTAGGCATACTAGTAAGCCTACATACATCACAGTGACACATGTTATCAGACAACTTCTACACACACCCAAGTACTCGGGGCTACAAGACTACGATGCCGCAAAACCCATAACGAATCAAGAACAAAAACAACAACAATAATATCTACCGCGAATCAAGGACAACGAATTTTAATCGTTGTAGTCGAGTGTATAAGGTGTTATAAGTGATCATTTAGCCTCGTGTACTTGGATGCATGTAGAATTCGTCTCATAATCTGTGTTATTATTGTGTCTGTAATAGTGTGTGTATTTGTAATGCAGCTGAGGATTGGGAAGGAGTGGGCCGTGACATTAAGTTAGGATTCATCCAGGCATTTGCCTGGAGTCGAAGTGGGAAATCCACGGAAAACCACTTCCAGGATGGCTGAGATGGGAATCAAACCCACCGCTTCTCAGTTTTGCCTCACGAGGCTGAATGGACCCTCTTCTAGCACTAGGACCAGAACTAAATTTCTTGGCAGAGCCTGAGATGGAACCCAGGCCGACAACCAAGAACGCCAGCCGCTGCACCAGAAGGTGGATTCAGAAATAAAACTATGCAGAAAAGTAAAATTTAATTTCTTTCTACGTTCTAATTACACTCTCTCAGGCGGTTCAGATTATACAGCATGCATGTCAAATAATATGAGTATTATGGAATCCAACCCACCTCTTTTCAGATTTGCCTCACGAGGCTGAGTCTACCTCGTTCCAGCCCTCAAACCAGAATCAAATTTGTTGGCTGAGCCGGGCGATTACATCACTGAATAGATGATGTCAATTCGTTATAGGAGCTTGGGACACCCTGGTTATCAGCCTCATGTATTTTGGTGTGTAATTTATCTGATAACCTATGTTTGTGTGTTTGACTGTACTGTTCGAGGATACTGTTCTCCTCCTACCATCCCGAATACACTGAACTAACTACTTTAGTAACATACTAGTACTTTCCCTCTTGTACAAGGGCAGCTCGGAAAGTAACACACAATATTGTTTCCCCAAATACTGTACTTTAATAGGTAACGAAACCATACAACTCACAAATGAACTACATCTTTGACCTACTTTTCTACATAGTCACCAATTAACTCAACAAATTTCTGCCATCGTGGTTCCAGTTTCAAATATGCCCTCTTTGTAGAAGTCCGTTTGGTTGGAGTACAGCCATCTGCGGACTGCCAATTTCACTTCCGTATCTGTCGCAAAGTGTTGGCCACAACATTAATGCTGATGGTGTCAAACTTCTTCATGAAGATGCCCGCCTCATGTTACTGCTCCTTTTCATGACAAAATCGCCAAACTTGGGGTGGAGGTGCTCCAGCATCCACCATACCGTCTGGACCTGGCACCGTTGGAATTTCATCAGTTTGGTCTGTAACTTTTCTACTATTATTCGGGGCTGGTGGTAGTTAATACCATAAGGAAACAAAATCATCTATACTTTTTTTTATCAAAACCCAAACATCCCAAACATAACATACCCCAATCCAATTAACAAAACATATCACTATCTCATCCCAACGAGCAGACATATCACTCTCCATTTATATATTTTTTTAAATCAGCCTTCTTCCATCTATTATCGACAACACAATCCATATTCTTTTAACCAACAAACATATCATCCATTATTCATCCTTTCCACATCGTATCACCCAATCAATTCTAAAACATAACCCCTTTCATTCTTAACAAAGAGAATCAGAACAACTGACTATATAAAAAGAATATCTATACAGATATGAAACTCCATAGCGCAAGGCCCCCCTACTACCTCACTGCTGGACCACTACAAAGACTATCATAGCTCAAGCGCTAGACTCCTTGCAATGGCCCATTAGCAAGAGGTGGCCATGCTTCGAACGATATATACTTCTGTAATAAAATGAACTGTTTCAGATCCCATGAAGAAATTCCTGGCCGGCCAACACTTTGCGACAGAAATCAGAAGTTCGCAGTTGGTTGTACTCCAACCAAACGGACTTCTACGTACAGAACATATTGAAACTGGTAACATGATGACAGAAATGTGTTGAGAAAGTTGGTGGCTATGTAGGAAAGTAGGTCATAGATGAAAGTTCATTTGTGATTTGTTTGGTTTTGTTACCTATTAAGGGGGGACCTACTGTGCCCAAATCTAGGAATGGGTATTCCAAGTTTCAGACACCTAGATATCAAGGGAAAGGCTGTAGCAGCGTTTGAAAGTTCGGATATTTGAATATCGCGCTACATTGCTTCTCGAAGCCTTTCGAAGGAAATTACCGATAGTTGGATGGTAAATGACGTAGCGAGTAACAGCAGAGGTGGAGACTATTTATTGATTAAATAGTTAACTATGGAGCAGAGACTTGAGACTGGGATCAGATTACTGGCACGGCCAAATGAAAGAGAATGCAATTAATATCAAGTAAATCGGACCAGGGATTCAAGAGATATGAGGATTTTTAGATATCAGGCGATGACGCGTGACCCTGACCGTTTTTGTATAAAAGCAAGCTGGAGCAGGCTTAGTTAGCTCAATTCATCACAAGCACTTGGCGAACAAGTTGCGTCTACGCTGAGCCAAGGCACATGGTTGCCGCCTCTACGAAGAAGTACTTTTCAAATCGTGATAGTCACGAGAAGTGCTGCGCAAACGAGTTGGAACTTAGTAAGTTTCTGGTGAGGAGAATCACTGAGGTGATTGTTTTTCTACAGACATTGGTGGAAATATTTATATTTCTTAAAGGACATATGCTAGACTTGGTCTAGAAAATAGTATATTGTCACAGTCCAATAATAAATTAATACTTGGATGTTTAAATCCATTTAAAGTCAGTTTTCATATTTTGTAACTATTTAACCACTTCAATCCGTCAGTACATTGAAGAATAGTCTATAACGGTGGCGTTCATTAGTCTACGCAAGGGAAACTGCAAGTTGTCTAGCGCATGGCAGATGGTGATATACAAACCATGCCCAGGGAACGATCTTCAGAACAGCCGTTAACTGCTTAGACTGTCAACGTTTTTCTTGTACTGATGAGATTACAGTGAGTTAGGTTACAACTGACACATTTAAGAAGAGATCACTTAGATCTGACCCTTTTCAAACAAACTGTTATGGCTTTGTTAGAAGCCCATATTAAAATGGAACCACAGTCATTTAAAACGTCGAAAGATACTACCACTATGTCTGACTAGACGATTTGTGGGTCTACAATGGCGGCCGATACAAGGATTATACGTGCTTGTCCGATAGGGCATGTCTACGGATAAATCTGGTATAGACCAGGTTTACTACACTTCAAGAACATCAAGAAATGTAAGCCACATTTGAATTATTTTATGCTTAGCTAATTGGAACAAACTATTTTTCTGCAGATGACCAACACATTTTTTTCGTCGTAATTTAAAGCTTGTAATGATTTACGCAAGACTTGTTAGATTTATTCTGAGCATTTTCAGCACTCAGAACAGTTTAGGATCGATGACCGAGTATTTTGAGCATTTATTTGAATTTTTCATATTTTTGGGAAATCACGGTAATCAGCCGATGTAACTGTAAAAGTTAAATTTATTTTTGTTGAGGAATGGATATTTTTTCCATATTCGAAGGTTCGAACATGTGGATTCTCACATAATGAGATGATAATTAAACATATTTGAAATAATAATAATAATAATAATAATCCACTAATAATAATAATAATAATTTTCATAATTTTTCTAAATAATTCTTGGATATTATATTTTATAATAATCATATGTATTGAGAAAGAGCCTATGAAGTAGTTGAAACATTTCTAGTTTGGAACAGGAGATTTTACGAAGGAGAGTGGTTAGCGCAAGCCCGCATTCAACCTACATTTCAGTTCTGGTTGAACAGTTGATATTTGCTATGAGCGAAGCATATGTTTCATATAACACGGAGAGGCATGAAACGGGAAGCAAATGATATTTGTATCAAATAGGATATTTTTGTATTTATATAAAATCATGACGTAAATACACTCGAAAGTGAAATGAAGCTTTTCATAAGTATGGTAAATTCACGGGTTGAACTGAATGGTAAAATAAAATAAACTTGTCAGTTTATAAATCTTCCAGTGTTGATAACAAGCAGAGGCTTGATTTATTGTATAAATTTTGGGAAGATAATTTATGTGTGTGGAATAGTTGTAATGCCATTCCCAGGTGCGCATGTTAAGTCGCAGGAATGAAGGTTTTTTCGAGCATCAATCAAATAGCAGGTTCGATGGCTCAGGTTTATAGTAGGAGTATTGGATCCACACGTTTCGTCGTATGAATAACCCGAAGGTTATTTCTTTGAAACCATCAGTTCTTATTTCAACCTTGTTTACGAATTCCATTTAGAATTTGATTTTGCTAGAACCCGGATTTGTCATGATAGTAGTTTATTCTTCTTCAGAGGAAGACCTTTGCCGTTGTTGTTGTTGTTATAATATTGTGTCCTTACACAAATAGTAGAATGGGCCACTGCCAATTTAAAATAATTCTTTAACCACGAATAATTTGAAGGATATTTTCAAATCCTAGTGCCATGAACTAAATGAATTCATTATAAGACTACAATTCTAATTTCCGCATTCTGTCGAAGAATTGCAAGTTGTGAAAGTTGCTAGAAATGGCCATAAATATAAATATTTTTTTCATAATAATTCCAAGTGGAAAATCTAATAGTTGAATGGTTCAACCATTTATTGATCAAGTTGATGATTCAGAAATCATATGTTTTGTTTGGAACTTGAAGTTCATAATCGAGTCACTTCTCGAATGTTTAATGTCAGAAGAACAATTAATTGTTGTTGTGCTTCGCACAGTTCTTCGATGCTATGCTCAAGGTCAAATACTTTTCAGATGTTATTAATATGTGTTAATAATTTGTGTTGCTACGATGATAATAATAGTTTCAACGATATATTTTTGAAAACTGGAAAACAAATGAAAGTCTAAGAAATTCTATAAACATTTATTCTACGAGTGTTAATATCATGTAAATAGTCAAACAGTGATCTACGTTATTTCCAGTATGGACAATTCATTTTGCACTGGAGTTAAAATGTTAATAATTTTGGAACACAGTCCACAGGACTAACAATCGGACTTGTGTTTTCAAAAAGATTGTCAAATGTGTTTGGAAGATTTCTGTATATTGTGTGTAAATAAGAGTGTGGATCGCCACACGTGGATGATGCTGCTTTGAGCATTATTCTTGCAGTCAGATTTTAACTTTAAATAAACTGAGATAATTTTACCAGATGTGTTTCACCCAATTAAATCTCCTTCTATCCTTATTGTTGCATTGAGCCAAAAATCAGCAAAGCATTTTTATAAATTTGATGTCGTTTTTGCGATTTGCTTTAACCCATCTGGCGCTCCAGGATATTTTGATTCTCGTGCTGACTGATTATTGGTAAAATGCATATGTGGTCGTGCGGACTCCGGTCTAAACGGGCACATAAAATAAGATAGAGAGAGAAATGGCGCCCAACGTGGGGCCCGATTTAGACATGGTCAATCGCATGCCGATTTGAAATTGTGATAATTTTTATAGAAATATTTTGGGAGTTGAGAGATGTCTGGTTTGGATGAATAAATTAGTAGGAAACCCAATTAGTGGGAAAATTAAAAATTTAACTGGTTAATAATTAGAATGGGTTTGATTATTTTTGATAATGGCTTAACCATTAGGGCGTCAAGTAAATTCAGTAGTAAACGTTCGATGACTGGAGATACACATTATTAGAATCCAGGTGGAGGATATTTGAGAACTAGCATATTTTTCTTGTGATATTATGGTAAATGTAAATCGTAAAAGTAAAGAATTTTGTTTTTCCATCACGTCGATATTAGGACAAATCTCATTTTATTATAGTGTTCCAATTAGCTATTCATATTTCTTGTTCTAGTTATAAGCTTGTGTTTGCCACTGTTGTATACCCCTAAGTTTTGAATAATTGAAATTATGGAAGAAATGATGAGAATGATGAGGAGTTTGGAGGAGAGTTCGAAAGAGGCTGGACGGCGTGTAGCCGCCATTATGAAAGAGAATACTGAGGCTTTAGAAAAGAAACTTAAAGAAAATTCTGATTCTTTAGAAAATAAACTTAGAGAAAATTTGAATGATAAACTTAAAGAAAATTCTGATTCTTTAGAGAATAAACTTAGAGAAAATTTGAATGATAAACTTAAAGAAAATTCTGATTCTTTAGAAAATAAACTTAAAGAAAGTTCTGATAAACTCAAAGAAAATTCCGATTTGTTAGAAAGCAGGTTAAAAGATAACTTGAAAGAAAATTTAAATAGTAAATTTAATTCAATGGAAAGTAAATTTAAAGAGAATTCTGAAATTTTGAAAATGACACTTGAAAGTAAAATGAATAAATTATGCGATAAAACACATGAGCTCGAAACTTCATTAGCTACTAACGCTAGTTTAATGGACGATAAATTTCGCGATGCCGATCTTCGATCCCAAAGCTTAGCTGATAGGATAGAACATGGTCTTAGGAAAGTTGGTGAAGACATGGTCAACCTGGAAGTCAGAGTAAAGAAGGAGAGTAACGAGATGGGAATTCTAGTTGTTCAGCGTTTAACGGAACAATTCAAGGAACTTGTCATGGGAGAAATAAGAGAAGGAGTGATTCATGAATTGCAAACTGAGATAAAAACCACAGTTGTCAATGAAATAAAAGACACACTCAAGCTGGAGAATCAAGAGGGAATCAAGGAGATTAGGGAATCTTTGTCATCCCACATTGAAGTAATTGCCAAGGATATTCAAGCAACTCAGAAGGACATATCAGATATGACAGGGTCATTGAAAAGTCATGAGGCTGTTATGAACCAGATATCCATTGATGTTAAAGACAATTGTAAGGAGACTGAAGCAATCAAGAAGATGGCAGAAGAAAACCAGAAGGAACTTGAGGCTATGAAAACTCAAATAAAGGATGAGAAACAGTCTGATCATCTTTTGAAAATGCCGAATGTAAGGGGAAAGGAACAGATACAGATAAATCTAGGAGGAGCTAGAGAGACTGATAGACAGGATGAGGTCAGGACAGTATTTCAATCCAACCCCATAACTGTATTTAAGAATATAGAAGACAAGCCTTCTAAATTTTCAGGGCGAGATTCTGTAACACCCGTGGAATTTCTGAGAGAAGATTCTAAGATCCCTAAAGAAAGACAGATCAGGGTAATAGGGAAGTTCTTGGAAGGTCCCGCACTTTTGTGGTTTAGAGCATTTAGATCCACTCTAAATACTTTTGAGGAGTTTTCTCGTGGGTTATTGAAGAAGTTTTGGTCCCCTGAAACCCAACAGCAAGTTAGAGCAGAGTTGTATTCGAAGAGATTCTCGACGTCACAACCTACTCGATACTCTACATACTTTTCTGGACAGCTGTCTAAACTCCAACATTTAGATCCGCCAATGCCAGATAACGAGTTGATTACTGCTTTGATACGTCAATTTCCAGCAGACGTCCAGAGGACTTTGATCGCTGCTGATATCTACAATATGGAACAGTTTGATGAAGTATTGCAGAAGCTGGATCATACAAACGCTCAATTCTTCCATCAGAAGGGAGTAAAGAGTAATAACGCTGTGTATGCTGTTATGGCTGACAGTTATTCTCAGACACCTCGAGAGATTCGAGAGGAGCGAGAAGAGAAATCGCCGAGGGAAGATTCCAATACGAGAGGATGGAACCAATACCGTAACAGATACAGTTACAAACCATATGCAAGACCGGATGGTGGTAATCGATACAACACTCGATGGAGAAGACCACGAGATACTCAAGGAAGGTACCAGGAAAGAAGATCCTATGGTAATAACTATAATAACAGAGGGAATGTAGATACTCGTCAGTCCAATGAAGAGTTTAACAAGGACACGAGGAAAAACTTGGAAGCAAGACACCAAGATAACTTACAATTTGTGGAGCAGAGGTCCAATGATCCAGGTCCATCGGGAACACAACAATCCCGGGGGCATGGTAATGAAAAAAAAAAAAAACTTCGAATTCACAGTAGAAGATAGAATTTTGAATACTTTCACTTCCAGAATAATTAAATGGCAAGCAGAGGATGATGACTTAATTCAACAGAATGACGAACGAAAAGAAATGGGTACCAGAATTAGAATGCCAATCATTTCATGCGAAGTATTCGGTATGCCTGTCGATACTTTGATCGATACTGGGGCTATGCTTTGTCTGGTGAGTGAGAAGCTTTATATTCTGTGGAAGCTCAAAGAGAATTTAGAAGAAATTCCAGTATCAGGAATTAAGATCCAAGGAATAATACCCAATAAAATATCTCTGTGTAAAACACAATTATACTTATGTATTACGATTGGAGGACATGATTTCCGACATGTATTTGTTGTAATGAAGGACATGGCTTTTGACATGATATTGGGAGCAGATTTCATTCAGAAATACCAAGCAGTGATAGATATGAAGACAGAGACGATTAAATTCAAGAATACCGAAGAGATAAACTTCGAGGGAAAAGAAGAGGAAGACATCGAGGGAGATGCTCAATGGTCTCTGATTTTTCATGAAGCTGAAGGAAGAGAAGTCTACACTGAGAAGGAGTCCCCAGAGTTAGGGAAAATTTTGGAAGAGTATCAAGATATTTTTGACATTAAACCTGGTGAAATTGAAGATGTTGAATATTGTGGAAGTAAACAATAATGGAAGCTATGAAGTAGCTAATACACGAACTGGTAACATCGTGGGAACTTACAATGCATCGAATCTGAAGATCTATTATTCAAGAACCAGATAATTTAATGTGTAGATAGGAAAAATAAAAATTTTTTAATTTTTATTTTTTGCTAGGTGTGGGGTGGATGTGCCCAAATCTAGGAATGGGTATTCCAAGTTTCAGACACCTAGATATCAAGGGAAAGGCTGTAGCAGCGTTTGAAAGTTCGGATATTTGAATATCGCGCTACATTGCTTCTCGAAGCCTTTCGAAGGAAATTACCGATAGTTGGATGGTAAATGACGTAGCGAGTAACAGCAGAGGTGGAGACTATTTATTGATTAAATAGTTAACTATGGAGCAGAGACTTGAGACTGGGATCAGATTACTGGCACGGCCAAATGAAAGAGAATGCAATTAATATCAAGTAAATCGGACCAGGGATTCAAGAGATATGAGGATTTTTAGATATCAGGCGATGACGCGTGACCCTGACCGTTTTTGTATAAAAGCAAGCTGGAGCAGGCTTAGTTAGCTCAATTCATCACAAGCACTTGGCGAACAAGTTGCGTCTATGCTGAGCCAAGGCACATGGTTGCCGCCTCTACGAAGAAGTACTTTTCAAATCGTGATAGTCACGAGAAGTGCTGCGCAAACGAGTTGGAACTTAGTAAGTTTCTGGTGAGGAGAATCACTGAGGTGATTGTTTTTCTACAGACATTGGTGGAAATATTTATATTTCTTAAAGGACATATGCTAGACTTGGTCTAGAAAATAGTATATTGTCACAGTCCAATAATAAATTAATACTTGGATGTTTAAATCCATTTAAAGTCAGTTTTCATATTTTGTAACTATTTAACCACTTCAATCCGTCAGTACATTGAAGAATAGTCTATAACGGTGGCGTTCATTAGTCTACGCAAGGGAAACTGCAAGTTGTCTAGCGCATGGCAGATGGTGATATACAAACCATGCCCAGGGAACGATCTTCAGAACAGCCGTTAACTGCTTAGACTGTCAACGTTTTTCTTGTACTGATGAGATTACAGTGAGTTAGGTTACAACTGACACATTTAAGAAGAGATCACTTAGATCTGACCCTTTTCAAACAAACTGTTATGGCTTTGTTAGAAGCCCATATTAAAATGGAACCACAGTCATTTAAAACGTCGAAAGATACTACCACTATGTCTGACTAGACGATTTGTGGGTCTACAATGGCGGCCGATACAAGGATTATACGTGCTTGTCCGATAGGGCATGTCTACGGATAAATCTGGTATAGACCAGGTTTACTACACTTCAAGAACATCAAGAAATGTAAGCCACATTTGAATTATTTTATGCTTAGCTAATTGGAACAAACTATTTTTCTGCAGATGACCAACACATTTTTTTCGTCGTAATTTAAAGCTTGTAATGATTTACGCAAGACTTGTTAGATTTATTCTGAGCATTTTCAGCACTCAGAACAGTTTAGGATCGATGACCGAGTATTTTGAGCATTTATTTGAATTTTTCATATTTTTGGGAAATCACGGTAATCAGCCGATGTTACTGTAAAAGTTAAATTTATTTTTGTTGAGGAATGGATATTTTTTCCATATTCGAAGGTTCGAACATGTGGATTCTCACATAATGAGATGATAATTAAACATATTTGAAATAATAATAATAATAATCCACTAATAATAATAATAATAATTTTCATAATTTTTCTAAATAATTCTTGGATATTATATTTTATAATAATCATATGTATTGAGAAAGAGCCTATGAAGTAGTTGAAACATTTCTAGTTTGGAACAGGAGATTTTACGAAGGAGAGTGGTTAGCGCAAGCCCGCATTCAACCTACATTTCAGTTCTGGTTGAACAGTTCATATTTGCTATGAGCGAAGCATACGTTTCATATAACACGGAGAGGCATGAAACGGGAAGCAAATGATATTTGTATCAAATAGGATATTTTTGTATTTATATAAAATCATGACGTAAATACACTCGAAAGTGAAATGAAGCTTTTCATAAGTATGGTAAATTCACGGGTTGAACTGAATGGTAAAATAAAATAAACTTGTCAGTTTATAAATCTTCCAGTGTTGATAACAAGCAGAGGCTTGATTTATTGTATAAATTTTGGGAAGATAATTTATGTGTGTGGAATAGTTGTAATGCCATTCCCAGGTGCGCATGTTAAGTCGCAGGAATGAAGGTTTTTTCGAGCATCAATCAAATAGCAGGTTCGATGGCTCAGGTTTATAGTAGGAGTATTGGATCCACACGTTTCGTCGTATGAATAACCCGAAGGTTATTTCTTTGAAACCATCAGTTCTTATTTCAACCTTGTTTACGAATTCCATTTAGAATTTGATTTTGCTAGAACCCGGATTTGTCATGATAGTAGTTTATTCTTCTTCAGAGGAAGACCTTTGCCGTTGTTGTTGTTGTTATAATATTGTGTCCTTACACAAATAGTAGAATGGGCCACTGCCAATTTAAAATAATTCTTTAACCACGAATAATTTGAAGGATATTTTCAAATCCTAGTGCCATGCACTAAATGAATTCATTATAAGACTACAATTCTAATTTCCGCATTCTGTCGAAGAATTGCAAGTTGTGAAAGTTGCTAGAAATGGCCATAAATATAAATATTTTTTTCATAATAATTCCAAGTGGAAAATCTAATAGTTGAATGGTTCAACCATTTATTGATCAAGTTGATGATTCAGAAATCATATGTTTTGTTTGGAACTTGAAGTTCATAATCGAGTCACTTCTCGAATGTTTAATGTCAGAAGAACAATTAATTGTTGTTGTGCTTCGCACAGTTCTTCGATGCTATGCTCAAGGTCAAATACTTTTCAGATGTTATTAATATGTGTTAATAATTTGTGTTGCTACGATGATAATAATAGTTTCAACGATATATTTTTGAAAACTGGAAAACAAATGAAAGTCTAAGAAATTCTATAAACATTTATTCTACGAGTGTTAATATCATGTAAATAGTCAAACAGTGATCTACGTTATTTCCAGTATGGACAATTCATTTTGCACTGGAGTTAAAATGTTAATAATTTTGGAACACAGTCCACAGGACTAACAATCGGACTTGTGTTTTCAAAAAGATTGTCAAATGTGTTTGGAAGATTTCTGTATATTGTGTGTAAATAAGAGTGTGGATCGCCACACGTGGATGATGCTGCTTTGAGCATTATTCTTGCAGTCAGATTTTAACTTTAAATAAACTGAGATAATTTTACCAGATGTGTTTCACCCAATTAAATCTCCTTCTATCCTTATTGTTGCATTGAGCCAAAAATCAGCAAAGCATTTTTATAAATTTGATGTCGTTTTTGCGATTTGCTTTAACCCATCTGGCGCTCCGGGATATTTTGATTCTCGTGCTGACTGATTATTGGTAAAATGCATATGTGGTCGTGCGGACTCCGGTCTAAACGGGCACACTACACCTATAAGGATCAACATTTGTAATTTTCAATTATTTTTTTCTACGATTATTGATCCTTCCTATTCAAATCACTGCAACAATTTCTTTGATATGTATAATACTTTTGAAGTTATGACCAAAAACGTGCAGGGGAGGTTTCGATGTTTCCCTACACATTGGTAACTTCGTTGCTTGTTTTCCGTAACTATGGATTTTCAAATCCGTTATCTTAGTAACTGCCCGAGTTTTCAAGATACTTAAGTGAAATTTAGTATACATGTGTATATTATAGGGAAGAACATTATGACCTAGAACTGCTGCTGTACATGTCATAGTTTCGTTTTTAGCCTACTTTCGATTTTTGCAAAAAATTAAAGTAGACTTACGAGATCAACACAGGGCGAAAAAAGTGTGTCTGTCTGTGTGTGTGTATGTGTGTGTGTGAGTCTGTGTGTGTGTGTATGTGTGTGTGTGAGTCTGTGTGTGTGTGTGTGTGTATGTGTGTATGAGTCTGTGTGTGTGTGTGTGTGTGTGTGTGTGTGTGTGTGTGGGTCTGTGTGTATGTGAGTGTGTGTACTCTGAATGTCTGTCCCCCCCTATCAATTCGAACACGGTGAATGCGAATTGAACAAAATTTGGTACAAAGGTGGAACTAGCAAAGGACACCTCAGTGTCATGTTTTATATCGCCGCCATCTTGACGGAAACGTAATGGCGGCCACACAAATGTTCAAAGCTTAAATCAAATTACGACTAACCTAATCATCCGATCTCTACCAAATTTTGCAACAACATACCTTTACGGGGGGAGCATCCTTTGACCAAACCAATAGGTCATCAGCGTAATAGTTTGCGGATGGCGGCCATCCTTGTGTGAAAATCGATTCCCCCTATTAATTCGAACACGGTGCAACCGAATGGAACGAAATTTGGTACAGAGGCAGTACTAACAAAAGGCACCCCAGTGTCATGTTTTATATCGCCGCCATCTTGACGGAAACGTAATGTCGGCCACACAAATGTTCAACGCTTAAATCAAATTACGACTAACCTAATCATCCGATCTCTACCAAATTTTGCAACAACATACCTTTACGGGGAGAGCATCCTTTGACGAAACTAATAGGTCATCAACGTAACAGTTTGCGGATGGCGGCCATCTTTGTGTGAAAATCGATTCCCCCTATTAATTCGAACACGGTGCAACCGAATGGAACGAAATTTGGTACAGAGGTAGTACTAACAAAAGGCACCTCAGTGTCATGTTTTATATCGCCGCCATTTGACGGAAACGTAATGGCGGCCACACAAATGTTCAAAGCTTAAATCAAATTACGATTAACCTAATCATCCGATCTCTACCAAAATTTGCAACAACATACCCTTATAGAGGAAGCATCTTTTAACCAAATGGATAGGTTATTAGCCTAATAGTTTGCGGATGGCGGCCATCTTTGTGTGAAAATCAATTCCCCCTATTAATTCAAACACGGTGAAACCGAATGGAACGAAATCTGGTACAGAGGTAGCACTAGCAAAGGGCATCTCAGTGTCATGTATTATATCGCCGCCATATTGACAGAAACGTAATGGCGGCCACACAAATGTTCAAAGCTTAAGTTAAATTACGACTAACTTAACCATCCGATCTCTACCAAACTTTGCAACAACATACCTTTATGGAGGGAGCATCCTTTGACCAATCTAATAGGTTATTAGCCTAATAGTTTGCAGATGGCGGCCATCTTTATGTCAAAATTGATTCCCCCTATTAATTCGAACACAGTGGAACCGAATGGAACGAAATTTGGTACAGAGGTAGCACTAGCAAAGGGCACCTCAGTGTCATGTTTTATATCGCCGCCATCTTGACTGAAACGTAATGGCGGCCACACAAATGTTCAAAGCTTAAATCAAATTACGACTAACCTAATCATCCGATCTCTACCAAATTTTGCAACAACATACCTTTATGGGGGGAGCATCCTTTGACCAAACTAATAGGTCATCAGCGTTATAGTTTGCGGATGGCGGCCATCTTTGTGTGAAAATCGATTCCCCCTATTAATTCGAACACGGTGCAACCGAATGGAACGACATTTGGTACAGAGCTAGTACTAACAAAAGGCACCTCAGTGTCATGTTTTATATCGCCACCATCTTGACGGAAACGTAATGGCGGCCACACGAATGTTCAAAGCTTAAATCAAATTACGATTAACCTAATCATCGGATCTCTACCAAATTTTGCAACTACATACCATTATGGAGGGAGCATCTTTTGAACAATCTAATAGGTCATTCGCCTAATAGTTTGCGGATGGCGGCCATCTTTATGTCAAAATTGATTCCCCCTATTAATTCGAACACGGTGGAACCGAATGGAACGAAATTTGGTACAGAGGTAGCACTAGCAAAGGGCACCTCAGTGTTATGTTTTATATCGCCGCCATCTTGACTGAAACGTAATGGCGGCCACACGAATGTTCAAAACTTAAATCAAATTACGATTAACCTAATCATCCGATCTCTACCAAATTTTGCAACTACATACCTTTAGGAGGGAGCAACCTTTGACCAGTCTAATAGGTCATTAGCCTAATAGTTTGTGGATGGCGGCCATCTTTATGTCAAAATTGATTCCCCCTATTAATTCGAACACGGTGGAACCGAATGAACGAAATTTGGTACAGAGGTAGCACTAGCGAAGGGCACCTCATATTCATGTTTAATATCCCTATAGCACGTTGTATTTCAACAAGCTACTACAACCAACATTCAATCATACTCCTTGAAAAGGACAAAGAGTTATAACAATACCCATGCATTTAGGAGAAAGTAGGCTATATGTTCTTTACTGAACATCTTGTTGTTGTAAATATTCATTGAAGAAACTTTCAAAGAAATGACACTTCAATATAAGCTTTAAAACTTTCTTTATAGATTCCAAAGATTCTAGGTCAATCTCTAGCTACTGCAATAGTAAATGCAATGCAAAAATAATTAAAAAAAGATATTTGTGTAAATATGATAAAAGGAATGTGCATTGACTGCTACAGTAGTGTGAAGATTAGAGTCGGGGTATCGGAATAGTTTAAAATTGACACTGGACTAAAGCAAGGAAGTGTGTTGTCACCATTATTGTTCGTAATGGTGGTGGATGACATCATGAAGGCAGCAATGAAAGAATATAGTAGGGCAAAGATGAAGGTAATGTTGTTTGCAGACGACGTGATCTGGGGCGAGGATGAGATGGAGGTACAAGAACAGTTAGAAGTAATAAATGAAAAGATTGAGCAATGGGGATTGAAGATAAATGTGGAGAAGAGTAAAACAGTGGTGATGAGTAGAGATAAGAAAGAAAGAAAGAAAGAAAGAAAGAAAAGGAGTTATCAAAGTAGGAGAGACGTTATTGGAAGTGGTGAAACACTTCAAATATTTGGGAAGTGAACTGACTGAGGATGGAAGACTAGATTTAGAAATTAAGAGAAATATACAACTCGGGAGTGCTTTCTACCAACAGGTATGGGGACTAGTATGGAACAAGGATATACCAATTAAGGCTAAAGAAGTTATGTACAAAGCATATTATGTTCCTATAATGACATATGAAGCAGAAACTTGGACAATGACTAAGAGGGATGAGAGCAGAATACAAGCAGCTGAGATGAGATTCCTGAGAAGTATGGTCCAGAAAACGAGGAGAGACAGAGTGAGAAATGAAGATATACGGAAAGAACTGGGAGTACAGAAACTAAAGGACAAACTGAAGCAAAACAGTTTGTGATGGTTTGGACATGTCAAACAGATGGATGAAGTAAGGCTACCAAGACGAGCACTGGATCGACGGATGACAGAGAAGAGAGGATGAGGATGCCCAAGAATGCGTTGGATGGACTCGGTGGAGAATAGCATTAGAAAACGGAACCTGGATTGGAACACCACGGAAGAGGAATGGTGGAACGACAGAACAAAGTGGAGAGGAACCATATTTGCCCCCACCCAGTGTCAACTGGAAAAGGGCAAATTAAGATTATGATGCTGATGATTAGGGAAACGGTGGAACAGTGCACAATACGCAGCCGCCATTTTAAATTCCTAATTTTCTGAAATGCATTCACCATATGACTTGTAAATACACGAACGTATTGGCAAAGCATAGTGTAATTGGCAGAACAATTTACAAATCTTTAGTACTTTCCGTTGTTGAGGAATAGAAAAGTGAAATATACATGATTTTTGGATCCTTATAGGTGTAGGTCCAGTTTTTGGGAAAGACATATTGTGCGTTACTTTCCGATCTGCTCTCGAACAATACGATACTTGAACAGTAGCAGGGCGTACTTGCCGTGTTGACATGAGATGTGATCACCGTCAGTCATGTCGAGGTTTTACAGCAAGGGGAGAGGGAGCAATAATGTGCAGTCCATGATAGTAACAACGACAACGGCAGGTGAGTTAATTGGCTGAATGAAAGTCTGTCTAGGGAGCGCTACTTGTATTTTGTCAACCATACACGCACATTAGCCACTAACCAGTTTATATTCCCTCCAACTGACACCCCCCTGCCAGTGCATATATATGAATAAATTCAGCAGGATTCATCAAGAAATATAAAATGTACACAGGTGACAAGGTTTATCAATCTGGGATAATGTGCACGTTGGCGTACTCATCAAGATAAATGTGTAGGAGTAACATGTGCCATATGTCAGACTGATGAGGACATGTCGTGCTGTCTCGCACCCATATGGAGACAAAGAGGGCAATCTCCTTCTGCGTGCACTCATTATGTCTCCTTGAATGGGGAGAGCATGGTGCATTCTAAAGGCGTGTGTACACAGTGTGCCATAGAACGAGTTCTTTGTAACACTTTCGTTTTTAAGGGAAACCTATCTGGAATTCTTTGATCTAAATTAATAAAACTAGCAGTAGTGCCCGGCTTCGCCCGGTGGATTTATTTGTTTTATGGATGCTAATGAATACTTCTACAGAACTGGAGCGCTCAAGGATAAGGATCGGAAAGCACCAACGCTTATTGCAGCTGATAACCTCATCGCCCTTATACAGAGACATACTATTGTCATGATGATAACCGTTTTAAGGGGCCTAAGAAATCCTTTTGCACTAATTACTCCCCCTGACTGCAATTTATAAGCAGCTCGCAATTCTGCACCAGAACACTGGTAGGGGCGACGTGATGCAGCCCGCATTACCAGGAAACAATTGACTTAGGTATTATTGAAGCTGTCCGGGAGAGCTTGTTCTTCCGACTTACTGAACAAAAATCAATCTTTATGGTTACCTGAGAGGTGTAGCCTAATGCTACATAGCCTAAACTATTTCTATTGAATCTGGCTATCATATACCAAAAAAAAAAAACGAATCTGAACTGGTAGTTCCAGATATTAGCGCGTTTAAACACACAAACAAAGAAACTCTTCAGCTTTATTATATTAGTAGAGATTAGAGTTCTTCTTCTCGTTGTATAGAAACAAAATGAATTTTTGCTCTGCGTTTCATTCCAAGCCAGTATTGCGGTGATTCAATTATTTTCTAGTCGCTGTTTATATGAGGTGCGTTCAAAAAGTAACGAGCCGGAGGCTGTAATACGCAAACCGGTGACGACATCGGCTAATCGTGGCGTGTGTAACGAGGTGTGGTTCCGACCACACCAGTCGCATTGCAAACAGTGACATGGAGGCGTCAAACGAAGAGCAAAGAGGTGTTGTTCGGTTTCTGACAGCGAAGGGAGTAGGGGGAACGGACATTCATCGCCGAATGTCACAAGTGTACGGCGAACACTACATGTCCCTTGCAAGGGTCAAGGCGTGGCACAAGTGCTTCAGAGAAGGACGGGTGTCGTTAGCCGATGATGCCCGGTCTGGGGCACCCCCTGCATTACCGATGACAACGTCCAGCTGGTTGATGCACTCATTACCCGGGACCGCCGAGTGACAGTGAACGCCATAGCCGCCGTAGTCGGATTGAGCGTCGGAAGTGAGCACACCATCATGAAGGAACGACTACACTTGCGGAAAGTGTGTGCCCAATGGGTGCCCCACAGTCTTCAACCACACCAGGAAGCATGTCGAATGGCCTACTGTCTTGGTTGGACGATTGATGCATGCTGCTGCTCGCTTTTTATCGTCACGTGACGTGCACGCGTGCCCTCTAGTGACGGGCTGTGGCCTTTCATGCTCTGGTCGGAACCACACTTCGTTACACACGCCACGATTAGCCAATGTCGTCACCGGTTTGTGCATTCCAGCCTCCGGCTCGTTACTTTTTGAACGCACCTTATAGTTTTGAGGTACGCATAGATAATCCAGATCCAGAGACCTTAGGTTCGATTCTTGGCTCTGCCAAGTAATTTATTTCTGGTCTGAGGGTTGGAACGGAGTCCATTCAGTTTTTTTAAAGTCGGTAGATTCTTATGTCCCCCGCATTGACACGTTTACTCTGTTTATGTCAGTGTAGCCTACTGCATGAAACAAATTTGCATAGCCCTGCTGCAGGGTATGTACGAGTACAAACTTCGAATTACGGTGTGGCTAGGTATACATGGAACTGATCTAGTTCGTAGGAGATATATGAACATTACATTCATAGCAACCGTCGGAAGTAATATGTGTATTGCTTGCCCCCTCTCAAAGAATATCTCGAATCTCTCTCCTTTTATCAAGAAGTATATTGAAAAGAGCTTCAGATGCGCTCCGAAGACGATGTGGAAACGCGAGGCCGTGGGAGGTCCTTTTGTACGACACGCTCAGAACTCCTGGAAACTTGGAATATATCAATAATTCATTCTGCGACTCCATTCGATTTTATGTCATATTAACTGAGGAGGGATTTTGTTAAGTTCCACAGAACGAGACCCGGAGTTAGTCGCTAGAATAAGGTGGTAGATGAGGAAAGACACAGGCAAGTTATTACCAAAGTTAAACACAACTGTTTGGCTTACGCAGCAGAAATAATCTGACATGGAATTAAATACGGAGAATAAATATGACGGACGCTTATACAATGTGAGCATTTATTTTAAACATTCAAGGAGTAGGACAGTTCATTGCTTTGAGACACAGTTCTCGTTATTGTTTGCGTATTAAGGCATTTGATTTATTTGATGTAGCCCTCCATGCATCCCTGTCCTGAGCTAATCGTGTAATCTGTACATAGCTACCACACCCTACATCCGAGGCAAACTGTTTAATATATTTTAACCTTGGTTTATCTCTACAGTTCTTCGACCCTTCCTTCCATAAGTAACTTTACTATTCCTGGGTGTCTTAGTATGTGTCCGACCAACCTATCTCTTCTCTTCTTTACCAGTCGCAAGAAACATCTCTCCTCTCCAAATCATCTTAATACCTATTCATTTGTAACCATATCTACACATCTGATCTTCATCATTTTCCAGTAACGCCACATTTAAAACGCTTCAATTCTCCTCTATTCTGCTGCTCGAACAGTCCAAGTTTCACTTCCATAGAGTACCACGATCCAGACAAAGGCTTTCAAAAATGACTTCCTAATACCTAAATCTATATTTGATGTCAACAGATTCCTTTTCTGTAGAAACACTTTCCTTGCCTGGGCCATTCTATTTTTTATACCATCTTTGCTTCGTCCACCACTGGTTATTTTGCTTCCTAAGCAACAGAAGTCTCCTATTTCCTTTGACTTTTCACCTGCCAATTCGACGTCCATTGGGGTTGGGGTTTCTGACTTCTTTCGGCTACATTCCAATATTTTTGTTTTACATTTATTAATTTTCATCATGAATTCATTCCTTAAGACAGAATCCATACCATTTAATAGTTCATTCAAATCCTTTGGTTTGTCGGCTTGGATGACGATGTCATCAGCAAATCTCAAAGTTGTAATTATTTCTCCTTGAATCTTTACTACCACTTTGAATTTTTCTCCAATTTCCTTCATTGCTTGTTCAATGTATAGATTGAAAAGCATGGGTGATAATTTGCAGACTTGCCTTACACCTTTCTGAATGTCAGATTATTGTTAATGTCCTTCGGCTCTAATAACTGCTTTGGGGTTTCTGTATAGATTGTAGAGCCCCCTCCTATCCCTGTACTTTATTCCAATAGTTTTCCAAATGTCAAACAATTAACTCCAATCAACGTTATCAAAAGCCTTTTAAGTCTACAGATGCCACGAACGTTCACTTATCCTTCCTTATTCTAGCTCACAAGATCAGCCTAGGACTTTGTACAGCTTCCCTTGTTCCTACGTTTCTCCTGAAGGCAAACTGGTCTTGACCCAACTCTGTTTCTATCTGGCTTTCCATTCTCTCATAAATTATTCTGTTCTGTTCTGTTCATTTCGTGTTAGATGATCCTTTGATACCCTGTTAATATACCCTGTTAATACATGTTCTTAGACGGTAGTATTGCAAACCAGTTGATTCGCGTTCACAACCATCATTTGAATTTGTGAATGGATTAAATCTCAGTGACCAATTTTTAAGTAATTGATCATGTATTGCAGATTGATAGTAAGCTATTTTATTGCATTATGAAATACGCCAGTTTTAGTTTTCGTAAATAACGGAAAAGAAAAAGTGACCAAGGGATTGATGAAAAACACCCAGTTTCCAATAAGTCCATGGTGGGCCTTGTCAATCCCATGGATTGAAGTGTTCTATTGTAAAGCTAATTTAGTTAATGTCAAAATTCAACTTATATTTCAAGTTTAATAAGTTCTAAATTCATATCTCTTACTTGAATGTTGTTTCACTTCCTGAAATCAGTCTTACGTATGTGTTACTTATTCGTTTCTCAAATCAAATGTAAATGTTTAGCCTTGTTCGATATTTTATTTGAAAAACATTGTTACTCTTAATTTTTACATACTTTTAAAGAAACATCAAAACGATATCAATAGATGTTTGTATCACCGTCCCACTTCAAATTTTAGTCAGTTATTGTACTTTTAAGAGGAGGTGGAACAGCATGGTCATCTGGCCCGACTTCAAACTGTGTCAGTAGGTCTGTTTCAATGAGCGTCTGGGTCTTAATTAGAAGCCCTGACTTTTCAAGACCCACTTAATAAAGAATTTTAAAACATGTTCTGTGATAAAAAATAAAATATATTACTTAAATATATTCTTCTTCTGATAGAGCAAAAATTGAACTCTAAATTCTGAAATCGAAATTTTATATTTTCTGTCTGTGAACACGATTGTACCTAATAGCAATGCGTGATCCTCTAATCCTGAAATGAAATATACTTGAGATTAACAGATACACTTGTATATTTATTAATCCCATGTAATTTATTTTTCAGTATTAGGGAACCACCCATTACAATTGGGTACAATAATGCTGACCGGCTGATAAAACATCACATTTTGATTACCAAGTCAACAATAAACTAGTAGATCCGTGAAGAACTAAATAGCCTATTTTCATATATTCTACTGACGTTAATTGCCTCTATCAACATACAAAATTTCAGTTTGTTGGATGTAATAGATTCGTGGATATTGAGATCCATCTAAATATTTCGGATGATCGCCATGTTGGATTTTGAAATATGTAAGCCATAGAGTTATGTACTATTAGATGAAGATTATTGGGTAGGTTTATTCAATCGCATGATTAGGACACAGGGAATAAAAACAAGATTTTAAAATTTCGCACAGCCGCCATATTGAGGTTATGAAGACAATTGAAATAAATTAGATGACAGTTGTTTAAAATTGGTATCAGCATTTACCGTACCAGGTTTCACTGCGCTCGGATGGTTAAATCGTGAGAAAAGTCTATTCCAATGTATCAAATTCTCTTGACCGCCATGTTCGTTTTGTACTACAGGTCATTGAAAGTAACATTTGAGAACTTCTAGTAGTGCCCTTTATCACTGTACAAAATTTCAGGGTGATTCAGTAGTTGTTTCGGAGGTATTGAATGGCGGTGAAATATTGCGCACCGGCGCCATGTTAGATTGGTGAATTGTAATAAAATTTGAAGGGCACAGTCAGGGTCGGACAAGATGCTGATATGATGATAAATTGTTGTTTTAAGGGGCCTAACATCTAGGTTATCGGCCCCTAATGGTCTGGGTGATAGCGTAAATGTCAATGAAGTGGAAACCAGAACAAAAATGAAGTGAGAAGGAAAATACTTACAAAAAGGAACTCAGATTGAAACTACTCACAAAATGGACAGCGGTAATACTTACAAAAGGGAATTTACAACGAAAATACTCACAAAAGGAGTAGATTGAAAAATACGCACAAAACGGAGGTTAATTTCAAAATTCGTACAAAATGCAATGCACAGTCGAAATACTTACAAAATGCATGTGAAATTGAAAATACTTACAAGATGCAAAAAGATTGAATATACGTACAAATTGCAATTGAGGTTCAAAATACTTACAAAATGTAATTGAAATTGAAAATACACAATGCAATTTAGATTGAAAATGCGCATTTCAGACTCCAAATAATCACAAAGTGCAATTGATATTCAAAATACTTACAAAATGCAATTGAAATTGAAAATGCTTACAAAATGTATGGTAGATTCAAACTACTCTATTGGATGGACAGTATTTACAAAATGCAATTTAGATTGAAAATACTTACAAAATGTAACTTAGATTCAAAATACCGACAAAATGCTATTGAAAATCAAAATACTTGCAAAATGCGCACCTCAGAAAATGCAATTTAGATTGAAAATACTTGCAAAAAGCGTTTTAGGTTGAAAATACAAAATGCAATTGAAATTCAAAATACTCATAAAAGTTACACCCCTATATTGAAATAATTAAAAAGGGCAATTTAGATCGAAAAGACTTACAAAATGCAACGTAGATTGAAAATACCTACAAAATGGAGTGTAGATGCAAAAAAAAAAACGCTGAAGGGAATTTAGATACATGGAGGGGGGATTAACAAAAACAGTGCGGGAAACTTAAAGAGAAAAGGATATATAATGAAAAGAAAACAACAGGTCTGACCCCTCAAAGAAGGAGGGATCAGGAGAGATGAGACAAGGGCCAATTAAGGCGGGAAAGTGAAAGAATCCCTAGGCCTCGGATACCCTAATACCGTCGGGGTCGGGAAAGAACAAGAATTGACCAAAGCAAGTCGACAGGAAAGAAGACAGAGAGGAGCCCAGCACAAGTAAGTGGAAGCAATGCCAGACTCAGCTGGGGTCCCGTGGTCGCTAACCCACGTCCCACTAGATGTGAGCCCCTAGGGGGTGGGGGCGGACAAAATGGTTCTATGTCCTTACCGAGTTTCATTGAAATCGCTCCAGCCGTTTAGATTTTATTAGGGAACACACACACACGGACAAAAGGTGATCTCATCAGCCTACTTTTTCATAAATGGAAATAGGCTAAGAATGGCTTCCAACACCATAAAAATTAATTCTGCTAAAATTGTTATTCAAAGCATACTCTACAGTATCTATAAATTTACTTACTACGCGAAAATTTAGGTGTTTCGTACACCTACCTTATTCTAAGTTTTTTTTTCCACAATCGAAAACAGAAACATGGAAAATGAGTGCTTCTACATCACAATAATAATATTGATAATAATAATTATTATTATAATAATTATTATAATTATTATTATAATGGTTGTTATTGACCATTTCACTCTGAAACATTTTCGAAAACTAATGAAAGTTCATCCTTTCTAGGAGAACAAAATGATAATATACCATCCTGTGCCAAAGTGTTGTAACAGTATTGAAACTATCAGGCGAACCTAGTAACCTATAATCAAATTGTAGTGTTTGTGTAAACGGTAACGTTAGTGGAGCATCAATCGGCAGACTTGGCACTCGCCTGCCTCTTATGCAGGTCCGCTCAACACTACTGTCTGAGAAGTTGCAGAAGCGAATTACTACACGGCGAGAGCCTTTCTGAATCCGTATGTGAATATGACTAATATTTGTGTTGTTGATACATTTTGAAGATGGAGACAACATGGGCAACAGCCCATGTACTTATCAGTGCGTAGAATGTGTGTGATGAGTTATATCATAATAGTAATATTATAATACATTCACTAAACTGAAAATCATCGAATCACTGATATACTGTATTAGGCGTAGATAGTGAACACCTGTTGTAGATGTTAGGCCCCTTAAAACAAGAATTATCTTCATCATCATCATCATCATTAACACCTGTTGTCTTGATAACTATACACGAAGCCTAGTTGGCTATTACTTGTTGTCATGGAAACCACCGTGTCAGAATTTGGTGCACGCTGATCATATCCATGTTATTAATAGTTAATGGCCTCCAAAGAGGCCTGGTGTACGTATTTAGGGTTGAAACCCATGGAGTACTTACCAGTCCAGTTGAGGATGCTATGAGTGATGATGTCACGAACACCCAGTTTCTCGCGCCATGGAAAATGTTCATACGAATTTAAAATCTAACTACTGCCTTGGGGATAAAAGCCGGGGCCCTTCGACCCGACGCCTAGTCGTATCAACTTAGCTATGGAGCCGGACAGCACTAGAATTGAATGTGGGATTCCCATACGCGTGTTGCAAGGTAGCGCACATGTCCGGAATGCACGGGATTCATGTTATAATCCTGATAGTTGCATAATTTTCAACTCTTATGCTTTATCTGTGTTAACCTTGTTTATTATAGGGACTTCGCAAAGATAACCTAATCCCTCCCCACAAGCACAGATGAGATGAGAGGGACATGATAAGATTTGTTCCCGAGTTGAGCAAGGAATACAGGATGTCCATGACTTGTTTGAAGCAGCACTCCATGACTCCCTGTCCAAAGCTAATCGTTTCATCTCTACATAGCTGGCACTCTCTACACCCGAGATAATCTGCTTTGCAAATTCTAACCCTGGTCTACCCCTACAGTTCTGGTCCTCAATCCTTCCTTCCAAAACTATGTTTGCTATACCTGGGTGTCTTAGAATGTGTCCTACCAACCTATATCTTCTCCTCATTAGCAGTCATCAGAATCATCTCTCCTCACCCACTCGTTTTAATACAACTTCATTTGTTACTCTATCTACCCATCTGATCTCCATCATTCTCCTGTAACACCACATTTCAAACCTTTCTATTCTCCTCTTATTTACTACGCCAACAGTTCAAGTTTCAATTCCATAGAGTGAGTGCCACGCTCCAGACGAAGGCTTTAAAAATTACTTCCTAATACCTAAATGAATATTTGATGTTAATGACATTCGACATGCAAGCTACCCTCTGGGTGTCAAATTACAAAGCTTGCACCCGGCACCCGAGGCCATACGATATTATTTATTTATTTATTTATTATGTTTCGACCCATTCAGGATCACATAAAGCAAGTTATGATATGTTGCTGTTTTTTTTCTTGTTCTTCCAGAATTCTTTCATCATGTCGCTATGTTTAGCTCGACGTTCGTCAGTCCATTTTCCCCTAGGTCTGCTGGGCTTGTCTTCTGATGCAGCTTCCCAAGTGTAGATCTTTTGTCTGAAAGTGTTGCGGTCTTCGATATCTGTGGGTGTGATGTTGGCGTTATTGAGATCAGTTTGGACTTGTTTAATCCAAACCGTTGTCGTCTTTAATTTTTGAGAGTACATCAATATTTTCTTTGTTAATCGGTTGTCATTTAGCCTCATAATGTGTCCATAAAATTTCAAGCCTCGTTTACGGAAGTAGGTTTCAATATTTGAATATTTTTCTGTGATCTTGTGCGATTGTAAACGATATCCTTCATCTGTAAGTCTTGGGCCAAGAATTTTTCGGATGATTTTTCTTTCAGCTTTCTTGATGTTTTCAAGATCCCCTTTATAATTGAGGTTTAAGGTCTCACTGGCGTAGAGTGTTTCGGGTTTGATGACCGTCGCGTAATGTCGAATTTTAGTGATAACGCTCATGCATTTTTTGTTGTAGATGTTTGCGGTTTTTCCATATGCTTTCCGATATTATTATTATATTATTACAGATTTCTTTTCTATAGAAATGCTTGAGCAAAGCTTCTTCTTACGAGAATATCCTCTATGTTTTGTCCATCACTAGGAGGGCAACGGAAACGCTTCAAAGACGTTCTAAAATACAATTTAACCAAATGTCAAATTGACACGGACTACGGCATCAAATCGTCAGGTATGGCGTCGCATCGTCCATCAATGTCCACTATGTTTCGAAAAACAACGGCGAAGGCGTGAGACTGAGAAGTACAATGCGAGGAAAGGGCGCGAGGTTTATAGGAGGATCAACCTACAAGACCCAGTGGCTGCTCCGAACAACGTGTGTCGCTACTGTAGGAGAGTTTGGGTTTCCAGGATTGGGCTATATAGTCATCTAAGAACTCACCTTTAGAAGACTATCTTACTCGAAAACGAGTGATAGCCTATTATTAGTTATTTTGCTTCCTTAGCAGAGGTGTCCTCTTTAGCCTACTTTTCACATTTTGCAAAAATTAGGAAAAAGTAGACTTATGAGATCGATCCGGGCAAATGTGTGTCTGTCTGTCTGTCTGGCTGCGTGTGTGTCCCCCCCCCCCCCTATCTACTCCTAAACGGCTGCAGCAATCGAAACAAAATTTGGTAGGAGTAAACATCTATACCAGATATCTCAATGCCGTATTTGAAAGATAATGCCAGCGCTACTAACTGCTGAAAAATCACAATTGAAATTTGAGCTCCATGTTGGATATCTTGGAAGGTATGAATGGGAGCTATTTCGAAATTGGCACACGTATAGATAATAATGTTTCAATTTAATTACCAGGAGGCCATACATGGCAGTGTTTCCAGAATGATTATAAGCCTGCTGATAAGTCCAATTTATAAATGCATATAACTTCTACACTATCAATTGGAATTCAACCAAATTTCGTATGTGCTATGTCTACATAAACAGATATGACTGAGCATATTCTTAAGAGCCACCAGGGCTGCCACCTGTTAATAAATTCTCTCAATTTCTTTTATCCAAATACCAATATATCAGAAAGTATGCAAGCCGACAGCTTTAAACTACGCACACGTATAGTACCTGACATTCTATATTAATTTGGAGTAACTTATATACCTCAGTGCTACGAACATGATTCTAAGCCTGCTGAGAGGTCCAACTTTAAATACATATTTCTATACTATCATTTGGATTTCAACCAAATTTCGTATGTGCTATGTGTACCTTAACAGACATGACAATGCGTATTCCTAAGAGCAACCAGGGCTGCCAACTGTTAATAAATGCTGTATCTATTTTTGTTACCCTAATATCAATATATCAGAAAGTATGCAAGCCAATAGCTCAAAATTTTGCACACGTATAGTACCTGGCATTCTAGATTAATTTGGAGAAACTAATATACGTCAGTGCTGCCAACAAGATTCTAAACCTGCTGATAGGTTCAATTTTAAAATGTATGTAACTTCTATACCAACTAGATTAATCATTGGCGTGAATCTTAAATTTTAAGAAAATTAGGCTATTTAGTTCTTGTTTACTTTAGCTTTTTTACCTTCCAATCTGACGACAATAGGGGTTTCTGATTTCTTTCGTCTACATTCAATTATTTTTGTTTTATATTTATTGATTTTCAACCAGAATTATTTTCTCAATACGGAGGAAATCTCATTCAAATCCTGTGGTGAATCAGCTATGATGACAATGTCATCTGTAAATCTCAATGTTGAAATTATTTCTCAATGAATCTTTACTCCTATTATAAATGCTTCTCTAATTTCCTTCATTGAATGTTCAATGTACAGATTGAAAATTATGGGTGATAGTTGCAGCCTTACTTTACACTTTTCTGAATACCAGCTTCTCTCTCATGTTCTTCGGCTCGAATAACTGCCGTCTGTTTTCTGTACATGATAAATTCTGACATTTCAATCATAGGAAAATTAATATCACCATGCACTACAGATAATCACCAGATGTTCCTGATTACGCGAGCACACACACACACACACACACACACACACACACACACACACACACACACACACACACACACACACAACGAGAGCTCTAGCACACTACAAACCAACACATTCCCTCATCATAGAATTACTCCCCTGTAACTCAAAACATGATCACACATCCCCATTGCCAATTGGTCATTAATATTTCTCCAATTTATTTTAGTTCCAATATATAAACTGATTTATGACTTTATATATATATTTTTTCTTTTACACGACATTGGATTGCACATTTGGGGTCCAAACATGGCCATGCCTGTGGTAGGGCCGGCGCGGCGGTTGTTTGGGATACAAACAGAGGGAGAGATTGGTTCAATAACACATGCAGAAGTGAATCCAATCGTGCATGTTCCTTGAAATGGTTCCGAGAGCCATTTAAAGCACACCGCAATAATACTACTACAACAATAACAACAGAACTTTGCGTGTGTTTGCCACGAAACAGCCAAAACACAAATATGATACCATTCCATATAACATGAACATTTTGATTTCCTCTCTATATATATTCCCATAAATAAAACATTCGCTTGGCCATTTTCAGAAGCATTCATTTTTGGAATAGTCGAGGGATGAAACCAATAACAAGGAGTTCTGCTATGTTTCGTTCCATTCTCTCTCGCACATTTTTACGATCAAGAATATTTTTCAAAATGTGTTCGTTGAGCACGTGGCCATAAGGAGATGGCAGTTGACTGTCGCTGAAGCTTATAAAAAGGAACTGTGAACCACAGCTGACGACTGATGGGGTGGGGATGGTATAGGGTGTATAAATTCTTGCCAGCTTGTGGAGATTGTTCTCCATCTATTTCCTGCAGGTGCCGTCAAGTACAATGCACCCTCCCCCTACAATCTCAGGGGAGAGTTACCGGGCAAAGTGCCTGGCATCTTCAACATGTCACTTCACGATGAACTGCCTTCAAATGTCAAGAACAACACGAGGTTACATGAGTCACTGATATAAAATGAAAATTGACAGTCTGTCAGCGATTCTTATGTGTTCGGTTGTCAAAAATAATAGCTCCTACAACCACCATTTTCTAAGAACATTACTCAGCAGACAAGAGAAAATGAAATAAATATCTGAGAAAATCGTTGCCACAAGAATTTCTAGAAAGAGGATCATGAAATGTAATTATATTGAACATGCATTAACTATTCCAAGAATGGCTGATGGTTACTCGAGTCTGGAACACGCTTGACTAAATAGCAAAGCTAAAACCCAAACGAATTGCATTTATTCATCATAAACTAGAAGCGGCTTCGGCGGCGTAGGCGGGAGCATGCTGAACTGCTGTTCAAACCCGGCTGAAGTCATCGGATTTTCTAAGAGCGTTAAAATCCTTCAGTATGCCTTCCTTCGGAGGGGAAGTAAAGCCGGCGGTCCCATGTCATAGATTTATGGAATGTTAAAGATCCTTCCACAGACTAAACTTGTGTGAAGCTGAATTTCTAGGTTAGATTTCGTTGGAACGCTCTATCAAAGTTCCAACGTTCACCATTAGGTATCATTGACATATGGTAGCGAAAATTGGAACTACTTGAAATTGAACTGAACTTGTAGCTCACCCTATGGGTGTCCTCTTGAAGCAGCTACAGCCTTTTGTGAGCTGAACATATCCTCGGACACTCCCAGCACTAACATTCATACGATAAATAAATAAATAATCATAAAATGGAGATCTAACAAACCGAACAATACGTATTTTTCCATAACAGATTATTTAGAATATGAAAAGATAAATTAATTATTGAATGAATGAATGAATGAATGAATGAATGAATGAATGAATGAATGAATGAATTAATTAATTAGATGTGATCCATCCAATCTAATCCACTCAATCCTTTCATTTATTTATTTATTTTCTGTATTATTTTATGGATCCATCAATCCATTTATTTGTGTGTTTTGAGTCTTCAGTCTTTTGACTGTTTTGATGCAGCACTCCATGTCTTCCTGTCTTGAGCTAACCGTTTCATCTCTACATAGCTACCACACCCTACGTCCGAGGCAATCTGTTTAACATATTCTAACCTTGGTCTACCCTTACTGTTCTAATACTCGGTGGGCCATTAACCTAGATGTTAGGCCCCTTAAAACAACAATTATCATCATCATCATCATCATCATCATCATCATCATCATCATCATCATATCCTCGACCCTTCCTTTCATAATCAAGTTTGCTATTCCTGGGTGTATTAGCACGTGTCCTACCAAACTATCTCTTCTCTCCCTTTCGTCGTTAATACCTCTTCATGTGTTACTCTATGTACCCGTCTGACCATCACTCTTCTTTAACAACGCATTTCAAATGCTTCTATTGTCCTTCTTTCACTGCACCAACAGTCCAAGTTTCACTTCCATAGAACACCAAACTCCAGACAAAGGCTTTTTAAAATTACTTTCTAATATCAAAATCTTTATTTGATGTGAACAAATTTATTTTCTGCAGAAAGGCTTTCCTTGCCTGAGCCAACCTACTTTGGATACCCTCTGTGCGTCGTCTTTCACTGGTCAATTTGCTTCCTAAGTAGCAGAAATCTCCTACTTCCTTTAGCTTTTCAACAGCCAATTTGACGCCAATATGGAATTATGATTTCTACGAACGCATGCCATTATTTTTGTTATACATTAATTGATTTTTATCAAGAATTCTCCCCTCAAGATCAAATCTACGCCATAAAGAAACATTTATTTACTTACAATTTCACTCGACTTGACCGTGGCACTCTATGGAAGTGAAACGTGGTCTGTTTGTGGAGAATAAATGCGATTGAAATATGTTGTTACAGGAGAATGATATGATGATGATGATGATAATTGTTGTTTTAAGGGGCCTAACATCTAGGTTATCGGCCCCTAATGATCTGGGTGATAGCGAAAATGACAATGAAATGGAAACCAGAACGAAAATTAAGTGAGACGGAAAATACTTAAAAAATGGAACTCAGATTGATACAACTCACGAAAAGTAGAGTGGAAATACAAATGGCAATCTAGAAGGAAAATACGCACAAAATTAATAGATTGAAAAAAAAAAGAACGCTCAAAATTTAGGTAAGATTCAAAATACGGACAAAATGCAATGTAGATTCAAAATACTTACAAAATGCAATTGAAATTCAAAATACTTACAAAATGCAAATGGGATTGAAAATACGTACAAAATGTATGGTAGATTAAAATACTCATTTGGTTTGACAATACTGACAAAATGCAATTTAGATTGAAGCTACGTGCGAAATGCAATTTAGATTGACAAAAAATAGAATAGAAAGAAAACCCTCATAAAACGGAATTTATATTGAAAAGACTTACAAAATGTAATTGGAAGCGAAAAGACATAGTACAAAATGTAAAAGAAAAAGAAGGTGGAACCCTCGAAGAATGAGGGATCCGGAAAGATTAGAGAAGGGCCAATTAAGTCGGGAAAGTAAAAAGACTCCCTAGGCCTCGGATACCCTCATACCATCGGGGTCGGAAGAGAACAAGAGTTGACCATGGGAGGCCGACAGGGGAGGAGACGCAGAGGAGTCCAGAACAAGTAAGTGGAAGCAATGCCGGACTCAGCTGGGGTCCCGTGGTCGCCAACCCACGTCCCACTAGAAGTGAGCCCCTGGGGGGACAGGAGAATGATGAAGATCACATGGTTACATAGAGTAACAAATGAAGAGGCATTAATGTACTGTATTCCAATATTTTAAATTTAACGTCAATCACTTTCCATTATTTAATGCTCATATACTTCTGCCAACGTGACGTCATTTTGTGCATTACCTGATTCTAATAATTCGCGTGATATCCATTCATCACATATCTGTGGAGAGCTTTCTGTTCGACATAAATCTACACGTTCATTCAGCTTTTCCCTTTGTTGCTTGCAGAGTGCAGGTCCACACTATCACATATGGTGTGGGGAGGCGTTTATGACTGCATCCCTCTTTGAATTTCCGGGGGAATACTGGCTGGGGTAGAGGTTTATGGACCGCTATAACTCGAGGCAAGCGGGCGGACGATTTCTATCATTTCTCTACGGTAAGACCGCCAGAATCAGTTTACGACTACTGTAGATTTCGATCCAAATTAAATGAGTTTCAAGAAGAGGGCAGATCCCCCTTCATCCTTGTTTGATCATATGGACGAGGTGGGGTGTCATCACTTAGCAGAAATAGTCAACAAAATATCTCGGCAAAGAGTGGACTGAGCTGATCACCACTCAGAACTCTACAAGCACTCCCTGACGAGATGAAATCCGTTTACAGCTGAGGATCTAGCTCGCCATTCGGCAATAACATAGACTTGGACGAGCGTCACTCAGAGGGTATAATTTTTCATTCCATAATAATGAATGAAATATACAATAATAATAATAATAATAATAATAATAATAATAATAGCTATTATATTTCCGTCCCTTTTATCTACTGTGGCATTTAAAGAAGCTGGGGTGCCGGAATTTTCCCCCGAAGTGGAACTTAAACGTGTCAGTAAAGCTACTGGCATGGCTCATACGCATTTATGTGCACCCTCAAATGCCATTTGACTGCACCAGGATTCGATCCTGCAATTTTTGGAACAGCAGGCGAGAATGTTAGTGCTGATCTCAAATTATAAAATCCGCCTTGTCAACCACTGGAAAGTAGTTTAAAAATTAAATAACACGTACATGTTTCCTTATATCAATGATAACCACGTCAGCGTGAAAAATCTTAGAAACTACGGTATCTTAACAAAAACTAAAGAGAAAATGGATATCCTTAAATAAGTCATTAATTTAAATAAATTAAAGGTCACTAAAACTAAATAATTAGACTATAGGATGTGAGAAATACTTGGTCGTACCATATCCACCTGAGATATCAGTCATTTGAATAAATTTTGCACATGGGAAAGGTTTGCTTCAGGTCATGGACCTGCTGGAATCTGTTTGTTGGTTATCTCCGTCCGCTGTTCGGCTTTTATAATTTGAGATTGATATCAACCAACACGGATAATATTTAATACCATATCCTTAATGGTTATTTATTTATTTATTTATTTATTTATCGTATGGCTCTTAGTGCCGGGAGTGTCTGAGGACATGTTTGGCTCGCCAGAGTCTGTAGCTGCTTCCAGCGGACACCCTTAGGGTGAGATACAAGTTCCGTTCAATTTCAAGTAGTTCCAACTTTCGCTACCAGATATCAATGATACCTAGTGGTGAACGTTGGAACTTTGATATAGCGTTCTGACAAAATCTAACCTAACAATTTAGCTTCACGCATGTTTAGTCTGTGAAATGATCTTTTACATGCCATAAATCTATGAAATGTGACCGCCGGCTTTACTTCCCCTCCGAAGGAAGGCATACTGAAGGATTTTTAACGCTCTTAAAAAATCCGACGACGTTAGCGCTGAGCCACGTAGACAGTCACATTTTTATTTAGCGTATGGCTTTTAGTGCCGGGAGTGTCCGAGGACATGTTCGGCTCGCCAGAATGTGTAGCTGCTTCTATTGTACGTGGACACCCAAGGGGTGAGCTACAAGTACCGTCGTGTGTGGAGTGTTGTCTGGCGAGGAAAGTGTGCCTGTAAGGACGAGGAATTGGAAGGTAGCGGCAGTGGCCTATAGTTAGGGACCAACCCCGGCATTTGCCTTGAAGGAAGATGGAAAAACACTGAAAAACATCTTCAAGTTTGCCGGCGGGGGGATTCAAACCTCGTCTCCCGTATGTGAGCGACTGCCTACAGCCACGCCGTAACAACCACGGCTAAATCACCCGGTGACAGTCAAATGAAACTGCTTATTTCATCGGTAATCCTCCCAGCTTAGCTTCACCCACGAACTCAGCGGGGGATCATTCCTTTACCGTACCAAGGATGGTGTCTGGGGAAGAACACACTTTGTCATCAGAAACAACCGGGGATGGTGATAGGTGGATCGCCCAGGCGACTGCTAACTGGGGTCTATTTAACGAAGGGGTGTGGAAGGAAATATGCCGTGGGTTTGTTGAAAGGAACCGTCCTGGCATTTACCTGATGGGGAAAATGGGGAACCGCGAAAACCATTTTCAGGACGGCCAAGGTGGAATTCCAATTCACGCTCTCCGATGGCAGAGGGGCACGAAATTTCCCGTAAGCGCTCTGTGTCACTGTGGCCAGTAGCAAACTGATAAGAATTCTAGGTCGATTTTGACAAATTTTCTGTCTGCTCCATTAAGGGGATTGAGGCATTGCTGCGATCAGTAGAGCCCTGCCCGGATAAACAAAACGTTATCCACATCCACCCCGCATCTGCATGACCTTTCTCCGCATTCGCAAGTTTGCTATCTACTGGCATTACAATAATATTTTCAATCAGATAATGCATAAATTATTAAAACAACATATTTAGACAATTGCATGGCGAGTGCTTATATTTTAAGGTGAGAAAGACCCTTCTAGGGGCGAAAAAAAAAACACATTTTTTTGCGTTTTTAGTTATTTACAGAGAACAGGAATTTGTCCAATAAAGTCGAAAAAGTATGAAACATCGTCATTTTATAAGATATAAATGGCTATGCTGCACCATGAAAGACAACGCCCACTTTTACAGAGATTTATGTTTGTGCGTATAACTTCTGAACTATTATATACAGATTTCTGATCTCACTTCTTGTCTGCTCTGTTGTACGTAGACTTTGTGTTGGTAACAATGACAACTTCTCGCGTTGTTTATGTTACGAGTGGTTACTGAACATCGTCATAATATTATAATCTCTGTGATTTTGCACTGACCTATTGAAGAAATATTGTTTCCAGGGGCGGAACAATTTCGGATTGTATTCTAAAACTATCCACAAATTTTCTGCAAACATTATCCGCAGCTTATCCGCTCTCCGCACAGCCATGCAAACTATATCCGCATAGCGAAACATTTTGCGGATATCCGCGGATATCCGCGCATGGCTTAAGCCACCAGCTCCGTCTACGTGTGTGCATTAAATATCAACAGCAAGGCTGCAGTTTAGTGGAACCACGGCGTAACGGCACTAGACCTCATGGGGCCCCTCTGAAGCGTTTTGAAGACCAGCTAAAACAAATTATGACGATGACTGGTATTCATATCCACTCATGGGAAACATCTGCTTTTACTGTGGCGGAACACTAAATCGACCTCTGTCAACTTATTTGAAGAAGAACGTCTAAGACATGAAGACGCCAAGCGACAAGCAAGAAAGCTTCGTCAATTACAACCCCGCCCTCCCCCGACCATTGAGTGCAATTTATGTAGGCGCATGTTTTATGCCAGGATTGGCCTGTTTAGTCATCAGAAACACATCCACAAGCTGGTCTGAAAAGCTCTATGCATTAAGAAATATGTATACTAGGAATCGAGTTACAGCCGACGACGACTGTTGCGTACGACCACGATGGGGTTTTGCAGCTAGTCTGGAGATCACACACTGAAATTCCGGTGCTGACTTGAGTGTGATTTCTCATCGGTTTTCCCCACACTGCCTTCACGCGA